>CM031243.1:629075762-630275762 GCA_018340775.1 Taxus wallichiana var. yunnanensis | reverse complement strand
CTATAAACCCCAAGGGTAGAATTATGAGGGGAATGAGCCCCATGTGATCATTTTACGTTGGTGTCATAGGATTAACTAAGAAAATATTGATAAAGAGTTGTCTTTGATCCTCCATAAGTGATTATATAAATTTTTTTCAATCAAGACACATATGTGTGTCATGTCATGGAACCCTGTGGAAACCACAATAGAAATTAGGATCATAATCACAAGGTCTTTGATTTTGGTTTTGTTGTGGCCCATAGTTTTTATTGTTGTTTTGTTATTGATTGTTAAAGTTGAAGTTTAGGGGCCTTTGACCTTGGTTTTGATATTGGTTCGAGATAACCATTTATGTATTGAATCGACCTTGGGCTCGGAATTGCTTGAGGTGGAAGACGAGGATGAATAAATTCCACTACCTTAACAAAAGGAGTGAAGTTATTACTCCTTTGATTGTTGGCATTCACATTGTTATTTCCATTATTCACTTTGTTGGTGTTAACCACGTTAAAATTCTTGGGTTGGTCATTATATCATCTCTCATAGCACCATGGTTCTTGTTGAGGACATTGGGTCATTGGTTATTATTATTTGAACTATTTGGGTAGTTCGAATTACCTTGAGACGGGATAACCAGTTTCCCATTTGAGTTGTACATTCTCTGGCCACTATCAATCACCGCTTGGTCAATGCATAGAGAACCCTCTAAAACCTCATCGTATCTTCTAAGGGGAAAATTTTGGACCTTCTCCTTGGTATCTTAGTCAAGAGAGTAAAGGAACAAGCCGCAAAGCTCTATTTGTTCCATGTTTGGGGTGCTAACTGAGGAGTAGAGGACTTACCACCATTTTAAAATGAAATGGGTGGTAGACTCATTGTGTTCTTTCTTGATGTGGAGGAATTATCTAATTCTTGTTTGCAAGAGTTTGTTTATATCAAAATCCTTTACGAACTCAGAGATGAGTTTCTTGAACGATTAAATCGAGGCTTCTAGTATTTTGTAGTACTAGTCAAGATAAATTCCCCTAAGGGTTTTAGGGAATATATTATCTACAACTACATCCCATGGGAGTAGCTCTCTAATGGTAGTCACGTATACTTTGATATGTGTATTTGGATCCCCCTCCCCTTTAAATTTTGCAAGTTGGGAAATGGTCGTGGAAGCATTACACTTCGTATGGTAAAGTCAAGGGGCTCCTTGAGATATTCAACATATGTACCCAATACATAAGACTCTACCATGAACGACCCTTGATGGGGAGGTGGGGGAGGAATAGGAGTTTGATATGGCATAACATAAGCATTTATAGGAGCATAAGGCATCCATAAGGCTGAGCATATGAGACAGGAAAGGAAAACATGTCCCCCTATGGTGATTTGGAATACATGTGGATGTAGGGTGGACATTATTTCGTATAGAGAAGTAGATGCAAAACCGGGAATGTCACATTGCAAGTTAGAATGCCATTTTAGAACACACTTCCTATTCGCCTGTGGAGGATATTTGTATGAAGTGTGAGAGGGCATACCTAATGTGCTTGATTCGGTGAGAATATCTCCGTGAGTTAGGAACACCAATTTAAACCAAAAGAAGAGAAGATGTCGAGGAACATAGACAAAGTTATGGACATGATGGGGGATTTTATTTTCCCTACAAAATGCATAACATGAGAAGGTTGGGAAAGCTCTAGTTCCCTAACTCTATCCACCAATGTCAAAATCACCTCACCACGATAGTTTTACATTTGGCTTGGGCATGTTTTGATCCCCGTTGAGAAAAAAAGGCACATGATGTCTTGCTATGGATTGATCCTTGGGAGGTCACCCTTATTTGTATGTGTTTCCCATTGTATGAGGAGGGGTAGAGGAGTTTTCTAAATAATAACATCGGTGTATACTTACATCCAATCCAATGACCGGTCTATTGTGTTAAGAAGCTCATTGATTCGAGAAAAGAATGCCAAGATTTCATCGTTTGGTAATAAGTAAGATGAGATGAAATCAGATTGCATATTGATTTTCGGTATTAATAAGACCCAATGATTGAACTTTTGTTCCCTATAAATTTCATGTTATTTTAACCGAAGAACTCGGGTTGTGGGGTATACATAGGTTGATCAATTTCCTCAATCCTGAATGATGAACCATTTTTGGCACCTTGAGGAGGAGGAGTGTAAGGGTAAGGTAAGTTGGATGAGTAATTATCAGCGTACCCGATAATGAGGGCAAGCTGTTGCGTACCCATGTGGTAAAATACACCTTAAGACCTGAAATGGGTCAGCCATCGTATTCCTAACTTGACATATTCATGGGGTATATAAATACCCACAAAATAATGGGAGAGGAGAAGGATGGATGAAAGAAGGTAGAAAAAATGGAAATGAAAAGGAACTATTCCTTCATGTTGGGTTCACCAATTTTGTACAACTAAAAATAAACATGCGGCCTTCACCCAAACTCGACCTCCCGAGGTCATTCTCGAGATAGCCATTTTGGAATGGATATATGGCTATGTGGAAGCTATATAAGGTGAATAAGAGAAATATGAACAAGGAAAGATCGAGGCAATTTGATGTCCTATACGGGCACTAGTGAAATCTGCTCCTCTAAGGAACAATCAAAGATGAAGGTAGTGCTTAAATGGTCTTCAATATCTAGATCACGGAAAATGATCTCAATAGGTTGTGGAAGGAAGGGAAATTGTCATGTGTTTTCCTCATAGAAGTTACCAGACAAGGTCATGGAAGTGAGAGAGAGAGAGAGAGAGAGAGAAAATGTGTGGATAAGACAAGTGAGTGAATTATGGGAACTAGTTTCATCCAGGTTGGCTATGTTAGAAATTGTAAATACTGTTGGCTTTGACATTCAAGGTTTTCAATTGTGAGATGATGGTAGGTGGAAGTGGTGTGGATTGGAAAACCAAGATTCCAAGGCCTGTATCAATGTCTGTGTGCAAGTAAGATGTGTTTGATTGTGGGAATTGGGGATCATATACTTCCTCTCTTGGTTGGTAAGGACCACTGAATTGCCATTTGGGATATGTTAAAACTATCAAACCGGAGAAGAAATAAACTCGCAAAGTATCCTTCGAAGACGAGGTTTATGTTTAAACCTAGGCCAACTAAAAACATGTGGGGAATTGTATTACTTTTTGTCTAATTAATCTATGTTCCTAATTAACAAATAGAAACAAGTAGATTTAAATCAAAATGATTCAATTAATTTCCTTGAATTAATTAAACCTACGTGTTGCAATAAACTAATCAATAAAATAAATCACTAACTTAATAAATAAAACAAATCTATTCTAATGTTTTTGTTCTTTTCAATTAAATAATGGAAATGCAACAAATAAAACAAACTAATTAAACTAATCTAATATTTTTGGATTTTTATGCTTTCTGGAAACAAATAAAAGAAATCTATAGAAGAAATATGAAGAAGTTGAAATTTCCTCTACAATACTATTAATAGAACTAAACAAACAAATAACCTGGTGTGGCTATTTTCTGTGCAGAGTGAATCTAGCCTATTCTAATAAAACAAAAGCTTTTCCAATTTGTATTTTTGGATCTAAAACTTCCTCTGTTCTACCTCAGAGACATGGGAAGAAGTAAAATCTTCTCAGAAGCACTTCTTCCCGTGAAACTTCCCCAGTAGCAATCAAGGATCTAATGAAAGCTTATAGATTGAAATGAAATTAAAATTGATTCTAAACTAATGCAAGAGCTTTCTTCCAGACAAACTTCCCTTACAAACCCATAGGGATAGGCAAGGAAGAAACTTTCACCAGAAGATTTATGCAAACAAATGGAAACTACAACAATGAATTTTCTATTGACTTGAATACTTTAATCAAATTGTGAATTGAAATCTAAAGAAATTAAAGAAAACTAAGTACATCCCCAACCTAGAATTTGTAGAACTGTGACAAACCCAATGATGGTTTACTTTGTTTTCCCCTTGGCTTCTTTTCCAATTTGGTACTTTGATGAATCTAGGGAATTGTGTTGGGTGGTGCGGAAGAAGTGCTAGAGTAGGAATAGCTTACGGAAATCTGTAGAAATACAAGCAAGAGAATAACAATGCAAGATAAATAAGCTTGATTGTGTATTTCTTGGCAAGATTACGACAACATAACAATGCAATTCACAACAAAAATATCCAACCAATGCTATGGGTAGAAACTTTGATCTTATAAAATAAATGAAAAGGAAATGGTCTAAGCCATTTGGCAACCAAGAAATGTCACCTCTCTCAAAGAAGGGGTAGTTAACTCCAATTAATCAGTAGGGAAGGAAGGGGAAGTTAGTACATATCAAATGAGCCCAAGAATAGCCAATTTTACTAAGAAACGTGTGCTAAAATCATGTTTGAAGAAGTTGACACACATTCGAACACGCCAAAAGAATCTTGAAAAACTACATAGGACCTCCAGTCTGCATGAGGGAAGTTGCACAGCCATTGAGGTAGTTACGCAACCACCATAGAGGGAAAACCGGTGGTTGCATAACCATAGGGGTGGTTACTGTGAATTAAAGTCAAAATTTAAGGAAAAGGCATACAAAATGATAAAGAAAAGTAAGAAAAACATGGAAATGAACAAGGAAAACATTCTAGGCTACAAATATATACTACAAATGGGAAATTAAACTCAAACACCTGGGAAAAAATTAATCATCATTAGGGATTTAAAACCGTTTCGATAATGTAGCAAGTGCAAAATTGGGTGCGTACGGTTACTGATGTTGATTGAAGTCTAGATGGTCATACATCTCATACAATGTACCAAGCCACAACGTAGAGGAGACATGATGGTGCCCCAAGACATGTGGGCACATTACATAAGAGATATACCTTGTTAAGATGATGATGAGGAGAAGAAGGTATTAGAAGGTCATGGAGATAGCAAGACCATTGTGGTGAGGCCGGAGTAATCCAGGTATGTGTTTCACGATGTTATTATATGCATTTATCATAGTTATTGTACATGTATAAAAAGTGACGTGTGTTTTTTTTTTGGTTGTGCAAAGCGGATGGTGCAAGAGTGGCACTTCTCTATAGAGGGTTCCTACCATGAGATCCTATATTGAGTGTTGGATATCTAGGATACTATAATGATGGTGGATCCGGAAGTGCCATCGAAAGCAGATTTAGTGATTGCTTTTTGTCTAGTTGGAGAGGTGTTGAAGTCCTTGCGGAGGTATAGATATGCACATACACTAACAACCACTAGAAGTATAGATGTAATATTACAAATCTTATTGCAAGTGTATGCAGTCCCAACTCGGGAATAGGTAACCGACCTATCGGATGCATAGAGAGTAGTAGAGAGGATTATTGTGTTATAGGTAGAGCTGTCTATAGTATAGGAAGAGGCCTCAGAGCCTAATCTAGGGTGGAGCCTTTATACCACATATCTAGAGCTACTAGTATGACCCCATCGCCTAAAGTATCCAGAGACCCCGAGGGGGTTAAGGTTTCTTGAGCCATATTGTAGATGGGATAGCCCCATGTATTGATTCGTATCATTTTTTTGATATATAATAATTGATTCAAGATACACATGTGCACGTACGCGTGCGCGCACACACACACACACATGATGATTTTAGTCATTTTGTATATTGGATGTGTGTATGTATTTTTCTTATCAATTTCCTATTTTTTTCATACATGTATGTAATGATACCCACTGTACTTAAGAATGATGATAGTGTGATTAGATAGGTAAACCCGGTGGGAAAGGGATCGATAGGATATCCCAACCCAGCAATGTGAACAATCAAAGGGGAAAATCAAGGCCAAGACATCCAATGGTAGGATTTTAGGGTGCGATTAGGTAGATAAATCCAAACAAGGCCATAATCCTAAGTGAAGATTCAAAAAATACTACAACAATCGAATGGGAAATATCGGGGTGAATCAAATCTAAGATAGGCATAATTAGGGCCAAGGAACTCTAATGGTGGGAGGAACCAGATTGTGCGTGATGATAAATCCAAGTGGGGAAATTATCCCAAGAAAATATTCAATAAGGTATGAGAAATTTTGTGAAAACCTAAGTGGGGGTAGAGAGCCCAAGTGTAGATGAAATCTCAAACTAAAGAAGGAAATAAAATTTTCGTCAAGGTATTATAGATATATATAGCCATGAGGGATAAAATATCGTAAGATAGTGGTGACGATTTTGTCAACATGATTTAGCATGTGTCTTCTAGCACAAGTCATGAGGTCCACTATAGTATGTTGTGTAATAAAGAACTTGTCAATGAACTTCGAGATCTCATGGTATATAAGGTGTCATCGATCCGAACCTCCGGATGGGTTATAATGTCACATCGAATGGCATTCATGGAGGGATGATGATGAAAGAGAGGTGGTGTTCAATAAGTAGGATTTGTTCTAGTTAGTCGAGGTGAAAGTGGTCATTTCCAAATAGAATCGACCCAGTGCTTGTTTATGGGAAGAAGTTTTAGGGATTGGATGTTTGCTACGTAAAACCTAAAATTCGGTGTCAATGTGTGCAACATTACATGTGATGATAACAAAATAAGGGAGTTGAATGTGAAGGTTGTGTATCCCTTCTAGTTTTATCATGTTTAAACTCGACTTTAAGCTTCTTAATGTGGCATTGATAGGATCTACATATGAAACATCATGTCCTTGGGACTCGTTCCATGTTTAATATGGCTCGATCATAGAAGACCAAGGTACCATAAGAGTAAGAGATAGGGAGGTAAGTTTCATATAATGTGGATGGATAGTAATATTATCTAGGGAAGGCACCAATGTAATGGGTGAAGACATGTCGGTGGAGAATTTTTTTCTCATTCATTGAGGCATAGTAGATAGGATCATCACTCATGAGGTCATTGGCTTCATGGTAAAAAATACTTCATGCATCCACTTTTGTAAGGGAAAAGTGATCAACTAGGTCAATGGTAGTGTGTGGAGGTGTAGTTGGTAGAGTAGTCTAAGGCCTAGGCACCGGTTCGAAATAAGTAGCAATTGTACTTGAAGATTCCTCTTCTATGAGGATGACTTTCATATCGTGTGAAAATTTTGTGCGAAGAGACTCTTAGTAATGCAAGACTTCCCTATCATGAATATGGGCATAGCTAGACAGGTGGGGATTGTCTAAACCATAACCAGAGTCATAATGTAATGTTGAGGCATCTATCGTACAAGAGTCGACTATAGTCTTTAGTCGTACCACATTCTCTGGTGGGGGCTGCGCAGCATACATGATATGAATATGGGAACCGAAGGCTCCCTCTTATAAGAACGAGCCCACAAGGAAGGAGACAGTGAGATATCATAATTTTTAGGAAGGTAGGAAGTGCTAGTTCTAAGTGACCTCATCGGGTTCGTTGTCATCTAACGTCAAGAGATTAGGAGGCGCGTATCGACCAATTCTCCAGAATGACCAAAAATTTCATCAATAGAATCTATGGGGTAGTTGAAGCGTTGATATCCCCAAAAGGGATTATGAGATAACTCATCCAATGTTGGGAGTTTATATGTCCCCTTCTTCTATAGTGTATCATAGTTCCAAGGATTAGAGTCCCCTTGAATCTTATAAATAGCTCCCTGATGAGTGAACTTGACACACTAAAAATCACAAGAAGTGATGACGCGCGCGTGCGATGAGTCCAAGGTCACCTTAGGATAATATTATAAAATAGAGGAAAATTGTAGACCATGAATTTGTGAGACATTCCTAGGGGAATAGTGATAGGAAACTAGATGCATCCCATGGGGGTAATCTCTCGAGATCATACCCTTGGAAATTGGTATGTGTATATTTCAAGTTATCTATGGAGTAACCAAGAGCCTTAATGAAGTATAATGATGCCACACATGTTTCATATCCTTCATCAATGAGATCTTGACCATAGTGTGACCGATATAAACTAAAATAAAGAGAGGTGGATCATCTCTGTAGAGCAAGAGATCATCAAGGATCATTGAGACTATCATGAAGTGAATGCAAGAGTGAGAATTTGTGGTAATATCGGTGTGAGCAGAGCTCCTCACATTGACAAAAAAATATTTACTCCAAACTATGCGAATGTCAAACTCCCTAAAGAGGGAGGAAAAAGGATGTTCATGTCAAACAACTTTGTCATAAGACACTCATGATGGTGAGGTGACATACACATGAGTTATAAGAAGGGGACTTAGTTAGGAAGTTGGGAAAGTGCTTTAAGAGGATATCACTCATCATGACTAAGCTATGCAATAGGCCGAGAGTGATGGAGGTCCTCGAAAATAGATCTAGAAGAAGCATGTTTAACCAAAGAGACTTTTGAAAAAAAAACCCATTTTCTATGTCATCAGCCTTGTAAGTTGTCTTTTCACGGGAACAATGATTTTTATATCCATAAAAACATATCCATGCACCACTGGCCCTATAGAATATTTTTCAGACAAGTAGATGACATTCAGACGAGACAAAACATTTCTTTGGAAATTATAGTTTTGAGGTACATAAGGTTATATAATCATGTGATTTTTTTGTTGGAATGATGTGGGATATTCAGGTTCTACATAAGCTATAAAAATTTCATATCATTAATTAAAACTATGTTTTTAGGAGGGTAGTTCATGTCAACTACATTATCCATAAAATTCTCTTGCTTCTTATAACTCTCAACAACATTATGGTTAGGCATGGGATTAGAGAATATTTATATCTTCTCATTAGCTTGGTTGAAATTTATTCATAGTGCATGAAATTTTTCATTAGAGTGACCCAAATTACCATGCCACTAATAAAATTTATTCTCATCGTGTCATTGAAGAACATTTCGATAAGGATCTAAGATCATAGTGAATGTCTTAGGTAAGATATGTTTCAAATCTTCCTTGCTCAATGGTTGATGATAGTTAGGTTGACTTTTTTGTTATTAGTTTGTTGATCACTATTAAAAATAGTCATATTCAAAGAAGAAACAAGAGGAAGAGTATCGAGACTCTGTCATCCGTACTTGGACTTGTTTATTAGTTTGTGTCTTGAGAGAATATTTCTGGAACTCCCTCATGAGAAAATATTGTCTTTTATCTTGTTTTAAAGATTCTTCAAGAGAGGTGGGAGAAAAGGACCTCACCTTGTATTAAAGACAAGGTTCAAAAGCTTGTAAGAAAAGATAGAAGAGGTTATCATTGGGCATGCTATGTTTTGATCATGTAGATAGGGTCTTCCAATTATTAATGAAAGATTGTGATGATTCATTTTTAGATTTTTGTAAGTAAATGAAAGCATTGATATTTTCTCAAGTAGATAATGATGTTGAAATTAATTTACCAATGATGTCACCAAGGACTCTAGCTAATTTAATATAAATTGAATTAAATCTAATTTCGAGTAACTAATGTAATAAGGAATATACAAATGACAATATACCAATGTTAAGTACTCAAACAGAGTGAAACTCTAAGAAATTGAGAGGGATAGATGTCTTATATGGTTCATGTGTGATATGGAAGCATTCGAGAATGTGTATCCGATAGATCTGACTAGAAATGATGCAAAGGTGGTTAGTAGAGAGTTCTAGAACTCTGTTCTATGCAGGCAAGAAGTTCCCATATGGGGACATGAGTTCCTGGGTGCTAGTGTCTGTGTGAATATTCAGGATCTGCTCTTTTCGGTTTGAGGGTCTTTGCTCTAATATCTACTTTGTCTCTTTGAGTTCATTTTTAGGGTTTTGATCACATTTATAACTGCAAAAAAACCCTAGCCACATGCACAAGCTCATAAACACATTATATCTTAACAAAATATGTAATATGTGAATTCGGATCGACTCCAAGGCGGTTTGAGTGAACTTAGTACTGAGCACTACACTACATTTCAGAATCCATGTAGTTATATGTGCTTGTGTGTGAAATAGTGTTATTTATTTTTCCTTGTGTTGATGACATCAAGATAGCGGGTTGTAGCTAGCTTTAATGTGAATGTGTGACATAAAATTAACCACTTCCCTTCCTATGCGGTGTATGCAGCCCAAAAATGTATTCCCTTTTGATAGTATTAATAGTATGTAGATGTGATAACCCCTTTGAATTTCCAGCAAGAATAATAGCATGTATGTTGTGTATATATGTGAATCTCTTGTTTGAATTTTTACACTAGTGAAAAAAAGGCCAACTATGAACATGGGATAAGGATAAGAAAATTTAAAAGGATGACCATAAATGTCAATATGAGTAAAAAGAATAAACATGATAGAAATTCCCATAATGGACACAAGTGTTTGGGTGCTAGTGTACAAATTGAGTGCTAGTGTCCCGAGATTAATAATGATAGATGTGAAAAGAAAGACAGACATGGATCCTGTGACTTGACTAGAAGTGGGTACAAAAATGAAATATGTAGAAGAGAGTTATAATAAAAATCAATCAAATATGTAGATGGACAAGAGATAGTGTCACCAGTGAATAATTTTCTTACTTAAGATTCATGCATATAACAACATACTAATGACATAGTAAAATAGTAATATGTGTGTGATTTTGTGTCTATAGTAATGGAATTAGGATTTAAGGTATGATACCAATCCAAAATATCTCCAATGGGATTCGTAGCTAGGAGTTTGGTTGCATCATATGAATTAGTTCTTATCTATTCATTGTAAAGGTTACCAAAGTCCTTGATGTGAAGGGTGGGATTAGTGGACCTATCATAGGAGATAGAGGGAGCAATGGTACTAATATCCATGCTAGAAATGTAAGGTGGTAGAGGTTATTTTTGGACTACTCTTAAGACTTTGTTTTGGGTAGGGGTTGGGTGATGGGAACCCCATTAGGCTTATTTCAAAAAGGAAGGGGCATGGTGCCCCAATAGCTTGTTGTAGGGTGATTCACTTGTTAAGGCATGATGTCATGCATCTAAATGAGTTGAGTTGTAGTAGTGGATTGTTATTGGATCATCCTATCAATAATTTGGAAAATAAGGTTAGTAGGGTCAAAATTGGAAGTATTTTTAGATAAACCTACTTCATGACCTTTCCTTTTTTTCCTATTGTCAAGTTTCTCAAAGAAAATTCAAAGAGACGTTTTCCAAGAATTTATTTTGATTATGTGAGGGATTTTGAATCTCAGGAGGATGATCAAAAGTATTGTAATTTTTATTTTCTTCTTCTTCATCCCTAAGTGGGCCATTATGGTGGATAAAATTCTCCTTTCAAGGTGCTCAAATGACACAATAGTCCATGTAAAAGGGGATTCATATTTAGGATGATAGGTCTCGGGAATGTCTGCACAATGTAATCGAGAAGACCCTAGGCCTAGATACTCCATGATGGAGTGGTAATATGGCATAGACATAATCATGAGATGGACCTTAAGGAAACAATCAAACATGCAGGAAATTTTACATAGGGGCTAATGGCGTCGAGAGTTAAATTTGGAGAAACATAAGGAATCAGCCATGTAAGAGCATTTACATAGGGACCGAGAGGTTTCTAGAAACAAATATACCAAAATGGACAAGTCTTACCTTATTGGCCATTGTGTCTTAGTTTTTCATTGATGTCAAGTCCATTTATATCAAAGGGTGTCATGGTGTCGATGCGGGAGCATCTCATGAAGTTAATTCATGTTTCACTGTTTCTTTAATGTGGTCATTAGGGGTGTGAGAGTCATGTATGAGAGATAATTAAGGGTATATAATTTGAAATTTTGAATGAGGATATTTCCCTCCAAAATGTACTTTAAAGACTGTAAGGGAATATCTAGGGTGTTAAAGGTTTGAAAAGTGTTTAAGGAGTTTGATTAAGTACTAAAGAGGTTTTTAGTCCTAAGTGAGTTTTTAAGAGAGTTAATAGTGTGTGTGAGAGAGAGAGGTAATGACATGTATGGAAGTCCAAGGGTCACGAATTGTCGATTTGGGGTCATTATTTCATGTGTAATGGAAGTTACACTTAAGATTAGTTACATGTAATGTAATACATTCGAATAAGGAGATGTAGAAAGGTATGAAGGAACATTGTTCCTCATATGGAGGAGGAAGAGAACCATGATCATGAAGGAAAATGTAATGTTTGTATGTTATTTGCAGGAATAGACATATACCTCGGGTTTTGTGTCTCGAGTACTTTCTTGGCATGAAAATTAGAGTGCATTTTTTTACTATAGCAAGGTTGATATTGCATTAGAGAAGCATATTTTGTGTGTGAGTAGTGGATTAATTGTTCTCTTTCACAATACAAGTAAGAATAGATGTCTTAAATGAATACTTTATTGAAATACATACATTTCTTATTTGTGTGCTCTGAGTTTGAGATTGGAGTTGTTAATATTTATATATGATGTGAAATGAACCCTTTGAATCCTTCTTAATGAGATGCATGATTGGCATGAATACCTGTTTTGTTGTGTGATGATTCCTTGAAGGACATATGATGAATGTTAACTATATGGGACCGTGAAACACGGTTAAGGGTAGTTTATACATCTAGAATATGTGTACTCAAGCTAGAGGAAGGACCTCGGTGGTGTAACATGCACGTTGAAGCACCATGACCCCTCTAACTGTGACATGTATTATGTAACTATGCATGAAAGTCCAAAACTGAGTTTGTATGTAAACTTTTGGATATAACTAAGACTAGAAACTTCTCTAGCTCGGGATAGTGGAAATGTTAGAGTAAAGGAGATTGTATGTGATTTTCATACATCATTGGTAATCTCATCACTTGAATTCTCTAAAAATAGACCTAGGATCAAGATTTTATGGCTTGAATTGAAGCATGTTGAGTTATGAGTATTTTCCCTCTCTTAGGTTTGTACAGACACATAACTAGGGTTTCTATAGGAAAAGTGAAATATCTACTAACTCCACCAAAGTGAAAACAACTGAAAATTGATAGGTAAGTCTGTTATAATTTTGGTCAAGTATTGAAGAAGGTTTTGTGTAAAAAGGAATTAATGGGTGAGAGTTATTCTTGATAGTTGGGAGAAAATTTGGAAAACCACGGTGGAGGACTAATTTGAAAGCCACTTTTACAAAAGAAAGTACCAACCAAACCTAGAGTTGAGATTTGAAATTTTAGTGATATTAAAAATGGAGTAATGGGTACTCAAAACCATAATCATTTCATATTGAAACCTCTAAAGAGTAATGATATGCATGTTACTTATCCAAGAGAGACCTAGTTGAGGGTTAAAGGGAATATTTGTAAAAAGAAACCTCCAAAGAGTTAGACAAATAGTTGGGCCTAGATATCTTATAAGCATGTTGGGGGCATGTGAACACAACTATGTGAGGTAATAGTTCACTTTGAGAAGAGCAAGGTATGAACAAAACCTAGATGAGAGCAAGAACGGATGTTCTTGAGAACAAGTTAGGGATAATATGGACTAATAAGGATAGGTGTGTTATTTTTGTAGTTGAGAAAATTTCCTTTTTAAATTATAATAATGATTGAAGTGCATGACAGAGCCAAGGTACAAGAGAATCTTGGAGGAAATGAAAGAAGTGAGAAGATGTGTAACATCCTCTTTATTACACTTCTCAACTAGGAATTTTTATTTATTTAACTTCATGCTTCATTGATTTAAATACCCATATATTTAAATCCAACATAAATCTTAATTTCATATCTCATGTTTCCTTGTTCTAAATTCTCATAATTTAGAACTAACATCATCTTAGTCAATCCATCCTATAACAATCATAAACCATGTGCATTTGCATGAGAGTATACAGATCCAACTCAATCCCCCTCAAACACTATTTGCGAATGTGTTTACTCTTTACGAGTTTGTATACAAAGTATACTAATGGTTTCTTTCATCTATCAAGGATAGTCAAATATTTCATTATAAGTGTCTACATGGGTATCCATCATTGAATCCCATCCAACATCCTACACTTAGATCTTGGTGAAATCATGACAATGTAATCAACAACTTACATTACTTCAACAAAAATTTTAGAGATCGTATGCCACACTTAGTTCGTGACAACACATTCACCATTAATAACTTGAATTCCACCATATTAATCTTTGTTATTTGGATTAGGACTAGATAGTTACAAGTTGTGTACAAAGTACCAACTAGGATCCACCTGCGTGGGTGAGTGCCACAATATTGGCTTAGTTTGACTAAGGGAGAGTAAGCGTCTCCATAATGATTTGCATCATTCAGGTCACTTCACTTTCTCATAGTCATCATAAGATGATATTGGGTACTTAACCATGTGGTACAATCTGCATTCTTACCTACATTATGATGCAAGTAATGTCCTAGGTAAGAATGTGGATTATACCGCATAGTTAAGTATCCAATGTCATCTTATGATGACTATGGGAAAGTGAAGAGACCTGAATGATGAAAATCATCATGTGAGATTTTTACTCTCCTTAGTCATCCTAAGTTGATATTGTGGCACTTACCCATGTAGGCAGATCTTAGTTAGTACTTTGTACAAAACTTGTAACTATTTAGTCATTATCTAGATAAAAAAGATTAATATGGTGGAAGTAAAGTTCCTAACAACAAGTGTGCCATCACGGAACTGAGCATGGAATACATGTCTATGAAACTTTGGCCGAAGTAGTGTAAGTTGTTGATTACACATCATGATTTCACCAAGATCTAAGTGTAGGATTCTATATGGGATTCAATGACAGATACCCATGTAGACACTTAGAATGTAATATTTGACTATCCTTGATAGATGAAATAAACCATTAGTATACTTTTTATACATGCTTGTAAAGAGTAAACACAATCATAAATAGTGTTTGAGGGGGACCGAGTTAGATATGTATACTCTCATATGGTACACATGGTTTATGACTGTTATAAGATGGATTGACTAAGATGATGTTATAACTAAATTATGAGAATTTAGAACAAGGAAACATGAGATAGGAAATTAATATTTATGTTGGATTAAATATATGGGTATTTAAATTAGTGAAGCATGAAGTTAAATTAAAAATTTCCTAGTTGAGAAGCCTAATAAAGAGGGTGTTACATTTTGGTATCGTCAGTGAAGATTACAGCTCTTGGACTTACTTGGGTTTAATGAATTCTAATTTTATTAACAAGATAAAATGAATGGGAGAAGGTTGTACTGTGGAGAATGAACCAGACCAAATTATGCTTCAGGTTCATCATTAAATAAGTTAGATAACACTCTAACAATCCTTTGTGACAGAGTAAGCTAGAAGGATCTTTGAGAGCAACCAAAGTGTGAAAAGATCAACCAAGTTAAAAAAATTGAATTGAATGATAAAAATCAACAAGGGAGTTGCTCGATTGTTGAACTATCATGATGACATATTTTGGAACTTGAATCCAACATGATATAAAAATCATAAAGGGGAGATGAAGTAGAGAAGAGTGGATTATTTGTTATAACAACAATGATTGGAAAGGCTAATCAAACTATAATGAAATTTGCAATAAATTTTGACTTGAAAAGATAAAAATTATACAAGAGCATTAGCTCTTCTCCACCTACAACTTTAGGAAAAGTGGTGGAAATAATGTGGCAGCAAATGTAGATCACAAAATGAGTTCAACAAGAAAGACTTGTTGCAATTTCTAGCAAGCAATAGAAACAATGTTGCGGTGACTAATAAGCTAAGATGAAGGAATAAGATTTCCTAATGTGACATCGATAAGTTAAGTATAACTTCATGTTTTTGTTTTAATTTGATACTAGTACAACTGAGTTCTTGGTATCTAGTGATTAGCTTAAACAAATTAGAAATCTGATTTATTCTTTGCATATGAAGAATTTTTTGTAAATATATGTGTGGTAATGTAACACTGACATTGACGTTGTTTGAACCTCATCATGTAATTTGGAGTTAATGAGTTCTTAAAGGACTTAAGACATCGATTAAATTTGATTGTTTTGACATAAATCAATGTTTTTACTAATATGGAAGATAACCAATACCTGGAAGCATGTGAAACAACAAGCCTAAAAGGAAAAGAGAGGAACAATTTGGATGATTTAAGTAATCATTGACAACGAATTTATGAGGAAGATATCCGAAAGGTAAAACAATGGAAGGCATTAAGATCACCTAATAGGGAAAGCTGACTTAACAAATATAAAATCCCTTTAGGATTTGAATGCATTTATCCAAAGATGTTTGTTGGGTAATAAGTTGTATTGAGGATATTGTAAGAGATCATTGTTATTTGGAAAAGTGATTTCAGAACTACATTGATAGTAGGGATGTTTGATCCTTTGAAATTTAATAAGGAATGATACAATTCTTGTTTGAAAGAATCCTTTACGAGATGTTATTGAATAAGGTTTACTTAGTTGTAATATGTTGAACGACCATAACTATCTGAGGTAAAGATCACCTCATGATGTTTTGATCATTGCTTGAAAAAAAAATTGTGCGCATTACAAAGAAAATTGGGAATTGTACAAGACAAAGGTCTAGAAAAATAAGTGAGTAACGAAACAAAATAGCTTAGGAAGACTTGTGGGAAATTGAAAACAATGTTTTCCTTGTTTGTATCTGTGATATATGGCTTGTTTTTGAATATCTCATATATATAAAAATATTACATGATTGACCGACTATTATGGTAAAAATTATTACATGTATCCGATCGTATGATATTTTTTGTTGTTGAAAAGTTGTTATAGCTAATAAATTTTTGTTTCAGATCTGAAAATTCTAATTTTTATGGAAAATGATGACTTTTTTGCAAGATTATTGGATATAACCTATAAGTGATTATTCAATTCGATTAATGAGGTAAAAATCATTAGGAGAATGATTCATTAAGGGGGAAGTATGTCACACCTGTAAAATTTAGTTTGTGATCACAAAGGATAAGTCATTGTCTGGTATTTTCAGTGTTTGATTTGCAGTGAGATTTCCTTTAGTTGGTATAATTGGTTGTATTAAATATCGTGGTACCCTTTTTTCTATTGTGTGATTCTCACCTTGATCCTTGATTATATGATAAGGTATAAAATTACACTTACTAGAACAATGACATCATGATCTTGGTTATCTTGATTTGTGCCCGGGCTAGGTGAAAAAGTTATGATTATAATTAAGGAGTAAGATTGTAACTGCAAGACAATGACAATATGACCATGCTTATCTTATTGATGCACATATTGGGGGCCTAGACTAATTGATTAGGATAGGCTATGCCAATCTTGTATTAAAGGGCTAATATGTTGATCACCTTTAAACCAAAAACTTATAAGGTGTGGGAAAATAGTATAATCCTATATAGGGGTCAAACTAAGTATAATGGGTAATTTGATCTTATAAGGTTAGAGGCTAAAGTATGTTTGAGATAACATATCAGGCTGAGGATGAGCCTTAGACCTAAACTATGCATTGTATGGGTACAAATACATTCAAAGATTATATTAGAGGCAAAGCTCAAGTTGTTGATTCATCTAAAAATTGAATATTTTCTAAGGTGATGGTCTTGATGGAATATGTGTCACCGTTCACTTAAAGTATATAGACCTTAGCCCGGAAAATCTATTATGTAAGATTTTAATTCTTATAAATCATGACATAAGTCTGAATTGATGTCAACTAATTGAATTGTTAAACATGTAAACTACATGTGATAACTAAGGGACTAAGGTGGTATGCGAGGGTTATCATTGTTTAATTATTGTTATGGATCTATAAGGTCAAAATTGACCCATGTATATAAATAAGAAATTATAACTCTATTCTTTCTCTGGTCAATTGTCCATGCATCTGTTTGAAGCTGAATCATTGCTAATTATATCAAACTGATAAAATGGTGAGGAATTTGGATAATGGTGGTGGAAGAAATTTCAATGCACCAAGTGGCTCTATTAAAAATTAATGGTCATTTAATGACCTCCATGGATTTCAAAAATTCGGAAAGCTCATATTTGAAGCCATTGCATGAGGTTTTTGTTATCATGAAATCATAACACCCCTTGAATTCTTGGTTGTGGATGGGGCATTCGGTGTAATTTTTGTAACATTGGGTTATCTCTCAAGCTATGGGACTTGCGGGCTTGAGATAACCCTCCATAGAAAGTTTGTTCTTGCTCCTAAACTTACATGCCACAAACTACTCCTAATGCAAGAAAAACAACATAATCCTATCCTAACCTTCTAAGGAGACAGGGAGAGAGAGTGCATGAAAATAAACCTACACTAAGAGTGGTGATACACCAAGAAAAGGAGGTTGTTAATCGGTATCCAACCGCCCGAAATAGATAGAGGTGAGCAATGGAGAGGATGGGCGGTGGTGCACCACATAATAGAGATAGATTCACACAAAACACCATTTATTTCGCATTAAAAATAGCTTCCAAAACCTGTAATAAACATCAATATTATGCACAATATAATATGCAATAAAGAGAGGAAAGTAGAGATAACAAAACATGCAAAGGATGGACAAAAGCATAATAAAACACAATTTATTGCTCCATTAAGTATGCATAGTACATCATTAGTGGGCAAGAGGCAAGAGAATGGCATTACAAGGCTTGAGAGGAAGCTTGAAGCTCCGCATTCAACCCAACAGAGAAGAAGAGAGGGAGGGCGGAAGGAAAAATGACTAACTTCTTCACAAATGAGCCCCATATTACAATTTATAGAATTGAGAAGAGAGAGAGAATGCAATCCTGAAATCTACTTTCTAGCCACTTGCAAGTTGCCCAAAGTAGGTGAAAATCATGATATGAAATATCCAAAAGTCATCCCACATTGATTTGTAACTTGCAAAAGACAAGAAATTCGCTTCCCATTCTCATTTAACACTCACTCAACCACATGGAGGTCACTATTTTGAACTAGGTTTGTCTTACAAAATTCACACTAAAATATTCATCAATTTCTGAATTTCTTGATCTTTTTGCATAGGTATTGGAACTACAATTCCAACGAGACCAATTTTGTGCAATTTTGTTGATAAATGCTCAATTTATGAGCTTGTGAGTGAATGCACTACTTTATGTTTTGTCGGGCTTGCTTAATATCCACGGACTATGAATTAATTCTTGGTTGGAAAAGACATTTTTAAATATTTTCTCCTTCTCCTAATGTATTGCAAATATTTTGAATTATTTTTCATTTAAATTTGGTGGGGCCCTCATTTGATCATATAATAAAATTTAAAAAGGGGGAGAGGGATATGTATATTTATATTTAAAATAATGACCATCTCGATCATCTAAGCCAAGTGACATCTCACGTTGTCGACTCCCCTTTATGTTTGCACCGCCAACTATTTTGGTGAGACCCCTTTACTTTGGTGCCACATTTCTAGACTCCATTCAATGCTTAATCGGTGACCACTTACTCCTCCATCTTGACGCATTGGGAGAACCCTTATCCACCTCGTCATTTACTTTGGAGCCACGTGCATCATGTTAACCCCTACTCCAGCTCACTATCTCCCCATCCACATGTAGACATCGAGATCTCCCGAGACCGAGTCACTTTGACTTTTCAACTCGTTGTGGTCATTTGTTTATCAGCGATCTCGGGTCCTTTTGGCATTCACGTCTCATGGGCCACTTGGGCTTCCTAATGTTGATTCACCCACATCACTTGGGTCTCTCTCACCCCGAATCTCATGCATTCTCCCTACACCGGTGTGGGCCCATGACTGGTTCACAACACCCCCATTGACCCCACAAGGTCATTGGCTTGCCCTTTGACCACACATTATCATTGCAGTTATTTCGGTTTTAATGTCCCGACCGGTATGAGTTCAAGTGGGCTACCTATGCACCGAGAAGTCGACATGCCCACACTACTCTACATCGACCCCTTACCATTGCAATGAATGTAGATCATCGGTGAACCAATGTCCCAGTGCACATGGGCCCTCTCGTGCCCCAATTTTTTCCTTCTCCACATATGTCGATCCAAGCTTGGTTTGCGGCTTGCCGAGTTGGCTAAGCAAGCCAAACATTAAAAATCTTCCGTTGACATTTCTTACAATGGCTCAACACTCCATTTCTTTGCACCAACCTTGCACCAGTGAGATTCTTTCTTGAAGAGCATGATATGCCCCAACCGAGTCATTTTCTTTGTGTTTGGAATAGCTCACCCCCTACAACTATGAATTCGGTGATGGAGATAACCCGTTCAAATTCACTCTAGGCTCCAACTTCATAGAAATTGACTTGGTTTAATGATGATTTAGCTTGGGTTCCTCTCTACATCCTCTTGCATTCGCTTAAGTCTAGTCATCGAGCTAAC
Organism: Taxus wallichiana var. yunnanensis; assembly: GCA_018340775.1. Lineage (NCBI taxonomy): Eukaryota > Viridiplantae > Streptophyta > Pinopsida > Cupressales > Taxaceae > Taxus > Taxus wallichiana. The sequence continues at coordinate 630,255,561 of CM031243.1, read as the reverse complement.
CTTGTGATGACTTGTTGTGAACCACCATGTCCTCATCATGCTAGACCTCAACCATTTGAGCTCCCTCCCAAGCCAATATTCTTATTTAATAGTTTGATGACATTGTGAAATGGTTTGGCCTTGTTTTCACCACATTTCTCAAAGCACTTGGAGGGTCTACAACACTTCTCACTCGATTTTCCATTCTACTACTTCAATGCATCGCGTCGCCACGTATAATGTTAGAGAAACTTGCTTTGCGGCATAGCTTGGTTCTAATGCAAGGTGGGAGATCGGCTTGTGATGTTAGGGTTTGACATGTATTCTACTAGCCCCCATGATTTCTCCCGATTGAATTTTCCCGGGAAGCTTGGAAAGTGACTCGAAGAAATTTCCAAGAACTTTACCTCTTGAATGTAGGATGATAGCTCACTGGGGGCTGATACACTTGGATCTTCGTTGAAATACATTGGCTTGATTCACCCTTCCGACATTGACTCGTTCATCACTCAATAACTCGGCCCTTTAAGTAGATCGATTGAGCTTAGTTTTGCAATGAAGGGACTCGGCTATGAATGTAACTTAATCAGGCCCAAATCGAGCTCGCCAACTTCTATTGCACTAGCTTGGTGCTCTGTGACAACTCGGTGGCCATGGTTCAATCATTGAATTGGTTTAGTCTTTTACACATATTATATTTTCCATGACATGAACTTGTAACACCCCGCCTCGGGACACCATAAAACCACACTAAAAATTTGAATATATATAATTTTAAGTGAACCAAAACAATACGAATATGTTTTCTTAGCCGTTGTTTTATCTTAGTAATTATTTATATTACAGCGTACATATATAGTTAAAAATTTAGTGAGTCATTAGTCCAAACAATTTAATTATTTATTTCTAATAGACTTGCTAAGGTCTCCAAATTAACTCCAGACATCTTTTAACTAAATTAGTTTTTTTCCCCTTTTGTTTAATAGTATGCACACACTTCCCCTTTAAATTTATTTTTCAAGCCCATAATAATGCACATCGATTAAAGTGTGTAGAGTTAAATATGGGCCCTAAGATCAATCTAATCTTGACCCTAGATTTGAATATCACCCTAAAGTAACCCTAAACATCTCTATGTTTTTCTTTCCCTTTCTAATCCTCATCTCATTTTGTTTTGTGTTTTCATTTGAATGTACAGGTTATGGAGGAGCTCAAGGAGAGAAGGATTCATGGGTTTTCTCCTTGATGAGAAAGATCCTAATAACATTTCATTATGATTGCTTTTGTATACTTGTTGCAATCGGGATCTTCTCGATTGGGCATTTCCTTCATAGCCGATGATCATTTTAGTTATTTATTTTAATGCAAAGGCATATTTTCTGATATATATATTCTTAACAATGTAGTCCCGAAACCGAATTAAAACTAAATGTTTTTAAAAACCACAATAACCAATTTACAGGTATGCAGGAGCCGTGGTTTAAAAGCATGTTGGTGGCATATTTGGAGAGGGAAACTAGCGTGGAAGGGGGGTGTAGATCCAAATGGAGGAGGAGAAATGGGACGGTGTAGAAGGGGGAAGGCCATGGGGTTTGCAATCGGTGACAGTGAGGAGGAGTGGTGGCGGCAATGAGGAGGAGTGTGAAGGGGCTGCGCGGTGGGCAAAGGCATGGAGAGGTGGGGGTAGTGGTGGTGCGGTGGAAGGATGCGCAGGGTTGAGGAGGGGTTCGACCCTCCCCACCATTTCTTTTTCTTTGTTTTTAAAAAAAATTGAACCCTTCTACTTGAACCATGCACTAATTAAATTTATTTGTTTAGAATTGCATTTCTAATAAATGTTAAAATATTAATATATAATATATTATAAATGTGTGTGTGTGTGTGTTTATATCATATAACATTATAGATGATGCATAAAATATTTACGGTAATACAATAAATTCTAAATAATGAATACTTTGTAGCACATTTTATAGTCATGTTTACAATTACTACTATAAGGAATACATTTCAACATAACTATATCATATGTTATGGGGTGAAAATAAATACAAGATGTGAGTACTAAAATCTAGTCTTCAAACTAGTGAACTATGCAAATAATATATGTATTTTATTGTTGACAATATTAAATCAAAAAGATCCATTCCCTTATGTGAAGAGAAATGCATATGGTAAAGTATGTTGATACAAGAGGAGAAGCTAGAAAAAATGTCTAAAATTTACGAGTGATAAAGCAAGAAGACTAATATTCTCATACAATGAACCCACAACTCCATATTGAACTAACTTCCTTTCAAATGCAAAGAAAATTTAAGGTTTCATATTTTCACACAAGTAATATCTTCAATAAGTAATATATTTTCCTTTGAAGAGACATGATTTCAATAAACAACATTTCCTTCCAAAACGGGGTTTACAAATCAATGCATATTCAAATAATTAACTCTTTTACAAGGTTTCTTTTTTTTAATGACTTAAGCACATCAACCCAACATGTTTCCAAACTATGTGAAATACTCAAGAAACCTCATTACAAGCCTCTTTGCAAGTTTGAAGGAAGATTGCACAAGGAAATGTGACTCAAGTTACAAGTAATACCAAATACAAGGAGGATTTTACAAGGTAATGAAAGCTTCCACATAGCATTAATCATAAAGTTACAATGAGAGTGATTTCCAAAAAAGGATGAAGGAGAAAATGAGAAGCCAAGATGAAAAAAAAAATTCCAACTATCTTCCACTTGAGCTCCAACTTCGAATGCTTCCAAAATACCAACACAAGGAGAAAAAGCTTGTTTAACCACCCAACCTTTAGGCACCATTACATGTTTTTCCAAGGTTGGAAGACATGTTAGCCTCCCCCAAGCCCGTGGGAGAGAGAGCTAGCCTCCACAAACTTTTCACAAAATAAAGGGACACATAACCACATTATACTTTTCACATCAAGACAATCTAAACACTAAGATGAACCTAAATTTTTTCAAAGAAGGAAAGGAGGAGAAACCATATTCTACATCTAAAATGACAAAGAGAAGAAGAGATCTCCTAGTGCCAAAAGTGTAGTCCAACATTTGATGCACATAAAAATAATCTTCACAACCTCCTTATTCCTCCAAAGTCATCAAACCCTCCTTATTTCTCCACCCATTCACCAAAATCCTTCTTGGGAGGATTTTCAAACCCATTGGGTTTCCTCAACAAGAATGGGGAAGGGGGTTCAAACCATATGAACCACCTTCCCCACCTCAAACCATATGAGGGGAGTAAAAAAATAACCTACATGGCTTTTCCATCAAGCCATGAGGTTTGAGAGGGAAAATCCCTCTCTCTTCCCCCATAAACTCAAAAATCCATCATGCCATATGATGGATGGAGAAAAAAAAAACAACACAAAGCATACTCAACAAATAACAACACACAAGAAACAACACACATTTTAAACAAAACAAGACTAAGATCTAAAATAATATAAAACATAAAATGAGCTCAAGGAGCCTACCTCCAAAAGCTCTCCAACACTCTAGCTTTTCCACTTCCTTATCCAAGCAAGCTCTAGCTCCAAAAATCCAAAAGCCACCAAGCAAAAGCTCCACCAAAAAAATTCTCTTCTTCCCCCATGAGGGAGAATTTGAAGAGAAGACAACAAATTTCCTCTCAAATGAGGGGGTGACATGTGTCACCCCTCTCTTCCCTCCAAGTCAAAGATTCTTAAAATAAAAAGAAGAAAAGATAAACTAGCTTTTAACACTCTTCTCCCAAATTACCCAAAATGAAAAACAAAACAAACTTGTGCAACTTTTAACAAACACACATACCAATCCATCTTACATGGATGGTGACCAAAGAGAGGCAAAATGGGAGGGAAACTCCCTCTATGCCTTGAAATTAAGCCCCCTACCTATTAGGTAGGGTCCAAGGGCCTATTTTCATGCTAAGTGAACTCCCAAACTTAAAAGGGGTCACTTAAAATGCCTAAAATAGCCAAATTTTGGGTTTGGCACATTTGGGCACAAGTGTAGAGGATGTGGGGACCACCTAAGGGTTCACATGTCACCCTAATCCCCTCTAATTAAATACACAATTACCCAAACATAAAAATCAATACAAGTGGGGACCATTAAGTCCCCAAATCAAGTTTACAAAGAAAACTAAACATCCTAAACAAGATTAATATTACATGACATACTACATTAAAAATGAGGGTCACTCATGGTTCCCAAAATAATGAAAGCTAATACTAAGGCCTCATACAATAAACACGGTTAGGACTTAGCCCATGGGCCACTTGTGCACAATTTGTGTAGCCGCCTTGAAACCCACATTCTCCTATGACATGTCACCTGCACACTCATTGCACACATTAAACGCACTTGTCCGATACAATGTAAATCAACTACTCAATAAGTGATCAATGAAATCTATGCTAGCATATCATCATCTTGGAATTGAAAATGCAACAACATGCATGATTACAACACCATTTACCATGAGTTAGCCCAAGAGATAAATAAAAGTGGCATACATCCATATAATCTAAGCATGCAACTAAACCGAGTATTTAACATATCTCAAATAGGTCTAAACAACATCAAATAAGCTAGTATCCACAACATCAAATAAAAAGTTGTCAACATACTAATCAAGTCAAATTGATGCTATGCACCCAATTATCCATACATGTCCAAGAAGGCCAAATATCATAATATATTGTCCAACATATCAAATCATGTCTATGAATAAACAAGTCAATAGATAATCGAGGCTATTAAAATATGGTACTAATCTCCCTCTCCTAAAATTAGACTTCCTCCTGGAATTCACTTTGAAAGAGATAGGGATATCTGGCCCTCAATGGTGTAGCATCCTCCCAGGTAGATGTTGTCTCATCATATCTATCCCACTGCACTCTAACCTGGTCCAAGTCTCAAACCCAAAGGGCCAACCTCCGGTGCTCCAAGTATACGTAGGGGATCCAGTCTCACTACCCTCCGTCCTCTACTTGTAATGCCGACCAATCTAAAACATGAGAAACATCAGGTACATATCTACGAAGTACATAAACATGAAATACATTATGGGCCCGTGCAAGGTGTGGTGGAAAAGCTAGGTGATAAGTAAGCTGAACGATGACCTCTAAAATATCAAAGGGCCCAAAAAATGAGGTGATAGCTTAGAACCCTTTCCATAGCAGAGATCGGGATCTTATGTGGATGAACTCTTAAGAAGACTTTGTCACCCACTGAGAAGTGACAATCAATCCTCTTGGTTTCTGCATACATCTTTTGGCATTCTCTAGCCTACTCAAGATGATGTCTAATCAAAACAACCTACTGCTTTAAATCATGTAGATAAGTTGGTCCCAGAATAATCCTGTCATCTAGTCTGTCCTAACTCACGGGTTTCTTGCAAGGTCATCCATAAAAATCCTGGTAAGGATCCATACTAATGGAACTATGATAGCTATTGTTGTATGTAAACTCAACCAAATGAAGATAATCTTCCCACTTTTTCTACTTGGTCCATCACATACATCCTCAACATGTCCTCCAATACCTGATTAACCCTCTCTATCTATCCATTTGTCTCTAGATGGTATCTTTGAGCTGAAATTAATCTGAGTACCCAGAGCAGTCTGAAAGGAAGTCCAGAAAACTGAAGTGTAAATGGTATCCCTGTCATTGATGATGGTCTTGAATCCCATGCAATCTAACAATTTCCTCCATAAATACTTTGGTGATGGCATGTGCATTATAAGTGGCCTTGGTTGGCAAAAATGCGCAACCTTGGTCAACTTATCCACAGTGACCATAATGGCATCATGATGATAAGAATACATAGGGAGTCCTACTATGAAATCCATGGAGATCACATCCCATTTCCACTTGGGAATATCATGAGGATGTAAGAGTCATGCGGGATGAGAATGCTCTGCCTTGACCCTCTGACACTCAAGGCATCATGCAACAAAATATTCTATGTCCCGTTGAATACCTGGCCAATAATATAACTCCCTCATATCGGTGTTCATTTTCTTTACTCCTGTATGTTCCGCATATGGAACTCAATGAGCCTCTATGAGGATGAAGCTACGTAGATCACCTAACTTAGGCACATAGATGTGCCTATGAAACTAAGTAAACCATCTGTCTCTAAAATGCACCTTGAATATCTGCCCTCTAATGAACCCTGTGACTCCAACATTTGTCTAGCTCCCTCATAAAACATGTCCTCTGGAAGATGCTCAAGAATCCTACCTCTCAAATCTGACTACAAGGTCAAAGATGCAAGCACATGTCGTCGCCTACTAAGTGCATCTACAACGACATTTCCTTTCCTTTGATATATTGTACCTCCATGTTGTACTCACATAGGAACTCCATCTAACGTCACTAAAAAGTGTTGAGGTTCGGCTATGAGAAGATGTGCTGCAAACTATGCTTGGTAAATCCTCAAAATGAAAGGTCTACCTAAAAGGAAATGATTCCAACACACAAGCGCATGAACCACTACTGCGAGCTCTAAGTCATGAGTAGGCTAATTAATTTTGTAGTCTTTGATATTACGTGACTCAAAGGCAATAACCCAACGCTCTTGCATAATAACTACTCCCAAACCCTCTAGTGATGCATCAGTACAAACAACAAAGTCCTCTGTAGGGTCCGGAACTGCTAAGATGGGTGTCATGGTTAACCTTTCCTTAAGCAACTGAAAGGCCTGCTCACACTTTTCTGACCAATCAAACTTCTTCCCTTTTCTCTGAAGGGAAGTAATAGGGTGAGCAATCTGAATAAACCTATGGTAATAACCTGCTAAACCCATAAAGCTCCTCACCTTAGTGACTGTTGTGGGAGCTGGCCAATCCATGATAGCTTGAATCTTAGAGGGATCTACTTGAGATACCCTCTCCTGATATGATGTGACCCAAGTACTAAATCTCTGTCTGAAAGAAGCTACATTTTTCCAAGTTCCCATACAACTTCTGCTCTCTCAAAACCTGTAATCCCTGTCTCAAATACTCCTCGTGTTCCTCCTCGGAATGAGAATATATCAATATATCATCTAGGAACACTAAGACAAAGCGATCTAAAAAGGTCTTGAAAACTCTGTTCATGAGGCTCATGAAGACAACTGGGGCATTAGTCAAACCAAATGGGACAATGTGAACTCATAATGCCCATAACATGTACGAAAAAGTTGTCTTATGGATGTCTACATTTGATATGCACAACTGATGATACCCTGACTTGAGATCAATTTTGGAGAACACTCTAGCTCCCCGCATCTGATCAAATAAGTCATCAATCCTGGGAGTGGATAACGGTTCTTTATTGTGACTTTGTTGAGCTTCTTGAAGTCTACACAAAGTTTGAGAGAACCATCCTTCTTCTTCACAAATATGACAGGCGCTCCCTAAGGAGATACACTAGGACGAATGAGACCCTTCTCCAACAACTCCTCTAACTAAATCTTGAGCTCATGAAGCTCTAGAGTCATCATCTGATAGGGTGCCCTAGAAAATGGTGTATATCCTGACACTAAATCAATGGTGAAATCCACCTCTCTGCGGGGTGGTAACCCCGAAGCTCTCCTGAAACATGTCTGCATACTCCCTCAAAACTGCATGATCATCTAAGGGTGAATGTTATGGAGGGCTCTCTGATCGATCACTGATGGTGATAGCAAACAATTGACAAAATTTACGCATGCTCCGCTTGAGTTGCTTAGCGAGATCATACACAAAGATATACGCCTTTGCATACCCGATATTACAACTACACTCCCAAGATCATCCTAACACTCAATGACCTTATTTCTATAATCTACCTTAGCTCGATGATCCTTGAGCCAATCCATGCCCAAAACTACTTGATAGGATCCTGGAGGAATAACTCAGAGGTCAAGTGTAGTGGAGAAGATTCCCAAATCAAGTACATAACTCTCCACACATGAGTCCACAACGTGAGTTTGGCCCTAGAGGCCAACTCATCCTACTAACTATCTGGTTGCCTAGACACCACTAGCCCACACTGGTCCACTACAGAAGGAGATATAAAAGAATTTGAAGCACCTGAATCAAAGAGTACTGAGATAGAAATACCCCTGATAGTACCTATCATCTCAATAAATGTGGCCTAATGCTCAGTTTGGTGGTTTCCAACCACTTTGCATACACACGATGGGAGCGTCCTACGTCACCCACCATCTGCTCGGATCTAGGATCTCTCTACATATCCATGGTATCGGGTTTGTGCGGACACATATACACATAATGATCAGGGGAACCACAAATAAAACATCCTCTAGTACCCCTCTAAGATAGGGTCCCTCCTGTACTCTGGTGAACCCGATCCTGCCAGCCCAAACTCAACTAGAAGACCAAGCTGTTGTGTGCGAGTTCACTTGTACTGTTGATTCCCCTATCTCCTATCCCTGGCTCCACCAAAACCTCCTCTAGTACCACCTCTCTAAAAGCTCTGAGTCTATCTAGCCTTTTGTTGTTGGTGGCCATGATGTTGTGTCTGCACTTTTTGTGGATGCGGTGGAGCCCTCGAAGCTGTTGGTGGAGGCCAAAATCCTCCTCTAGGGGGTGGTGTTATACCCCATGTCCTCTGACTCTGAAAGGCCTGTATCCTATCCTGAAAATTTCTCTTGTTTCTATCTTGGTGCTCCTATGCCCTGGTCTTGTTCTCCTCGGCTAAGTAGGCCTTCTCAACAGCCTTCTCAAGCATGGGAGGAGATAGCATCCTAACTACTCCTACTATGTCTACATTCAGGCCCCTGAATAAACTTGTTTACCTATAATTTTTCATCTTGCAGGTAGTCCACATACTACAGAAGATCCAGGAACCTGCTCTCATAATGTGCCACTTGTTTCAAATCCCTATTATACGTCATGAAAATTTTCAATCCTCTTATGTAAAAAATGCTCTGACATATAGTGAGCCCTAAAACACTCCTCAAAAAACTCCCAGGTCATTGTCTCTCGAGTCAAATGGAGCTTCCACTCCTCATTCCTCCACCAAATGCCTGCTGCGTCTCGGAGGAGGTGTATAGAAAACCTAGCTTTGACATTTCTCTCATAAGAGTGCAAGCCAAATCAGCTATCTAGGCTAAAGAGCCATGACTCGGCCCCAAAGCCATCTATAGAGCTGGTGTATGTAAGCAACTACAAGTGAAGAAGATCCCTAATCATATTGCTTGTGTCACAATCATGGCACTGGGATCTAATAGGTGAAAGGGGTCATCTATCTCCAAATGGTTCCTCGAAGCTGTATGAATGGATATAATGGTACGAGGACACCCTCTCGTGGTGAACGGAAGGGCTACGTGACCTCTCCCACCTAGGGGTATCATGCTCTAGTGGCTCCGAGTGTGCATCCTCACCTATCGCTCCTCATCTCCTGACTGGATGTCCTCCTCTCTCACCTCCTGCGGTGGTGGAAGGCACTGCTGCACAACACCGATCAACTATTGAAGAGCCTCTAAGATTTGAGGCCCTAATTTGGGTGCCTATGGTTTAGGCATAGGTGAACTACGTCCCAAACCCCTAACCGATCGTCGCCTCATGGGTGTCATCCTGTGCACGAGGTAAGAAAAAGGAAATTATTAAATTATAATGATTGCGGAAATGTTTTAATTATTTTAGTTTTAATGTTACTAAAGTATTAATTAAATATTTAAATGTTTTACCTAGAGAGTCCGCGTGTGTGAACCTTGCTCTAATACCAAATGTAACGCCCCGCCTCGGGACACCGAGAAAACCACACTAAAAATTTGAATATATATATATATATATATATATATATATATATATATATATATAAAGTGAACTAAAACAATACGAATGTGTTTGCTTAACCGTTGTTTTCTCTTAGTAATTATTTTATATTAAAGCGTATATATATACTTCAAAATTTAATGAGTCATTAGTCCGAACAATTTAATTATTTATTTCTAATAGAGTTACTAAGGTCTCCAAATTAACTCCGGATATCTTTTAACTAAATTAGTTTTTTTTCCTTTTGTTTAATAGTATGCACACACTTCCCCTTTAAATTTATTTTTCAAGCCCATAATAATGCCCATGGATTAAAGTGTGTACAGTTGAATATGGGCCCTAAGATAATTTTAATCTTGACCCTAGATTTGAATTTCACCCTAAAGTTTCCCTAAACATCTCTATGTTTTTCTTTCCCTTTCTAATCCTCATCTCATTTTGTTTTGTGTTTTCATTTGAATGTACAGGTTATGGAGGAGCTCAAGGAGAGAAGGATTCGTGGGTTTTCTCCTTCATGAGAAAGATCCTAATAACATTTCATTATGATTACTTTTGTATACCATTGCTGTTCGGGATCTTCAAACTAGTGAACTATGCAAATAATATATGTATTTTATTGTTGACAATATTAAATCAAAATGATTCATTCCCTTATGTGAAGAGAAATGCATATGATAAAGTATGTTGATACAAGAGGAGAAGCTAGAAAAAATGTCTAAAATTTACAAGGAGTGATAGAGCAAGAAGACTAATATTCTCATACAATGAACCCACAAACTCCATATTGAACTAACTTCCTTTCAAATGCAAAGAAAATTTAAGGTTTCAGATTTTCACACAAGTAAGATCTCTAATAAGTAATATATTTTCTTTTGAAGAGACATGCTTTCAATAAACAACTTTTCCTTCCAAAATGGAGTTTACAAATCAATACATATTCAAATAAAAAACTCATTTACGAGGTTTCTTTTTTTTTTTTAATGTCTTAAGCACATCAACCCAACATGTTTCCAAACTATGTGAAATACTCAAGAAACCTCATTACAAGCCTCTTTACAAGTTTGAAGGAAGATTGCACAAGAAAATGTGACTCAAGTTACAAGTAATACTAAATACAAGAAGGAGGATTTTACAAGTAAGGAAAGCTTCCACATAGCCTTATTCATAAAGTTACAACAAGAGTGATGTCCACAAAAGGATGAAGGAGACAATGAGAATCCAAGATGACAAAAAAATTTCAAGTGTCTTCCACTTGAGCTCCAACTTCGAATGCTTCCAAAAGACCAACACAAGGAGAAAAAGCTTGTTTAACCACCCAACCTTTAGGCATCATTACATGTCTTTCCAAGGTTGGAAGACATGCTAGCCTCCCCAAGCCCATGGGAGAGAGAGCTAGCCTCCACAAACTTTGCACAAGATAAAGGGAGACATAACCACATTATACTTTTCACATCAAGACAATCCAAACACTAAGATGAACCCAAATTTTTGCAAAGAAGGAAAGGAGGAGAAACCATATTCTACCTCCAAAATGGGGAAGAGAAGAAGAGATCTCCAAGTGCCAAAAGTGTAGTCCAACATTGGATGCACATAAAAAATAATCTTCACAACCTCCTTATTCCTCCAAAGTCATCAAACCCTCCTTATTTCTCCACCCATTCACCAAAATCCTTCTTGGGAGGATTTTCAAACCCATTGGGTTTCCTCAACAAGAATGGGGAAGGGGGTTCAAACCATATGAACCACCTTCCCCACCTCAAATCATATGAGGGGATTAAAAAGAACCTACATGGATTTTACATCAAGCCATGAGGTTTAAGAGGGAAAATCCCTCTCTCTCTTCCCCCATAAACTCAAAACTCCATCATGCAATATGATGGATGGAGAAAAAATAAAACAACACAAAGCATACTCAACAAATAGCAACACACAAGAAACAACACACATTTTAAAAAAAAACAAGACTAAGATCTAACATAATATAAAACATAAAATGAGCTCAAGGATCCTACCTCCAAAAGCTCTCCAACACTCTAGCTTTTCCACTTCCTTATCCAAGCAAGCTCTAACTCTAAAAATCCACAAACCACCGAGCAAAAGCTCCACCAAAAAAAAAAGTTATCTTCTTCCCCCATGAGGGAGAATTTGAAGAGAAAACAAATTTCCTCTCAAATGAGGGGTGACATGTGTCACCCTCTCTTCCCTCCAAGTCAAAGATTCTTAAAATAAAAAGAAGAAAAGATAAACTAGCTTTTAACACTCTTCTCCCAAATTACCCAAAATGAAAAACAAAACAAACTTGTGCAACTTTTAACAAACACACATACCAATCCATCTTACATGGATGGTGACCAAAGAGAGGCAAAATGGGAGGGAAACTCCCTCTATGCCTTGAAATTAAGCCCCCTACCTATTAGGTAGGGTCCAAGGGCCTATTTTCATGCTAAGTGAACTCCCAAACTTAAAAGGGGTCACTTAAAATGCCTAAAATAGCCAAATTTCGGGTTTGGCACATTTGGGCACAAGTGTAGAGGATGTGGGGCCCACCCAAGGGTTCACATGTGACCCTAATCCCCTCTAATTAAATACACCATTACCCAAACACAAAACTTAATGCAAGTGGGGACCATTAAGTCCCCAAATCAAGTTTACAAAGAAAACCAAACATCCGAAACAAGATTAATATTGCATGACATACTACATTAAAAATGAGGGTCACTCATGGTGCCCAAAATAATGAAACCTAGTACTAAGGCCTCATACAATAAACACGGTTAGAACTTAGCCCCGTGGGCCACTTGTGCACAATTTGTGTAGCCACCTTGAATCCCACGTTCTCCTGTGACCTGTCACTTGCACACTCATTGCACACATTAAACGCACATGTCTGATACAATGTAAATCAACTACTCAATAAGCGATCAATGAAATATATGCTAGCATATCATCATCTTGGAATTGAAAATGGGACAACATGCATGATTACAACACCATTTACCATGAGTTATCCCTAGAGATAAATAAAAGTGTTATACATCCATATAATCTAAGCATGCGACTAAACCGAGTATTTAACATATCTCAAATAGGTCTAAACAACATCGAAATAAGATAGTATCCGCAACATCAAATAAAAAGTGTCAACATACTAATCAAGTCAAATTGACGCTACCCGCCCAATTATCCATACATGTCCAAGAAGGTCAAATATCATAATATATTTTCCAACATATCAAATCCATGTCAAATCATGTCTATGAATAAAGAAGTCAATAGATAATTGAGGCTATAAAAATGTGGGGACTACGAACTCTGCAATATGGACACTTCCTTTCCATGAATCAAATAACTCGGTGACTTCATTACGCAGCTCACCCATTACAAACCAACTCAAACTTATGCATAGGAAGCTCGGTTCCCAATGCAAAAATGCACCTAGGTAGCTCACTTATGAGCTCAATGAGCTGGCCTTAGAGTCAGGGGATATCCTTCGAGAATCTGCACCTCCCTCAAATATTTCATACATCTTTAAATCTATGTAGATATGTGGAGATTCCGCGGGATTTTTTTCCATTTTTGCTACGAGTGGGCCCCATCTTCAATCTAAATAAGATTTCTAACTCTATGAAGACCAAGAAGAGGAAAATATCCTCTCATGAGTCTCAATCTTCCCAGGGATCTTGATGTTGGCTTAAACATTGAAATCCACCTGTAAGATTTGAATGGCCATGAGAATCCCTCAATGTAAGCTTTGTTTCGGTTGTTCAATTCACCCTAGGGTGAAATTGGATAACAATTTGGTGACTCACGGGGCCATATACCTTCTAGATGGAGTATGACTAGTTTCTTGTAGTTATCCATTGGGCATGGAGTCTCTTGTTAGACATCCCGAGCTTATTTGAACCGAAAAACTATACCTCATATCACTTGGGATGTTGCCACTTGAATATGGGGCTGCCTTCCATTGCTCGCATTTTCAAACTCTTGTAAGAAAATCTTGAAAAAAAAAAATTGAGAGTGGAAAATTGTCTCCAAACTTGAATTTCATCCATTCCTCAGTAATCGTGATCTATGAGTTTGAATGATGGACACCTATAACAACTGCCTCAACATTTGATCTTTTCCAAGTATGATTAGATGAGGCTAATTTTCTTGACAAGGTGAAACATGTTGTAGAATTGGAGTGAAACACCTATCATCTTGGACATCATGGAACTCTATTAAACTTGATCCTTTATCTCTTCTTAATGTCCAAACTCAAACATTCTTCCCGGAACTTTATTGAAGGATGGAGCTGATTTATGACTTGGGCTACCGGCTGGTATTTTGATTGATTACATGGGCATAGAGGCTTGTTCTGTTGTTCTTGGAGAGAATCATTAAAATCTCCTTCTTAACTGATTTTAAGTTGTTACGCATTTTTTTATTGAATTTTAAATTTTTTCCCTGCAACTATGAACTTCCTGCTATGAAAATTGAAGGGTATGGTGCACTTTACTTCTGGAGCAACAATGAACAAAAGTTTTATAGAAAAAAAAAAAAATCATACATGCCTCAAGTAAGACATGTAGAGTGTGCACAAGCACTTCTTCTGTTGAAAACAAACCTACTCCTACCCTACACTAACCATATAAATGAGCAAATCAAAAAAACCCGATACTGGTGATGAGAAATAGCTACCCTTTCTCACAATTGGAAGCCATGTGAATGATTTGGCATCAAACATAGCTGAAACTAGGAGTGAAAGACTAGCTGCAAATTGATTCTCCACTCCCTTATCATCAAGGTATCAATAAAAAACAAGATATATACCTCTTCTGGTTGATGCTCAATTGGTTATGGGAGGCATTTTGGTTGATCCTTGCAATTTTGAGGCTCTTCCTCATGCTTAGAAGCAAGCATGACTATCTCGTGGCTTCTCCTTGAATCTAATGAGCCCAAGTACCTAATTGGGTAAGGTCTAATCTGTTGGATTTTCTCGTTGCTCAAATTCCAACTTTAGCAAGGAATTCTTCTTGGAAGACTTCCTGGAAATGGTGATTGTATGTGTCTTGATTATCTATTTCTTGCACATTTACAAACAACTGATGTGTAACCTTGGTTAATAGTATGAAAGGGATGACATCCTCATGCTCTTTTCCTCCCTCTTCATCTCGATGTGACATTGGGAAGATTGGATTCTTCCAATTTTGATTCAAGAGGCATGTTGAATGTAGGTTGCTCTTGCATGTTCTTTTCCATGGAAGCAGCTCTTGTTGTTGAAGGATGAGTGATGGGGCAGAAAATTTCATGATTTCCACGAGATATTCCTCATCAAAACACTCCTCCAAGTCAGATAGGCAATCAAGCTCTTTGTTGTCCTCGCTACGATAAAGTCTCTCCTTCTTGCATGATGACCTTTAAATCCACAATTCCTTCATCATGTGAAGCTTCATCTTTAAACATGAAACTAGTGAGTTCAAACTCTTCCAAAAAATCATATTTTTGGAGAGATGAAGTGGGAGAGAAATCTGAAATATCTTGTGTAAAATGCTCGAGATTTAGTGCCCTTGAATTTTTCTTTCTCACCTCTATGTGATCCTTCTCAATTGGACTTGGAGCTGGTTGTTCTTCCTCATCTTTGATTGATTGGGAAGCTAGAATATGATCATCAATCTTCTCAAGCAGAGTGCCATTATGGACACTCCATTTGGAGCATACTAATTGTTGATCTTCTTCTTATTTCATTACTGTTGCAAAATCAGCTTCTACCACCACTTGTTTTTCAACTCTGGCCTCCTCTATAGGATTCACCATCAAGGGTATTTTTTCAATTCCAAATCTTTGAACCCATAATTTCAAATTCTTTGTCATTTATTCTTTATTAGGCTCTTCTTCTTGTTGGCCTTGGTTGATTGTCTGATTTTCATCTTCTCAACATGGATTTGGGAATACAAGAGGAGGGATGGGTTGGTTATAACTAATTTTGTAATTATTTTTGGTGGTGGGGAAGGTAGAAATTATTGTTCCTTTGGAGGGGATGACTATTTGGAAGGGAAAAGGGAAGAATAATTGAGGTGGGATGGTAGATTAGAGGATGGAGAAGGGAACTCAACACTAGGGGCAGCATACAATGGGCTTGAATCTTGAGGCTCCTACCGAGACGATACAAATTTGGGAGTGGGGAGAGGATTATGAGATGACAATGCTAGATTTTTCCATTAACAAGATTGACTAGTATTGGCTACAAAAGCTATTATTTCCTAGATCCACTTTGTGAGCCTTGGAAACATCTCAACTATGAAGTCAAGCTTTTGTTGCAAGCTATAATGTCTTGGAATAGGGCCCTCCCATGGACAAGGAGTCCTAAAACCAATCTTGCATGCACTCATCTGGGATGTAGCCCTTTTCCACACCATTGTTGCCTCCTATTATTGACTTCAACTTCAATTAAAAATCTTCAAGCATAAGATATCCTCCATAATTGACACACTCTTGCTCTTCCACAGCTGCATACTCTGGTGTGTACCCAAACTGATTTGCTTCTTGTTCCTGTGAGTATGTCCACCACTGATTTTCATCATAGTATGGATCTGGAGGGGGTTGGTAATAACCTGAGAATGAACTTTGCATGCTTGGAGGTGAATATGAACTATATGACAAGCACAAAATCGAGAATTCCACTGTGGGAATGAAGCCATGATTACACAACTTCATAGAATGGAAGAAAAATGAAGTGGAAAGAAATATGAATGAAAATGGATGGAAATGGATGGAAAAAAGGTCTACAACTTCAGAGATTGGGTTGTTTGGACCAAATGAAGTCACCAGGTATGTTTTGCATGTCTCCAAAGACTAGAATCTTAACAAGAACACACCAGCTTGTTATTCTGATGAAAGTTGCTCCAAAGATTGAACTGTACTACAGCTAATGATCTTGACTTCCTATTCCCACTAGGTGTGTCAGAACTGTTATCATGAAATCACATCTCCCTTGAATTCCTAGTTGTCGATGGGGCATTTGGTGTAATTTTTGTAACATGGGGTTATCTCTCAAGTTGTGGGACTTGCGGGCTTGAGATAACCCTCTAGAGAAAGTTTTTGCTTGCTCCTAAACTTACCTGCCACAAACTACTCCGAATGTAGGAAAAACTACCTAATCATATCCTAACCTTCCAATGATACATGGAGAGACAGTGTATGAAAATAAACTTACACTAAGAGCGGTGATACACTAGAAAAGGAGGTTGTTAATCACTATCCAACTGCTTGAAATGGAGAGAGGTGAGTAATGGAGAGGGTGGACAAGATACACCACATACCAAAGATAGATTCACACATAACACCATTTGTTTCCCATTAAACACAGCTCCCACAACTGTAACAAGCATCAAGAGCATGCACAATATACCCCTGCTTGATGAAGAGAGGCAAGTAAAGACAACAAAACATGCAAATGATGGACAAAATGCATCACAAAACATAGTTTATTGCTCCATTAAGTATGCATAGTACATCATTAGTGGGAAAGAGGCAAGAAAATTCCATTACAAAGCTTAGAGAGGAGGCTTGAAGCTCCACATTCAACCCAACAGAGAAGAAAGAGAGAGGGGCCGGAAGGAAAAATGACTAACTCCTTTACAAATGAGCCCCATATTACAATTTATAGAATTGAGAAAAGAGAGAGAATGCAATCCCGAAATCTTCTTTTCACCACTTACAACTTGCCCAAAGTACATGAAAATCATTATATGCAATCTCTAAAAGTGATCCCACATTTATTTGTAAATTGCAGCACAAGAAACTAGCTTCCCATGCTCATTTAATGCTCACTCAACCACCTTAAGGTATCTGTTTGGAACTAGGTATGTCATTCAAAAAAATCACCATTAAATCTTCATTAATTCATGAACTTATTTATTACTTTGCATAGGTCTCGGAACCACGATTCCAACGAGACCAATTTTGTGTAATTTTGTTGAGAAAGGCTCAAGTTATGAGCTTCTGAGTAAATACTGGCGACTTTTTGTTTTGCAGACTTGCTTGATATCCACAGAACTGTGAATTAATTCTTGGCTGGAAAAGAAATTTTTTAATACTTTCTTCTTCTCATAATGTTTTGCAAATATTTTGAATTATTTTTCATTTAAATTTGGTGGGGGCCCATTTGATCATGTAATAAAAGAAAAAAAGGGGAGAGGGATTTGTATATTTATATTTAAAACAATGACCATCTTGACCATCTTGGCCGAGCTAACGTCTCACATTATTGACTCCCTTTATATTTACACCACCAAACATTTTGGTGAGACCCCTTTCTTTAGCACCATGTTTCTAGACTTTATTTAACATTTTCTCGGTGACCACTTACTCCTCCACCTTGACGCATTGGGCAAACCATTATCCACCTCATCATTTGTTTTGGGGGCCACGTGCATGATTTTAACCCCTATGCCAACTCATTGTCTCCCCATCCACATGGTGAATTCAGATCTCCTCAGGACCGAGTCATTTTTAATTTTCAATTCACCACGCCTATTTTTTCGGTGATCTCTGGTCCTTTTGGTAATCATGTCCCATGAGCCACTCGAGCTTCCAAATGCCGATTCAGCCGCATCACTTGGGTCTCACTCACCCTGACTTGCATGTGTTCTCCTTGCCTGGTGTGGACCTGTGACTGGTTCACAGCACCCTCGTTGACCCTGCACAGCCGTTGACTCTCCTTGCACTTGTACACTATCACTACAACCATTTCAGGTTTGAATGTCCTGGTCGGTCCTAGTTCAAGTGGGCTACTTGTGCACTGAGAAGCTGACATGCCCGCACTACTCTACGCCAACCCTTAACATTGCAGCGAATGCTCATCACAAGTGAACCAATGTCCCAAGTGCACATGGGCCCTATATGCCCTGATTTTCTACGTTCTCTACATATGCTTATCTAAGTTTGGTTTGCGGATTGGCGAGCCAAACATTAAAAATCTTCGGCCGATGTTTCTTGAAATGGCTCGACGCTCCATTCCTCTACACCAAGCTTGCACCAGGTGAGCTTCTTTCTTGATGAACACGAGATGCCCCAACTGAGTCATTTTATTTTCATTTAAGATAGATCGCCCCCTGAAACTGTGAACTCAGTTATCAACATAACCCACTCGGATTCACTCTAGGCTCCAACTTCATAGAACTCACCTTGGTTTAATGATGATTGAGCTTGGGTGCCTCCTACATCCTCTTGCATTCACTTAATTCTAGTCATCGAACTAACCTTGTGATGACTTGTTGTGAACCACCATGGCCTATTGTGCTAGACCTCAACCATTTGAGTTCCTCCCGAGCCAATCTTCTTCTTTAATAGTTTGATGACATCGTGAAATGGTTTGGCCTTGTTTTCACCACATTTCTCAAATCACTTGGAGGGTCTGTAACACTTCTCACTCGATGTTCGATTCTTCTACTTGATGCATCGCGTCACGACGTATAATGTTGGAGTAGCTTGCTCTGCGGCATAGCTTGGTTCTACTTGCAAGGTGGGAGATCGGCTTGTGATGTTAGGGTTTGACATGTATTCTCCTAGCCCCATGATTTCTTGACTAAACTTTCCCAGAAGCTTGGAAAGTAACTCGGAGAAATTTGCAAGAACTTTGCCTCTTGAATGTAGGATGATAACTTGTTGGGGGGACCGATACAACTCGGCTCTTCATTGAAATGTATTGGCTTGATTCACCCTTCCGACACCGACTCGGTTCATCGCTCAATAGTTCAACCCTTTAAGCAACTCGGTTGAGCTTAGTTTTTAATGAAGGGGATTGGCTATGAATGCAACTTGATTAGGCCCGTCTCGAGCTTAGTCATCTTCATTGCACTAGCTTAGTGCTTCTATGACAACTCGATGGCCATGGTTCAATCATTGAAGTGGCTCGAGTCTCTTACACATATTGCATTTTCCATGACATGAACTCTACAACATGGAAACTAGCTTGCCATGAATTAAAGAACTCGGTGACTTCATCACGCAACTCTCCCACTACGAACCAATTTCGCTATGTACGGGTAGCTCAACTTTAATGCAAAAATACACCTTGGTAGCTCGCTTATGAGCTCAATGAGTGACCTTAGAGCTAGGGGATATTCCTTCGTAATCTGCACCTCCCTCAAATATTTCATACATCTTTGAATCTATGTAGATATGTGGAGATGTTAGGGGATTGTTTTCCATTTTTGTTTTGAGTGGGCCCCAACTTCAATCTGAATAAGATTTCTATGTCCATGAAGACCAAAACGAGGAAAAACTCCTCTCATGAGTCTCAACCTTGCTAGGGATCCCGATGCTACCTTGAACATTGTAATCGCCTATAAGCTTCGAATGGCCATGAGAATGCCTCGGTGTAATCTTGTTTAGTTTTTAATTTCACCCAATGGTGAAATTGGATAATAGATTTCATTTGTTTGTTTTGTGAAGTTGAACTAGAGCTCTGCAAGCTATGCATGCGAAAGTTGTGGATTCCATTTTTGTAGGTTAAATATTTTGTTCTTAAGAGAAATTCACCGTGATTATGGTGACCGCTATTGTGGGCCTTTAAATGTGAAATCCCTGTGATTATATGCTAAGTTGAAAGGTGGTGGTTGTTTTTTTATAAGTTCGAATCATTAATGTAGTTGGGTGGTGGCTGCGAAGGAAAGGGCTTGGAGTAAGAGAGGACAAAGAGAACTTGCTACCACAGGCATGACATGATCTAACTCTTCCTTAATGACTTATTCCATTTAGTATTTGGGTGAATCAATTTTTGCAATTCCTTTGTATGAAATATGTGGAAATGGGTTAATGGAAACAAGGGTCTCATTGTTCTTTCTATACTATAGATTCTAGGTATGATTGAAAACCCTGAAAATAATTATAGTGTTTTTCATTGTCGTGGCTTGAGCTACTATTATGTGTGTGATAGCATATGCATTTTATGAGTTATAGCCGGGGTTTGTGTCTTATAAAATAAATGCCAAACATCTTGAGGAGTCGAATGACATATATATGAGTCTTTGTTTGTAAATTGAATCTTAGGGTTCAAATGGGGGTTGTTGACTTCATGCAAATAAGTTTGGGTATGGAATAGATATTCGAGATAATTTCAAATGGGTTCTAGCTATATATTATGCTCTTGTGAATGTATTAATGTATGTGTGAACTCTCTTATATTTCTGTGGTTGTATGTGATATAAAAACCAGTAACTTGGGTATTTGGATAAATATACATTTATATTGTTAATCGAATCCTTGGATTCAAATACCGGTTTCGGGTATTATCGTTGTTATTTCTTTTAACGGCTTTGTGTGGAACGAAACCCTGGAAAGTATTTGGTGATTTCATGGCTATTGTTGTATTGTTTAATGGGTAAGTGTGGTTTGGCATCTGAGGGTACCTAGATATAACTTAGGCTCATACTTTTATGAAGAAAATACCCAGAACCCTTGGGTGTCGAATAATATGTATAAATATACTATAAATCGAATCTTCAATTCGAATATGGGTATTCGGGAATTGTTGTTCTTGATCCTTGTCGTAAGATCTTATGACTTCGATTGCATTAATAGTTCACAAAAATAGTTTTCTTTGTCTGTGGAATGAGATGTTAAGAGGTAGAGGTACCTTCGCATTGTCTTGATTAGGTTGGGTGTCATTTTGAGATAATGTGCTTTAAAAGTGTTAACATAAACGATTATTATGCCTTTCCTTATCAAAGATCATATATAGGCTTAATGGGTTTCTTCTGAGAAGTATGATATAAGTGCATTGGGTGTGCAATGTTGTTTTTTATTACTCTGTAAATTCTGGAGTTAAATAAGATTTATTTTGCTATTGTGTAACCTTATACACTCCCTACAGAGAGATTTTGATATACTATGATTACTTAGACTATAATGTGATAGTCAAGATTAGTAAAATGGACTTCTCAGGGTTATGAGGAATCTAAAAATAAATTCTTTCCCGACTGTAATTTCTCCCTTCGCTATGAGACTATGTGCTATTAATATGAGAATCTAGTTCTAGATATGATGTTAATCATAAGATTTTTATATGATATATTTATTATATTATCGAACCAATAACTTTTACCCAACCAAGAGATATCTAATTGTAGTATTATTTTACCCACCAAAAGCCCAATTTGCGTTGGCACATCACCCAGGAAGAACCTGAGCACTCACCCGAAGCGCACAAGGGTACCAGGTCCCTCTTTTATGTGAGCTCTACCAAGGAGTTAGCATGATGAGCATATATATATATTCCATATTTATAACAAGCATTCAAGTATATTGCAGAATATAGGCTAGATCTAGATCTTTAACTATTAGGCATGAATAATCAAACAAGAACCATAATCAGATTTACCATATAAAATCCATGCCTAGATACATCAATCACCAATATCCAGCCACAAAGATCCATTATATTAAATATTTTCAAACACGAAGTTGTTACATACATAAGAGTGTCACCATGAGTCATGCGCGCACATAATCCAACGAGCATAACTCTATTACGAAAGTGGTCCTCCTAACCTATGCAAATCATACATATATATAGGGGTGGAGAATTGCCCTTCACCGCCCGTACATATCCAAAATAGGCTATATGCTAAGAATAGCCATGCACCGCTACAAGCTGAGTAAAAAAATCATGCAAGATCTCTAACAATAGATCTACTACAGTTAACTCCTAGTTCAAATCCTATTATTATCTCGGAACTATGCATGTCGCTTGGTCTTCCTTGTATCCCAAAATAGACCTTGCTTGAACCGCAAGTCTTCATGTTCCAACCTTATCTTCAAAACCTTTCTTGGTTGACACTCCAAGTCTATATTTAGATCTGTATCCAAAACTAGCTAAGTGTTGACTCCTTCCACGCACAATCCTTCCCTTTGTCTTTAGACGTAAACCTTGTTCTCCTCATGCGCGAGTCCTCATGTGCCTTTCTTCTGCAATGCCCCTTACGCACGCCAACCTTGTTCTCTGGGACTTAGTCATTTTTCATGCTCAACATTACCCCACACTAAAAGTGTTGTCCATCCTCGAAACATTCACTCTAAGAAAGAATAAAGAATAGAAGTATAAAGAACTTGTGCACTGCTTGTGCCAAAGAATGAAAGAATTCTGCTATCATCTTGTTGAATGAGGATTGGGAAATCCTCATTTAATTGTGCTTCAATTTCATTCCTTACTTCCACCTCATTAATCCCCCATCATCGCATTGACTTCCTCAAATGTCAGCTCTTCACCCTTAGCCTTAAATGTGTCAACAATGTTTTCTAGTTGTTTGCTAAGGTCTACTAGAGCGTCCATTATGAGCGTTACACAGGGATATAATTCATGTATCTTATTCTTTATAGAATCCTGTAAAATTCAATCGCCTCAATCTTCTTCTCTACCTCTACCAGGATTTTGTCATGTTTCACTCAATTTCCTTTTTTTTTTTGTTTGGAACTCCTTTAAATCCGCCTCATGAGTGGCAACCAAAGACACTCACCACCCTATCTTTTTCTTCACAGTTGTCATCGACAACTTCGATCATGTGAGCCCCGGTCTTCACTGACGCAAGAAGCTCAGTGTATTGAGTTATGGTCACCTCGAGTTGTGCCTTCTCCTACTCTTTCTGCCATGCCATAACTTCTTCCGCCGACTCTAGTGCTAGGGGTTGCTTCTACATCGTGATTATGCGTGTCAAATCTTCTAAATAATGGAAATTTGATTCATACTTATGTGCGGGGGGCCAATTTTGGGTGCATTATTATAATTGAGTCTACTATCAACTCCTCATTTTTGTATACTTCATGTAACATCCCTTTTTCCTCCCTTAATTCATCTTTCAATTGCGCAATTATTTGTTCCTTCCCCTTTATTTCCTTATCTCTCACAATAATTTCTTTATTCTTTTCTTCCAGCTCCTTTTCCAGCCTCGATCCTCGTTATTTCGCCAAAAATCCTAGCCTCTACTTCCACTGATATCTTATTTAGCGCATTACACGCATGTTCATCAGTCAACTGTTGTGAATCCACAATTGGATTTACCTCCTTGGAGCTCGGTGAAGCACGCGTATCTAGCAATGCTCTTACATTGACTTCAAATTCAGGCTCATCGACATGGGACTCAAATGTCCAGGACAACATTTTCCTAGTGTGCAGGTACGCACTTTCCCTATCAAAATATGACCAACATAAGAGTTGGTTCGCCGGGACTCTACTTTGGTAATGCGAGCACGCAATACCTTGTTTGGATCTACATCATAAGTCATAGTAGGTCCTTGTTGTGTAGAAGTTCTCCTGCTGCCCATGTGCGCACCCTTCGGGAACCCTACCACCAAACTTGTATCTTCCCCATGACTTCTACCTTTCTCCTTTTCCTCGTCCTCAATGCTACGGTCCACCTCCCTTTCAACCAAATTTTATATTATACATGTTACCTCTTTCTCCACAACACTCTCTAATTCTTATCTGGAAACGTGGAGTTTAATGCACATTTGTCCCAACTTCTTCATCTCCTTCCTCTCAAGCGTTCGGTACCTCATGGCATACTTTTGGCACAAATCTACTCGGTTTCTTCCTAGAGGTTATTGTAAAAGGATTCCCAAAGGCGAGGTTGCTTAAAAACCAAAATAAATAGTAATTTATGTGAAATAAACCCCACATAAGGTAGTATGATGAAGGTTGAACACCTAGTTATAACATCCATATAAAAATGGTAACCACGGGAAAGCATTTTTGCCTTCTCCATACTTGCATTATTAAAATATTGTGTTTATGGAATCTCAAGGCCAATATTGAAAAATTAAAATCACCAAAAATTAATTAACATATATAGGTGGCCATCGAAATCAACCCATGTTTAGTGGATATGTGTAGAGGTTATAACCATTAATGAGACTATAGAAACATTCATGTGGAAATCAATATAGAATCATCTAGGTGATGCTAAAATATTCCATTCCAACTCCCACTACCACAATGGGCATTATAATAGGAGAAGTAGATGAGGATAAGGGAAGTGAGGACTTCAAATGATGTGGATGTTTGTTTACCAATATTGGTTTATGTACATGACATGAGGAATGGTGGCTTGGATGCAACTCACCCAAAAGCTCCTCTCCAATAGATTTTTCATCACTTTCATGAATAAAGAGCTCACTCCTTCATGCATAATAAATGCTACGAAGAAGATTAAATTTGAGAGAGAGGAGGATAGTATGAGAATGGTGCATATATTTGTTTCCCTTCAACAAGAGGTGTCACATTATGATATTCTGAAAGTGTAGGACTCAATGAAAGATACACTCGCTCTTTCCCTACAAAAATTCATTCAACAAATGGCAACAAAATGAGCTCTGATGAGTTATGGGAGAGCATTGTGAGGAATTCATTAATTTAGTGCTCACATTATTATGTACGGGTGAATATAGTGTACGTGAGATATCATGGGACTATTGTTTGATATGCTATTGAGTTGGTTGGAAAACTCATATAAAAAAGGAAAAAAATTGTTTTGGGGGTTTCTTAATAAGAGGATATCTTCTTCTATATATATGTAATTGTATCCCATAATAATTAAAGTAAAACCAATTATTTCATTTGATATCAGAGCCAGTATAGAATTGTGATAAATTATATGGGGCATGGCCATTATAATTCATGGTTTCCTATGTATAGAATTTGTCTTGATATCTTCAATCTCAACTATTCATTATATGCATGCGTAGCATTCATGGACTTGTAATATTCTCTATGTTGTGAGCAAGTCTTCTTCCTCAACTGATTGTGATAATAGAAATCATTCTCCATCATTCAAATCATAGCATCAAACTCTTCATGCATTTTCAGCTATCAACTTCATATGCATTTTCAGCTATCAACTCCATATTCACGTCATAATAAGATTTGTCAATTGAGTGAATTTATATATTTATGTTATTTTAGTCGATTTGAATGGCTTGTCAATTAGTCTTTTAGTAAAAGTAGTCAAGTTTAATCACTTTTGCGTTTAAAGTCTAAGGTGTATAAGATATATTAATGTTTAGTCTCCAAGTTTAAATTAATGTAGTGTTTAATGTACTTTTCAATTGTCTTAGATTCAAAAATGCATCAATGAAAATTAGAGCATAATTTTCCTAGTTAAAGTCTCTTGTGATGTTAGCATCTCTTTTTAACTTGTCATTATTTATCATCAATAATCATCATGTATTGGTTATTATTTCACCATTAGTGTATATTGTCAAAAGTATAAGTGTCAATGTAGATAATGTTATTGTCGAAGTCAAAGACTAAAGTTTTTAGTATAGTTAAATTTTTTGAGTCGTTTATAAAAGTCTGGAAAATTAAAAAATGAATGACCTTATTTACATATTTTTGGTGTTTCCGATGTTCAAAAATGAAGAATTTTATATTGTGGGGTAAATAATAAACAATGTGGCAATTCTTGAGCATCATGTTAAAAATTGCTAAGTAACTAAAGCAACATGACACTACAAAATGGGGCCAACATAAGGAGGTTGATCAATGACCTCTCACCGGTCACTACCAGCGACAAGGCCACAAAATTTTATTATTAGCACCACATTTGCACCAAAATGGTTAAAGTTGGGATCGGTTCCCAAGTGGCAACATAAATCGTCACATACCGTTTGTGATCGGTGTGACAGTGATCTATGACCATCATTGCAAAACACAATGAGGACATGAACATCAAATTTCCATTTTCATTTTCATTGTGTGGTATGATAGTAAAAATAAGAACAAAAGGTCATTTATGTAATTACAATATTTTCTCTTGAATGTGTTGTGATATGGCATGGAAGGTGTAAAACTATAAAATTAGTTGTATAGAGCGCAACTAAATGCAGAGATCCTCTAACTTCCACACTTCTTTGAAGTGTCATCTTCCGTGATATTTTCATTATGGTGAAGTAGGTGATCATGTGCAACAAGATTTAAACAATAAGATCAAGACAACAATATGCAGACCTAAAAGTATGCGGTGGCATATGATTTTGTTTTTGGTTCTCCTTACCCCGTGTTCACACTAAGAGTGTAAATGGTAGGAATTCATTAATTTAGTGTTATAATAAAGCATGAAAATAATCATTACAAACCTATCAACCAATCAAAAATTTCAATAAATTAATTTCAATAGACTTTTTAAAATGATTTGAAGATTAGATATTAAATAAGGGAATAAAATTCTTTTTACATATAATTTTTATTTATGTATACAAGATACATAATAATTAGAGGTGCAATTGGAGTGATATAACACCATTAGATGGTGGAGAATTTCTACATCAATGGGCACTGACATGGTCGAAAGTTTAGTGGTGAATAAATAAATGGACACGAGAAATATAGTTGTGCTTCACTTGTTTCCTCATAGAAATGTTTTATTTAGATTTAACAGGTGCAACAATGTTTGGTCAATGAAATAAAATTTTATTAAGACCATCCACGTGGTGTTAGGTTCAAAATTTAAATTAAAAATTAATTTTTTTAAATTATGGCTGGATACTTTTGCCACAACATTTTACTTTTGATTGAATATTTTTAAGGATTTGATAGTACCTATGTATACTTTTGCAGCAAATCACAAATTCTTCTTACGGAGAAAATATTTTTTTATATGCACAAACACACCAAGATATTGTACGAGGAAGAAATTTGTAATTATTTAGGCATCTCATTATTTAATTGATTTGAATTGGGTTTGTGTTCAACATGGTTAAGTAAAAATGTTACTAATATCCGTCAAAAGTCATGTTTGTTTTTTCCTTCATTACTTTAATATTATCAGTATTTGTGATTGATTTTCTTTTATTTGACTTGTGGGGAATTCACATTATTCTATCATAGATATTAAAAGGAATCCCCTCCACATAGAGTACGATATTATTACTTAATAATGTTTTTCAATATAATATGTTTATTATGTAATTATGTGCATCTTCCTAATTGAATTGAGGAAGGAAAAATTCGTAGATATTTAATCATAATGTCGTTTTTGTTTGTTAAAGTGCAGCTTTATCAAGACTATTCACGTGTCATCTTAATTTTTCAAATCCAATAGATTCCCTTTCTATACCATCTTGTGGATCTATCTAAGTTCCTCCCACCGTCCTGCAAAAAAAAGCATATCCACTTAGAGGTTGCATGATTCGGGGTCATTGCTAGTTGTGATAACAAAGGAGGAGAATAGATGACACATACTATTGATAATTGATGTTAACATTCCCACCATTGGGTTCAACAATATTAGTGAAGGCATCTACGAGATAAATCAAAAGTGTCATGACATCTAGTGGGGCAATAGTTAACAATTTTGATGACTATAGAGTCACTCTTGCATGGCATTATAACTCCTTGATTTGTTACACTAGTGTAGATGATTCTCTATTGTCATCTGCAAGAGGCTTCGTGTTGTCTCATATTACATTGTTTGTTGCCACGAACTAATTTCCATCTGGAAATTGTGTAGGGTCATTTGCATAGTATGATGATCTTACCATGAATAATATCACCACCATTAAAACATTTACACCAATACAAACCAATAATAATACATGATAGCAATTAATTCACGGCACAATATATATACTTACGAACATATGGAGGGGTGTAAATTTGGCAGCCCCTACTCAACCACACAACAATACCTCTCACACATTAAAAAAACACCGCAAAACACAAACACAACCAATAACTTCTACAAATAACTCCACCTTCCATTTTCCTTCTCCTTTTTAAAACTAATAAAAACTCAAGCTCTGTAAATGCTAAACGATGACAACACAACACAACCAAAATTCAAGGTGATGTAATCGTATGTATGTAATTTAGTCATTAAAATTTAGATGAGATATTAGGTCTCTTACGAAATATATCGAGTCTCATACACTAAAGTATTTTTCTTTCTCAATTAAGCACCATCATGATTCACGAATAGTGTTCAAGAAATATTCCACCAACACTTAAGGAAAAGAGTCATTTGATTATTCGAACGGTTTATCCTTTTTACCCACCCATAACAATATCATTATAATTTATACTATCAATGTTTCCTCTCTTTCATGTAACTCACAAACCTCTAATTATCTTGATAGGTTTTATCAAAGTAGATGCACAACGATTACATCTAACATGCCACATAAAGTTGACAACAAATATATTACTATTAGGGCATCATTGAAACACGAAATGATATCCTCTATCCAAACTTATTTTTGTTGGACCTTCCCTGAGAATGACACATGACATGGTGACATGCAACGTTAAAAATAAAATTGATAAAATCATAACATGGTAATGTTGTCATGAATCATATCATCATTGTCAAAACATTTACAGTAATACAAACAAATAATTATACTTGAGAGCAATAAGGTATACCTGACATTTTGAATTGTTGTCAATTCAGTCATAAATTTGTTGAGTAACTAAAACAACATGACACTTTGGAGGATGGGGGGAAATTTTGAGCCATTGTCAAAATTATGAAAAATTAAATAACAAATTGCTTTATGTACGCATTTTCGGTGTTACTCAACATTCGAAAACTAAACAATTTTACATTGTAGGGTGGAATAATAAACAATGTGGCAATCCTTGAGCATTATGTTAAAATTTGTTGAGTAACTAAAACAACATGACACCGGAGGATGGTGAAAATAGAGGAAGGAGGTTGATCGATGACCTCTTGTCAATCACTCGATGATGAGGCTGCAAAACTACATTATTGGCATCACATTTGCACCAAAATGGCTAAACCCAGGATCGATTCCCAAGGGGCAAAGCAGAAACCATCCCATACGGTTTGTGATCGGTGTGGTAGTGATCTACAAACATAATGAGGAAATGATCATCAAATTTTCATTTTTCATTTTTAGTTGTGTGGTGTGGTAGTAAAAATAAGAACAAAAGGTCATTTATGTAATTACAATATTTTCTCTTGAATGTGTTATGATATGGCGTGGAAAGTGCAAAACTATAAAATTAGTCATATAGGAGGGCAACTAATCGTAGAGATCCTCTAACTTCCATATTTCTTCGAAGTGTGATCTTCCTATGATAAGTTCATTGTGGTGAAGCGGGTGATCATATGCAACAAGATTTAAACAAGAAGATCTAGACATCAATATGCAAACCTAGAAGTATGCGGTGGCATACAATTTTGTTTTTGGTTCTCCTTACCCCATGTTCACACTAACAAAGTGTAAATGTTAAGAATTAATTAATTTAGTGTTGTAATAAGGCATGAAAATAGTCATGAAAAACCTATCAACCAATCAAAAATTTAAATAAATTAATTTCACTAGACTTCATTAAATGATTTGAAGATTAGACATTAAATAAGGGAATAAATAAAATTCCCATATAATTTTTAATTTATGTCTAATATCTTATGTTATGCAAGATAGTAATAATTAGAGGTGTAATTACACTTATAAGCTTTATCTAAGTGGGAATTTTTAGTAAAATATGACACCATTAAATGGTGGAGAAACTCTACACCAATGGGCAATCCCATGGTAGAAAAGATAATGGTGAATAAGTACATCGACGTGAAAAATATAGTTGTGCTTCACTTGTTTCATCATAAAAATGTTTTATGTGGATTTGACAAATATGCATTGTATGGTGGAGAATCTCTTCATCAATGGGCAATCACATGGTGGAAAAGTTAGTGGTGAATAAGTACATCAACATGAGAAATATAGTTGTGCTTCACTTGTTTCATCATAGAAATGTTTTATGTTGATTTTGACATACATGCATTTTATGGCGGAGAATCTCTACATCAATGAGAAATCACATGGTGGAAAATTCAAGTGGTGAGTAAGTACATCTTAAAAAGTGTCTTTGTTATCTTTTCTATAATTTGGAAGAAAGTAAAATGGATATTAATATTCAATCACATCGTTTAAATTTTGGGACACATGAATGCCTCGTATATTTTAAGGTTAACGAAATTAAGAATATTGTGTTGCAATAAGACATGAAAATAGTCATTACAAGCCTATGGACCAATCAAAATTTTAAATAAAATTTAAATTAATTTCAATAGACTTTATTAAATTATTTGAAGATTAGACATTAAATAAGGTAATAAAATTCTTTTTACATATAATTTTTATTTATGTATAATATTCAACTCAATACAAGATAGTAATAATTAGAGATTTAATTGCACTAATAGACTTTATCTAAGTGGGAATTTCCCATCAAAATATGACACCATTAGATGGTGGAGAATCTCTACGGCAATGGGCAATCACATGGTGAAAAATTAGTGATGAATAAATACATCGACATGACAAATATAGTTCCACTTCACTTATTTCATCATAGAAATGTTTTATTTGGATTTGACATATACTTATGCATTGTCATGCTTCACCTTTTTTGGTCCAAATGCATTACACCTCCCTTATCCGACGGTCTGCAATAATCTTTGGCCAATGAAATAAAATGTTATTAGGACCATCCACATGGCGTTGGTTTCCAAATTTTAAATTAGATGCACAACGATTACATCTAACATGCCACATAAAGTTGACAACAAATATTGTTATCGGGGCATCATTGAAACACGACATGATATCCTCTGTCAAAACTTATTTTTGTTGGACCTTCCCGAGAACGACACATGGCATGGTGACTTGCAACGTTAGAAATAAAATTGATAAAATCATAACATGGTAATGTTGTCATGAATTATACCATCACCGTTAAAAATTTACAAGAATACAAACAAATAATTATACTTGAGAGCAATGAGGTATACCCGACATTTTGAGTCGTTGTCAATTCAACATAAATTTGTTGAGTAAATAAAATAGCATGACAACTCGGAGGATGGGGGAAATTTGGAGCCATTTTCAAATTATTAAAAGTTAAATAAAAATTGCTCTATGTACGCATTTTTGGTGTTACCCAACATTCGAAAATAAAACAATTTTACATTGTAGAGTGGAATAATAAACAATGTGGCAATCTTTGAGCATTATGTTAAAATTTGTTGAGTAACTAAAACAACATGACACTAGAGGATGGGAAAAATAGAGGTAGGAGGTTGATCAATGACCTCTTGTCGATCACTAATGATGAGGCCACAAAACTACATTATTGGTATCACATTTGCACCAAAATGGCTAAAGTTGGGATCGATTCCCAAGGGCAAGAGAAACCGCCCCATATGGTTTGTGATCGGTGTGGTAGTGATCTACAAACATAATGAGGAAATGATCATCAAATTTTCATTTTTCATTTTCAGTTGTGTGATGTGGTAGTAAAATAAGAACAAAAGGTCATTTATGTAATTACAATATTTTCTCTTGAATGTGTTATGATATGGCATAGAAAGTGCAAAACTATAAAATTAGTCATATAGGAGGGCAACTAATCGTAGAGATCCTCTAACTTCCATATTTCTTCGAAGTGTGATCTTCCAGGTGATAAATTCATTGTGGTGAAGTGGGCGATCATATGCAACAAGATTTAAACAAGAAGATCCAAACATCAATATGCAAACCTAAAAGTATGCGGTGGCATACAATTTTGTTTTTGGTTCTCCTTACCCCATGTTTACACTAAGGGTGTAAATGTTAGGAATTCATTAATTTAGTGTTGTAATAAGGCATGAAAATAGTTATGACAAACCTATCAACCAATCAAAAATTAAAATAAATTAATTTCACTAGACTTTATTAAATGATTTCAACATTAGACATTAAATCGGGGAATAAAAAAATTCCCATATAATTTTTAATTTATGTCTAATATCTTATGTTATGCAAGATAGTAATAATTAGAGGTGTAATTACACTTATAAGCTTTATCTAAGTTGGAATTTTTCAATCAAATATGACACCATTAGATGGTGGAGAAACTCTACACCAATGGGCAATCCCCATTGTGGAAAAGATAATGGCGAATAAGTACATCGACATGAAAAATATAGTTGTGCTTCATTTGTTTCATCATAAAAATGTTTTATGTGGATTTGACAAATATGCATTGTATGGCGGAGAATCTCTTCATCAATGGGCAATCACATGGTGGAAAAGTTAGTGGTGAATAAGTACATCAACATGATAAATATAGTTGCACTTCACTTGTTTCATCATAGAAATGTTTTATGTTGATTTTGACATACATACATTGTATGGTGGAGAATCTCTACATCAATGAGCAATCACATGGTGGAAAATTTAGTGGTGAGTAAGTACATCTTAAAAAGTGTCTATGTTATCTTTTCTATAATTTGGAAGAAAGTAAAATGAATATTAATAGTCAATCACATCGTTTAAAATTTGGGACACATGAATACCTGTATATTTTAAGGTTTACGAAAATTAAGAATATTGTGTTGCAATAAGGCATGAAAATAGTCATTACAAGCCTATGAACCAATCAAAATTTTAAATAAAATTTAAATTAATTTCAATAGAATTTATTAAATTATTTGAAGATTAGACATTAAATAAGGGAATAAAATTCTTTTTACATATAATTTTTAATTATGTATAATATTCAACATAATACAAGATAGTAATAATTAGAGATTTAATTGCCTTTGATAAACTTTATCTAAGTGGAATTTCCCATCAAAATATGACACCATTAAATGGTGGAGAATCTCTACATCAATTGGCAATCACATGATGAAAAAATTAGTGATGAATAAATACATCAACATGACAAATATAGTTGCACTTCACTTATTTCATCATAGAAATGTTTTATTTGGATTTGACATATGCATTGTTATGCTTCACCTTTTTTTTGGTCCAAATGCATTACACCTTCCTTATCTGGCCAGTGAAATAAAATATTATTAGGACCATCCACGTGGCGTTGGTTTCCAAATTTTAAATTAAAAATTTTGCCATAACATTTTTCTTTTGATTGAATTTTTAAGGATTTGATAGTATACATTTGCAGCAAAAATCATGGTGAATATTTTTGTATTTACACAAACACACCAAGATATTGTATGAGGGAAAATTTTGCAATTCGGGGTGGGATATAAGGAGTCTCATTATTTAATTGATTTAAATTGGGTTTTGGGTTCTAAATGGTCAAATAAAAATGTTGCTAATATTGGCCAAAAGTCATGTTTGTTTTATTCTTCATTATTTTCATATTATCATTATTTGTGATTTTTTTAATTGACTTGTGGGGATTTCACATTATTGTATCATAGATAGTAAAAGGAATCCCCTCCGGAGAGAATGTGGTATTATTAGTTAATAATGTTTTTAATATAATATGTTCACTATGTAATTATGCCAACATCATCTTAATTGAATTGAGGAAGGAAAATTTTGACAATTCGTAAATATTTAACTATAATGTCGTTTGTGTTCGTTGAAGTGTGGATTTATCAAGACTATCCACGTGCCATTTTAATTTTTACAAATCTAATGCATTCCCCTTCTATGGATCGCCTTCACATCGATGATCTGGGATTGTACAAAAATGTTTTCATCACCACAAATTATATGGGCCCTTGGATCACAATCACCAATAATAGAGAGGAAAAAATTCAAATTTAATAATGGATCATATGAGTTTTTGAATGGATCGCCTTCACATCGATAATCTAGGATTGTAAAAAAATGTTTACACGCCACAGATTATATGGGCCCTTGGATCACAATCACCAACATTGAGAGGAAAAAAATTTAATAATATATATATATATATATATATATATATATATATATATATATATATATATATATATATATTACATTTACTTGAAAGCAAATGATTTTATTTATATTTTTGAATTTCTAATTAGCAAATTTGACAATCGATCTCGAATAGGAAATGTATCGGTAATAACATATTACTTAGTGTTTATTAAATTTATATAAACACATCTCTTGCATGTTTTTCGTGTTCAAGTTTACAACATAGTATCCTATAGGTATCTAGTAAGTCAAATGATCAATAAACCATTTTAAATTTTATAACATTTTTGTTTCTTGTGATCATGTGATGTCACATTGGTTTCTCTTCTTTTATGAGTTAACGATGATATTAAAATTTGTGATGATTTTTAAATTATTTTTCTTAATTTGTGTTACCGCCATTATAGGTGTAGAATCACCATTTTTCATTTTTATCTATTGCACTTTAACATGGAACATTATACTTTATTCTTTCCATATCGTGCAACACTACAATGCCTTCGTATATTTTTAATTTATCACATCTATTTTCTATGTTTTGCATTCCATGATATATGAGGTCCTTCACATTGGAGCTCTTAACCACGTTGCGAAAGGTCTACCATACGCCACAAAAATAAAAATAAAAATTTTGACATGCCCCTCAATGATGATGTTCAATTTAAAATCTCCATACGCTGCAAATCTCCATTCTTTTCACCATTCTTTTAATATTTTATTTTGTTAACTATTCCTCATACAATTTTATCCCCATTTCTACATTGCTCTAATAATAGAAAAAATGGTTGTACATGAAAATGATAGGTAACGAGGAAATCTCGGAAAGAAAGCAAGTACAATACCTTCTAGTTCTAACATTCGAATCATCACATCTTATTTTGATAAACCATCAATGGAATCTCATCCATGTCCAATATTTCTAGGAACAAAATTCTATGTGAATGTGGCGGTTGTGAAAACCTTACAAGATATAGAAAATATGTATATAATATTAGAAAACAATATTTAGTGAATCAACAGTTGGCACATTTACTTTCAATAAATACCCATACACTTTGTCCTCTCTCATATTTTTTCACCACTCCCTCATATTGCAAAGCCTTGTCACACTAAAATTTCCAAATACCGGTGAATAGATTCTACATATCACAATGCTTCTAATTTAATGAGTGATAAGAACCATAAATGTTGAATAGGGAGTGTTAAAAATAATCCCACAAGGAAAATACTTACGGATGATATATGTTGTTTCTTAGGAAAGTGTGGAGAATGGCCTAAGATTATAGTTTATAAAGATGGCACAAAGCCACCTTACCTGCTATGTTTTGTGGTTATCTAAGTCAAATAATACGTTGTCTTGACATGAGATGCCAAGTCTCATCAACAAATCCCTATCTCTAAAGTATACCGTGGCACATAAAAGTAAATTACCCTAAAAACCCACAAGGGCCAAAATTGTAGAAAGAAACTACTAAAATTGTGAGTATTAATTGACAGAGGCTTACTTTCTAAGTTATATCCAACTTACATTACCACAATGATGTATGCACTACACACCCTTTCTCCTTCAAATGATTGACATAAATGACACATGGTTCATGTGTCTCTAATGAAGAAATAAGAGTTTCACATATGCTCCTCCAATATTTTCCCCACCCTTGAACTTTCCCCCTCACCCCTTCTTCACCGCCCTTCCTTTTGCTACAATGTTTCACTCCTTGAAGTTTAATTTCTTCAACGTGTCCCTATCGACATATCCATTACATCGCTTGCATGTAATTACTAATTACGTTGAAAGGTTTACGCTAAAGGGATTCAAACCCTTGGCTCGATAGGTGTCATACCGATTGATGTGATCTCCATGTATTGAATGTTGAAGTATGTTGAAATCTAGGGATTTAATTCCTTAACATTACTGCAAATGGTTTTTATATTGGCGAAAGTGGCCGAAAAATATTTCTCTGTCCACAAGAGCATAGAACATTTTAAGGAACCCATTAAAAAAATTATAGAAAGTGTGGTGAACCTTGCTTTGAAGCAAGATTTGTTGGGATGGAGAATCGACAAAAATGGCTATCGTGACTATGGCAAAAGTGAAAAAATTATTTAAAAATATTACAGATGTAAAGGCTAATCTTACCTAATTTTTCTAATTTTAAAAAATATTTTAACGAATTTCAATTGTCCTCTTCATGTTAGATTTCATTTGTCTAATCTATTAATGATATGAATTCCATTATGTGCATTCCTTACTTAACCAAGAAAAAATATTGAGTTATGAAATTTGGACCCATTTTCCCTACCCTTCCTAGAATTAAACTTTGACTTTTGATCCATTGACCACATGTCATCATTTCATATAGTGATGGGAAACCCCGTGAACTCTCAAGCCTTCCTTACAAATCTTATTGGAATTGTATCACATTTTTGATTTCCCTGTAATGTGTCAAAATCTTATGATATTTTGGCTCTGAGTCTCTTGCCTTATTCTTTCTTAACTTTGAATCTTATCAACACTTTTCCAAAGGTTTCATGTGAAACCTTTCCTCCAATATACCAAGAGAATGTTTTTTTGATATATACACATGATTTTCACTCCTCGGAAATGTGGGATAAGTCCTAAAGGAAAAATTATAAAGGCCTCCATTGTCAAGGCTCCAAATGACTATTAGTTGAACCAATTCAAACCAAGATGCAAACAATATATTTTATGGCTTAAATGGTCCCAGAATTCCTTAATTAAAGCATATCACATAGAATAGAATCCATATTCTAATTTTAAGCTTATATAATCCTTTAATTGAATAAACAATTACTTGAATTGGTGTCTTTAATATATTTGATCATATTAACACATGCATGTTCATATACATACATACATACATACATACAAGTGGTGAATTTAATAAAAATTCAAAATTTCCTTCTAAAATGTTGGTGATTGTGATCCAAGTGCCCATAAAATTCATGGCGATTCAAATATGTTTTAAAATCTTGGCTCGTTGATTTAAAGGCGATCCATTAAAAACATATTGATACTAGAATTCATTTGGTTATGCGAGTGGGAAATAGTAACATGTTTTATTTCTCTTGTGTTCATATGGTGTCCAAATAGCCAAATGGGCCTTCAAAATCTCCGAAATAACCAAATTACGAATATTAGCCACTAAATTTTCCCCTGACGGGAGGAAATTTTAGCTTCCACGTAATTTTTTTAAAATTTGAATTAAGCCATGGTGTACCGTTTCCGTATCCTCGCAAAGCACCATTTTCATAGTATGTCAAAATCTTTCTCCTGAACAAATTAATGTGGCTCACACATCCATGCAAATGATGTACGTGAGCTCTTTCTTTTAGCCACCATATTATAGGAGTATATTCAATTGTTGCACCAATATCTTCTATCTATGTCACCTTCCAACTCCCCTGCAATAAATTTCATGTATTTGTTAGATCGCCAGGATTTTTGGAGAATTGTTAACTAGACGCACCATTATAAGCAACAATAAGACATTAAGCGCTTTTCATGTGTGGGTTATTTATGATTAGGCCACCTATGGGAACAATTACTTTTTGGGTAAATATACATTGAATTACCAAAAATATATTAAGTTTTAATAGTTATTCATAATATAATATTTTTAAAATTAATGTTCAATGGTAATGAAAATAAAATCCTTTACTTCTTTTAAAGGAAAATGCACGTGTCACATGATCTAAAAGCACCCAATGGGGTAATCTTCCTATCTCTAGATGTTAATGTATGGTGCCCTATAATTGAAGAACATGTTAATGTTGTTTACTAAGTGGAGCACCATGGCTGAAAAAAAAACTACAATGTTATTCTTAAGCTCCATACTATTTTTAATTAAGTGGACTCATGTTAATACTTATTTCATCATATCATATCTTCCCCAAAATGATTCTACCCTTATTTCCTCATTGATATGCAAAATATTTTAACCATAATTTTTAGATATATGTTAAAATATCTTCCCAAATTTGTCACTTGTAAAAATAAACTAATTATAAAACTAACCCCCATCAAATTTAGAATATTAAAGTTTCACAGTTACATTGGAAATAACTAACCCTTAGTAAACCATGGAGAGCCCATTCTATCCATTTTCCCTCTTTTTCAAAAGTGTATAAATCCCTTTGGCTATCATGAAAAAGGAAATCCCTGACATTAATACATTTAGGGTTTTTATCTGTATCATCTCATATGTTTAATGTGTGGAAATTGTTTCCTATTTCGTGCTACATGAATATCTCATGAACCACTTCATTACTAACTAACTAAACTATTTCCAAAATCATGTTCTACATGTTTAGACATTATCTCTCATCCACAACATACTTTAATGAATAGACTCACTACAATGTATTATTGTTGATGTTGACCCACACACTTAGAAGCCTTTGAAGAAAATAAAAATATTTTTTCTTTCTTTCAACCTTTTCAATTGAGAAAATTATGATGTATGATGTCCTAGCCTTTCTCAACAAAGGTTTTCATGCCAAATAAACATGTTTAACTCCAATGTAAAATTAAATGATGAGAAAAATGAAAAAGATGGTATATTAAGAATATATTTTGACACATATTTTAAGGGTTGCTTCAAAATTACACTTGCATTTTGTATATTGAGTAGAAATTCTCGGAAAGAAACTTGTGTTGAGCCACTTCATTGGTGCTCACAATGTTAAGGTCTCATCGGAGTGAAAAATACCTCACGAGTTTTATTTTCATGCCCATTAAGAAAGTGTCACAAAGGGTAAGAACTCCATCACTATGTATTCTTACCAAGATTTAGGCACCACATAAGTGAGATATCCCCTTACCTCGGTCTTGATTCCATCCAAGAAGGATACTTCCAAAATAGACCAAAACCAAACCTACAAGTAATTATAATGGCCTCATGTTAGTGGTTTTGGTATTTTCTTGACTTTTTGAGCAATGTTGAAAATGGGAAAATAAAACTTATGGCTGATAATAGTGTTGCATCACATTCACCTCCTTTTAAGATATTCAAATCTATCATGTTCATCTTCTAAGCCTTGTTCTTTTATCACCCTCTGTTTTATCATTCCTTGTTATAAGAATATGAAAAATTGTTGACATTGTGTAGGCACACAATCATGTACTTTGGGTATCTATCTAGTCCTAATCATATACTACTATTCATATGATTCCTAAGTAAGAAGAGTACTAATTAACCCATGTCTTTGGTCATCTTTCTTTGCTTCTTGTTGCCTCTTTTGGTCTTGCACACCTTCTTGCCTAGTCTGA
This sequence comes from Taxus wallichiana var. yunnanensis, assembly GCA_018340775.1. Classification (NCBI taxonomy): domain Eukaryota; kingdom Viridiplantae; phylum Streptophyta; class Pinopsida; order Cupressales; family Taxaceae; genus Taxus; species Taxus wallichiana. Next base: position 630,215,804 of record CM031243.1, on the reverse strand, counting down.
CCTCTGACCCTTCGGTTTCTCTAATTCGGACATTAGCGCCCATCCAGGACACTAGCGCCAAAGCGGCCCTGTCCCCTCTAGGTGCCCCTGACCACTTTGAACTTTACTCACATATTTTGGGTCCTTTCTAGCCATTTAGGCATCTTATATTTTTGTTAGTCAAACTTTTCGATGTTAATTATGAAATACAAGAAAGGGAATCATATAAATATAAATTTATGTGATCATAATAAAGGACCAAACACTAAGAATCAACTATCAACACCTAAGGTTTCATCCAAAGGCTATTCAAGAGCATTCAAACATCCATTCAAGGGCAAGGAACTACATTCTTTTGCATACACTTCAGAGGGGAAGTATATTCTATTCCATACACACATATATTACATTTCTTTACATCTAGATACTTACTTGCTATCAAGTGTGACACTCACAAGATCCACCTAGGGCACAATTACACACATACACACATACCTAGAACTACATTTGGTCCGAAATGTAGTGTAGTGCCACATATCACAAGTTACCCTTAATTCTAGTTTCTACCTCTAATTATTCAATTGATAATACCCCCTCTGTTATTATTAGATTAAAAATACCCCTATTTTTTCCATGTACCTTACTTACCCATTTTTCCATTCAATTTTATTTACCCCTTTTTATTTCTACCCCAATATATTAGACAAAAATATATTATATTTCTCACTCAATTTTTTTAATATGCATTTCTTTGAAAGATAGTTCAAGCCATTGAATACATATTACAAGTCACCTTATATATGTTAAGCTTTATGCATTTATCAATAGTTCTTCAATAATTAAGATGGTGAAATAATATCACTTGTGTTGAAAAGCATACTCAATACTAGTTTTCTACCATCTTATTATTTCTTGGTTAAGAATCTAGATTTATTTATTAAAAAGAGATTATAGTTTAATTTACGACCACACTCCTTTTGCAATTTTAAGGTATTTACGTTTAAAAACTAGGGTTCAAACGTTTTAGTTTTATATTAAAAGTAATCCTCTATTTCATTTGGCTCATCTCTCTAACCTACCCCCAATACCTGATTCAAAACATTAATAAATTAAACCCTTTCACCCCCTCATGTCTACCGGTATATTGAGTTTAATTTTATTAATTTTAATTACCTCAATATGAACCCACGTGCTAGGATATTGCCTAGCTAATGAACCCCCGTGTGTAGTGCTCATTCACAAGTTCACTCATTTGATCTAACCCTTATTCACATTCTTTTCTTTTTAGGATTTGATGCACTCTTGAGGCATTTGTAGGTAAATTCTTTATTGTAGGTTAGCAGCGACCTCGACAATCATTGAATGACATACTAGCGAATAAAGGCGAAGGACAATGAACATCCCATGACCTCTGGGTTTTCTATTTTAAGTTCACCCCATAAACAGGTCCAGGCGCCCTCCCTTTCGAAGAGCCCCGATCTAGGAAGATCATCAACTCGCACATTTTTTTGAGGCTCTGTATAAAAATTCTCCCTCTATGTTCACCTAGTTATCACTTCGACATGTAGTCCATGACTAATTGTGAAACAACTAAGTAATCTTATGTCCTCTTTGTAACAAAGGTTTGAATACTTAATTGCTTAATTTACTTGGGTCTATTTTGTACTTAATTGTTTATTTATTTATTGCTACATAGAAATTAGATTTATAAATTTATTTACATGTTTTCTTAATCATTTTGGTGAACCCGAACTCAATATAAACACTCCTAGGGTCCTCATACTTATATTGATTTTATCTTTCTAGGATCCTCTCATCATGAGTATCTCTATTAATGATTTCCTTCTCATTAATCATAAATTAAGAGATAAAATTATAGCTTTCTAGCTACTACTTGCATTCTTGTTGATATTCATATGGACATAGTATATAACACATTTGCAGATGCCTTTTCTCAACGACATTGCTTTTCCATCAAATCCTAATGTTGATCTTGTTATTTTTTACAATGATCCACCTTTATACATCATGCTCCACATTTATAATGTGGGTGTTAATGCACCATTGTTGATAATGGATCTGAGCTTAATCTTTTCACTATGTCATTCCTTGAAAATATCGGTCTTTCTGTTGCTAATGTTAGTCCTTCATGTCTTTCTCTTCACGCTTACGATGGCTCTTTTCATCCATGTATAGGTCACATTACTTTTCCTATCATTGTTGGGCCAAAAAATCTTAATACGGTCTTCTTTGTCATTGAATTCCCGATTCAATATAATTTTTTACTTGGTAGACCATGGCTTCATGCCATGCAAGCGGTTCTGCTTCTGCTATACATACATCGATGTGTCAAATTCTTACATGAGGCGTGTAGAGAATGTACAGGTTCTAGTGATCATCAAATATTTGAATATTTCAATTGTGATCCCAATATACACTTCCTACTCCAACATCTACTACCACCAATGAACCACAACCTATGGATACTCGGATCATTTTCCACCACTTGAAGGTGTTATTTGCATGTTAGATATTGTCTCATCTGCATCGATGCCTCCCCTTGCTTCTACTACTTCCATGATTCTTTATTGGGGGCCTATCCAGACATTGGACATCATTCCATCTCCTTCACCTTCTCATGAGCAACCTCCATTAGCACGACCTCCATTTACATGTACATTTTTCATGAATGACTCTTATTGGGAGCACATTCCATTTGATCCTACTTGTTTTGATACTATATGCACACATGATGGGTTAACTTGCTTAGGATTTACAATTGATGACATCTTTCCTCCACCTCATGATCATCATCTCTACCATGGATTTTTTTGCATTATCATTGCTTATGGTCTTCAAGTCTTTTATCTCACAATATTTCTTGCACATGCTCCCCGCACTTCTCCACTTACACTCGACAATATTGGCTTGATTACACTGGGGTACACTAGATCTCGATCATACTGATATATCATTTCCCATGTCGTTTGGTCACATTTTCATTTGCAATGATTCATTTCTTGGCTATTCGTAAAATATTACTCGTTGGTATGCACATGGTTTTCCATTTCCTCCCTTCATCGATGAAGAATATGTTATGGGCATGTATAATTTATGCCTCAATGGCTCCTTACTTGATCAACCTAACACAATTTCTTATCAAGTCTCTGACGCATCTCCATTTGGTTTTGATCATGACAATGACAACCTCCTAGATGACATTACTTGATCATGTTCATCATCACACACTTGGGGGGCATAACACTATTTATTTCTCCCCCTTCTAGCATCAACACATGTCTCATCTTCTCATCATTTCACATCCAATCTCTCACATGCAACATACACATCTTGATACATTAGTATCGTCATTTCCTAATGACGCACTCTCGTGTTTTGGTTCACACTTAACTGTTGAGGGCATCCTATATATATGAACCTCACACACTACATACTCCATTACACATCATATTATACCTCACATTACACATGACATACTTCCCAAAGACACAATTTCTCATTGTGCAATTAACACACTTAACACATTCTTACTCAACATACTTATAATACACATTTCTCATGCCCATCTATCAATACAAACTCAACACACTAGAAACACATCTTCTTCGCGCATATTAAACACAACATACAACACACTCGACACATTTACAACATGCTTCACACTCAGTGCTTTCACAACATATCTCTTCCATGCCACACAAACATGCCTCTCTCTACATTACATGACACATCTCTCTTGCGCACAATCAACATACACATTTTACATAGTCTCCATAATCACAACACACTATCTACTTGATACTTTCACAATAAATATTTTTATATACATATGACACAACCTACTAAAATCCTAACGCCTTCACAATATATCTCTCTCAACATATCCACAATCAATCTCTTTCACATACATTCGACATGATATTCTACACATTCTCTCACACAATGTACATGACACACTACCCTATGACACACTCTAGGTCTATGCTCATACGCGATTGTTTATGGTTTCAATATAAAATTAACCTCACCACAATCCCTTAGTCACTCACTCACAAACTCTCTACGCTCTACGTTGTCATGGTCACATCTTTCTAGCGCACATTCAAAACATTTCCCAATGACGCACTCTTTTTCTACGGTTCATTCTTGACTATTGAGGGGGAATTTATAAATGAACCTCATCACATGCATACTTATTCACTTTCACTCAGGGGCACACGGCTCCTATCATTCACTCTGCATTCCATTCCATCTCACTCCACAACATATTGCATATCTTGGTCGCATCTATTCTTGCTTACTTATGCTTTTACATGTACATTGTATTACACATGCCGGATAGATATATCATATGCAATTATCTTTATCATACACACATGCTCGTTCAATTTCATTTCGTTTACACACACAACATGGATGCTTGGTGCAATACCTCATACCAGTCCCACAACGGATCCTGGGGCATCCACTTTCGTACACTACAAGTGCTATTGTTTCATTTTTCATAGCACATTACTTTATCGTATTATACATGCTTTGACATAATTTTTATCTTCCTAACATGCTAATGGGTGCTTCATGTGCAACATTTTCTTTGTAGGTCTATTTTCTTCCATGGTTGTCTAACACTTTACTTGTCATTGTTTTCTCTTTGTATGCCATTTTTTGTGGGCTTTTCCCTTTGTCTTGTGTGCACATTGTCTACTTTTAACCATCTTGGCCTTGATTGTCTTACAACATCGTGAGTGGTGTCCCATGTTTGAAACCCACTTTTCACGGTCTAATTTGTCTTCTTGCATGTTTACATTGTCTTCTTGCATCTTAGCTTACATTTGTCGCTTAGCTTACATATTGACTTCTACACACATATGTGTCTTTGTTTGCACTAACACTTGTTTCTTAGCCACTTTGTTTACATTTTCCTTGGTTTATACCAAGCACACTCCCTCCCCATGCAGGGCATCAATTTCAGCACAATGGTCGGTCCTCTTTTGGGCCGCATACTCCTTAGTGACGTCACATGCACCCAAAATGAGGGGGCATCATTTGGGTGAATCAATCACCCCATACAATGTTTTATAGTCACAGTTCAACACAACATAGTACCAATACAACACAATCATCACTCTTAGATAGGAATTAGAATCAGACTTGGGTCATTAGCACAACACAATCAACAATGCCCAAACTAGGGCACTAGTGCCTGGGCACCCCTGACCCTTTCTAGATGCTTGTGACCAGGGGGGTTACACAACATTTTTAGTTCAACACAATCTATAGAAATTCATACATTAGCTTTTACAGGGCACATAGTCCTTAACACTCAACATGCATACACTACAAAACATTTTCTACTTTTGTGTTGGATCAAATTGTTCGAAACGGATCAGATTTTTACACACTATTTGTCGTGGTGTTATACATTGCGAGAAGTAGTTAAAGGTTGGACGATGACACCATATTTTTCTCTCTACACTTCTTTCATGTCTTGGCATGAGATCACCCAAAGAACTCGCAGTTGGTACAACTGATGTGAGATCACCCGAAAAAATCATTCTTCTAAAGGATCATTTCTACACCCTTTTACTCATCATGGATCATGTGCACATGTTCCTTTTTCACATTTTTACACTTTTACATACTTTTTACACATTTTGATCATATACAGTGCATATTTGACTACTTGTTCATTCTTCTCTTTTATAGGTTTGTTCTTATGGGAAGCGTAGTCACATACACTTCAAAAACACATCGACAACAATCGACATCATCAATAAGTACAATCATGACATCTACACATGTGTTTCCTCCCTAGGGTCATTTTCATCATCACTTTTTGTACTTTCTCCTCTTTAGCATCCACACTCCACATTTTTGTCACTCCACATTTTTTCTTGTCTCTCAGCACACTTTTCACCACCAATCTACATGATTATTAGGTACGCATCTCTTATCTACTTTATGTTATCAATATTTCTCTCAACAACATAAAGTGGGGGAAAATGTAGACACAAAATCATGCACTTTGGGTATCTATCTAGTCTTGATCATATACTACTATTCATATGATTCCTAAGTAAGAAGAGTATTAATTAACCCATGTATTTGACCATCTTTCTTTGCTTCCTCTTGCCTATTTTAGTCTTGCACACCTTCTTGCCCAATCTGATTTCCAAACCTTCAATATCTCCGAGTATGGACACTAAGCACCCAACCAGATACCAACGTCAGCGCCCTGTCCCCTCCTGGGCACCCCCCGACGCCTTTGTACTTTACTCACATATTTTGGGTCCTTTCTAGCCATTTGAGCATCTTATATTTTTGTAGTCAGCCTTTTTGGGGTTAATTATGAAATAAAAGTAAGGGAATCATATAAATATAAAGTTATGTGATCATAATAAAGGACCAAGTACTAAGCATTAGCTATCACGACCTAAGGTTGCATCCAAATGTTATTCGAGAGCATTATAACATCCATTCAATGGTAAGGGTCTGCATTCTTCTACATACACTTAATAGGAGGGAAGTCTATTCTATTCCATGCACACATCTATTACATTTATTTACATCTAGCTACTTGCTCGCTATCAAGTGCGCACACACAAGAGCCACCTAGGGCACAATTCTACACACACACACACCTAGAACTACATTGGGTCTGAAATGTAGTGCAACACTCAATCATAAGTTCACTCATTTGACAACTGAGGACAATTCGACCCCTCATTTGCATTCTTTTCTTTTTAGGATTTGATGCACTCTTAAGAGTTTCGCAGAAAATTCTTTATTGTAGAGTTAGCGGCGACCTTGGAAATCATTGTGCGACATACTAGCGACCAAAGGTGAAGGACAATGAACATATCGCGACCAGTAGAGGAGATTTTCTACGAGGATTTTAGTAGTCACAATCACCTAGAAATAGTTCCGGGGTGCTGCAGTGCCCAGTCCTGCATATCATCAACTCGCACATTTTTATGAGGCTCTCTATGACACTTCTCCCTCTTTGTTCACCTAGTTATGACTTCGCACAGTACATGACTAATTGCGAAACAACTAAGTCATATTATCTCCTCTTTGCAACTAGGGTTTCAATACTTAATTGCTTAATTTTCTTGGGTCTATTTTGTACTTAATTGTTTATTTATTTACTACTACATAGCAATCGATTTAGGAATTTATTTCTATATTTTCTTAATCACATTGGAGATAAAGAACAACATGGGTCTTACATTCACATATGCTGCAAGATCATGAAACCATTACCATCTATGTATATTATTGGTTTCTTCATTCAAAAGGTAGTTTAAGATGTCTCCTGAGGCATCCTTCCACCTCAGAAATAATAGGAGCAATCACCTCTTGGATTCGCACTCCTTATGTGCTTCTTAAAATTTTTATATCCCCAAGTTTTTGCTTCCTCTTTCTACATTAATGTAATAGAACTTTCTCTTTTTTGTGTACTTCAACAATTGCTTCTCTCTCCAAATTCAATAATTGATATTCTTTTCTTTTCATGATAATGTTACATTACACTCCCTTCTATATCTTCACTCTGCTACACTATAGGGTGCATTTCCATAAAATTATTGGCTTTCGATCCTCTTGTGCATAGGAAATGGTAAGTTATGTTACGTGGGTCCTTTCGCTCCCTCGATGTCCTATGAAGAGCTTTGATTTGGAATAGAGTAAGACATTTCAAAATTATATTACCTCATCTTCTAGCTCCGTGCGAACCTTTGGCCCATCACGGATTTCCTTTGTCTTATTTGATGCTCGATCTCTTCATCTCACACTTACATCATTTTTCTCCCTAATTGTAAGATAGACCTTAAAGCATTCCCCGCCTCCCAACCGAACTTGTCACCATGAAAATTGCATCTACCCGTAAAGCCCATGGCAGCTTTTGAAAAAGAATATATTTCTTGCTAGCCAATGGAAAAATGTGCTATGAGTGCCTTGAAAACTATAAATTCAAGTGGCTTGCATAGGTGAACTAGATTTTACATCAAGTGTAGTGGCCATTAGTTCTCAAAGTGAAATAACATAGACCCTGGTCACTAGCCAAAGGTTTTACACTACCTTACACTAGTTGAAGAAATACTTATTGCAAGAGTAAATCCTATTTTACAAGTTGCCTATGTAAAAGGAAGGTAGTACAAATACAACATGTATACCATTAGCTTCCACCAAAATATATCATTCATTGCCAAACACCTCTCCTAACATATTTGTGAACTAGATATTTTTTATTGTTCATTGACAAGAGCATCAACGTAACACAAATTTTTTCGTAAGTAGGAAAAATGTTCTCAATACCTTGGAGTAAAAATTAGACAACTTGTACTACAAAGATGTCTTGCTAGGTGAAGATGAAGTATCCTCATTGTATCCACTATTGTTTACTCATTGGTTTGCAACATACACATCCATAGAGTGTTGTAATGGACAAGACATTTCTTGAAAATAACTTTGGCTTGGGCAATGATGAAGAGATTTTCCCAACTTCTTTTTGTTGTTATATGCCTAATATAAGGACAAAATCTAAAGAGACCCAAAGCTTCTTTCTCTCTACAAGTACCTCACTGCAATGTTTATAATATGCCCCGAGCTAGGTCTCTCTTTGTTTCACCGTTTTCTTTACGTTTTGAATGACGAAATAGATAAGGGTAAGGGCCAAGGAGGAATACTTGTTAAATGGGTTGGTTGGAGGTTGATGTGCGCATTCTAACTTCTTGATCCAAGACTGATTATGAGATCTTCCTTTTGACTAGGAGGAACTACCCGTTATAGAAAACAAGACCACCAAATAATAGTTAAATAATATATGACAAGAGAATTTGCTGGCGTGTCTTAGATCCGAGAAGTGTGATACTCCCTAGATGGCTATCAATCCATTGTTTAAAACAACTTAATGTGAGAAATAAGTAAATTCCTACTGTAGTTGATATGATTTAGGTATCTCATTCAAGTACAATAAGCAAATCTAATATAACAAGCTAGGTTATAGTTAGATCTAAAGGGTAGGTAGTTGTCGTGGTGTTGGGCCGGTCGGGTCGGGTTACGGGTTGTTTGGGTCACTTGGTAGAAGGTAGGTTGGCTCTGTTATTGGAAAAGGTGTAAAACACAAAGACCGACGTCGGTCGGGTATAACTGACGACGGTTTAGAAGGGACCGACGACGGTCATGGATAACCGACAACGAGTAAGGTCGGGGTGAAAGGAATTTGATAAGATCTGATTGTGGGGATTGAAATGGAGCTAAACAAAGATGGAAGGGTGGATGGGGAGGTTTGTAAAGGTCTCAGGTATACTCAGAGGGGTATGGGAGGTGAAAATGGGTGATTTGGTGGTGTGGGTAGAGGAATGGTTGAGTCTACAAGTAGGTAGAAGATTGGAAAAGAACATGCAAAGTATAAATTGATAACAAAAGTAACAAGGCTATTATACTGAAATAGACTATGTTGGTAAAAGGTATACTTACTGTGGTATAGACTTGATGGCTGAATGGTGATGGAAATTGATCAGAAGAATGGTGTTTGGTGCCACAATAGTGCTCCCTGGAATGCTTCTATGGATGCAATACCTCTGGATCTGTCCTGGTGCTAGTTGTGGATGTCTAGGTGCGTGAAAAGACTTTGGTTCTCCTTGCATGCAACTCTCTTCTCATCCTCTTGCTCTCAGAATGTGCCAACCCAAAAACAAGGTTTCTTAGGTGAATAAATGGTAACCGACGATGGTTCCGGGTTGACCGGCGTCGGTTTAGGGGTGATTGGTGTCGATTAAGGCGGGATTCCCTAGGGTTACTAAAATGGGTAGATCTTTCTAATTTCTTGGGCCCAGTTAGTTTTGTTCTCGCATATTAGAACGAAAACTTGTTTTCTAATGAGTGGGAATGTTGTTAGAGAGATCTTAGTGATTAATTTTAGGGTTAGACCAAATCTTAGCTCATTAAGGCAAGTAAGACTTAGTTATTGTTGGTTATGGAAACATGCCAGTAATAGGTCTAGGGTGAGGTGGTTGGATGAGGTGGCTAGGTGAGGTAGTGGGGTAGAAATTAAGGTAATTAGATAATAAATATTGTGAGGATATATATATATATATTAATTTAATTAAATTAATAATGATGTGGGAGGAAGGGGCCTTGTTAGGTGAGTATGTTTGAGCCAATTATTTGACTAGGGACCAAGGGGAGTGTGACCCAATTTTGGTGTCTACACTCTCCATTGAATAAATTCAACACTCGAAGGGTTATTTTCCATGGCCTTTCCCTCCTTGTTTCCAAGGGTGTGTGATTACTTGTACATGTAATGCAATAAAGCTCTTTATCTTTTATCCTTTTTGCACCATATTTTACTCATTTTTGTCATGTCATTTCCATTAGGCTAGGTATGAATGCCAACACAAAGGGCCCTCCCATGTTCATGTCTTCTTGTGGTTAAATCACATACCGAATGTTGAGGCATTAGATTGGAGCAACACAATTGTAGTCCCCTGAGTACCATATCACCAAATGCTTTCGTGATTTGCAAATAATGCATTCTCGCAGAGCCCCTCCTCAATATCCTTCCAAAATATTTTTTTCAAAGATCCTCGAGGATCATGTGGCATTACTGCAGAAGAAACATGACATATATTTCAAACATCACGCCTTGTTCTTTGCATCGACACATTCATTTCACTAGATGTAGGGAAGAAAAGTTTGCAACATGTTCTCGCGTATGTTGACGCTCCTTTGGAATCATCATCCTTCTTTGATGCACATAAAAATAGACCCTCCACACTTGAAATCCTATCTTGCAATCAATTTTTTCAACTAATATAATGTTCTCCACTATATTTTTCTACAATAATTTATTTCACCATTGTGATTCATTTCTTCTTCTAGGTCGGTTTCTTGCATGTTTTTCTTCCACCAATTTCAAGAGGAAGTCACAAACAACTGCCACTCAAAATGGCTTGGGCTTAAATTATACACAACTCTCAAGGTCTTACTCTGAATAAATCAACTATTGACATTGGTGACACGGAGAGACAAGGTCTTACCTTCATTGCTATCTTTAGAGTCCCCTCCCTTGCAAATCTATGCATTTCACCTCCTTTCTCTTTTGATAGCTACTCAAAAATGGCCTTTGGCCCTCTTCTACACCACGAAAAAGGAAGAGTCTCGACTACATTCTCTCGCCTCTTCCCAACACTTTTACAACTATTGACCTCCCCTCTAACACCAATATGCATTTCCATGCCTTACTATCACTACTCAATTAAGTTTTGGGATTTCATTTTGCCTTTTCCATCCTTCAAGAATTTACATGTCCTCCTACCTTTCCTCCCACTGTCATTTTCCAGTTCTGCACAAAATATATACGCATCGTTCAAAATGCCAATACTTTTCAAGAAATCTGCATTATTTCAATTTCTTTTCCTTCCATTTATTCCCCTTCACATTCTCATATATCATTTTCCAACAACAAAGTTATCACTCTCAAATTCGACATCCTCCCCTTTTCATTTTCTACATGATCCCTTTGGGCGTTCACATGTGATTGCTAAGTCTGTTTGGTAGCGGCACAAACCAAAGACAATAAATGCAGTGTCGGTCAATAAATGCACGAAGATTCTGTGGGGACGAATTTGTGTCACGTCACGTGACTAACTGCCATCATTGAAATGATGTGACAGCTCAGCAGTAACTAATATCTGTTATTGGCAATTTAACATTTAAAAGGAAATTCAAATGAAATTCCACATTTTTTTCGCAGTTTTTGTTTTTAAATAAAAAAGCAAAAGCAGCACATAAATTTCAATAAAATATCATCCACACACAGCTTTGGAATTTTGAATCCATAATATTAAGTGTCACAAATTTGCATATAAAGTTACGAGTGAAATGAAATACTGATAAAATTTGTCCCATTCCAATGTGCAAATTGCATACGGTACTTAGCCTTGTCAATTATTTTAGATATTCCTATCACTATGAGAAGGGGGAATCTAGACAATGTCCATAAAACTGAATTTCTCGAAGAAAGTGTTTTATCAGATCTAGAGAGTATATTTAATGTTGTTTTATGCTTTTATTTTGATTGTGATAGTTGCGTACAATATTCTGTTACCCTTATTTTTTTATCCAACATAAGGCTAGGATATTGTTTTCACCATTGCAATTAGTTATTTGCATTTTGTCCAATCAAATTTTGTCATTTGTATTTAAGTGGCTAGAGCTAAAGTTCCATCCTTTGATTTTTTGTTTTTGGCAGGATTCTATTGGTCATCCCCTTTATTTGCTACTGTTGAGGGAAAAAGGGGATGTACTCCTGATCATTAAATGTGTTTACTGTTCAAACTTAAATACATTTACTGTGCATCTTGTAGATTCGGATGGTTTTGTGTGGCTCGAGGCCAAGTATGATTTTTTTGTATGGTTTTTTTGCAAATCCTAAGAAGAAATGATGGCCGCTCACAAAACCAGAGCTTCAGGATGAAATAATGGCGACAGAGAAAACGATAAAAACCGCAAATAGGAGAAATTTATCTCCAGCAATAATAATGGCGGCACAAAGAAAACCCTCAAGTCGACTGAGATAGCCATGACTTGCACAAAAAAGAGGAATTTTCAAATTTAATAGTAAGGCCGAGCTTATACTGAATGAAACGAGTAGGTTGGCAAGATCGAGATCCGTTGAAGCCATAGATCGATAGAGCAAACCAAAGATATTATCACAGAGATCATGCAAAAGAAATGACGATCTTTGAGAAAGATGTATGGCGGCCATGGTGCCAAAAAATAAAGGCACCACTTCTTTAGCAAAGCACAAAACTAGAGCGTGACAAACTCCAAATCGTTAAGCATGCCCAAACCCATGAAATGGATGCTCAGTTCAAGTTTCAAAAGATAGATTTTTCAATATATGACAGTTGAGAGCGAACTCAGAAAGACCAAGAATGGCGTCCTGGCAAAAATTTGTGGAGTAATCCTTTATCTAAATGCTTCCATAAAATGCAAAAATGCCAAATGATAATGTGCTTAATGACTTTTTTATTTTCATTGCAAAACGTGTTTCAGCAGTGTAATTTGAGTTTCATTTTTGTTTATTGTAATTTTTCAGTTGCTAGCATTTAGGGTTTATGGTATTATCGGGGGTTTTACTACTGTATATTGTGTTTGAAAGCTAATAGGGTTTACGGTTTTTATTTAGTTTTGATATAAAAATATTCTCCATCATTTTAAATTGTGTATAGTTATTTCATTGTCCGCAAAGGCTCGGGTTGTCATGGGAAGATGGTCTTGGTGTTGCTAAAAACTAGTTAACTACTTTTACTGCTATGACGAGAAGACCAGTGGTCAGGCATTTGCAGAGAAATGAGTTTCATTTTGCTGGTTTAATTTTTTTACTCTATAAAGGTTGGGGTTGTCACAGGAAGACAAGCTTAACAACAATTTTGCTGCTATTCCGAGAAGACTGGTGGTCAAGTATTTGTAGAGAGGAGTTTCAAGGTGCTGGCTTGATTGAAACTATATACTTGTGTTGAACACTTGCTATATTGTGCTACTCAACAAAGGCTATTTCCTCTTTAGATGCTCAAGTATTTTGCTTTAGAAAATATTGATTACTGTATGTTATCTCCGCTCTCTTGTATTATAACAATATGGAATGTTATTTTTCAAGGCAAAAACTAGAAATTTATGCTAATAAGAATAATGATGCAAATTGTTTAGTCATAATCCAGTCTCTGCAGAACCCTGAACAATCTTAAGTTTACTTCTTTGGAGAACCCTAAATTTCAGGGTAGTACAGATTGTACAACTGCTATAGGTCAAAGCCTAAGATGTATGAACTGATCATGTCAAATGTCTTTTGTGTAGACTTTTCAACTTGATAAAAGCCACATGCATGCATGATAAGTCATATGCCCTAATATATAATATTTTGTTGCCTAGCTGTTACAGATTTATGTATTGAGCTTAGAAGAAAATAACATTGATAATCATAGATAATCATAGACTTTATGCTTCCACAGTCCATAAGATGAGGATCCCAAAAACCATTCTTCGTTTAACATTGATAATCTCAGGAAAGCATTCAAAAGGCTCATAATATTTTTGTTTTTCGGTGTCAATTATGAGCTGAATTTTGAAATTTTCATGTTTTTCTTTCTAAAAAGTTCGAGATGGACATCTAATTTTTCCACATCAACTATCTTTTGCTGTCAATATATAGTATCAAAATTTCTTTAATAGAAAAAGATTTAAATGAATCCTACAAGTGTTTTCACCCTGCAGTTTCTCATATAATGTACAGGCCATGGCTATTAAGTAAACCTCAATTTTCCACCCCATTTCTCCTTATGCTAGTGGTTTACATTAGTGTCATCTAAACAAAGGGTTTTTTGGGACGATTGTTGTGATTTCAGGAGGGGAGTAATTGAGTTAATTTTTCTACACTATGTTTGCAGGGTTTCTAAATTGAAATCCTGATATGGTTATTGGTTCCTAAATACTTCTATTGGTATGATTTTCGGGCAGGTTAATGGCTGTGCTGGAAACATGGGCAGAGAAGTGGGAGAAGCAGCCCTCTCTGCAGGTCTTCAACTTGTTTCTTTGTCTCTCACCAGTCCTAATCTTAGACATCAAAGGGTCCACATAGGAGAAGTAGAAGTTGATGTACGTAGTGCATCAGAAAAAGATGTTGTATTTGATTCTGTCCTTCATAAGTATCTTGATGTAGTTGTAGTTAGACTGCACAGTTCCTTGTGCTGTGAATGGTGACTGACATTGGATTTTACTTCTACAAATTTGCTTCAAGCATGCTGTTTAGCGTCATCTGCTTCTGGTAAGGGAATAGCTCTGCTTTAGTTCTAAGACACGCGGGCTATTCTAAGGTATCATTCTTTTGTTGTATGAAGGGTAATCTCTCTGAGTTCAGGCAATTGTAACTAGCAACTAGTTAACACAGTAGAAAAAGAGGTCATAAATGTGGCTTTTATATATTCAATTAAAATGTATATTCCAGTGACCTGGACTGGGTTTCTGCCATAAAATGTGTAGAAAACACAGAATTTTATTGTAGAATAGGTGTACCATTTGTAATGGGCACCACTGGGGAGACCGAGAAAAAATACTGGATGTGGTACAGAAGAGTGGCTTTTCTGTATTTGTTTTGTTTCCGGAAGGGTTTCATCTTTGATGTGCTTAAAATGTCGAGGGATTGTACAGGTGAAACGCAAGTGTGGAGCCGCAGGGACGATGCTCGGTAAAGATGTGTTTATTCTGTGCATTGAACGCGGCTTCGAACAGGGATTCATCATGGGTTTGATTAACGTTCTCAACCAAACTCGGCTTGGATCTGAACCAACACTAGCCAGTTGTCTGGTGTATTATGTCCAATGTTGTCTACGTGGCACGATCGTCTCTGTTTGTTTTTAAAACAAGTAGGTATGACATTAATTTGAAAACTAAATAAACGCGAGTCCAGAAATGCCGCCATTTTGATGACCATGATTTGTCCGTCTCCACCCTGAAAAAGAAGGCCATGTTTGAACAAGTAGACAAAAATGTGTTAGACGCCTGAGTTTGTCCCAGAGCTTCTGACCCTGCAGCCAATGTGGTGTCTTACCAATCCAGGAATGTGTAATCTCAATCAATAATTATGTCTTGATCAGTTTCGTTCGCTGTGGCCTTTTTAATAAAATATTATTGTGACTTATCTAAAAGATACTCATAAAAAATCCATCGAGTTTCTTGACAAAGAAAATACCTTGTTAAATTGATTCGTATCATTTTATTTGCTGAAACGCCATTAACATGTTCTTATTATATCTTGTTTTTTCCACCAAAATATATCCTTATTTATCGACAATTAGACTTCTCAACAATTTTTAGGTGTCTATTCTAATTTGCCACACACTTTTACCTATTAAAAAATTGCAGACCACCAACTATTTAATTATATTTTTCATAAGGAAATGCAGCACTACAACATGCAAGGAATGTAAAAGTTTTCTAAAATTTAAATTTTAATGCCGTTTTAGTTTCCAATTCGCTAGTTTTTATAAGGAAAATTAGAAATTTAATTTCATATTAACAATTTTTTGATAAAGGGTTGTTCAGCAAGAAAATTCATCGACATAGTACCTTTGCTTGTATGTGACTTTAAATGTCATCATCCACTCACAAGTTCACAAACACACAACTCCAAGTGCTAATTCAATTTGTGTATCTACCATTTTAAGAACCATATTTTTGAAACTTTGAGTACTATGATGGTTCTAACAAATCAAATTGTGCATTATGAATCAAGAATATTTTTATTATAAGATTGACTTCCTAATTATTTTGATTTTATTTTTTCACATTTATTTTCTTGTCTAAATTAATTTAGTTTATTTTACTTGTGCATGATTGAATTTATAGAAGTATCTCAAGGCCTTATGATATGTAATCTTTCCTCATCGAGCTAATTGATGTGTGTCTCCAGCTCTAAACTCCAACTTAATTTTACTCTTTGTTTTCCTTCCATCATATTTTGGCCATGAATGAGCTCCTAAATTTGAACATTTCTTATTCAAATATGTATTTCCTTATGTCAATCTTATCAATACCATGAAGCTTTTGTGCCTTAGTTTCTTTTCAAGTTCGTTTTTCTTCTCAACGGCTTCTTTCAGCTCTTGGCATAGTTTTTCAAGATCTAAATCTCTAGTCTGAATCTGCGCCTGAAACTTCTTCACTATGACCTCGTAGGTTTTCAGCATGCTCTGCTACTCTTGAATTTCAGCCAACAAATGGGCATCTTACAAGGGTTTTTCCTTTTCCCTGTAATAGTGCTTGAGCTCTGATATAATCTTGACAAGACACAAAGAGGGACACTTTATCTTCACGGGAGGTGCAGAGACAACAATGGGTACCAAGGTCGTTACAGAAATTCACTTCGCAATAAATAAACCCTAATCCTTTTATTGGTGTATCAAAGTATTTCATTCTCAGAAACTATTGTAATTGCTATATGATTTGGGAGATGTGTATTTTTTGAACCATCCCGTGCCACGACAGCAAATTTATATTTCAAAATCACTTGCAGTCAAGTTGCAGATTTATGTTGAGTTTTTGCAGTTGTTAAGTTACAGATTCACTCTTGTTTTAGTATTTTGGATTGTGTCACGGATGCTTATAATTATTTTATGACATTTTAATTTGGTTGTTTGGACAAACCCTTTTGTGAATACATTTGTTACATTTTATGGGGTATGTTGATGCAATCAGTACATTAAATAAATATTTGGTGCTTAGGGTTTCGAGTGTTCGACTATTAACTTATAGTAGTATGTCAACCCCTTTCCTGTGCCACTGTTTTTTATTTTAATTTCCATTAGAACATATTTTGTAGTTTTTCCCTCATGGTAAATGAATTTGGCTCTTTCAGGCTTCCCATAAGTCATGATTATTAATAACTTTGTCGCTTTCAAGCTTTCTATAAACGAATTTTGTTTCTCAGTATTTTTGGTTTATTAGAAGGCTGTGTAGATCTAGAACAATCCATGCTGGTTCGTTTCAAGATATAACTTCCTTTTGCATATATTTCTAAATAAATTTCACTTTTTTCAAAGTAGAATACTTTCAATCAGTAGGATACATGAAACAAAGTTGTAATCAAAATATCAAAGTTTGATGGACTGGTTACTATAATAGGTAGTTCAAGTAATTAGAAAAATTGCTTGTCATTCAAATTTGGGATATTGTTGATGGTTTAAACGAATTGCATAGGATTTAAACAAGCCAGTGTTTAGTGTTGAAAATGGAAGTAAGATTTTTACTTTAGAATTTTCAATAATTAACAACCAAAGCAATAAAAGGAAATAGTAAGATTGTAAGACAACTTTTTATTCTATAGACCAAATTCATCCGGACATAAATTTACCATTTTCCTTTCCCTTTCTTGATTTGAGATGCATATCTCCATTTTCTTCATTGAGACTCACTAATTCACAAAAGGCTTTGTTCTTTTATTTATCATAGTCTTTTTGAGAAGCTGAACAAAATATTTTACCTTATATATTTGAGATTATTGTTGCATCAAATTCAAGGATAGGAACCACGGTGATGTGAGCTAACACATATCTTACATACATAATTGTCCCATGTCTTTAGGAATTGCAAAGGCTTGTGTTTGGATTGTGATCTTATCGAAATAAAGAATTGCATCACTATGGACACCCATTCCAATCAAGGTCCAAGGAAAAAGTTATGCCCTTCTATAACATGTGATTCTTAGACTTGTTTACAACCATGCCCCGCTTTGACAAGCATCGAATTTACATGCCTATCATGATGTAGCTGATAGGTTGACCCTTGGGTGCCTGCTAACCCATTGTTTGTATACTCTTCCCTAATGGCCTACCAGTACCAGATTTGACTCAGCTTAACTTGAAACAAAGAATAAATAATTGTTTTACATACATATCTACCCAAGCACATATAACTATATTTTACGAAACTCATATGGCGTTTATTACTCATTAAGCTCTTACATTTTTTTACAAATGTAATGTTCGTCCCCGTATACCACAAAGCATTAGCTTCGGCAGGATTTTCCATATCATGGCCTTGTTTTTCAACGTTACAATCGAGACAATTAAGATTATTGAAGTTTGATATATGAAGAAGAACATATTTGAATGGTAAGTGTTGGAAATAGGGAGGAGATTGTTTGGAAGTAAGTCTAGTCTAGTCTAGTCTTCTCTTTTCTTCTAAATTAGATATATTTATCATCATACATTCTTGTGTAACGTTCTAATATAAATATAAGAGAGAAATATAGTAGGTTCCTTATATTTTCATTTTTAGAATATAAATATATTAAAAATTGTATTTTCACTTCATACACACACACACACACATATATGTATGTATGTATATACATGTATTTGTATAAATATACATACATATACATATAATATATGTATATATACATACATATGTATATAATGTATGATAAATGTATACATATATATGTACATACATACATAAATATACATATACATATACATATACATATATGTATGTACGTATATTTAAAACATATGAATTAAAATAAAATTAATCGAGAAAAAAATTTAGTTCACACACATATACACTTCTTCAAAAGGGATGTGAAACAACATCATATATCTCTAACCATAAATAAGACAAAATGCACAAGCATATATAAATTTGCATACATAATATTGTATGTGTAATTCAATTCAAAAATGATAGACCTAACATAACCACAATATAATAAAATTATTATAGAGAAAAGGATCATCAAAATGACAAAGGTTGGCCTAAAGAACCTTCAAGAGACGCACTCTCCATCATCTCCCAACATTGGATTGATTATAAGCCCTTCTCTTACATTTCCTTTCGACCAAGCGCCTTTCTCTTTTCTTCAAGAGTACCACTCCTTTTTCTTTTTCCTTTTCTATACCTACTCTAGCTTATCATCCTAAACATGCACAAGTTTCTGAAAATAGTTCAATGTCATGACACCTCCATGATATTATAAAGTAAGACATTAACAAATACCCAATCAGTCTATATGGCCAAAGTGATGCACATTACAAACAATACATATATTTTTATGATGTCAAAAGGACAAAACACTTATTTTTGTATAGAAACTAGAAATAAACCTTGAGCCCTTCTTTATCACTATATAGGTTTGACACGGTCGACTTATTATTGTTCATGTCTATATATTATTTATAGAGCTTTACCAATAATCTCCACAATAACATTTTCCTTTTTCAAACGACGGAGCTAATTTACATCTCATGCCACGATGCACCTTACTATTGTTTTAGCCTATGTTTACAAATTTCTTTATAGAGCATTATTGATAATCTCCACAACAACGTTCTCCTTTTTCCAAATGATGGAACTAATTTTCATCTCTATAAAAAATTGTCCTTGCATTAATACTAGAGATATACTTGGTTGAGCGTGGTAGTCAACACATCTTTGGAAGGGTCTTATGTTATAATATTATGTCAACTTAATGTCATTTTATGCTTTTATTTTGATGTAATAGTTGTGTACAATATTTTATTACTCGCTTATTTTATTTTTCATGTTCTGATGGAGACGATTGAAGTTTGATATATGAAGGAGAACATATAGGATGAAAATGTCTACAATGAACATTATAATTATGGTTGAATTGTACATGCATTGGAAATATAGAGGAGATTGTTTGGAAGTAAGTCTAGTCTCCTCTTCTCTTCTAAATTAGATATATTCATTATCATCCATTCTTGTGTAATGTTCTAATATAAATGCAAGAGAGAAATGTAAGTAGAAGGTTCCTCATATTTTCTTTTCTACAATGCACATATATTAAAAATTGTAATTTGACTTCACACACACACACACACACACACACACACACACACACACACACACACACACACGGCATATACACATACATATACATACACACCCACATATATATTTGTGTTTGTGTGTATGTATATATATTTGTGTGTGTGTATGTATGTGTATATGTATATGTACATATGTATGTGTGTGTGTGTGTGTATATGTATGTGTATATGTATATGTATACATGTATGTGTGTGTGTACATATACATATACATATACATGGGCACACACACACACACACACAGATATTGTATATGTATAAGTATTTGTAGACACAAAATCATGCACTTTGAGTCATTATTTAGTCCCGGTTTCATACTACTATTCATATGGTTCCCAAGTGAAAAGAATAATGATTAACCCATGTCTTTGGTCATGTTTCATTGTTTTTTGTCGCTACTTTTGATCTTGCACCCATACTTGCCTAGTTTATATTCTCATACTATGTTTTTCCTATTTCTAATCAAGGCACCCGCCAGACTAGGGCGCCTAGACGCCCTAGTCCCCTTTGGGCACATTGATCCTCTTTACTCTCCTCTCACCTTTTGGGCACTTTCTAGTCGTTTGAGATTCTTATATTTTTGGTGGTCGGATTTTTCGGGGTTAATTACAAAATTAAAGCAAGAGAACCATATAAATATAAAATTATGTGACCATAATGAGGGACCAAGCACTAAGCACTAGCTATCTCCACCTAAGGTTGCATCCATCAAAGGCATCTATAGCTACATTTACATCCATCTAGCTCCATCACAAGGCACACAAGGTTGGTTCATCTGCATCACACTTCATAAGAGGGGAGTATATTGTTTCCATGCACATATTTATTATATTTTATATCTAATTACTTCCTCGCTACTTCACAAAGTATGATTGACACAAGAGCACCTAGGGCACAATATTCACACACACACACACACACTATAACTACATTGGAGTGCGAGATGTAGTGTAGTGCTCGATGATAAGTCCATCTATTTGGCGGTAGAGACAGATCGACCCCTTCATATACATCTTTCATTTTTAGGGTTTTGATGCTTTGTGCGGGTTTTACAGGCCATTCTTCATTACAAGTTTACTAGTGCTTCGGTGATCACACAGGTGACATTCACGTGACAGAAGCGAACACATGCAAACATCTTTGACACCTCAAAGGAGGTTTATGGCATTTACGCAGACTAGGGCACCCAAAATACAAACCAGACACCCACGGGTACCCCTATCCCTTTCCAGTGCCTTAGTCCATCCGCAGACAATCCAAATCTACATTTTCTCAAGCTCTTGTGTGACTTCCTTTTTGGCTTTAGTGACCTCCTTCAATTTGGTGATCCATTTTACTCTAATACATGGCTGAAACATATTTGGCCCCTTATTAGCTTCATTTTTTTCTTGTGTGAAATATCAACCTTCTAATCTAACATCTTCATCCTCTAGATCATCTAGGGAGGTTCTACCTCAATACCCTCAACATCCTACTTTTATATTCCTTAAACTTGGCTCTCTCCCAGGAGGCTAGAACCCTCAATCTCTATTCTCCATTCCTATTAGGAACCAAAGTGAATTACTGAGAAACTTCCACCTGATTATCTTCTTCTCTTATATCTTCCCCTTCCCCTTCTAAAACTACACCCTCAGCTTTCTATGAAGTAAAGCTCTTCATGACCTCCCATAGATCATTTTCTCTCCCTTTTTCTTGTCTGTTAACCTCTTCTCTCTTCATTAAGAAAAAACCATGGTGAAGAGCACAAATTTTTATGTAACCCTTCGATTCCATTTTCTAATTGCACATTCACTAAAAATATGGATATTTGGTTGTGGTTTGAAGAACCTAAGATAAAGGGCAATAAGAAATATAGATTACATTAAGTATTACCTCATGCTTAATAATGTGATTGCTTTGACTTATGCAAAATGAAGAGGTATTACATGGAAATAAGAAAGAATATTTGTTTGGGTTATCCATTTGCTTTTTTAAAAGATGTTTTTAATATTAAATGTAACTATAATATAAATACTTTCGTATGTATCAAATTATTGAATGGTTGGATAATGAATTATTGAATATCTCTCCCTTAAAAGGAATAGATTTTGTAAAACAAATATCTAAAATGGAAATTTTCTTTTTAAAATTCATATGCATGTTTCAAGATTTTGTCACATATATAATTTTCTCCCTCAAATAATGCCATTAACACACACACACACACACACACACACACACACACACACACACACACACACACACACACACACACACACACACACACACACACACGCATGCACGCATTCACACACGGTTAGGTTGTGGAGTCTATTTTCATGTGTGAAAGTGTTGAATACTATACACTAAGAGTACTATACACTTTCAACAGTTGTCTCGCCGGGGTTGGCCTCAAAAGAAAATGTGCCCGATATATCTGGAAATGTTCTTTTTCTCATATGGGCGGGATTTTTGACCCATAGGTTTATAGGATGGTTTTCGCCCATGGTTTTGATACCCATTGTTTTGTAAAATTGCTAAAGCGATTGTCTACTTATGTGGTTTTGTGCATATGGTAGGTATTATGTAACATTGCAGATGTGTCTGAATTTGGGTGTGAATTCTATAGAGTTTGTTGAGCATAGCTCCAAACAGATCTGGGTATTGTATTGAAGAATGGTGACTTGTAATAAAATATGAGCAAGTGATTCTTAGTGGACGTAGTCCAAATTGGGTGAACCACATTAAATATTGTCTCTTTTTGTTGTATTATTATTATATTCGCACTTTTATTTAACATATGTAATATTTTATGCATATTATTTTCTGCTATTGTGATTCTGTGAGGGATTATTCCACATATTTTATCCTTTATTTCCTAACAATTGGTATATGAGCCTGGTTTGGTTTTTTGAATTTTGAATCACAGGGAAAGTTTTAGCTTGAGTGGGAGCTATGGCAGATGATGGAAGATCAAGGGTTGATAAATTCAACGGGTAGAATTTCAGTCTTTGGAAGATGCAGATGGAAGATTACCTTTATCAAAAGGATCTTTATATTCCGTTGTTTGAGAAGGTGAACAAACCCTCAAGCATGATAGATGTGGAATGGGATTTGTTGGATAGGAAGGCACTTGGGACAATCCGGTTGTGTCTTGCATCTTCGGTATTATTTAATGTTTCAAAGGAAAAGACTACAAAATAACTGATGGATGCATTAGGAAGTTGTATGATAAAATCTCTGCCTCTATGAGAATATTTTTAATGAAAATTTGTTTAATATGAAGATGTCTGAGAATGGTTCGGTAGTAGATCATTTAAATGATTTTAATACGGTTGTAAATATGCTATCTTCGGTTACAATAGAATTTGATGAAGAAATTAGGGCTTTATTAATTATGTGCTCTTTACCTTAGAGTTGGAATAGTCTAGTAATGGCGGTAAGAAAATCGGTTCCAACTAACTCAAATTTGAAGTTTTAGGATGTTGTAGGGGTGATTCTAAGCGAGGAAATGCAAAGAAAAAGCTCTAGGGTATCTTCTACTTCAGTGAATGTTTTGACAATGGAAAATAGAGGGAGACAAAAGAATAGAAAAGTCATGGAAAATTGAAAGATCGGGCAAGGTCAAAATCTAAAAGTAAGATAGTATGTTGGCACTGTGGAAAGTTTGGGCATGCAAAGAAGGACTGTTGGGAGCTTTAAGACAAGAAGAAACAACATGAAGAAAACAAGGAGGTAAATGTGGCAACGGTAATGTATGTCAGGATGCTTTGATTCTTTCTTTGCACAATATTGTTGAATCTTGGGTTTTAGATTCGGGGCTTCTTTCCATGTTACTCCACATAGGCGATATTTTTGATTATGTTCAAGGGAATTTTGGGCATGTTTTCTTGGTGATGATGAGCCTTGCAGTATAGTTGGAAAAGGATCTGTTCGGGTTAAGATGCAAAATGGGAATACATGGCTATTGAAGGATGTCAGACATGTGCCTACTTTAAAATGAAATCTAATATCGACAAAGCTAGTTGGGAAGTGATGGTTTTACTATGATATTTACAACGGACTCTTGGAAGGTTACCTAGGGTGCTCGTGTGGTGGCAAGAGGAAAGAAGGTTGGAACCTTGTATTTAACCACTTATAACACTAATGATTGTAATCTTATGGATTGAAGTAGATACAACATTGTGGCACTATAGGCTCGGTCATATGAGCCTTAAGGACATGGAGATCATAAAGAAGGATTTGCTGGATATATAGAAATAGGTTTGGAGTTTTGTGAGGACTCGCATAAATGGGAAATATAAGCGAGTAAGGTTTCTCAAGGTTGGACCTAGAAATAAAGAGAGTTAGAGCTGGTGCATTCGGATGTGTGGGGGCTAGCTCGGTATCATCTCTTGGGGTTCAAGTTATTATGTTACTTTTATTGATGATGCAACAAGGAAAGTTTGGGCTTATTGTATTAGAAAAAAATTTGATGTATTTGACACTTTTGTTAAATGGAAATCCTTGGTAGAGAATGAAACATGTCTTAAGCTAAAATGTCTCAGGTCAGAAAATGGATGGGAGTATTGTTGCAATGAATTTGATGATTATTGTTCTAAGAATGGAATCCATAGGAAAAATACGAGTTCCAAGAACTCCGCAAGAGAATGGGGTGTCAGAAAGGATGAACATAATAATAATGGAACGTGCTAGGAGTATGAGGTTACATGTAGGACTACCTCTTTCTTTTTGGGTAGAAGTGGTGAGCACAACTGTGTACTTGATAAATAGAGGACCCTCAAGTGCCTTGGATGGAGGCATACCTGAGGAGGCTTGGTATGGTAAGAAAGTTGATTATTCATTTCTTAGAGTCTTTGTATGTGAGGTGTTTCTCCATATAGACAAGTATGATAGGACCATAATACGCCCTTAACCTATTGCTTGTATTAGGATATGAGTAGCCGACTTGTGGCTTACCATATCATTTTATTATATCATTTATACTTTATCATGCTTAATAGGTCGGCCTTGGTGATGGCCATAGCATATGAATAGTATATATAGGGGATTGTAGGTAGTAGTTCATTATCATTTGAGCATTTGAGTCTTATTATATGGTTTGGAGGTTGCCCCCTCGAAGTGGCAAGCTATTATAATTGCATATTGAGATCATTATTCTGAAATATTGTGTTATTTGGTGTTCTATTGCTTCTCATAATCTAAATTATACTAGTAATTTCATTACAAGTGGTATTAGAGCTGCGATCTGGGCCAAAATTAGGGCAAAAACCCTAATTTTTGTTTCCTAATATATTTCGAACCACAGAGAATTGGTGGGAGATATTTTTACTAGAGTTGTGAAACATTTCAAGTAAGGTTCCCTAAAAGTTTTATAATTTTTTGATTTATTTTTCACAAGTTATTACAAATTTATGGTTTTTCATAAAATCACTCCTTAGGGTGCAAATTGTGGAATGTTTTCAAGTTCTTTACATTTTCGAAATCTCTCAAAAAAATAATATTAGTATTTTCTCTGTGTTTTTCCTGTTTAGCTGAATTTGTATCAAAACCCTAAACCCTAAGGTTGGTATCATGGCGGGGCCTTCCACAAGAGCAAAAAAGAATCCGGTTACTCCGGTAAAACCCTAGATAAATATGGGATAGTGATTGAAGAGATGGAGTCAAAAGGGGTAAATACAAATTCCTCAGCACTAGGGTTTACCTCATTTGATCATAAGGTGATCCAACTTGAGTATGAGTGTGAAATGTACAATTTGAGATGGCCTATAAAGGAGACATAGCCCAAATCAATCATCGATTGGATGATATCATGCAACATGTAAAGGGTAAATAGTATGGCCCAAATCCAGCCCATATCAACCAAGGAGGATCTTTAGTTCAAAATCATGGACAAAATAACCATGTTGGATCACTCTTCCAACTAATTAGAATCCAACTTATTCAACCACGAACATGATTCCAAAGTGGATATGCACAAATTTGATTGTAAAGATCCCCTGAATTGGATAAATCAAATGGAAAACTTCTTTGAGATACATCAAAAACCATCAGGAAAAAAGGTGACATTGGCATCCCTATATCTTGAACCAGACCAATTCGTTTGGTATCAATGGCTATGTGCTCAGAGGAAAAAGAATGGTCTCGATGTCACTGGGCGGTTTTACCTAGGAGTTGCAATTGCACTATAGTTCCATTGTTTTAGGGAACTACTTTAGTCAATTAGAAAAGTTATTACAAACAAGACCACCAAAGATTATGTGCATCAATTCCGAACCTATCCTTAAGGGTGGAGAATATACTAGAAGAGAATTTGAATGACCTATTTCTTAGGGGTCTTAAGGACTACATCAAGCATGAGGTACATATGTTTAATCCACTCAAGATTTCTAATTCTATTAGCATGGCACGTCGAGCAGAGGAAAATTTATTTGTAGTAGGAGGCCACCTTTCATTAACACCAGAGACCGTAGTATCTCTTCCCCTTCATTTTATAGGCCAATTATACTTGACTCCTAAAAAATGGAAGAAAAGAGAACACCTAAAAAACTGGAAAAAAATGAAGAAAAGAGAGAAAAAGGATTATGTTTTAACTGTGATAGAAAATATGGACTGGGACACAAATGTGCTGAGAAGAAGTTGTTCTATATTGACAGAGGTAATGAGGATGATGAGGATGCTTTGAAATTATAGGAGAGGCTGAGGAACCAATAGAAGATGAAGTAGAGGATCACCAACCTACAATTTCTTGCCATGCATTATCAAGTATTAGTACTCCTCAAACACTCAAGGTTATTGGCTATCTCAAAAAACAGAAGGTGATAGTGTTGATTGACTCGAGGAGTACTCATAACTTCATAAATAGTAAGTTAGTTACCCGCCTCAATTGTTTTATTTACCCACTCCCGAAAATGCAAGTTATGATTGCGGATGGTGGGACAATCAAGTGCATAGGAAAGTGCCATAGTATCAAGATTTAAATGGGAGACTACATGTTAGAATCACCTATGTTTGTTATTTCTATGGGAGGGGCAGATATTTTTTTGGGTGTCTAATGGCTCACAAGCTTAGTACTATAGAGATGAATTTCTATGAATAGTTCATGCAATTTCATTCAGATGGAAGGACAATATAATTGAATGGGATGGTAGCTAAGTCTCCATACATTATTATCTCTCATCAAATGCATAAAGTTCTTAGAAAAGGAGTACATGGATTTATAACAAAGTTATTTTCCGTAGAAGTACAACATATAGAGTCTTCAATGCCACCCGATCTTTAGAAGATTGTTGATGCTCACTCATCTATTTTTGATGCAATTCCAAAGGGACTACCACTAGTTAGGGATCATGATCATGCCATTCAGTTGATTCTAGGGAGCCAAACACCTAACATTAGACCATACAGATACCCATATTCCCAAAAAAGTGAGATCGAGAAAATGGTTCAGGAAATGTTGAAGGTAGGTATCATCAGGCCTAGCCAGAGTGCATATTCTTCACCAATGGTCATGGTACGTAAGAATCATGAAACATAGAGGATGTGTCCAAATTACCGAGAACTCAATAAGTACACCATCAAAGATAAGTTTCCTATTCCAGTAATTGATGATTTACTTGATGAATTGCATGGTGCTATTTATTTCACAAAATTAGATCTTCGTTCGGGTACCATCAAATTAGAATAAAAGAGGAAGATGTTCATAAAACGGCTTTTAGAACTCATGAGGGCCATTATGAGTTTTTGGTAATGCCTTTTGGTCTTACAAATGCGCCTTCAACCTTTCAAATCCTAATGAACACTGTTTTCAGGCCATTTTAAAGGAAATTTGTATTAGTTTTCTTTGATGACATATTGATTTACAATAAGACATGGGAAGAACACTTACAACATGTAAATAAAGTGTTGGAAGTTTTGGAGAAACATACTCTCTATGTAAATCCATCCAAATGTTCTTTTGGTGTACAAGAGGTAGAGTACTTGGGTCACATTGTATCCCATGAAGGCGTCAAAGTTGATCCTCAGAAGATCAAAGTTGTGGTGGAATGGCCAAGGCCCAAAACTCTCAAAAATCTTCGTGGGTTCCGAGGACTAATAGGGTA
Source organism: Taxus wallichiana var. yunnanensis (assembly GCA_018340775.1). Taxonomy (NCBI): domain Eukaryota; kingdom Viridiplantae; phylum Streptophyta; class Pinopsida; order Cupressales; family Taxaceae; genus Taxus; species Taxus wallichiana. Next base: position 630,187,309 of record CM031243.1, on the reverse strand, counting down.
CTGTAAGATTTGTGTGGGGATATGGTAGAATATCAACCCCACTCACTGCATTGTCAAAGAAGGATGCCTTCCATTGGACAGACTTAGCCACTAAATCCTTTGAGCAGCTGAAGGAAGCCTTGTGTAGCACCCCAGTTTTGGCTACTCCTAACTTCTCAAAAACCTTCATTGTTGAATGTGACACTTCGAGATCGGGATTGGGAGCGGTTCTAATGCAAGAAGGAAGACCAATTACATTTTAGAGTCACCAATTCAAATGAATAGATTTGCTCAAACATTTCTATGAGAAAGAAATGATGGCTATTCTTAATGCGGTCAAGTAATGGAGACCCTATCTCATGGGTAGACACTTCAAGGTAAAAACTGATCATGATAGTCTCAAATACTTTTTGGAGCAAAGGTTATCATATGAGGAACAAAAAAGTGGGTAAAAAATGTTGGGTTACGATTTTGAAATCATATACAAAAAGGGTAAAGACAATGTAGTAGCTGATGCGTTGTCCAGAAGGGATACATTCACAGATGCCTTACTATGTGGAATGTCCATGTTGACAACCGATTGGGTGGATGAAGCAAGATTGGAATGGGATGAAGACAAGCATACACAATCTCTAATACAGAATATCAAGCAAGGATCTATGACATCTAACAAATTCAAGTGGAAAGGTAATGCCTGATGGTACAAGGATAGGTTATACTTGAGTAAAGATTCTGAGTTGAAGCATAAGATTCTTGCAGAGCTACATGCCTCGCCTGTTAGAGGACACTCTGGGTTTTTGAAGACATATCATAGAATAAAAAGAGAATTCTTTTGGGAAGGACTCAAGGGGGATGTACAAAATTTTGTATTAGAGTGTTTAGTGTGCCAACAAAACAAAGGGGAAACAATTAAGACACCAGGTCAGTTGCAACCCTTACCAATTCTTAGTTAGAGATGGGAGGATGTATCCATGGATTTCATCACCGGATTGCCTTGTTTAGAGGGTAAGAATGTTATTTTCGTGATTGTGGATAGGCTCACAAAATATGCCCATTTTTGTGCCCTATCACATCCATTTGTAGCTAGTATAGTCGCACTATTTTTTTGGAGACAGTTCAAAGGCTACATGGAACCCCAAAGATAATTGTAAGTGATTGTGATCCTATTTTCACAAGTAATTTTGGACGAAATTATTTTCATGTTTGGGTACTCACTAGCTCAAAATTCATCTTATCATCCTCAAACCCGATGGGAAAATGGAAGTGGTCAACAAATGCTTAAAGGGGTATCTACGTTGTTTTGTATCAAATAAGCAGGAAAGGTGGATTAAATGGCTACCACTTGCAGAATGGTGGTATAACACATCTTTTCATACCTCTTCTCAAATGACCCCATTTTTAGCATTATATGGTTACCATCCACCTTCTATCACTTCCTCCTTGAGGGTACAAACTAAGGTCATAGATGTTGAGGAACACATTCAACATCAACAACATGTTTTGGCTAGTTTGAAGGAGAATTTAGCATTAACACAAAACAAGATGAAACAACAAGCAGATCAACACCGTAGTGAAAGACATTTTGAAATTGATGACTGAGTTTTTATACATCTCCAACCTTACAAACAAATGTCCCTAAAGAAATAAAAAAGGACAACAAACTGCTCCTAAATATTATGGCCCTTATCAGGTTCTACAGAAAATTGGCAATGTTGCTTATAAACTAGAGTTGCCTCCATCTTCACACATACACCCAGTATTCCATGTTTCATGCCTTGAAGAAGGTTATTGGATAGAAATTTGAAGCCCAGACAAAGTTACTGAACTTGATAAGGAAGGAAGAATCATTTTGGAGCCGAGAAGATTCTACAAACACGTCTTACTAAGAGGTGAGAACCGAGAGACATTAAGGAATATCTCGATCAAGTGGAAGAATCGAGCATAGAAGATGTAACTCTAGGAGGATGAAGGTTTTCTATAAGAACATCCAGATTATTCAACATTGAGGACAACATTGGTTTGAAGGGGAAGGGCATGCTACGCCCTTAACCTATTGCTTGTATTAGGATATGAGTAGCCAACTTATGGCTTACCATATCATTTTATTATATCATTTATATTTTATCGTGTTAATAGGTCAGCCTTTTGATGGCCATATCATATGAATACCTTATATAGGGCATTATAGGTAGTAGTTCATTATCATTTGAGCATTTGAGTCTTATTATATGGTTTGGAGGTTGCCCCCTCGAAGTGGCGAAGCTATTATAATTGCATATTGAGATCATTATTCTGAAATATTGTGTTATTTGGTGTTCTATTGCTACTCATAATCTGAATTATACTAGTAATTTCATTACTGAGACCAAGCTAGAGGCTAAATTAGAAAAATGTACTTTCATTTGTTATGGTGGTCATGACTTTGGATATAAATGTTGGAGTATTAAGGACAAGAAAATCATTCGATCTAGGGATGTGGTATTTAATGAGAAAGTCATGTATAAGAAGCAATTGTAGGAAAACATGGAAGATTCCAAGAAATAATATGTAGCAGTAGAGGATCTTCCGGATGGCAAAGTGACACATGAGTCATTTCAAGAACCTCCTCAACTGGAACCCCAAAATCCTATATTGAGAAGGTCTTCTAGAGTAAGAAGAGAACCTAAACGCGTTTTCTCCTTCTCTTTATTGTTTATTACTCAATGATAGTGGAGATCCAAAGAGCTTTGATGAAGCAATGCTTTGGTAGATGCCAAGAAGAATTGGGAGCAAGCCATGGATGAGGAAAATCAAGCTCTCATGGAGAACCGTAATGGGATTTGGTGAAGCTACTCGAAGGAAAAAGAGCATTATAGAACAAGTGGGTGTTCAGAGTCAAAGAGGAAGAAGGAGGCAAGAAAAGATACAAGGCCCGATTGGTGGTCAAGGGGTTTGCATAGAAAAAGGTATAGATTTTGATAATATTTTTTCTCCTCTAGTAAAAATGAATTCTATTAGACCTTTTATTGGAATAGTTGTAGCGTAAAGACTTACACTTAGAGCAGCTTGATGTAAAGAATGCATTTCTCCATGGTGATTTGGAGGAGGATCTATATATGCAAAGAAACCAGAGGGCTATGGGGTCAAAGGTAAAGAGGAGATGGTGTGTAATCCGAAGAAGAGCTTTTATGGCTTGAAACAAGCTCCACTTCAATGGTATAAGAAATTTGATTGCTTCATGATGGAGCAAGGTTATATTAGACTTCATTCGACCATTGCATGTATATAAAGAAATTTGAGGATGGTAATTATATTATCTTGTGTCTCGTATGTGGATGACATGTTGGTTGTAGAACATGCAGAAATAAAAGCACTCAAGAAGCAACTAAGTGAATCCTTTGCTATGAAATATTTGGGGGCAGCCAAACAAATCCTTCTTTATGAGGATATCTTAGGATAGGAAGGAACAGTGCCAACTTTATCTCAAGAAGAGTACATTAAGAAGGTCTTGGAGAGGTTTGATATACGGGATGCTAAACCGGTTGGGACTCCTTTGGCGAGCCATTTCAAGTTATCAAAGGAGCAAGTGTCCCAAGAAATAACATGAGAGAAACCGGATGTTTGAGGTACGCTACTCATCGGCGGTTTGCGCTTTGATGTATGCTATTGTGTGCACTAGGCTTGATATTTTCCATTCAAAGGGAGTGGTGAGTAGATTTATGATTGATCCAGTAGAGATCACCGATGACAATAAAGTGGATCCTTCGATATTTGAGAGGGACCATGGGAACATTTTTGTGCTACGATTGATTAGACACCACTTTGTGTGGTTATGTAGATTTAGATATGGCTGGAAATGTAGACAGGCATGAGGAGCATGACGAGGTTATGTTTACACTTTGTAGGTGGGGCGTGTAGTGAGCTGGATTTCATGACTACGAAGTTGGTGGCTTTGTCAAGCACGGAGGCTGAGTATTTTGTTGCCATAGAGGCAAGAAAAGAAATTATTTTGTTCAATAATTGCTTGACGAGTTGGGGCATAAGGAGGAAGGAAATCTGCATATAGTGATAGTCAAAGTGTTATACACCTAACTAAGAACTCTGCTTTCCACTCTAGGACGAAGCATATACAATTAAGGTACCATTTCATTAGGACAACTTTGGAGGAAGAGAAATTGAAGCTGGAGAAGATTCATACCAGTCAGAATCCTATAGACATGATGACCAAGGTGGTCACAAGGGAAAAACTGAAGTTGTGTTTAGCTTTGGTAGGTCTTCACGAAAACTAGTGAAGGGTTGAGAAGCTTTCTCAGAGTAAAACTAGTCTCCAAGTGGGAGATTGTTAGGTTGTGGAGCCTGTTTTCATGTGTGAAAGTGTTGAAGACTATACACTAAGAGTACTATACACTTTCCACGCTTCCTCGCCAGGTTGGCCTCGAAACAAAACGTGCCCGATATACCGGGAAATGTGTATTTTCTCATATGGGACGGATTTTTGACCCATAGTTTTATGGGATGGTTTTGGCCCATGGTTTTGATACCCATGGTTTTGTAAAACTACTTAAGCAATTGTCTACTTATGTGGTTTTGTGCATATGGTAGGTATTATGTAACATTGCAGATGTGTTTGAATTCGGGTGTGAATTCTGTAGAGTTTGTTGAGCATAGCTCCAAATAGATCTGGGTATTGTATTGAGAAAGTTGTGGCTTGTAATGAAATTTGAGCAAGTGATTCTTGGTGGACGTATCCCAAATTGGGTGAACCACGTTAAATACTTGTCTCTTTGTGTTGTGTTATTTTATTTTGCACTTTTATTTGAGATCTGTAATATTTTCTGCATATTAGTTTCTACTGTTGCGATTATGTGAGGGATTATTCCACACATTTATCATTTATTTCCACACACACACACACACACACACACACACACACACACACACATGTGCGCACGTGCGCACATACCTTTAAATGAATGTAAGTGGTTCAATTATCTCGATAATTAATTAGAAAATATATTTATTGCTGACACCCAAACGTTAGTCCTACGACACTCGGTAATAATCATTTAACATTTATCCTCATATTATCCCATTTACACATTTATTGACTAAACTTAAAGGCATCTTACTCAATCCTAAAATCTAATTCCACTAATTAATGACTTGTTCTTAAACTTAGTACCTCAAAAATTGATACACCTTATACAAAACATATATTTACACTCTCAACAATCCTCCTCATATCTTAGATCGATTCCATCCTAATCATGCACGAGTTCATTATCCTAGGACAAGTTTGAATGACGAATTTGTCGAGGTGAACAAACTTTTTTTGTACCCACAACATTCACATTTTCAAATGTACAAGTTACTTTTCAAATCTTTGGGTTGGTTGAGCTGGAAATCATTTGCACAAGTCACTTATATAAACATATGCACCCTTACTCATTAGACACATTTAGGGATCCCATATCCAAGCACACCCTAAGCCCAACATTGAAGCATCTCTCCTTGAATTACATTACAAAAAAGCTATGAAAAAATATATATATTTGTCTTTTGTTACCCTAGATCGTCACCATGCTCTAAGAGCCGATTCAAGCATCATTTCCATGTTAATTTGCATCTTATTCACATGTTCTCACACACTTAATGGGAGGGAAAACCACATGGTTTTGAGACCTCTTAATATTATTTCTATTTTGGTAGTGCGTAGTAATCAAAGAGATGTGTTGAAATAACTCAACTCAAATGTGGACTAAACTATTTTTAGATCACAAGTGAAGAGCTAAGGTTTCAACACAAGAAAATATAATATCTATTCTAAAGACCCAAATACATATCCTTGATCTAGAGACACAATTTTAATAGGTATCAAAATTATATTGCGGGTTAAAATAACGAGAGATTCATTTGGTATCACTATGACACATTTTCCAGGAGACTCTATCCTACGAGAGTCGGACATGTCTTCCACTCAATTCTAGGTTTCTCAATCATACAAACATCATTATGACACCCAACAAAACATCCTTACCCAATTTCATATCATTTTTGCATCCCCGCATTTGGTAGAATGGCGACTTCTTTCGAAATCCTAATCCTAGTTGATATAATCTATAAACTAGAAATTTTGTGAAGTGAAATTGCATCCTTCAAATAATCCTTGGACTATGTTATTGATATTATTATTCTAGAATTATATTTACACATATATTTGGTAGTATATTAATTAGATTAATATTACCTTTGATATTACATTTTGGTGAATCCGTTTATTTATCAATACATGCCAACCTAGGATTTCAATGTTTACCCTTAGAGTTTTTATTTATCTTCTATTAAGACTTGGGCTTTCTTGGTTTTCCTATTTAATTATTGATTTCTATTTATTACATGAAGAAAATCTAATTTTCAACATTTTCCTAGGATCTCATTCTTGGTTTTCCTATTAGGTCATATTATTAGTGTCCTTTTTCTCTCATCACACCTTTTAAATATTTTTTCATTACATCAAGATGATAAAAACCTCTTTTCTCTTTTTCATAATTCACCACAATTTTTCTCTCTCTTCAAAATTTTTATTTCACTAAAATAGACATAATAAACTCTCTCTCTCTCTCTACATCAAGGTGCATGAAAACCTCTTTTATTTTTCAAAAAATCATCATGAATTTTTAGAAATTGCCCATTTTTTAATTAGACCTTTTTCAAATTAATCTAACCATTTTTTGGGTCTAATTTCCACCCTTAAGGATTCCCATTGTAGATACGGTCTCATGTTGTTTACCCTAAATTTACTTGGATTTTGCTTGTTCTTATTTCTCTCCATCGAGCTAGCTAAGATAATCCCATAAGGTTATGGAGAGTTTGATGTGATTTTGGAGGATTATTTTGATAGAAATGCACTTGATCCTAATAGAAATGTACTTGATCTTAATACTACATTAAAGAAGCACGTATTGCTACATTAGAATAATAATATGGAGAGGAATATAATCACATATCTAATGGGGATTATAATTGCTCTAGGAATAATGCTCATATTTTCCCGAGTTATGATATTTTAGTGAAAGCTATTTGTTCATAAATATGGGATACAAATAAAATTACTTGCTTTGATAATATAGGTGACATATGTTAATTTAGAAGTCCTTTATAATTCGAAAACTTTTTTCGATCTTATAATTGTTGGCTAGAATATCTTTCTTTTTTGGCATCCAATTTTCTTTTATGAATTGGCCAAACTCGAGATTTCTATTAGCATCTTGCTTGTGTCCATTTTATGTTTTGAAAATGTCATTCGACAACTTAGATTAATAATATTATGAATATATTAATCATAAAATAAAGAATGATAAAAAATATAGATTGAGTCGAAAGGGCCCTTGGTCTCTTGGTGAAGTTGATTGACTTGGAATGAGCCCACCAGGGATTAAGTCTTGTTGAGTGCAAGACCTGGAGATACCCGACACAAAGAGTCAAAAAGCGGATAGGGCCAAGATCGTTCCCTAGGTGACTTTGACGGATTGGATACCCCTTTGTCGTAGCTGCTTAGCTAAAAGAAGGCTTCGATATAGATATACGCTTACTCAACAAGTGTAAATCAATTGTATGTAATCTCCAATTTATCATGGGCAAAGATGTTGATATCTATGTAATCGTTGGTTTCCAAACAAAATAAATAAATTACATTAATACCTCGGATTAAAAAAATATTTTTTTATCTTATGCAAAATAGAGCAATTATTTATATATATATATAGATAAACCAAATTAAAGTAGGCATTAAATTATTGAAAAGTTGGATCATAAGGAGGCATAGATTTTGTACACATGTAAAGCTCTATGCCTCATTGAATATTTCGTTGCATATAAAATTTTCTCCCTCAAATAATGTCATAACTTGGCTATTTAAATAAACAAAATATATGACCCGCATGTTTCATTCTAATATGTACCTTGTTCAATTAAAATATATTCATTGGGCCCATCTATTTACTCATAAATAATTGTTAAATTAGTTAAAAATCTATTGCCTTTGTCACTATGATTATATATATAATTACTTCGAAACACTTTTAAGATTTTTCTTTGCTATAGATCCATTCCCAATGCTCTTATAATATATATTTAGCTTTGGAGAATATATATATATATATCGCATCCACTTCCCTTTAAATTAACATAATAACCTGGTCATGATCCGGTTTGAGTATATGATGTTTTTTTAAATGTATTACCATACTTTTAGTTTAGGAGACAATGCCATGTGAAGGCATATCAATACACTAATAATATTTTTAATGTTAAATTGATAGGTTTTTATCGATATGGTATTCATTCATTTTTTTTATTCATAAATATTTTTATTTTATGATTATATTCATAAGATCACCGAGTATTATGTTTTATGATATTCTTGCCAAGTTAAAGCATCATGCCCACCATGCTCAGGATCTTCGTACACTTTTTACATGTTTAAGACAATATAATGTATAACTTAATCCCAAAAACGCGTCGTTGGTGTTACTATTGAGAAGTTGTTAGGCTACATCATTTCTTGATGCAACATTGAGATTTATCCATAGAAAATTTGAGCTATTGTGGACATGCCTCCTCCTCATAACCTTCATTAGTTATGCTCATTACAAGATAAAATCCAAGTTATTCCATGATTCATTACATAGTTAGCTAATAAAATCCAGTCCTTTACATGACTAACAAAGAAATATACTAAGTTTACATGGGATGACAATTGTTAATGGGATTTTGATGATATTAAAGCTTATTTACTTAACTCATTGTTCTTGACCCCTCGTGTCTATGATCGACCATTACTTTTTATATATTTCTACCACCTTTCACTCCTTGGGGGCCTTGAGTGCTCAACATGATATGAATCACCAAGAGCGTGTCATCTATTATATAATTCATACACTAATATCTTACGAATGCAATTATAATTATATTGAGAAGCCGTTGTCTTTTCTTTGTCACACGACAAGTTGTGTCACTACATGATATAACACCGAAATTCACATCCTTACTAAAGATAATCCATTATGCTACCTACTTTTCCAAACTTACTTATTTGGCCATCTAACTTGTTGGGTCATGTTGTTTACTAAATTTGATCTCAATTTTGTTCCCAAAAAAGCTATTAAAGGACAAGTTATCAAAAACTAGTTTAGCCGACGCTCCTATAGATGATCATTTCCCAGATTTGATGATTTTTGTGATGATTTCACTATGTTGGTGCTCATTTTGAGCCCTGTTCTTAACCAAGTTGAGTTTTCCAAGAAATTTCCCCATACCATCTAAGGACTCAGATTTACATATGTTAGCTAAGCATCGAACTTTCTAAGTATCCATGATCACTCCTTCCCATGACTTTGAACAAATTAAAGGATGGACATGACCATTCAATTCTAAGGAGACCGTAGTGCACTAACTTGGTAATTTGTAAAATTAATAACTTAATGTTCCACAAGGGTTGCTCTAAACAATGAAAGGATAAAGATCAGATCATGACCAAGGCGGAATTCTAGAATGGTTGATAATCATTCAAATTGACTTAGTCTCGCAAGTTGAAGCAAGAGAGGATACCGCGGGATGACTGGTTGCAAGAAATGAGGGAGTGTGGTTATATAACAAAAACCACGACACACCTTTGGTTTATTTTCTACAGTTTGTCAAAAAGGTCGGCACTCATGGATTCCAAAAGTCATGGACACTCGAAAATCCACAAAAGGTCGTAGAACGTAAAAGATAAATAAAAACCCCATGAAGCATAGGACACTTGGTGAGATTCCGGGCCTATCTAAGCCATCCGGTTTTGTGGACTTCAAGTATGTTGAATGAACCAAATTCAATATGGCTTCAAGTCTAGGCAATATAGACAAAGTCAATATGGTCAAATCAACAACCGACGATGGACACATGTTACCATTCCAATAAAGAGCAAGCATATGGGCTCGACGAACCTCAAGTCTCATGCGACATAAGGATTCGGGTTCGGGTGGTCTCGACCGGTTAAGGCACTATACTTGGCAACATTTCTACAAAGCCAATGAAGAAGAATTTTTGCTTAAGATTAAAGTCGTCATACGAAGGCCCGACCCCGCCACTAATGAAAGACAAAAATGAAAGTAAAAGAACTCAAACTACGAAAATCCAAAGGTTCCTTATAAATAAAAGTAAATTGTGAAGTATCGTGGAACTTTTTGATTGGTTTATGCTTCACACTCTAACAAGGATGACAATGCAAAGAGCATGGGGATTTTGTAATGGCTCACATTTCACAAAGAATATGTCAAGGTTAACAATAAATCTGAATTATAAATGATTGTGGAGATTTTTCATTGGCTCATGTTTCGTGGTGGCAAGTACAAGTAAAAGAAAAGACTGACATTGCAAAATTCATGGAGCTTTCTCATTGGCTCACGCTTTGCAACGGGTAGTCAAGTACGAGAACAATATGAGAAGGTGAAGATGCGTGGCATTTTCTTATTGGATCACATAGAAAAGAAAAAGAAAAATAATACACAAAAACGAAAGTTGAAGCCAATCAAAAGCTATCACGTGTCACTCTCTTGTTCATCCCGACAGAAAAATTTCAAATGACCATAGCTTTCGATCTAGAGCTCCAAATCAAGAAAAATTGGTCTTGTTGGAAAGGTCTCCTCGAGATCTTCAAGTTAGCATCATCTAATTCAAAAATTGATGGTGTTTGGAAGGAGAAAATGAGAAAATAAAAAGAAACAGATGCACTTGGCAATATCAACTAACTATTTTTATGTATGTGGCAGTGAAGGCATGAATTGATCCCAAAATACTAACAGAAAATCAGATATTTTCAATTAGACAAGTTACATTCCCGCTCTGATTAAAAATATCTTTCTTTATGAACAAGGTGGTGAATCACTTATTATTTTTTTGGGGGGAAAATTAAATTGTAAGAATATACTAAATTTGTATAAATATGGGGGTTGTCCTCATATCAAGGGTGGGTTTTTCGATAAGGAGTTAGTTTTGGTATTTTGATCAAAGGGGCTTAGTCTTTCTATTTCGAAAAGGTCGAAGAGATATAATTGTGAATAGTGCATGTTTCCTTTGTGAAATGCATATAGATTTCCGTTTCCCATACTTTTGTGTCAAGGTGGTTGTAATGTACAACCATTGACAAAATTTGAGAGCATTCTCTTGATGTTCCCTTGTTAAGAAAGTCAAAGATCTGAATGAAATATGTCCACTTTTGAGTTAAATTTTTGTCTTCTGAGTTTTGTATGTTGAATTGTTGATTAATGAGTTATATTTTCTGCTACAGTCTTGTGTTTATTGCTTCTCTTTGTCGTACACTAGATCAATCCTCAATGGTTGTGCTTTGGTCATTAGTTTAATATTGTGTTGTGAGCATTTACTCTGTAATATTGGACTTAATTGTAAAATCCTTACTCTAACCATTTTGTTGAAGTGATTTTTGTTAGCCTTTGAGTGTATCTTAGGTGTACAAGAGTAGAAGCAATAAATACTTTATTAGAATGCTTGCATGAGCTCTTATGTCGAGTATTTTAGAGATTGTGCTAAAACTTTACATCTTTTGAGTATCAATGAATGTAAATCTTTCTTTGTAGAAATTGTCACTACTTAATCCAATTTTCGTGCTTTCCAGAATTGTAGGCTACTCTAAGTGTTAAATTCTCTGCATTAAGGGAATATCTCAGCCTATGATCCCCCTTTGTGAAGTTACAATTACCATAATTGATCCCACCCCCTCATATTAACTTCCATTCATTCCATTTACTACCTTTTTTCTCTAAATATCACTGAAGGTGCCTTCTAGCCTTAATTCTACAATCAAATGCAAGAGCAACCAAACTTTACTGTCTATAGTAACTTGTGTCTAGTATAGTAAGCATATATAACATCTTTTATGACAACTCGTGAGAGTGAGTGTTGTGTTCATGGCCATGTTTATCCCAGATTGATCCATCATTTGACAAGTCAAGAGGAACAAAGAATTCATCTCCCCCTTTGCATTCAGGTTACACCGCGGGTCCTCTCACCCTGGTTCAAGGTAGGACCAAAAGTAGCAGAAAAGATAGGAAAATTTTAGTGGTGAATTTTCATAAACTCACGAATATTAAGGATTTTGGAAATTGGAAATGGCAAATTTTTAGGAGTCACTACTACCTAGTTCACCAAAAAAATTGGTCAAAAATTCATTTATATGGTTCATTTGCCTACTATTTATATGTAAAAATTAACTTATGCATGTATTTTCCGAGGTATAATACATAGCCTGGGGGTTCATAGGGGTACCCATTTAATACAGACATCCAATAAAGAGTGGTTGTCCATCCAACTTAGGTTAGATGACAAATGATGGATGGTCATCCAACTCGGATGGTAGTCCATTGCTTATCGTGAACCCAACCATCTAACCTAGGTTGGACGATAGACATGGACGATAAATCCCAACCCGAGTTGGACAACTAGGTTGATGATAGACAAAGGGCGATCGTCCCAACACAATTTGGACGGATGGGTTGGACGATAGAAAATCGATGGCCATCCAACCCGTTGACGAATGATCTATAAACTTTTTTCTACTTTGGAATTGTTCACAGAATCATAATTTAAAACATTGTTGTTCTACTTTCGATTTAGAAAACGCATAGATATAGCTAGTGAATGAATTTTATTATGCTTTAGAATCAACAATTGTAGAGAAAGGAAAGAATGTAAACTCATGAACACCAAAAATTTTATCCTGGAAACCTCCGGAGGAGGAAAACCATCCAGAAGGGGAAAAACTCTTTCTTCCCACTTTTATTGGCCAATTCAAATAAGAAGTACATAATTTACAATAAGTATGAAAGAGAAGTAGATAATATCTCACACTTCCTCCCAATTACTTGCTTGCTTTGCCTCAAAACTCCTTTCTTCTACAAACACAATTCCATCACTAATAACTCCTTGCGCAATTGTTTTCATGCTTTGATAATAAAAAAATGCTCCCTCCTACATGTATTTATATCCTTTCGTATGTCCTCATGTGCACTGGAGGATGGGAAAGGTCATGGATGAGAAGAGACACATACAACCTTTCCAATCTGGGACCGTTTGTTTAAATTTTATTTTCTGTCTGAAAGTTACATGACCATCACCCAATGTAGACCGTCGGTCACAGGGACCGCCTCCTTGGCTGGGTGGTGGTTACAAGACCACCACCCAGGTTGGTCGCCAGCCTGTAACCGCCCTCTGCACCGAGTTATAGTTCTGTTATAATGCAAATAGAACCTCAATTTCTTCCTTTTCCTTCTTTGTTGCTAGTTGATCTTATGAAGTAGAGTCATTTTGGATCCCTATGGATCACACATCCCCTACTTAGGAGGATTTTGGTCCCACAAAATCTTAGTGGGGAGTAGATGAGGAAATAATTCCCTCACTTGCTCCTTCAAGTACCACCAGTCTACCTTGGTGTCTTTCCTTTCAGTCCAACATGTCAAGACTCCTGCAGACCTCTCCTAGTCTCTCTGACCTTCTGCTGCAACACTACATCCTCCTCCAATTCACCTCGTGAGTCCAAGATGTAATCCTCAATGGAAGGTAGCAATTGTAATCCTTCATCTTCATCTAGCATGGATGGCTCATATAGGTGCAAGTTCTCATAGTTTACTACTAAGTACATCCTCATAAATGACGACAAATCAAGTCGAAAGCATTTTCTCCAACCCGCTCAATATGGTGAAGGGTCCATATCGTAGTGGCTTGAGCTTTCGTTTTGACTTTGTAGTCTCTCCTCCTTGCACAAGTAAATCCAAACTCTATCTCCAACATGAAGCTTATGCTCCCTCCTGTGTTGACCATTTCTAGCCTTGTACTTGGCTTGAGATTTCTCTAATTGTTCTTTGAGTTTGAGATGGATTTTTTGGATCCTCTTAATGAATTTGTTTGCTCTAGTCACCTTTGTGTCTCGTGTCTTCTCCTCATTCTACTGCCCAACCATTATGTCCAGTGGATTTTTGGTAGATATCCCAAGCATTCTTCAAATGGTGACTCCATAGTGGATGTGTGTACTACCCAATTGTAGGAATGTTGAATGTAGGCTAAGGACTCATCCCAAGTCCTTGGGTATTTGTTGTTATACCCCCTGATCAACTATACAAAATTCCTATTCACCACCTCTGTATGTCCATCTATCTATGGATGGAAATCGGTGCTCCTCTATAACCTAGTATCCATCTTGTCCCACAAAGTAGTCCAAAACTTCCCTAAGAACTTGGAATCCCTATCAGACACAATAGACTTTGGCAAGCCAAAATGCACCCATACATTAACAAAGAAAAGATATGCTTTGCCTCATGTGCTTTTACTTGTCTTTTTACATGCCATAAAAATACACATCTTATTGAATCTATCAACAAAAACATAGAGATAGACTTGGCCATGTTTATGTATAGGTAATCCTCCTACAAAGTCTATAGAAATTTCCTCCCACAAATGAGTAGGCATTGGAAATGGCATATAAAAACCCTCCTTCCTAGTCTTTAGGTTTGTTGGTACAAAAAGTTTACATCCACGTAAAAATTTTGATACTTCTTCTTACATATTGGACCAATACACGTACCTTTGCAATTGGGCTAGGGTCTTATCAACACTGAAATGTCCCACTACTTTTGAATTATGTGCTTCCCTCATCAACAAAATTCTTTCTTATTTCAGCACACAAAGCTTCCCCCATCGATAGAGCAGCCCGTCCTTGAGATAATAATCTTCAATTCCTATCCTTTCAGCCCTCAGTGATCTGCAACTACTGAAATTTCACCCCAAAGTCTCTGTCCTGGGCATATGCCTCTCTGTAAGCTTCCTTCGTGAAGGGCTCAATCTGAGAGATAATGGCCAAGCATGAGAAATTCTCTTATGTAGGTGGCCTAGACAACATGTCTGCCACCAAGTTTGTACTACCATTCTTGTATTTGATCACCAGATGAAACTGTTGAAGGAACCCCACATATTTGTAGTGCCTTGCCTGCTGCAATTTAGACTGTTCTTACAAATACTAGAGATGTTTGTGGTTAGTGTACACAATGGTTTCTTTACCCAGCAAATAATGCTTCCATTTTTAATTTCTGAACTAGTACATACATTTCCTTATCATATACTGAATATCCTTTAACTGCTGAAGTAAAATTTTCAGAATGATACGTACAATTTTACCCCCTTGAAGAAACATTGCACCCATAGCATAATCACTTGCACATGTATCTACTTCAAAGGGATGCTACAAATTAGGAAGAGCAAGTATTGGTGCATGAATAATCTTGTATTTTAATAACTCAAAGGATTTTTCTTGTTCCTTACCCCAGTCAAAACCCTTACTCTTTGCGGCCACTATGTGTAGAGGTGTTGCAATCACGGAGAAGCCCATAGTGAACTTCTGCATGTACTATACTTCTCCCATAAGACTCCTAGTCTTTATGGCTCCTATTGTTTTGGAAATTTGGTGATGGCTTCCACCTTATTTGGATCCACTCGTAGCTATCCTCATCTAACCATGTGCCTAGGATAGACAACCGACTATTTGGAAAACTCACATTTCTTCATATTGCATAGCAATCATTTCTCCTTGAGAAATTGCAAGACTTGTTGCTAATGAGTTATATGTTCCTCCCATGTTGCATTAAAAATCAAGATATCATCTAGATAAACAATGACACATAAATATATGAAATCCCGCAATACATCATTCATCAATCTCATAAATGTAGCGGGTGCATTGCATAAACCAAATGGAAGTACTAACCACTCATAAAAACCCTATTTTGTCTTGAAGGTAGTCTTCCATATATCCTCCTCCTTCATTCTGACTTGGTGATATCCTGACTTAAGATATAACTTTGTGAAGAATTTGGCAGGCTAAAGTTGGTCCAAGAGATCATCTATGGAAGGGAGTGGATATCTGTTCTTTATTGTGATCTTGTTCAGAGTGCGATAGTCAATGCATATTCTCCAAGAACCATCCTTCTTTGGCACCATCACAATAGGTGAACCGCATGGTGACGTGCTTAGATGTATCACACCCTAGTCAAGAAGCTCCTAGTGTTGTTTATTTACTTCAGATACTCTCAACAAGGATTGCCTATATAATCCGATGTTAGGCGAGAGGGGACTCGAAATAACTCAATCTCATGCTCTACTTCACTTTTTGGTGGTAACCCACTAGGAGCCTGAAAAATGTCCTAAAAATATTGAATAATATTATCCAAATCTTGTTTTCCCTGGTTAGAAATATCTAAAACTTCTACCCCATCTTGTTTATCCTTTAACAAAAGTAAACAAAACTGATTATGATTTTTCTGAATAAGTCATTTTTCTTGGTTAACACTCACCATAGTAACTTGTGTCTTACTGTTGGTGTGCTCGGATGTTGTAGCCGATCCCATCCTTGACCCATATGTATCGGTTCTCCCTTCTCATGAATATAACATCCCTGATATACAAGTAAGGACTCCCGAAAACAACATCAAAAGCATCAAGTGGAATAACATTAGCTTCCAATACATCAATATACTAGGAATTTATCCCAAACTTGACCTTACATCTTTTTATTACTTGAATTTCAACACCCTTCTTCACCCAACCCAAAGGATAAGGGTGTGGATGCTTGTAAGTCTCAAGACCAAGCTTCTTTACAACTACTTCATAAATCAAGTTAGACCGAGATGTCGAATTGGGGTTAAAAAGGAAAATTCCACTTTTTACGGAATCATTTGTCATTTTCCAATTGTAGAAAATGACAGAGGAGAGGTGGAAAGTTGGAAAGTGATAAAATGAGATAGAGAGTTGAGTTGGCGAGCCTCATAGCGGGTGATTGGAATTCGGTTGGCGGGTCCACGAGATCGATTCAAGTGATTTCATTTGTTTTGGGGTGAGGTGTTGGTTTGGGCATGGAAGAGGTGGGAGAGGGATCAAGTGGGCCATTGGCACATCAACCAAACATACCACTATGTCGATGGAACCGTGATGAGGTAGGATTCGTCTAATATATGCTTTTGGTTAAAAAAATATTGTTGTTGAAATTGGTTTTGTTGAAAATTTGGGTGTAATTTTAATTTTTGAAATTTGTGGGTAAAAATGAAGGAAATTAGGGGTGGGAAGGTCCAATGTAGGTTAAATAGGATAGGGAATGAATCTAGGATAGGTTTGGGTGGGTTAGAGTAGGTATTTAGGTAGTTGTTGTGGATTTTGGAAAAATAGGCTAAGGTTTTTCAGATTTTAACGCGCGCGAAAGGACCGACGACGGTCGGTTTGGCCGACATCGATTGGCCTTGGCCAGAATCACTCAAGTATTAGGTGACCAATGCCGGTGATGATGGACCGATGTCAGTCAAGAGTGACCGATGTTGGTCAGATATAGGGGAAAATAGGTCAATAAATGAGACAGGTGGGAGGGAAAGGTAGGTAATGAGATATAACAACAGGTTTAGTGAGAATGGGTAGGGTAATATGTTCAAATAGGTACTTGTTGAGGGATGGGAAATTGGGATGAGGGGAAAAGGGGTAGTCTTTAGGGTTGGGGTGTGGTTACGGGGTAATAAGTAGGGAGGGTCTTGGGAATAGGTTGGTTGGTTAAGAGTTATGTTGGGTACGGTTAAGGTTTAACAATGTTGTGGTTTGTTGGACGCAAGCTGGTAGGGACTAGTGCGGATGCGGGCAGTACCACCTATGTTGTTAGCGGTATGGTTGAGTGTGACCGCAGAGGAGTGGGGGCATGTGATAGACTTCGGCCTAATTGGGGTCCAATGCTGCAGCACATAGTTCGGGAGCCGAGCTTGATGGTCGCACTCATTGACAGATGGGATTTAGTGACCAACACATTTCATTTGCCGACGGGTGAGATCACAATCACCCTAGAGGATGTATACAGGATCCTGCGACTACCTATAGTGGGAGAGTAGGTTTATTTGATTTCTTCAGAGGCATCAGAGGAGATGATGTTGGCGGTGTTTGGAGAGGGGATGGTAGAGATGAGGTTCCATAGTGCGAGCCTGAGCTATGGAGATATGTACACAGCCCATCCTCAGGAGATGAGGTTGGTTGTCTTGATTATGGAGGCAGTGTGTTGTTTTGCGTTGCCAGATGTGGAGGGTGGGAGATTCCCACGAGCACTAATGGGGGTTCTCCATGACATGATGGAGGATAAGACCTATTTTTCTTGGGCACCAACATTCTTGGTGCAGTTATACAGAGAGCTATGGGCCTATGGGAGGCTACGAAGGTTTAATTTGTGTTGTACCTTTCTTCTTCACTACTAGGCATATGAGCACATCGTATGTGTGTGTCCATTTGGTATGCCCCAACCTAATGCATTTGATGCGGGATTGGTTTGAGTTGGCTACACAGCGCTTGGGTGCCTATTTTTGGAGAGAATGGGGCTACTAGGGCTACACACGATGTAGCATACTACAAACACGTACTAGGGGGTTATCTGGAGAGGACATCATGTAGAGGTCATATGTTAGCTTCCTTCATACAGGAAGATGGCAGTAGAGTTAGATGAGCTATAGTTTCTCATATGGATAGAGGGACATCATGCCAAAGAGCACGAGATGATACCCGTGGATAGGGTCAGACGATAGTTTGGGCTACCTTAGGATGTGCCTCCACCATTCCCTTAGTATAGGAGAGATGACATGGAGAGTCTTATGTCTCTACCACACAAAAAAATGCGACAGGGCAGGGAGGATCAGTCTGGGACCGATGGATTGATGTCACTAGAGTTATAAACGATATATGCGGTGGTGGGTAATACAACTACGGGAATCACCACCGAGGCTAGGGTAGCCTAACCTAGCCACTATTACGGTTCAAAGGGACACATTACAGGGGTAGGTGGCTACCCTTCTGACATAGTTGGGAGTAGTGTAGGGGAAGCTGACAAGATTTGAGGCACAAGTTGCCACATTACAAGAACATGTAGTAAAACTTTAGGCCCAGGTTGCTCGAGGAAGGTACCCACACAGGGGTGGGGATGGTGATGGGGGTAGGTAACCACCTTACAAGCAAATGTAGTAGGTATGAAGGGTTAGTTGGCTACTACATAGGCGCAGATTGTGGCCCTACGAGGCTCGAGATCACATCACAAAGCACCCTCACAGGCCTAGGGACATGGTCTCATTTTATAGGAAGTAGTGGGATAGGGTCCCATGGTACAGGGAGGAGGGGGAAGGGGTCACGGTACAAGGGCTGAGGCCACCAGAAGTAGGTGTTAACGTGAAATCACAACACCCCCAAATGAGTTCTATATATCTGATTTTCTAAGGCAGAGTCATTTTGTGTGATTGCGTAACATTGAACTTTCCCCAAGGTGTGGGACCTTGCAAAATGGGAAAGCTCTCTAGATTGAAGGTTGGTTCCTTATTCCTCTATTTAGGTGCATACGTAGAAACTTGTAGAGGATTTTTTCTTAATCCTAATCTAAAATTTACCAAGGAGACAGGGATAGAAGGAATACATAAATTAAAACAAAGCTAAACTACGAGGTGATGCACTAAAGGAATGATGAACACTTGTTTTGCTAATAGAAAAAAACCAAAAAAATGCATACAATAAACAAGCATAGATAGCCAGATATATAATGGGAGACCAGATGAAAGAAAAAGAGATAAGAGAGGATCTAAAATCGATAACATACGTGTTTTATTACTTTGTAGATTGATACAATCCATTACAAAGTAGCCAAGAGGTAGAAATGTATTGAAATTTTTTTGAAGGAAGTCCCGAACCCCAAAAATCCTTTTGCTAAGAGGAGAAGGGAGCCCGAAAAATGAATAATGCCCAACCCTTTACAATGAATCCTACCCTCGTTTTTATAGATTCAATTAGAGAGAAGAAAGAGAGAGAGAGAGAGAAGCAGGAAAAGCAGGCCGAGCTCAACCATTACTTGTTAATGCTTCTGATAAAATCTTCCCCCAAATCCATCTTTACTACATCAATCCTTGGTTCGGCACCTTGAAGGAAGAGGAAATGGCAAAACAAATCAAATATGATCTGGTTGTTGAGGTGAGAAGATCCCGCATTGAAATCCCAAAGACATTTTCTCCATTTTTCTTCACCTAACCTCCTCAAAAATAAAGTTTCAGACCTCTATGGCATGGGCGAGGCCGAGATCTTTTCAACGACATTAGATTTGCAATATTTCGAGACCTGAGTTGAAATATATGCCCCTTCAAAGTTTTTATTAGGTTCGTATAGGAGGGGGAAAACAACTTGAAAAATGGGTCCCCTTTTGATATGGGACACATGGCAGCCAGATTGGAACAAAAATCAGGCCTATGGGTCCACAATTTATCTTTTTCCCCTTTCTTTGATTCCGCTTTGGCTTTGACTCGGGCCCAAATGTTGAATTTTTCCTTGGGTGGAGTTGTGGGCCATTTTGCAACTTTTACCCCTTTAAACAACGCCAGACTGACACTTGGCATTCTCCACTTTGGCCTTTATACTTAGCCAATTTTGAAGCCTTTTTCCGTCTTTTGACTTTGTTTTTGTTATGCGGGATCATGGTCGATCCAATATTTGGCATGAGGGTGAAATATGGATAAAATTTGGTGACTCATAGGGTATTTTCCTGCTAGATGAAAAGACCAATTGCCTTGTCATATCCGTTGGGCATGGAGTCATGAGTGATAGCCTGCTACTAATCTGAACTTTGAAAACGACCCCTAGGCCGCTTGGAAACCCATTAGAACTGAAATTGATCTTGACCAAATGTTAATTCCAAACACTTTGCATGAGAGCAACAAAACAACACCACACTATATACAAAATTTGAAATCATACATGCTCCAAATGGAACATGTAGAGTGTGCAAAGCACTTAGGAGAAAAGTAATCTACACTACAACAAGACAATGTGCATAAGCACTTAGAGGAAAGAGAAAACTAAACTAATATGTACATGGTGAGAACTCCCCTTTTAGTAGCAGTGCTTAAGATAGATCCCATTTACTAGAATCTGTAACTCTTCACCCTCCAATGTAGACAATTGGAAAGAATTGCTACTTTTGCATCTTGTGATCATATAGGCCCACTTCGGATGGCATCAAATGTGGAATGTCGTCCTGGTTTTGCTCAATTTGCGTCCCATTTCAAAACCAGGTCTCCTTCTTGGAAGGTCCTTATTTTTGTCTTCTTGTCAAAGCATTTCTTGATTGAATCCTAATTCTTCTCTATTGCTTGGAGAGCATGCTCTCTGGTTTCTTCTAATTCTATCAGCTCCGTATACCTAGCCTCCATTGGTCTAAATCTAGACATCTCTAGTTGCTTCACAAGCTCCAATGCTGGCAACTCAAGTGATATAGGAAACACTGCCTCTTTCCCATAGACGAGATTGAATGAAGAGCTGCATGTAGATCTCTTGGGTGTTATTCTATTAGCCCATAAGGCCGTTTTGAGCTTTGTGTGCCAGGTCCTCTGATTCTCATCAAGAGTTCTTCTGATGATCTTTAACAAGTTCTTGTTTGTGGACTCAACCTAGCCATTACCTTGAGGGTAATAGTTTGATGAAGTACTCAAATAAGTCCCATTCTTAACATCCCATCATGTGATCTTAGAACCTATGAATGCTAATGCATTATCTGATATGATGGTGGCTGGTACTCCAAATCTGGTCACTATCCCTTCATAGAAATCCAGGATACTAGACTCATTTGCTTCCTTGAGTGCCACTACCTCGGTCCATTTGGTGAAATAATTTGTCACTGTCAAGATCCATTTGTGACCTTGGCTTGAGTTTGGATTGATGACTCCAATGAAGTCCAATCCCCATTGCATGAAAGGTTGGTCAACTGAGATTGGGTGCAATGGAAGTGCTACTAGCCTTTCCTTTCCTTTGAAGAATGCACAATTCTTGCACCTTTTGATCCATGTGTAGCAGTCACTAAACACTTTGGGCCAATAATATCCTACTTTCATGATTTTGAGTGCTATCACTCTTGGAGAAAAATGGCCTCCAGCTGCTTCAACATGGAATTCTTGTAGCACTCTCTCCACCTGATCTGTCTCAATGCATCTCAGCAGAATGCCATTGATGTCCCTCTTAAACAAGACACCATCAATAAGAACATATGGGATGGCATGTAGCTTGAAATGCCTTCTTTTTTCTTTACTCATCCCATGAGGACACATGCCTATCCAAAGGAAGTGCACCATGTCTTGGGTCCGACAAGGAGTAGGTACGTCATCTCTCCCTTCTTCTGATCATCTTGTAGAACAAAAACAACCTCCTTTTCACTATCTGTTTCATCTTGTTGACATGAGGCTACTTGTTCACATAACCCCTTCCCATGGACCAGCTTGGTGACCTTGATCTCAATTTCATATTCCATGACACGAGTGATCCATCCTGCATGCTTTTCATTTAGGTCCTTCACGAGAAGGAATTCTTTAATTCCTGCATGGGAGACCAATAATTGGATTTTATTTTTTGAAACCAAATGCTTAAACTTCTTCAATCCTATGATCACCACCAGGACCCGCCTCTCAATGAAGGAGTACCTCACCTCATAATCTTCCCGGACTTTGATCAAGAAAGCAATTGGTTGTTCTGTAACTTCTTTGTTCTACTTGTAAGAAGATTGAAGAAATTGTCACACTACCACCAAAGGCATACATTATGATATATTTGGAAAAATATGGGTTCACAAGAGTTGGGGCTTGTGATATGGCTTCTTTGATAGCCTCAAAACTTGCTCTTCCTCACCGTCCACCTGAATGTTAAGCTCTTCTTCAAATCAACATTATTGGCTTAGCAAGGGTACAAAGTTTGGAACAAACTCGGAAAAAATTGATTTTTCCCAAGAAGCTTTAAAGAGCATTCTTGTGACTTGGCAATGGAAATGCTCTTATTGCTTGAACTCTTTCCGGGTCAATTTCCAATCCTTCCTTTGATACGATATGGCCTAGAAGCTTGCCTTCATGGGCCAAGAATATGCATTTTTGGGGTTCAATGACACCCCAAAACTCTTGCATCATTGGAACACCTACCTTAGGTGGAAGAGATGATCTGCTACATTTTTGGAAAACACTGTAATGTCATCCAAATAGATCAACACTACTTTGTTGATCATCCCCTTGAATTCCATATCCATTTCCCTTTGAAAAGTGGCTCCGACATTGGATAATCCAAATGGCATTTTCCTGTAGGCATAGGTGCCCCATTTGGTAGTGAAAGCTATTTTGAATTGATCATCTTCTTTCACCATGATCTGGTTGTACCCTAAGTAGCCATCTAGGAGGGAGAACCTTTCTGACCCAGACACTACTTGCAAGATCTACTCCATTGAAGGGAGTGGGTAGTGGTCTTTGAGGGAGGCTCTATTCAAATCCTTGAAGTCAACACACAACCTGATTTCTCCATTTTTCTTCCTGACTGGGACCAGATTTACAACCCAACTTGAGTGTTTGATTGGAAATATGATGCTTGCCTCTATCATCTTGTTCAACTCCTTCTTCATCAAAGGCTCTATATGTGGGTTGACTAGTCTTTGTTTCTACCTGATGGGTTGAGCAGCTAGATCCAGTTTGATTGTGTGTTGTGCTAGTTTTGGATTGAACCCTCTTAGGTCCTCATAACTCCAAGAAAACACATCAGGGAATTCTTGGAAAAGTTGTATGAATTCATACCTTTCTTGTTTGGTGGCCACTTTGCCAATTTGAAGTGTTTTGTCTTCTCCAACTAGGATTGACTCTGAATCTTCTCCTTTGATCTGCATGTTAGCCTTCTCTTTTCTGAACTGATCATTAGGATTGAAAATAGATTCCAACATCACTAAGCCTTTGGGAAGTTTGTTTGTATACAACTATACTATCTAATTCCCGTACTACTGCTCTAGTCTGCTCTGGTTTATAGCTGAGAATTCAGCTTCTTCTTATAGAAAGTTAATGATCTGTTGATCATTCTCAAACACCTTCCAGCATGTATTATTATCTGGCACTGCTGGCCTCATAACCACATGGATATGTGGTTGTTCTCTGTCCCTCTTGATGCTGTCAACCACATCAAATGTTGCTCCAACTGTTGCAAGTCTATCAACAACTTCATTCTCCTTCCTGGGTATGGACACAATCTTTGAAGGCCTCAAATCCTCCATCGATCCCATATCCTATTGTATTTTTTGAGCAGGGTAATTTTTGACAACATTAAGTCCTCTGACCTGATCTAAAACTAGTTCACTATCACCGAATACTTGCAAGTTCTTAATTCCCAGCTTCCTTGCCCAATGAAGACCTTGGACTAAAGCCTCATATTCAGCAGTGTTATTTGAGCAAGAGAACTAGAATCTGAAGGCTGAATAATATCTCATACCTCTGGGGACACAATCATGGCTCCTCCTCCAGCTCCTTATCTACTCCTTGAGCCATCAAAGAAAAATTTCCATACCTCATTGTCATCCTTGTATTCTGGCTTGATTAGGTCAGGAAGAGGTTGATTCTCTTCATGTAGGTAGTAGACACCCAGTTCAAATTCCTCCATCTCCTTATAGGGGTCAAAAGCATGTTTTTGTTGGCCCACTCATCTAGGGTCAAGTCTGGGATACATCCCACCTTGGTATCTATTTCATTAGTGTTTAGGAGGTCTTCTTGATCAAAAGCTGAGCAATTGGCGTTGATTGGGCTAGGCACATAGGATTCAATATGATAATCAACAATAGGTTTAGATCTGATTGTGGCCTTCACTCCATACCTTTTCCTAAAGAGCATATGTGACCAATCAGCAGATAGGTAGCCTCCAATTTTGGTAGTGAAGTCCCTGGACAGACACAAAGCAAAATGTGGTGGCAAGTCTATGATTGACACGTTTTACAAAACAGTCACATTAGGGAAAGCATGTAGAGTGAGACTCAGATCCTTGATGATTCCCATAGTAGTCACTGTTGTCCCATCTAATTAGACTACTCCTCTAGAGATGACCTCATATTGGAGACCCAACTGATTAACTATTTGTTTGGGCATCACAAAACTACTAGCCCCAAAATCAATCATACAATTGTGTACTAATTTGTCTCCAATAATTAATGAGACATAGAAAGGAGGAGGTCTCATGTTTTTACCTTGTTGTTCTCCATGGTAGTCTGCAATGTGATCCCTCTACCCCGGAATGGTCAGTGACTCCCATAGTGAAATGTTCACACTTGTATTTTTCATTTGCTCAATAATATTGAATGTGTTGTCCTTTTGTTGCCCCTTCCCAAACACATTTCTTTCTTGCACATGGGCTATTACAACTGTGTTTGACTGGGTTTGGGAGGTGGCTTGGATTGGTTTTGTATGTTTGGAGTTGCACTTGGAACACCAGGACCTTGTGGAGTGATGGAAGATTGAGGGTCACCAAATTCGGTGGTGACCCTCTCCAATACTTCTCTTTTGGACCGTGTATTGCGCTTACACTTTGAGAAGGGAACTAATTCATCCCACAAGTCTTCACCGCCAGGTTGACAAGCATAGTCTCATTTGGGGGCCACCTTGTTGAGATCCTTGTTGTTGATCTTCCTCTTGGCCAGGTTCTTGTGGCACCATGTTAGTTTGCACCATCAAGGCCTGATTTAGAGCACCATTAAAGCACGTTGATTGGTTGTGTGGCTGACTGCATGGAAAACACCAATCATATTCATGTGCCATATTGTTCTGTGCAGAATCAATGCCCTTGATGTTGAAGTTGTGTTAGGATCATATGGCCTAAAAGGTCTAAAGCAGCACTGGGGTTGTCCTTGGTTCGCCTCGCCGACAGATGAGGTGGTGGCTTATTTTGTGCCTAGGTCCTGGCTTCATATTGAGCCGGGGCTGGTATGGCCTTGAACTCGAGCTTGTTGTCTTTTGATGGGCATTAGCTCATTCCCAAAGTTCTAAAGTTGCTTCATCACCGCTTCGAACTCTTTAGAGGTATTAGCAGGATAATTTTAGCGGCAAATATTCGTAATATGGCGAAATTCCTTGGTTACGCTCACAGTTGTGATGTATGAGGTGGTGGCTTATTTTGTTGATCTTGGGAGTGCGGCTTCATGTGAGCACAGGGGCTGGTATGGCACAGGAACTACGAGCTTGTTGTCTTTTGATGGGCATTAGCTCATTCCCAAAGTTCTAAAGTTGCTTCATCAACATGCTTCTTGAACTCTTTAGAGGTATTAGCGAGGGATAATTTTAGCAATATTCGTAATTGGCGAAAATTTCATTTAGGAAAATTTGAAAAGGCGAATTATTCGAGTGGGTCGGTCCTGTCGCCTAAAATATAAAGTATATTTTTTTTGGGGGGTCGGCTTCGCCTTCATTTGAAAACATCTCCTATAAAAACCTATGTGATTCGCCGGGTAGTATACCTCAAGTAGCTTACCAAATTACCAATACTGTGAAATTTGAACTCGCATACCCTTGAGCACCAGAGATTCATATTACTGTTATCCTGTGATTGTTGACGCGCGACAAATGCAGTGTTGACGCGCGACAAGGGCAATATTGACGCGCGACAAGAGCTGTATTGACGCACGACAAGAGCTGTACTGACGCGCGACAAGAGCTGTATTGACGCGCGACAAGAGCTATACTGACGCGCGACTTGGGCTAAGAAGTGACGCGCGACAGAGGAAGGGTTGACGCGCGACAGAGGATGTGTTGACGCGCGACTTGGGTAGTGTTGACGCGCGACATCAGATAGTTCACCCGCGACAAGACCTCAGAGACTGGACAGAGTCGCTTCTTGGTTCTTTTGCTGACGCAGGACTCTTTTCAGAATAATGGAAGGTGCCAGCTCAAAGAATACGAATAACCTAAAAGTAAGTAAGAAATCTCAGAAATCA
Source organism: Taxus wallichiana var. yunnanensis (assembly GCA_018340775.1). Taxonomy (NCBI): domain Eukaryota; kingdom Viridiplantae; phylum Streptophyta; class Pinopsida; order Cupressales; family Taxaceae; genus Taxus; species Taxus wallichiana. The sequence continues at coordinate 630,160,494 of CM031243.1, read as the reverse complement.
CTCTTCAAGTATTTTGGAAACTCTGCGGATACAGATAATGTAAATACCAATCATATAGATGCCACCAAAAAGAATCAGAATACTGACTGTGTGGAAGGTATTATTGAGGTGGACATGCATTCTGCACAGTATCACAGTCAAACAAATGAAACCTACGATAATATGCCAGATCTTGAAGATATTGTTCCTGTTGGGGTGCAACTATGTACAAATAGATATCACGATACAAACACTCAAAGAAATGGAAGATAGAAATCAATATCAAACTCTGTCCAAGAAAGAGGAAACCAGTGATTGCGATATTGCTCAAAATTCTACTCAAAAAAGTAAAGCATTGAAAACGAACAAGAATATGTGGACCATCGGCGTGACATACAAGTTTGATTGGGCAATAAATTTCCATTTATTGAACTCCGTATAATCATCTAATTCTCAAGAAATCCCATGTGAATGTACATGTAAAATATGTACGTGGAAATTGGGAAAGCAACAAAAATGCAATCAAGCTGACACACTATAGAAAAACATTGTGGAAAACAATATTTAACTGTAACAGGGGCGGATGGCCAGAAAATCAAAACACATAGGTGGAAAACTGAAAAGGAGTGCATGCATGTCAGATACGCAGCGGAATATGAGGCAGAGCAGAAAAAACACAGACATCTGTTGGAAAAGGGAGGAACAATCACATCGCATATTGGTAAGATGAAAGAAACAAATCTACATGCAAAATTCATACAATTCTCTACTCTTTTTCAAATACTTAAAAAAGGAAGGGCGATGTCAGATTTCCTTGATTTCAAAGTTTTGTATCAATTTAACGGAATGCTGAATGTACCTCAGTCTCATTGGTCTGAGAGTAGTGGATGGGAAATGGCAAAATGCCTCTCGATGATAGAGAAGGAAGATTTGAAAGAGAATGTAAAAAAAGCAAACTTTATCTCTCTTTCAATTGATGAAGTGACAGCATTCGACAACACCGCATGGGTATGTATCCACATATATACTTTAGAAAATCATATAAGGACTCCTCATCTGTTGGGTGTTATGAAAATGGTTGAAAACTGCAATGCTGAAAACCTATATAAAATAGTTGTTTCTCATTTGAAAGATGTTGCTGGTATGACTGATTATGAAATTGCTACGAAGATGGTATGCGTTGAGCAGATGGTGCATCCGCATGCAGGTCACCGAACAGGGCTGTGTGTTAGATTACAAACAACAGTGGCCCCATATATGCTACCAATTCACTGTATGGCTCACAGAATGAATTTAGCGTATAAAATGGTAAGCAACCACGAAAATGTTGCTAAATTAGAAGACCTCATAAGAGAACTTCATGCCTATATGTCAAGCAGCCCAAAGCGTTTTCTCGAGTTCCAAAAATTTGCAATTGGAATTACAGATGGCAAAAAACTTCTGAAGGATGTGGAGACTAGATGGATCTCTTTGTATGAACCAAAGATGCAGTTCGTGAGGAGTATCCTTCATTGGTTGGTTTCATGCACAAATACCATCATGAAGTTGATAGGGCAAGGGACCTGTTGTTCCGCTTAACTGATTTGGAGACTTTGCTTACATTGGTTGGTATTCTTCCAATGTTAAAGGAGATCAATACACTGATGAAGCATGCATGGTAGTGGCGATTGATCTATATTGTGGATTTTATACGGATGAGGAAAATGGTATGTCAAAGTCTTGATATATTGATCTGCTCCCGTGATAGTTTTGATGCACCTGTTTTTGAAAATTGGAGAGATTTATTAGATCTTAAAAATCCTAACACCTTTTTGAGATTTAATATCCACGATCACCTATGCATCTCTGTTAATGGGAGGGAAATACCTATGCACATTTTGCAAAGACGCCAAGATATTACAGATCGGAACGAGAAGATGTCCCGTGACACGTAATTTGTTTGAGTCTCGTGATAGTTGAAACAAGAATAAAGCTTAAAAAAATTTCAAACCTTGTCATCATAAATTAGGAACGCTTTCGTAAAGATAAAATTCGGAAGCCATGGGTGTGATGAATCCAATTTTTGGAATACGTATAGGTGGCCGTGCGATTTCACAAGAAGCATTTCCATAAATCAATGGGTACAATAATGGAACAATTTACAAAGACGTCAGAGCTCAAGGGTACGGAAATCAAAGGTATACTGAATGCCGATTTATTAAAGTTTCACTCAACCAATTTTGCAACAACAATGAGGAACCAATATAAGAATTTAGATCAACCTTCTGAAAGTGGTGCTATTACAAGGTTGTGGAGAGGAATCTATCAAAGTTCTATCTTACAAGAAGATATCAGTGAGTATTTCAGACTATATGAGTTATGCCGCATAAATGATTTTGGGGTCTCGTGGAGGATGAAAGAGTTTTCAGGTATTGTCATTTATAAAATCAAAATCGAGAAACAAAGTTGATAAAAATCGAAAGTCAGCATGAGGTGTTACGTTTCACGATACTCCCTCGAAACCTTTCCGTTTGACAGAGCAATTGCGCACTGGAATTCCCTTTGCAAAAGAAGAGGTGTAAATAATACAGCTACAAGTACAAATATTCCCAACCTTGAGAGTGTAATTGGCTCTTCGTCACATTCTACGTAAGACAACATCGACTTTGATGAAGCTATTGATAATGGATTGTTTCAACTTTAAGTAGGTATCTTCTTTATCTATCTTTTATCTTTATCATTAAAGATGTTACAGGTCTATATACTAAAAATGTCAGGCAATTCACCCATCTATCTACTAATCCATTTCTCATGTTGGATTTTTTTAAACACGATCTAGCGCATTACCAAAAGGGTAGTGATGATTTCAACTTTAAGCAGGTATCTTTTTCCCCTTAATCTTATTGTTTGTTACTATTCATTTTTTGACAGAGCAATTGCTCACTGGAATTCCCTTTGCGAAAAAAGAGGTGTAAATAATACAGCTACAAGTACAAATATTCCCAACCTTGAGAGTGTAATTGGCTCTTCGTCACATTCTACAGAAGACAACATCGACTTTGATGAAGCTATTGATAATGGATTGTTTCAACTTTAAGCAGGTATCTTCTTTATCTATCTTTTATCTTTATATACTAAAAATGTCAGGCAATTCACCCATCTATCTACTAATCCATTTCTCGTGTTGGATTTTTTTAAAACAAAGATCTATATCATTACCAGTGGCAGTGATGATTTCAACTTTAAGCAGGTATCTTTTTCCCCTTAATCTTATTGTTTGTTACAATTCATTTTTTCAGCTCTGGTTATTATTAAAGATGTTACAGGTGTATGTATTTACATTTAGTTAAATACAAAATTTTTATTTTTTGAAAACGTGGGTTGACATCCGTCCGAGGAAGTCACATTTCTGGACCGACAATGTCAGGCAACTCACCCATCTATCTACTAATCAATTTTTTGTGTTGAATTTTTTAAGACAAAGATCTAGCACATTACCGGTGATGATTTCAATTTTAAATAGGTATCTTCTTCAACATAATCTTATTGTTTGTTACCTTACATTTTTTCAGCTCTTGTTATCATTAAAGACATTACAAGTCTAATTCTTTATATTTACATTTATTTAAAGATATTGTTGGTCTATATATTTTAAGATGTTGCTGGCACTTCTCAGGACTGACAATGTCAAGCAACTCACCCCTCCATCTACAATGTCATGTGAAACAAAGATCTAGCACGTTACCCTTGATGATTTCACAGCAATCTAATACGCAAGAGGTAAGCTAAACCCTAGCATATTTGCAATTATGATTAATTTCTTACCAGTGATGATTCTTTCTTGATTTCTTAGAATTATATTTAATTTATTTTTAAATACAAGTCCACATAAAATTCACATAAAATTTGGGATAAACAATACATTATACGATTTTAAATATAAGTCCACATAAAATTCCTCATCATCCATATATATCATATCATCACCATATCATTATCATATCCTCATTATCATCATCTATCATTAATTATCAATTATCATCATTCATCATCTACGTCCACATACAATTCATGACAATGCAAATAAACAAGAAACATACATATAATTCATGATAATCACCATCTAATGCAATTAAAATTAAAGATTGTATGTAAATCCATATAATTAAATTCAAATACCATAGTACATACTCAATAGTAGAAGTTTTCAAATTCAATATTTAAAGTTTCCTCAATAATAAAAGTTTCTAGTTTTCAAAACCCTCTTTTTCTTTATTCAATTCTACTCCTCTGCACTATTTCCCAACGGCTTCTTCCACTGTGGCTGAACCTCTTTCCCCAACACCAGAAATCTCCATGCGACAGCAAATTTGGATCAGCTGCAGCGTATAAACTATCCCGTTGCCAATAATTTTCATTGATTAGAACCTTTAGCCCTTCTGTCCCATTCTATAAGCTGATTGATATGAGGAAGCATCTCCATCTTTCTCATCAACCCACACAAAATCTTTTTTGTGCTTGTCCAGATCTATGAAATACTCCTTGCCCTCTTTAGAGGTACTTGTGCCCAAACCCTGGGGCCTGTATGGTCCAAGCAACAAGTGATACCTAATCAGCAAGTGAACAAAACCAGAACTCGAAAACATATAAAGAGGAAACAAACTAGCATTACTTTGTACTATATGGTCCAGCTGGTTATCGATCCACTCAATGATTCTCTCCAAGCTTCATACTCAGGAATTGTGTAGAAAGATAACACATTTCCATTTTTGTGAGTTGCCTACATCAACATGTGCCGACATTAGACATGGAGATACATAACATCTGGAGGCTTAGAAAACAAATATAAAAAGTCTCGAAACACAACCAAATATACAGGGGGAACATTTACAGAAACTAAACAGTGCTATACAAAGATCATGTACCTGGTCTGTCATTATCATCAGATGGCCATATATTTAATGCTGTCATATATTTTATCTTCCTGTAGACCAAGGATTTTTTTTCTATTTACTATCTCTTTATTCTCCATTTGTTGGTGAGTGGTAGCTTCCCAAAAAATAGATATTCCTGCCACCTGATAGGATAAAGATAACTAAAATAACAAAAAATTAAATTGGAAAGTGATGTCGAAACATGTCACAATACTACCAAATTCAATATTCACATTTCCCTGATTCAAGCCACAAACACTTACAGCGACTGCAAGAGCCTTGGCTGAGTCACCCTCCGTTAATATTAAAGTACATTGATCAGAATTCTTCCCTCCTGCTTGATTTGCATCAAGTTTGGGAACATCAATTAATTTCCCCTTCTTGGTTCCATCAGTTTTCTTAAGATCTTTTTTTTTAAAACTTTTCCACTGCACTCATCAGGTCAAACAAAGTTACAAAGCCCATCTTAGATAACCTGACCAAACAAAGTTGCAAAGATAGATAAGCATTTGAATCAACGCATTCCTGGAGCCACTGTCAAACCTTGCATTGACCTCTAAGAATCCTTTAAGAAACAATGTGTTATACTCTTCCTTACTATGCACAAATCTTATGACAAGGTAACATCAATATGAGATTTCTCAACTTTATAACATTTGTAGATACTCATTTTTCCCTACTTTGAGCATGAATCAGAAGTATAACCTCTATTACACAATACATCTTCTTGTAGTAGCAATACATTCTTGTCTCAACACCATGATAGACCACATAATGACATATAGAAACAATGTGTTATACTCTTCCTTACTATGCACAAATCTTATGACAAGGTAACATCAATATGAGATTTCTCAACTTTATAACATTTGTAGATACTCATTTTTCCCAACTTTGAGCATGAATCAGAATTATAACCTCTATTACACAATAAATCTTCTTGTAGTAGCAATACATTCTTGTCTCAACACCATGATAGACCACATAATGACATATAGCATGACATTTGGGTCTTGACAGACCTTGAGCTTTTCTCAAAGATGTGAAAACATTTCTTAAGGCATAAAACAAGGTCCTCTTAATATGTCACCTTTTAGAACTACAAGACATTGATGAATCAACACCTTGACATGGTCTTATACCACTTTTAGAGAATTATAAATCTCCTTGATGAAATTCTTTCACTTTGTACATCATGAAGCACTGATAATTTTCATCACCAACTAGGACTGAGTCAGCTTGAAGCACTGACAGAGTAACTTGCACTTGACAATCCAATATTCAATTCATGAATTCCTTAACAAGGATGAGCTTTACCAACTAGATAACAGGACAGATTGCTAGACCTTAGCATCATTGACTTGGATATCTTTATTTTAGACTGATAAAGGTCATTCATAAAATCCAAACACACTTTGAAGTCCTCAACACGTTGAAAAATCATAGTACAACACAGATTCTTAACCTATCCACCTTTTACCAACTATAGACCTTAAGTCTACTTTCATAGACAGTATAACCCCACAGATACAATTAAAGTCCCACGACATAATTTTCAAGATAATTAAAGTCCCACAAGATATTTAGGCACTAAATTTTACATTATACACATTAAATTGATCATCGTCTTTCATCATCATCTATCATTGATTATCAATTGTCATCATTCATCATCTACGTACACATACTATTCATGACAATGCAAGTAAACAAGAAACATAAATATAATTCATGATAATAACCATCTAATCACCATATAATTAAATTCAAATAGCATAGTACAAACACAATAGTTGAAGTTTTCAAATTCAATATTTAAAGTTTAGTCAATAATAAAAGTTTCTAATTTTCAGAACCGTCTTTTTCTTTAGAAAACTCTGCTCTGCTCTCTTCCCCAACGGCTTCTTCCACTCTGGCTGCACCTCTTTCCCCAACACCAGAAATAACTCCTGAACTTATAAGATCTTCTGCAGCACTGTCCAGATTTTTTATAATTCTTTCTTCTTGATTTGTTGCATCTCCATGCGACAACAAATTTGGATCAGCAGCTGCTTTGGCTTTGAACAAGATGTCAGGGTCGAGACCATGCTCTTTAATTATCCGCTTTAGTGTATTGTTTTGTTTGTTAACCAAAACAATATTTTGCTTCAAATTTTTTTGTCATGGATAAGTCGTTCTTTGTTGTTTCCAAGTGAACTTGCAAAACCTTCGCCTGACTCTTCAAATTTTCATATTTCAACTGCACAAAAAGAGTAACGTCAATTCAAAATATTAATGTAAATTCAAAATTTCAAATTAACAAAAATGATTGTTTGAATGTAATAGTACTTACAACCGCTCTATCTCTTTCGGCATTTGCGATTGATACCAAATCCTTGTCCTTTGACCATTTGTTAAAATATGCCTGGGCCTCGGCACTAATATTTTCCAATTTGTTTAGTGCCTTATCTAAAATGCCATCTTTATAGTCGTTGTTAAACGTGACAGTCCCACATTTTACTTGGGTAAGTAAGGAATCCATCTTCGCAGGTTGATTCTGGACTGCAGCGTATAAACTATCCCGTTGCCAATAATTTTCATAACGACTAATAATCTCATTGATAAGAACTTTAGCCCTTCTCTCCCATTCTATAAGCTGTTGGATTTGAGGAATAATAAACTCACTGACATGGGATTCACAATCATTACCAATTAAGTTCTCCAAAGGAAAAGGTGGAAACTCTTCACTATCTGAATCTGATGCAGACGATCTTGCTGGAGAAGTGTGGGGGCTTTCACCATGACAAAGATCAACTGCTCCTTGTTTCTGTCTTTGGGTGGGCTGATCCTGTTTTTGAAAAAATAAATCAAGATTTAGATAAATAAATTTAAATCAGAATGTAATTAAAAATTGTAAAGCATATTAAAATTGAAATTTGAAGTATACCTGCTGGCCTTGAATCATCTCGCGGGTATCGAAAAAACTAGTTGGGTCATTGCTATCAATGCCCAAATAATCTTCATCTAAATTTATATTGTTCAAAACAGATATGCCCGTTGCGCTGGGCAAGCCACCAAGTGAGAGAGTTGGAATTCGAAACGAGGAGTCAAGGTTTAGTGTCCCACTAGGGGCCGGAGCAAAAGGCATGCGTTTACCAATGTTCTTTTTTACTGTTCCTCTGGTTGGCATTTTAAAAATTAATGGTTGAGTGGGTGTCGGTGCCGTGGTTTGATCATGACTGACATGTGCTGAAAAGTACAAGAAAAAATGAAAAATATTAAAACAATTCATAAAGTCAAAACTACGAAATTAAACGTTGTATAGAAAAGTTGTACCTTGTTGTCGAGGGGTATTTTTTTTCGGTGCTACGGGTGGCCTTGTAGGAGTTGTACTCAGTGGCTGTTCAGAAGATATCAATGCATGCGACTGTACGGAGTGAGTTGGGGAAGAAGGTTCCATAGTCCCTGCTATTCATCAATATTAAATGTTGTCAATTCATTTTGTTAAAATTTAAATTGAAAAATAAATCTGCAAGTTTGGAATTTGTAATTAATATATGAGAATGTATTACTTCTCTGGCGTTTAACGAGTTCAAACTGTTGAGGGTTTGGAGAGGAGTGAGCTTCCATTTCAGATTGGGAGTCCCCCGAAGCCTCCGCGTGTAGTTGGCCTCTTCCTCTCGACATCTTTTTTTTTCGGGGAATGGCTTCAAGATATCTTCTCTGCATAACATTAAAATTTAAGTTTTAATAACTGTGCACTGTAATGAAGAAAATTGTAATACAATTACAAACTAAATAGTTTATACCTGTTGTTCTGCAAATGGAATTGAGAATTTCTTCAAAGCCTCATCAGAGCAAGTAGGAATTTCTTTAGCTTTTAAATTAAAAAGTGCCTCATAGTAGAAGCCGAGGAGATAGTTTGTCGAATAAATGAAAGGTTTTTCTGAGATTTTTGAATTTGATATTTCAGCTCTTATTTTTTTGGATAGAAATGTGCACCAATCGAATTTTTGTTTTGAGATAGTGGCACAAATGTATGCAATGGCCCAATTTGGTATATCTGTTTGGCGACCCTGCATAACAATTCTGGCTTGAAAAAATGCAATAAGTGCAGCAAGAAAGTGGTGTGCAATTGATTGTGTATCTACACCACGCCGGGATTTATTGACATGGGCTGCAAATGCGAAACAGTGAAAATTACTATAAAAAACAGCAAATTGTATCAGAATAAAAAACAGAATAAAAAATTTGAATCAAAACGAATTATACTTACAATCAACATGGAAACCGTACGTTGATTCGAGAAATTTCTTGTTTTCTTCCACGAGTGTTGCCTTGGTTGTAACAGTTGGTAAATTTCTGATAGGAAGGCCCGTAAACCGATGTATGTCATTCGGTTCAATAGTGAATTGGAACATTTGGCCATCGTTCAGAGTCACATAAAATATACCGTCCTCTGAATTGTAGCATGACAGAAGGTAATTCAAAATATCCGGATCTGTTTCGAAATGGGGCATATTAACGAGCCCTGTAAATCCACACTCCTCCATTATAGCTTGATATTCTGAAGACATCTTTAAAGCCGTATGGATGTGAGGGCATAAGGGATTCCTGTAGGTTATCTTGGAAATCGATTGACTTGGATTCTCTTCATTTTCTTGCTGAACTTGCAATTGGGAAGCATGTGAAGTCGACATTATAGCTGTAATTGCGTCTTTGTCAAAGATTTAGACCTGCAAAAATTCAAGAACGAGAAAACAAAACGAGAAAATGAGCGGCATAAGGGTATTTATAACCTAAATAGGGCGTCACTGTCCCCTATTGACGTGCGTCATTTGCTTCAAATGACGCGCGTCAATAGGAGGCAGTGTCGCGCGTCAATAAAAGCACTGCCGCGTGTCATAAAAGGTCATGTCGCATCGCGTCATTTGATTACAAAGTTGTCGCACGCACATCAATAGAAGAGTTGTCGCGCGTCATTTGTCTGATGTGTCGGCGTCGCGCCAATAGAGGACAATGTCGCGCGTCAATAGAGGACAATGTCGTGCGTCAATAGAGGACAATGTCGCGCGTCAATAGAGGACAATGTCACGCGTCAATAGAGGACAATGTCACGCGTCAATAGGGGACAATGTCGCGCGTCAATAGAGGACAATGTCACGCGTCAATAGAGGACAATGTCGCGCGTCAATAGAGGACAATGTCGCGCGTCAATAGAGGACAATGTCGCGCGTCAATTGAGAACAATGTCGCGCGTCATTGTGATCTAGTGTCGCTCCAGTGTCGCGCGTCATCAGGATCTATTGTCGCGCCATTGACGTGCGTCATTACGGTTTACTGTTGTCGCACGTCACTGATGGAGCCTTGAAAAACCAGGCAAAAATTTTGTTTTTGAATACTGTCAAATTCACCTTTCGCTGAAACTGGTTACGGGCATATTCGCCAGGTATTTTCCACCTTCAATTTTATAGGGGTGTCTTAAAATGAACCACAGGTATTAGATGGTATTTGAGCTTCCTAACTCGTGTACAAATGCATGGATGGCCTAGGAGCAATTTTGCTAGCTTGAATCAAATTGTTCTCACCCTATGGAGAGGCTATAGGTTATGAGTAATGTAGTGCCCCCATTGACTAAATCATCAGAGAAATATCAGAATTTAAAGCCCTAAGAAAGTATAAGAAGGCACCTTCATTAGTGGGCTTTACTGCTGTTGGAATCCTATCCCAGGTTTGTTGGAATTTGAGGTTGAAGTCTATCATCTACTCGTTTGAGGCTCTCTTGATTGTTGTTAGTTGCTCCAATAAAGACAAGTTATCACCTTTTTCCCCAAACTGATTGTGAAGGGCCGTGCACATCTTGTTCCAGTTATCGAGAGAGCCCGCATCAAGACTCCTAAACCATTGTAAATATTTCCCTTTAAATGAAGAGGTGAGCAGCTTGACTGCAATGTCCATCTCATGGATCTCGTGGATTGTACAGACATTTGCAATATCTTGGACATGGTCACCAGGAGAAGTTTGATTTTCCCCAGTGAAATGTGGGATGCTCTTTAATGCTACAATTGGAACTGGGTTTTGTGCAATCAAGGCAAGTGGACTACTGCCGGTGAAGTTGACATATGGATTTGGTTGTGCCATTTTGATTGGCCTAAGAATCCTTGTAGACTGAAAGAAAGGCCTTGTAGGTGGAGGTGTTGACAAGGTTCTTCTTGGTGGAGATGGAGACCTCTGAATTCTTCTTCCTCTCCTTTCTCTGCCTGGGGATAGATGCAAGTATTCAAATATACCTTCTTTCCTTGCTCTAGACTAGGTTTTTCTCATGAATCTCCCAAGCTTGGGCTGCTGAAACCAGTAGATTTGTTTCTTTTGGAGTCGTCAGATGTATAATTTTAAGGCTTCTTAAAAGCTAGAATCACAACAAGTGTACATCAATCCCTACTGTAATAAGATGGAGACTTCTTAGTCCCACTGGGCATGCCAAAACTGTTAACTAAAATCACAGCACCCCCAAATGAGTTCTACAGGTCTGCTTTTCTAAGGTAGAGTCATTTGGTGTGATTGCATAACATTGAACTTTCCCAAGGTGTGGGACCTTGCAGAGGATCTGTTCTTAATCCTAATCTAAAATTTACCAAGGAGACAGGGATAGAAGGAATACATAAATTAAAACAAAGCTAAACTACGAGGTGATGCACCGGAGGAATGATGAAAACTTGTTTTGCTAATAGACACAAACCAAAAAAATGCATACAATAAACAAGCACATATAGCCAGCTATATAATGGGAGACCAGATGAAAGCAAAAGAGACAAGAGAGGATCTAAAATTGATCACATACGTGTTTTATTGCTATGTAGATTAATACATCCATTACGAAGTAGCGAAGAGGTAGAAACGTATTGTAAATTTTTGATGGAAGGCCTTAACCCTACAAATCCTTTTGCTAAGAGGAGAAGGGGGCCTAAAAAACAAAGAATGCCCAACCCTTTACAATGAATCCTGCCCCCATTTTATAGATTTGATCAAAGAGAAGAAAGAGAGAGAGAGAAGTGGGAAAAGCAGGTCGAACTCAACCACTGTTGTTAATGCTTCTAATAAAATCTACCCCCAAATCTATCTTTACTACATAAAACCTTGATTTGGTACCTTGAAGGAATAGGAAATGGTGAAACAGATCAAATTTGATCTGGTTGTTGAGGTGAGAAGATCCCGCATTGAAATCCCGAAGACATTTTCTCCATTTTTCTTCACCTAACCTCCTCAAAAATAAAGTCTCAAACCTCCATGGCATGGGCGAGGCTGAGATATTTTCAACGACATCAAATTTGTAATATTTTGAGCCCTAAGTTGAAAGATATGCCCCTTCGAAGTTTGTATCGGGTCCATACTAGGAGGGCGGAAAACAACTTGAAAAATGGGTCCCCTTTTGATATGGGACACATGGCAGCCAGATTGGAACAAAAATTGGGCCTATGGGTCTCGCAATTTATCTTTTGCCCCTTTCTTCTAATTCCCACTTTGGATTTGACTCGAGACCCGATGCTGACTTTTTCCTTGGGCGGAGTTACGGGCCATTTTGCAACTTTTACCCCTTTAAACAACGCCTTGCAGGTCGACACTTGGCATTTATACTTAGCCAATTTTGAAGCCTTTTATGTCTATCTTTTGACTCTTTTTCTATTATGCGGGATCGTGGTTGATCCAATATTTGGCAAGGGGTCGAAATATGGATAACAACAGATAGAACTTGCGAGTTCTTCGAGACCTATGACACCCCACGACAATGCCGATGGCTAGATTTAGGGATGCCTTGAATGAGACCAAATATTACCAAGATCATTTGATGTTATCAGGATAGATGTCCCTTCCTATGCAGAGTACAGGGTATAGCAAGCCTCGAGTGAGAGGACAAGATCTTGCATGCATAGTGGAGAGAGTACGGTGGACCCAGGCGAGCCCAAAGACAAGGTCATAGTGAGACTACTAGTTCATAGAGGCCTAACCTAGCTACGGTCTAGGCAAAGGCAAGGGATAGACCCATAGAGGTAGAGAGATGATGGTAGGGCGCCGGGATGAAGGAGAGGAGGAGACAGATGAGACTAGTCTAAACATCAGATGGGCCGACGATTGAGATCCTTGTACATTATCATTTTGTTTATTATTTTTGATATATACTTTATGTCTATGTGCTAATGATAATGAGGTTGTATATGAGAGTTTTTGAGATTTTGATTATTATATCAACATGTGTGCTGAAGATTTTCAGGCTATACCTAAGAGATACTTGTATTATGTTGTATCAGTCTATATTTGATGGATACAAAGATTGACATTGTAGTGCCCACTTCCCTTCGACACCATTTTTGTTTTGTTGTTTTCGAGACTGGTTACTTCACTTATGGATTTATTATGGCTTCTTGATTTAGCATGCTAGTAGATATCATAGAGACTGGACTATTGTTGATTTGATCTTTTATGATGCATATGGTCTACTGGTGGACATTTGATGATGATAATTGTATACTTTTGACATGGTTATTTATCTTTAAATTATGACATGTGCTATATTTAATCATATTGAGTAGAACTTGATAATTGGATTAACGTGATGATCGTTTTGACATAAATGAAATGTGGAATAGAAATGTGCTAGAAAGTGTAAGTGACATCGTATTTGCATAGATGATAGTAAATCATGTGTCGTTTATTTTAGATTATATTGTATATTTGGCATGAATGTTTTAATGCGGCCAACAGGCCGAAGGAGGTATTCTCTGTTCTGCAGGTATATTATATTCACAACAATATTGGGGAGTGGAGACCAACCACATCGGAATTCGAGAAGAATCCAACTAAGGTCACCATGGCAACAAGTAATTGTGTGTGTGTTAGAATTATTTGGTTAAGGGAAAACTTGTGACCTAGGGGTCATGTGTTGTTTTGTTTTAATTTTCCTTTTTATTATGTTAGTATGTGTTTTCTTTTAGTAGTGAATTTTTACTTGGTTTATTATTTAGATTTTTGGATTGGTGGTTACCCCTTTATTAGCCATGGGTTGTAGTGTCTTAATTAAGTTAATTTGAATTTGTCCTAAACTAATTAAAAGATATGACCAAAAGAGAGTTCATTTATTAGGCTTGATTTACTTTGGATTTTGTGTGGAATGATGTGTGTTTGAGTTTTGAGTGTAGCACACTCTACCCCACATGGGAAACTCGAATTTGGCCTTAGAGGCCAAATTTGAAAGCTTGTGGGACAAGTCAAACTTGTCCCACACCTCTTAAAACCTCATGCCAACCCTACCTATGGGTTGGAAGGCCAAATTTAGGGTCTTTTAGGTGTTTTGGGGGGATAAAAAGGGTAAAATATTAATTGCACTTTCTTTCAAAAATTTAATTTTGTCCTTTGGGGGAGTGGGCTTAGATGGAGTGTGTAAGGTGCTTGCCTTTCTTTCAACCACTTATTAATGGTGCATTGGAATATGAGGTTGACCAAGTGATGTGGAGTGGAGGGAAAAGGAGGTGGCATCCTACTTGGAGCCACATCATCCCTCCCTCTCTTTTCTCTATTTATTTGATCCTCTTGTTTGTTTTGGGGGTTGGAGGTTTCATTTTTAGTCTCTTGTATTTTGGAGAGGAGAGGATTTTGAAGGAGTTTGTGGATTTTTGGAGCTTGTTGATACTTGTGGGAATTTTTTTGGAGCTTGTGGATGCTTGCTTGACCTTTGGAGGGATTTGAGACTTCATACTTGGAACAAGCTCTACCATGGAAAGGTAGGAGCTTCACCTTTGTTTGTATTATGTTTTCTTCTTTTTGTTATATGAATGAGTATATATGTTGTGTTGAATATTGTTGTTTGAAATGCTTGTTGGGAATGGGTAGAATGCCTAAGTTGGGAGTGGGAGGAGACTATGGGGAGTTTATTTGAGGGAGGCATAAGAGATCATTTTCTTGAGGAGGGAGTTTGGGTTGGGTGCCCACCTAGTATGAGAAATGCTTGCATTTTCTCCTTGTTCTTACTTTGAGGGAGCCATAAGAGGTGAGGGAGGCATAAGAGTGGATGGAGGGATAAGGGGTACTTGAGGGAGGCATAAGAGTGGATGGAGGGATAAGGGGTACTTGAGGGAGGCATAAGAGTTGTTAGGGGTATTGTGTTTTGCATTGGAGGCTTTTAGGTGGCACCCATTCCCATTGGGAGGCATAAGTGGCCTCCCCATAGGTCTTACTCTTATGGCTTTCTTGATAAGCCTTGTGACTTTGTTGTTTTGATGGTTTCCCTCTTGTTGAGTTGTTGATTTTGTTTTGAAGGATTATGGAATGATTGTGAAATTTTTATGTTAAGTTATGTGGAAGCTAGTAGTTGCCATGAGTTGGATTTTCTCCCATTGTAATGTGGTTGGGGCTCGGGGGCCAATGGAGAGGATGGCTTCTCTTCTCCATTGGGTATCTTGGTTGGGAGGAGAGCATTTCCTCTCCCCTTATTTTGTTGTGAATCAAGCAAACTATTGGAGGAGCTACCTTGTTGATGTTTGTAGCATTGGAGCCTTGTTGATGACAATGTGAAACTACCTTGTATTTTTACCCACCTAGAGTGGAAGAAAGTGAAATATTGCTTTGTATTTTAGCTTCCATTATTGTAAATTTGTTCCCACATTAAGTGGAAAATGTTGTAACAAGATTTTGAAGGAAAGTTGTTTTGATCTTCATTAGTAAGGTTGTAATGTGGGTGGAATTGAAAGTTGAAGGAAAGACAATTTATTTATTCTCCTTTAACTTGGCTTGGAACCTCATATGAGTGTGTTGATCTTGTTGAAATGTTAGTAGTTCTTACTCTAAAACTTAATGGAAATATGGTTGAAACCCTCTTGAGGAATGTTGGGAAATTTACTTTAAAAAAATAAATATTAAATTTCATTTTGTTACTTAAAAGAGATGTATTGAAAAAGTGGGAATATTAGTGCATTATCTCTTCTTGTATTGTTGATGGAAAGACTTAAGTTTTAAATAGTTTTCAATATGCCAATGAAGTAATTTAAGTCCTAGCTCTATTATGTTTTTCCTCATTTAAGAATTTATTGTAAATCTATTTGCAAATTATAAAGGGAAATGAAATCAAATCTACTTGAAATCCCGTACAATGCCTATTAAATTGTGTAGAAAGAGATTTTAATGCAAAAATTCTAAGCTTATTAAGTTCATTACCCATATTTCCTTAATGCTTAATAAGGAAACTAATATTTTAAATATTATTCATATTTAAGTAATATTAAAACTAATGGATTTATTATTATTAAATTATATTAA
The DNA here is from genome assembly GCA_018340775.1 of Taxus wallichiana var. yunnanensis. Lineage (NCBI taxonomy): Eukaryota > Viridiplantae > Streptophyta > Pinopsida > Cupressales > Taxaceae > Taxus > Taxus wallichiana. The sequence continues at coordinate 630,144,316 of CM031243.1, read as the reverse complement.
TATTAATGTACTATTAATACTTTTTTTTAATATATATTAACAAAAGTATACTAATACAACTATAGCCAAGGAAATGATAATAGTTATATATATAAATAAACCTACGTATCTTCATGCATTTTCATAGGCCTCCTAATATCTGAGCATGCGGAAAACAACAAACTAACAGGTTGGTGAGTTCATATTTTGCAAAGAAAACTGTGCTTCATGAATATTCTGATATGAAATAGATCCACCTCTATGAGATTTCCTTCCACGAGCTGCTTGTAACACAGGTAAGGTCTCATTAGAGAATCGCTGTAATAAACTGCATCAAGTCTCCTCGTAACACTCTAACTATCCCTTGATCGATTTTGATAAAATAACTTGAATTTGAATCCTGAATTTGAGGATGCATCGAGATAGAGCAGATAACAACATCGTTGGACAACCTACTTGTTGGAAGCGCCCCAAGGCTTCTCCATGCTGCGACTACCTGCTGCCTGGCTGTCTTCTTGTGCAGGCCGCTATCGTAGATCCCTGCCACGAACACACCTCGCAGCACCCGATGACAGTGGAGGTAACACGCCTGCTCACTAGCCTGTAGCTTCATCTCTAACCACCATTTTCTAACCTGCGCGGCTGGGCCGAATAAAAACAGTGGGCAGACCAAACAGGGGGCAGAAGATCTCCGAATCCACAATGCAATGAATGAGGATATGTGGCCCAGCTAGAGTTGTTCAGCACGCAAGGGGAGGGAAATTTAATGTTATGGCAGGTGGCCATTAAAGCCACCCACCCCAACCATGATTTCAAACCTAATTTTGAATGTATTTCCCACTGTTAAAAAAACTCCTGTCTTTTGTTCTTTTTCAAATATGAATAACCTACATTAAGGAAAGTAATTTTGAATGAATACAATATTATAACCATGTTCACATTCTTAGTACATAAAAAGATGGATTTTGAACTTCATAATTAATTAGGAAATATGTATTTTAGCTAAACTTACATTATATAAATCTATTTGATTAAATATACATTTGAAATTTTATATTCCTTAAAAATAACATGATTTATACGATAAAATATTAAACTTTATGCTTGTGCATATAATGAGTAGTATATATATCTCATTTTGAGATTTTAAATGTATATATAGTATTTATGTATTCTAAATAAAGACTAAATATAATACCTCAAATGTAAAATATAAAACTATTGATGCTGTCAAGTGCATGTACAAATACATTATCTTGAAAGAATTTATTTGTAAACGGGCCATCATATAAGAATATAGAACAATTGTAATATGATGAATCATAAGGTATGACACTATAAAGACGTTTAACAAACTTTTCTCTAATGAATGCATGACATGAATCATGGAAATGAAGTAAAATAATTTAAAATTACGCAATAAAGATACTGGAGGCATGGAAACTCTTTGATAATCTTAACATATACAAGAAGAAAAAAAAATATACCACAACAATTAGGTGTGAGGCAATATAGAATTTGTTTTCGATGTTTATTCCTTAGTAGTTGACCAACATATTACCTTGAAATGCCAAAAAAATTTAGTCGTAGTTTCGGTTATGTGTTTAGTGGAAGCAAGTTCTGTAACGTCGTCGTTTTTTTGCGGCATCACGAGACATTTATAGAGGGTCGATTGATAGTTATGGACGATGTACTTGTGTTGTAAAATGTCCATTGTTATATGTATATATGTGGAAACTAGGTGGATAAGGCATGGTGGAGTCGGGTCGGTTTAGGCATGATGGAGTCGGGTTTGTTAGGCATGATGGAGTCAGTTGGTTTAGGCATGATGGAGTCAAATTGGTTTAGGCATGATGGAGTCAGGTCGGTTTAGGCATGATGGAGTCAGGTCGGTTTAGGCATGATGGAGTCTTATTTGTAATTTTGATTTAATGTCCAAGTTATTGGTAACATGGGAAATAAATGATGAGTTATATGTATGTTATGGTGTAGACTTCTAAAATATTTGATATTATGGAAATGTGAAATGATTGATTGGATATTTTTATAATGTGATAACATGGTAGATATGTATGTGTGGTAATTTTCCAAGTGTTATAAAAATGGAATTTAAGATAGAATATGAATAGGAAAATGGGGAAAATAGGTTAGGGTAAAGAGTGGATGAGCTAACCTCCAAGGGCCCTATGCCCTAGGATTATTTCCTACATAGCCTTGGTGAAAAGAAGCCTCAAGCCAATGTAGTTCTCCCATAAGCTAGGGAAGAATATGATGAATTAGAGGAATGGGTTGGTAGGTTTTAGGTATGATTGATTCTAGGTCATAGGCATGGTTGAGTCTAGGTGATATGCATGGTTGAGTCTAGGTCATAGGCATGGTTGAGTCTAGGTCATAGTTATGGTCGATTCTTAGGTGATAGTGGAAATATTTTAAAATGTTGGTGTCGATGATCTGGTCCTATATAGGGTAATCAATAAGTAATAAAGAAGGTGAATGGTAAGAGGTGGTAAAAGAGTCGCTTAATTGATAAGAACCCTAATGAGTCCACCATACCAAAGATGGGCTTATGAACGTAAGACCAGAAGTGTTACATAATGGACTATTCTAAGGGTGAAGAAAGTCACATGATCACGAAATATCGTAGTTCTGACGGCAATTACCTTGAGCGGGTTGGAAATTAGGGTGAAAAGGTAATGAGGTGAAAATGGGTGGTTTAGTATAACTTAGTGTACGACAACATGTTTACCTGGTAAGAAACCCATGATAAAAAAATGTAAGTCTATGACAAAATTTATCATTTTCTTCATTTGTTTTTGTTTTTGATAGATTGATCGATGTGGGAAGTCTATATGGGATGATTATATTATCTCCTTGAGGTCTTTGTGAAGCTGATCAATGTGGGAAGCTTCTAAATATGTTATTGTATTTTTGCAATGACTTTATAGTTGTCCTTTGAGGGAGTAGTCTATTTATAACGGCGAGATAGAGAGAAGAGATGTCCCTTTTGAGGGAGTCATCTTTTTTTTGGAAGTTTGACTCAAGGAGTTGAATCCCATTTTTCTTTGGATGTTTAAGTCATGGAAAAGACTATGGAGGAAAATTAGGTTCTTGTTTAGAAGACAAAACCATAGCACCAGAGGTTAACTTATGAAAGAGACAGTTTTAAATGATGAACGACCATGGGATTCCATCTTTGAAAAAGATGAAAAGTATCCATGAGAATCATGCCATGAGTAGATCCATGGTACTCATATTGAAGATAAGGTTGAAAGGTGACGGGTAATCACATGATTCTTATTTAGTTGTTGATCCTCAAAATGGGTAATATGGAAGGTGAACGATGCTCGAGGACGAACAACCAATGGACGAAAGGCGATATAGGACTTAATTTCAACAATAAAATTGTCTAAGATATAAGGCATTGAGGGGCTCAAGTTTGGGTTTACCTTCAAGTGAAGACAAATGATAAGCACCTGATCCATAGGCATGAGTAACGATATAGGGTCTAAGCCAATTAGGAGAAAATTTTCCACGTTTACTTTTCTCTTCTTTGGTTACATGTTGATTTTCCTTCAGGATGAGGTCACCGACCTGGAAGGTTCGTTCATGGACACGTTTGTCGTAGGCATGCTTGATACATTTTTGGTAGATTTGGAGATGATCAAGAGCATTGAGACAAAGTTCATCTAATAACTCAAGTTGTGTCAAATAAGTCCTGGTGAAAGTCATCGTCATTGAGCATGTCTTGTAGTGAGATGCGAGAGAGATGGAATCTAGACTTCGAGAGGCAAGATAACCTTGGTACCATAGACTAGAGAGAAATGTGTGGCGAAGTCAAGGTGTGAGTACTAGTGCGGTAAGCCCACAAGGCAAAATGAATGTGCGTATGCCAATCCTTCCCAGTATCGTCAACTACTTTCATAAGAATTTTGTTCAAGGTTTTATTGGTTGATTCTACTTGGCCATTTGTTTGTGGGTAATAAGGTGATGAAAAACTGAGTTGAATGCCAAAAATGTCACAAATTTTTCGTAGGGTTTTGTTTTTGAATTGCTTTTTGTTATCAGTGATGAGGCGGTGAGGGACACCAAAGTAACAAATGATGTGATGGTTGATAAATTAACATAATTTCTCAAATTTTGTAGAAATGAGGGGAATGGCTTCCACCCATTTAGTGTAGTATTTAGTAGCGGTTCTAATACATTGATGGAATTATGAAGAATGAGGATTGATCTCTCTGAAAATATTGAAACCCCATTGAGAGAAAGGCCAAAGGTCTCATGTGACCTGTAAGGCATGACTAGGTGTGTGATGAAGATTATCATGTTGTTGGCATTTCACACAACATTTAACATAGTTACAATAGTCATGGTTTAGAGTTGGCAAATAATAGCCAAGGCGAAGAATGCGTTTAGCGATAGCTAAACCACTAAAGTGACCTCCACAAATTCTATCATGAACTTCCTTGATGGTGTAAGGAATTTCAGAACTTGTAAGGCATCGTAAGAGAATACCGTCAACAGCGTTTATAAAGGAGACCACCCATGATGACATAGAAGAGACACCTTTAAGAAAGGCGTATTTTCCATTACAAGTGAGATCGGGAGGCATAATGGAAAGGAAAGGTAGTCTACAAACTGCTTATACCAAAGGTCATGTGGGTCAGGCGCAACAGTTCCTATAGAGTTGACACCTTGAGATAAATAAGAGGGTGATTACAACCTTTGTATTATGACAAAGATTTTGGAGTCGGCAGGAAAATCGGGTATCTGAGAATCCAGGTAGGCCATGGTATCCACAAATTTATTAGTAGAATGTGGGGTGGTTTGAAGTTCGTAACAGTCAAAGGTAGTCAAAAGTATGTCGACATGACATTTTTACTTTTGCATTATTTCATTACGACATTGGTATATACTATTGACTTAGTTTACAACCATTTGGGAATCACCAAATATATTTATTGATTTAACATCTAGGGAGATGGTGGTTTGAAGGCCTAATACGAGTGCTTCATATTCGGTGATGTTGACATTTGGAACCATCAAAGAATAAGGTCATCTAGTAAGTGGTATCGCCCAAAGAGAGGGTAACAATGGATTCATCTAGGAAATCAAAGTTAGAGGGTTGATCTCCAGAAAGAGGTGCATCTACTAGTTGGTCAACGATGGCTTGGCCTTTGACAAATTTTGATGGATGAATTCGAGGTCAAGGTCTACAAGAAGCATGAGCCAATGTGCAGCACATTGATGTTGGTAGGGTTTAGCGTACATGTAATGTAGGGGATCAATGTTGGTGACGACAAAGGTTTTTGGTTGAGTAGGTAGTGACGAAGTTTAGTAGCGATAAAAACTAAGGCTAAGAAAAGTTTTTCAGCATGGGTGTACCTAGTTTCATAGTCTAGAAGTGTATGGCTTATGTAATAAACCACTTGCTCCCTATGTTGCTCGTGCGATGAGCGAGCATGACACCTAAGGAATGGTCAGTAGAAGAAATGTATAGGTAAAATGGTTGGTCATCCTTAGGAGGAATGAGCACTGGTGGTTAAAGAAGGTATTGTTTTAAGGCATCAAAGGATTTGTGGCATTCATCATCCCATTTGAAGGAGACATCCTTTTTGAGGAGATGATGAAATGGTTGACATGGTCGAAAATTTGTGAAATAAACCGATGGATAGATTATAACTTACCTTGTAAACTTTGAAGTTGATGGAGATTAGTAGGCGAGGCATTTTGAGAATAGCATTTACTTTAGCAGGATCAACTTCTATGCCACGCAAAGAAACGATGAAACCAAGGATTTTCCCAAAAGCACCATGAAGACACACTTCTTAGGTTGAAGGTGAACACAATACTTGATGAGGTGATCAAAGATGAACTTAAGGACTGTCAGGTTGTTCGGCCTGATGTTTGGATTTGGCAAGAAGGTCATCTACACAATCTTCCAATATGCGATGCATGATGTCATGGAAGATATAATTCATGGCTTGTTGATATGTAGCACCAAGTGTTTTTAAGGCCAAAAGGCATGACTCAATAGTAGAAGGTCCCCCAAGGAGTGATGAAGGTAGTTTTGTGTTGATCTTCTAGAGTGAGTAATATTTTATTATAACCCGAGAAATCATCCATGAGTGATAACATCTCATGGCGGCGGTGAGATCAACCAATTGGTCAATGCTTGGTAGAATAAAGTCATCTTTGGGGTAAGCTAAGTTGAGGTAACGAAATTCTATGCAAATGTAGATTCCCCGTTACTTTTGTAACATGAGCGATGTTAGAAATCCATTGGGGTAGTCAATGGATAGGATCAAGAAATCGAGAGAAGGCGTTGAAGTTCTTGTTTGACAAGAAGAGCAATACGAGGATGCATTTTCCACAACTTTTGTTTTATGGGTTTGGCATCAGGAATGGCTACGATATTGTGGACCACAATGTTTGGGTCAATACTAGGCATATCAGCATAGGACCAAGCAAAAGCATTGTTATGGTCTCGGAGGAAAGAAAAAAAAGCTTCCTCTTCAGCAACATCTAAAGATTGGCCTATCTTTAGAATGTGCGTGTCGTCCTGAGTGTTAATGTTGATTTTAATAGTCAATTTTTTCAACATGGTTTGTGTCTCAGAAGGTAATGACTGGTGCATATAAGAATCTTCCGCACCAAGGTAGGTGAGGATGGAATCATCATTCTAATATTGAATGACATTAATAGAAGGTGTATTATCATCAATCATGTTAGGATACAGGAAGAGAAAATAAGAGGGAGCCTCGCCATTGCGTTGATAAGTCGAGATCCTAGGGAAATCATTTTCACAAATTTAGAAGGAATAGATTCGAGTATCTATGGAATCTATGGTGAAGGTCGTGAATGGGGTGGAGAAAGTTTTCATGTTTGATGAGGTCGATGCGGTCCTTCTTGGAAGATGGTGTGGCAAATCCAATGCCACTACAATCTTTATTTTTGTGGGTGGTACATGGGATGATGGTATGATGACCTTGTTCGAAAAAACTAAAGCCAAAGCCTTTCCATGCGCAACAGTGAAGGAAAGTGTGGGTGAAGTGGTGGTTAGTGAGAGATTGGAGGTCAGATGAAAATGGTTATGTATGCAGGATGATGGTTCGGGTGAATAAGTGGCGAGTATCAATTTCCCCCATATGTTAGGTTGGTTTGAAGGTAGGGAGGACCATAAGGGAAAAACTCTCATATGTGATAGTTATAACAAGAATGTTGGTGCAGGTTTCCATACTCTTGTGGAGTGAGGAATGTGTTAACATTGTATAGGCGGTACTCCCCCAGAGTGATGCAATGAAAAATGACAATTCACTAGATGATTGGGCAGGAGGGGTATCAGTTGGTTGGGAAGTAGATCGGTCAGCTACAGAGACTACGGTAGTAGTAGGAATAGGAGATTTAGGTGTGGGAGAGGTGGCAGCAACATTTGTGGATGGGGTCTTGGGTGAAGGAGAAGTGGGGGTAGTGGCAGATGCCTTGACTGGTATAAGTACATCATTAGGTCGGTACAACATGTTACAAGTTTTGAATGGTGATGGGTTGGCAGGGATGGTATAGTTATGCCCTTCATGTTTGAATTTTACACAGTGGTGTAAAGTTGAAGGGACATAACCCATGATGTGAATCCAAGGTCTACTGAGCAATAGGTTATATTGGAACTCTCCCTCTAGGACGTAGAATAATTTTGACATAGTAATAGGGCCCACATGAATGTGGAGAATAATGGTCCCAAGGGTGCATGTGATGGCGTCATTGAAGGAGTGCAACATAATTGGATTATTATGCATACAATTGGAAGGGATGTGCATTTGATTGTATGCATGGGAGGAGATGATGTTAATGCTAGCACCACATCAATCATGATGTGTTGTATGCATATGTTATCAATATAGATGGAAATGAAAAGGGTGGGACAAGGTCATTGTACTAGAGAGGGACAATCTCCTCATCAGAGAAACTAAGGGAGAAGACTTGATGAGTAGGCATGGAAGTATAAGAAGGAGATGATTTGGTAAGCACGGCAAGGTGGTGAGGGGTGATTATGGAGGCCACTAGTGTGGGGTCATGGGGTAAAATTTTGATGGATTGCAAAACCTCCATAAGGGCTTGTCTATGAGATTCATAAGTTTGGACGAGATCGTACAAAGAAATCTTTAGAGGGGATTAATGTAATTGTTTTATCATTGTACGATGGGTGACCCTATCAGAGATAGGGTATGTGGGTCCTCGAATGGTGATTTTGGGTGTAGGTGCAGATGGTATATTGGGCATGGGGTTGGTTGATGGGATGGTTGCTTTTTCTTTTCCTTTGTCCTTCTGGGCGCAGGAGGAAACTTGGACCATGTTTATCTGAAGGGAGGTGGTAAATGGAGAAGGTGTAGGATGAGTAGTGTAATGACATGCCGAGTAAAAAACTAGTGGGGGTAAAATCCTTGTTAAGTATGTATGGCACACTGGCATTTGGGTGGTGATTTGGCCAATTCTTTGATACAGACCATATTGATCTCAAATTTTGGAGGTGGAAAAAAGGGTTGTGGGGGTGGAGATACAGTTCATTGAAGAGGCCAGGGGATGATGATATGGGTGATAGGTGAAAGTGGAACATGGTCCTCATCAAGAAGGTCATCATCATCCAATTTTTTTCAGGAGGACAAAGTTGGGGAAGAATGGTTTTAGAGCCTTACAATTTTCTACATCATGTCCTGGCACATGATGATAGGCACAAATCTTGGTTTCATCAAACCCTTTTGGTTTGGATTTAAGAGGTTTGTAGGGTTGAAGTGATGGTAATGTGATGACGAAGTCTCTAAGAGATTGGTTAGGATGTTGGCATAGGACCCTACTAATGGATCACAATGGTAAGTGAGTGTGGTTTTGGGTAAAGGTTTGGATGATTGGGATGGAAGAGAGGTGTTATAGGAGGAGGAGTGGGTTAGACCCTTTGGATTCGTAAGTGGTACTATCTTAGGTTTTGAGGGCATCTACTTGGGTAAAGGTGTGGTAGAAGAGCTAGCGATGGAAGGTTTTGTTGGTTTAACTACCTTATTGGAGGGTAGTGGGTTCTTGTATCTTTGGGTTGCACCTTCTTGGGTAAAGGTGACATGGGAGTACATGGTGTATAAGGGAAAGTAGATGGGGAAGAGGATGGGTTACCCATGGGGACAACCGAGTTGCGGTGGAAGTGGTTGGTAGAGGTTGGGTGGATGGTATGGGTTGAAGTCGTATAGGAAAATTTGGGGTTATAGTAACTGGTGGAGGTATAGGTGGTAAGAAGTGCATGGGTGAGGGCGAGGGTGTTTGTCGTGTAGGTAAATGAGGTGTAATGAAGGCTCGTGATGAAGCAGTAGGTTTCTTAATTTTGATTGGCTTTGGGTAGGAGACTGTTTGGCCAGGGTTGATGGGTGAGGCCCTAGGATGGATGAAAGGGGAAAAGGTGACAAAGGTGTGGTAGGTGAGACTAGCGTATGTGGCCTAGAAGGTTGGGTCTTCCTTTTAGGTAGAGGAATAATGTTGGTGCGGGTTTGGGAAGATGTGGCTAAATCCAATTTGACAGGTGGATGGGTAAGGCTTGACGTTGGCATGACACCCAAGGTAGTGATGGGTCTAGATACAGATGAAGATATAGGTGTGGGTAGGTTCTTAGGTATTGGAATGGTTTTAGTTGTGGGTAAAGGTTTAGATGTAGGTAGATGGGATGAGGAAGAAGTTGTTTTAAATACCTTTGGGTAGATTGTGGAAGTATCTTCAGGCAACATTTGCATTTGAGTCAAAAAGGGGAGCCGAAGACGTCCCCAGAGCATGGAATTATCAATGTAATCCAATCGATCAGCCAACCATGAAAATGGGACTATTGTAAGAGAAAATGGAGTTGGTTTGGAGGCAATCCCCATAAAATATGGCTATGAGATAGGGAATTGGCTAGCCTCGGACTCTATGGGCAAGAGATTCGAGATCATGTCAATGGGGTCTTGGGATGCTGAGGGAAAATTTCCCCTAATAGGTAGTGGCATGTCTGAAGAATCTCCCATGGGTAGGAGAGATGGTAGGTGGGGTGAGGTAGACTTCTCCCTTGGTGGAGGAGAAGGTGATGATGATTCTCCTGTGGATGGGAGAGTTAATATTGTTGACTGTTCGGTAGGTTACAAGGTAGATGATGGAATGGCATCAGCAGAAAATGTGGGTTCCTTCATAAGAGCAGGGGGAGATGAAGGGGAATCCTCTGTGGGTGAAGGAGTAGAAGAGGTATGCTCCTCTGTGGGTAGAGGAGCTTGTGCCAGAATTTCTTCAATAGAAGAAATAGGTGAAATTTGAGGAACAGATGGTACGATATCAAAAACCGTGTGGAATTCATAGATATTGTTTTCACTGGATGAAGGTTCACTATTTTGATTAGATGATGGTTTATGGTTAGGGAATGAATTCTTAAAGATGTGTAAATTTTGATTTTCCGGCACATTCAGGTTGTCCACGATGAGGTCTCCATTATCTATCATCTCTTGGACAATGTTCTTAAAAGTTATGTAGTTATTGTCACTATGGCCTTTGACACGATGATAATTACAGTAGTCGTGTTCCTTATACCATGCAAGCATAGGAAAAATGGGATTGAAATGAGTATGAGGTTTGATGGGAGGAAGTGTAATGGCTTCAGCTTTAAGAAGATTTTACAAGACTGAAGAATAGGGCTCTCTAATTAAAGTGTACTTCCATTGCTCTCGCCGGAACTGAAAGGTGTGGATAGGGGAAAGATTGGAAAAAGGTTGGGCTTGATTAGAGGGATGAGATGGACCCACTTTGGGAACTACTAAGTTATCAGATCCTTTAGCTTTTGAATAATTATTTTGGAGTTTTAAAGATGAAGAAGAATCGTTTGGTTTGAATAGGGCGTTCTTGTTTCATAATTGGATTTTATTTTCTTCAATGGCACGAATTTCTAGCTTTTGTGCCATGGTGAACACTTCGTTGAAGGTTTGGAAGGTTTGCACCTGCAAAGTTGGTAAGATGTTTCTGGCACAAGCTCTAGTGAACAACTTAATAAGTTTAGTTTGAGGTAACTAGAATGTTAATTGGTTGATAAGACTTCGCCAACAAGCAATGAAATCTAGGATAGATTTTTCTTCATAATGTCATGTCGAATATAGGTTGGTCATGGTGACTTTTTTTACTACATTAATTGAGAAGTGGTCCTAGGAATGCTTGAGCCACTTGGTTGAAGGAGTAGATGGAATGTCTAGGTAAACTATTGTACCAATCTAAAGCGGGTCTTGTTAGGGACATGGGAAATGTTCATAATAACAAATCATTGTCATGGGAAATAGGTAGCACCATTTCTTGAATGACCATAAGTGTTGTTGCAGGTCCTCTTTACTATTGAAATGGTTAAACTTGGGCATTTCCCAATGTACATGTGTATGGGAAAATAGGAATGGATGGATGAATAGGCTCATTACATATTTTGTCGTAGGTTAAGGAATTACGAGTGCCGGAAACCGATGCTTCTAATGTCTGTATATTTTCCATCATCATCCTTATGAGGTCATTAGTGGCTTGTGACGAATAGGTGCCTCCTGTAGTAAAAGGAGGTTGATAATGGGTGTATGATGTGGATGACATCCTAGTATATGGGGATATCGAATATGAAAACTATGAAGGGGGAATAGATACCGGTGGAATGTACCCCAAATAAGTGACATACGAGATTGGGGGTTATTGGTGATGCGTATAAATAGGTGGGGTGGTCGCAATGACTCTCGTGGTAATTTGTGGTAGAGACTGAGGGATGGAAAGAACCAAATTTTGGAATGGAGTGTGGGTTGCCGACACTGGAGGTGGTTGTGATGTAATTGTTATATACGAAGAAAAGGGGGCAGATGGGGCTATGCTCAAGGCATTCGGTGAAGGAACGGTTTATGCCACGGGTGCAATGGACATCGTTGGGGCAATAGTTATGGAAGAGATGGAACCTAACTAAGAGACCACAAGGGGTAATGTGGATGAATGCAACACCAAGCTAGTAATAGTTGATGTGGAAGTGGGTGTGAAGGCAAGAGGGATAGATACATGCATACCATATATTAATTTTCCTAAGGAGTCCTGGGTAGATGAGTGGGTGAGATAGTATTATAGGCCCACAAGATTTTGATCGAGGAGTCTTGTGAACTCCTCGTCATCGTAGCAATGGGGATAAGCTAAGTTGGATCCATAGGTGATAGGATGGATAATGGAGATGGACTAGGTGGGAGTGGTTGACGACTTGACATGAAATACAAGGGTGTTAGTTTGGCTGTGATTCAACACCATGTGAATTAGTGTTGACCTGGTAAGACTATATTCTATAAATGACATAGAAAATAGTAGAAGCGAAGAGAGAAGGATGAAGTCTGGGGAAAATTTGGTCAGTGTTTTGATTAAAAGTCAAACACGAAACCAACGACAATCAAGATGACGACCAATGATGATGGTTATAGGGAACCGATAACGTTACGATAAGCGTCATCGTCATCACTGTGGAAAATACCAGTTTTAACAAATGAAATAGAATTGATGAATGTGCAATGGGGAAACTGTATCTATCAAATATATCAGAATGTTGGGGATATAATGGTGTCCTAAGGACCAAAAATAGAAAAGAATGGGTAATGAAGGTTGTTTTAGGTGAAAAATAACCAAAAGAGCCAAAAGCCGACACCGGTTAGGTAAACCAACGATGGTCGATATAAAATCGGCGACAGATCGCATTGGACCGATGTCGGTTCTTATAAAATTAGAATAAATGAAGAAAAATGAATTTTGGTGAATTAAACTAGATGAAGGATCAACCCAAAAATCTGAGAATGATAAGATGAGGTCTTGACACACTCAAAAATAGTCGAATACTCCAACTATGATGGGGAGTGCAAAAGGAAGAAGAAAAATGAAGAATCATAACTCACACCTCAAAACGTAAGTCAAGAACAAAGCTAAGAAAAACATGTAATCCTAAAAGTGAATTTATGTTTGTTTTAGCTTATGCTATTAAGAATGACTTGTGAATTTAGAATAGAGTTTTTGGTTGGAAGGCATCCTACGAAGAAGGAAATATAAAGGTGAGGTTTTAGGTTATGTTATGGCGGGGTAGTCCTTTCTCTGAGGTGATGACTGGACATAGATAACCAGCTAGGTGCTCACTTGTCAATCCTTTGATTGTGTGATTGTTGACAACTTCTTCCGGGTGGGATGTTGTTTAAGAAGATGTGTAAATTCAAATTTGTGCAGTTTGGAAAAGAGAGAGAAGAGAGAAATGTGCTTTCTATGGTTCAATTGTGTCAACCATCAGTTGGGCATGACTTCCAACATATAGGTTGCCCTCATTTTTAAATGTGAGCTAATAATGTAGCATACAAGGATGAAATGCAACAAAATTTATAACCCAAATCAATAATTATATTTGATGAAGCAAATGATGAATAGGTCAAGAACATGCTCTTTCACTACTATGCAAATGCAAGAAAAAAGAATTGGTTCGTTTTAAGCACCAAATGAAAAATGTTATTCGACAATTAGAAGAAAAGAATATTACTAGGGAGAAGATTAAATGTGTATTTTTAGAAATAAAGAAACACACAAAGTTTCCCTATATGAAGAAAATTCAATGAACCCAAGAGAGGGTCCCACTAGGCATGCCAAAATGTTTCATCAAATAGTATGCGTACGTAAGAGAAAAAGATAAGGTATGGGTGAGGAGGAATACCTGTGAATGAAGGTGGAAGGTAGAGTGTGTGCATTCTAATTTCCCAATCCAATGCTGATTGTGTGAACTTCCTTTTTCTAGGAGGAACTACCTGTGAATATAAAACAAGACCACAAGAGGAATATTAAACAATATATGTCAGTGGACTGCCTAGTGTATGCTAGATCCGGGAAGTGTGATACTTCCTAGATGGTTGTCAATCCACTGTTTAAAACAATTTAATGCAAGAAATGATATAAACCAATAATGTCCTACTGTAGTTGATACTATTTAGGTTTCTCATTCAATTACAATAAGAAAATCTAATCTAACATGCTAGGTTGTGATTAGATTTGGAATTCAGACAGGTAAATAAGGTGGTTGGGCCAAGTCAGCGTCAAGTTTTGGGTGATTTAGGTTATTTGGGTGAATGGTATGAAGTTTCTACTACAGGAAGGTTTACCATATACGAGATCGACGTCATTCGGTATGATCGATGTCGGTTGAGAGGAGACCAACGATGTTTTAGGTTAACCGACGTCGGAAGGGTTGGGCGATAGAAAATCTATGGAGTTTGGTTTTGATGATTCTTTGTGATTGCATAGAGAATAGGCAGAGGATGGTGAGGTTGATAACAATGGTTGGAATACTCAGAGATGTCTAGATTTGGGTATAGAGGGATGAGAGGTTGTAGGTGATTAGGTAGAGGGATTGGTAGGAAGTTGAAAGGTGATGAGATGCAAAGGAGACTAGGACTCCTAAACAGAGATAAAGAAACTGATCTAACTATGGAAAGATGTATATCTAAATGTACTTACTTGTACTTGCAAACCTGGTGGTTGGATGGAGGTGATGGTTGATCCATGGAATTGGTGGTCAGTGTCGCGGTGTCTTCTCGGAATGTTACCGTGAATGCTTACCTTTCGAGATCGGGGGTTGGTGTTGGTTCGGGATATCTAGATGTTCGGGAGTGCTCGATGCGAGATTGCATGCGAGATCTCTCCTCTCCAAAACTGAAATGATTCTTCCAACCTCTCAAATGATATTACCAAAGTGAATATATAAAACGATGACATTTTAGGTTGACCGGGTGCCGGTTAAGGTGAGAAATCCTAGGTTTACTAAAATGACAGATCTTGCCATCTTTTTGCCAACTCTGTCCATTGTTGTGGATCAAAATGGAATGTTGTGCTTAGATAAGTGGGCATGCGGTTAGAGGAAGAATAGGCATGTGATTTTAGGGTTGAACTAAGTCTTAGTTAGTTATGGTAAGTAGGACTAAGTCTTAGTTAGTTATGGTAAGTGGATATTGAGTCCTAGTAAAAAGGAAACATGCTAAGAATAGGTTTATGATGAGGTGTCTAGGTGATGTGGTGGGGTGAGGTGTCTAGGTGAGGTGGAAATTAGTTTAATTAAGGTAATTAAATAATGAATATTGTGAGAATGTGCATTAATTTAATTGTAGGTAATTAAATTAATATACATATGGGATACTGGGGGAGTGTGACCCAAATTTGGTGTCTACACCCACAATGTAGACACCACTACAAATGGTGTGTAAACTTCAAACAATTTGATCCAACATGAAAATTTTAAGGATTGTATGGCCTATAAAATATGTTATGTGGAGTTTTGTAGACTGTGATGAAATACCAAAATTTCGTGTAATTACCTCCCTGGTCACATGTGTTCGGGAAGGGCTATGATGTGTTATGGACCCAAGTCTGATTTTGAGCCTTGAAACTGAAAATTTTGTTGTATTGGTAATGTATTGTGATGTGTAATGACTGTAGACTGCTATATGGGGTGACTGATTCACCAAAATGATGCCCCCTCATTTGGGGTTCATGTGACATCACTAAAGGAGTATGCAAACCAAAAGAGGATTAACCGTTGTGCTTTGAAATTGTCCCTGGGGGGAGGAATGTGCTTGGTAGAGACCAAGGCGCACACAAAAAAATGTTGTTGGGAGAAAAGTGTTAATACAAGAAAATACAAGCATGCATGTAATAGACAAAAATGCAGACAATATGCAAGCTAAGATGCGAAGAAGACAATGCAAATACAATGGAAGACAATGTAGACCACGAAAAGAAGGTTGCAAATGTTGGACACCACTCGGGATGTTAGAAGAAAATCTATGTCAACGAAGCCAAAATCAAATAGTGTGCACACAAGATAAAGGAAAATCCCATAAACAAATGGTGAAAAACAATAGAAAACATGAGGAAACAATGTAACAAACAACCATGGAAGCAAATAGACCTATAAGACGGATGTTGCACATGAAGTAATCATTAACATGTTAGAAAGATTTTAAAAATTATGTCAAAGCATGTATAATATGATAAAGTAAAGTACTATGAAAAATGAAACAATAACACCTATAGTTTACAAAATTGGTTGCCCCGGATCCGTTGTGGGACTAGTAATAGGTATTGCGCCCAACATCCATGTTCCTTATAATATAGCTATATAATATGCAATCACAACTAGAAAGGTAAGTGAACGTGCATGTGTGTATGATAATTATATACAATATATCTATCTATCATGTTTAAGAAAGTGAACATGTAAAAGCATAAGTAATCAAGAGTAAATGCAACCAAAATATGAAATATGTTGTGGATGTGATGGAATGGAATGTGGATTGAGCATGATAGGAGCCGTGTTCCCCCAAGTGAGTGTGAGTGGAATTGTATGTAGTGATTTTCATTTATTTATGCCCCCTCGGTAGTCAAAAATAAACCATAATTGAGATTACATCATCGAGAAATGGTGTGAATGTGTGTACTAAAGAGATGTGATTGTCAAAGTGTAAAGTGTAGAGTGTAAACACGTGAGTGTGATGAGAGAGTTGATTAAACACGTGAGTGTGATGAGTTCCATTTGATATTATGATTCTCAGCAAGTTCTTGTTTGTAGACTCTGCTTGGCCATTACCTCGGGGTAAAAATTAGAAGAATTGTTGAGATATATTTCATTTTTAATGGCCCATTATGTTATCTTTATGCCAAGTAAATCCAAGTGCATTTTCTTATATGATAGTGGAGGGACACTAAACCTTATGACTACCCCCTCGTAGGATTCCAATATGTTGGATTCATTTTCCTCCTTGAGTGCCACCACTTCAGTTCACTTAGTGAAGCAATCTGTTTCCATGAGTATCTATTTATGGCCTTGACTTGAGTTTGGGTTAATAACTTCAATGAAGTCCAATCCCCATTGCATGAATGGCTAATCTACTAAAATTGGACTAAGGGAAAGTGTTCCTAGCCTTTCCTTCCTTGTGAAGAATGCACACCTTTTGCACTTTTTAATCCATGGGTAGCAATCTCTCAAAATTGTAGGCCAATAGTAACCAACTTTCATGATTCTGAGAGATGTTACTCATAGAGAAAAGTGACCTCCAACTTCTCCATCATGTAACTCATTTTATATCTTCTCAATATGATTTGTTGGGGCACACCTCAATAACACCCCTTTCATATATTTCTTCAACAAGATGTCGTTAATGAGCACATATGGAATGGAGTGTGATATGAAATATCTTCTTTTAGCTTTGTTCCATTCTAGAGGACACAAACCAGTTTGGAGATAATGCACCATGTCTTGATTCCAACATAGAATGGGTGCATCATCTGTTGGTTGTTCTTGGCCATCCTACAATACCAAAATAGTTTCTCCTTTAGTATCGACTCAACATGTTTTTGAAAGCCAACTTCTTGCACAAATCTTTACCACAAACTAGCTTGGTCACTTTGATCTCAATATCATATTCCATTACTCGAGTGATCCAACCTACCCTTTTCTTGTTTAGATACTTGTTCGGAGAAATTCCTTGACACTAGCATGAGATACTAACGAGTTGGATTTTTTTGTTCGAGACTAAGTGTCTAAACTTCTTCAAGCTTCTAACAACAACAAGAACATGCTTTTTAATGAAATAATATCTCACTTCGTAATCTTCCAAGCTCTGACTGAAGAATGTTATGGGCTGCTCTGAACCTTCTTTATTCAAATGTACCAAGATATTTGAAATTGTATCTGAACCTCCAAAATCATACAACATGAAGTCCTTTGAAAAGTATGGGTTGATAAGAGTTGGAGCTTGGGATATTGCATGTTTAATGGCCTCAAAACTCTCTCTTCCTTCTACTTTCCATTTGAATGCAAGGATCTTCTTCAACATCATTGTCAATGGCTTCACAAGAGTGAAAAAATCAGGCACAAATCTGCGAACAAAATTAATTCTTCCCAAGAATATTTGGAGATCCTTCTTGTGGCTTGGCAATGGAAGAGCACATATGGCTTAAACTCTTTTGGGATCAATGGTTAATCCTTATTTAGACACTACGTGGCCTAACAACTTGCCTTTGTGTGCTAAGAAAATACATTTTTTGGATTCAAAGATATGCCAAACCTTCTACATCTTTGAAACACTTTCCTAAGGTGAAAGATATGGTTCATTGTATTCTTAGAGAATACGTTGATGTCATCAAGATAAACAAGCACTATCTTGTTGATCATCCCCTTGAATTCCATATCCATTGCTCGTTGAAATGTAGCTCCGACATTTGACAATCCAAATGGCATCTTCCTATAAGCATAAGTGCCCCATTTTGTAGTGAAAGTTGTCTTGAACTGGTCTTCTTCTTTCACCATAATCTGATTGTAGCCTAAATAACCATCCAACAATGAGAACCTTTCAACCAGCTACAACCTGTAAAATTTGCTCCATTGAAGGGAGTGGATAATGATCTTTGAGTGAAGCTCTATTCAAGTCATGGAAGTCTACACATAATCTGATTTCTCTATTTCTCTTCCGTACAGGCACTAAGTTTGCAACCCAA
The DNA here is from genome assembly GCA_018340775.1 of Taxus wallichiana var. yunnanensis. Lineage (NCBI taxonomy): Eukaryota > Viridiplantae > Streptophyta > Pinopsida > Cupressales > Taxaceae > Taxus > Taxus wallichiana. The sequence goes on along the minus strand of CM031243.1, from coordinate 630,125,773 downwards.
CTTGAATGCTTAATTGGAAATATGATGCGACCTCAATCAGTTTGTTCAATTCTTTCCTCATGAGAGGTTCAATGTGAGGATTCATCGGCCTTTTCTTTTTCCTGATGGGCTTGGATTCTAAATCTAGCTCAATAGTATGTTGAGCTAACTTTGGATTGAAACCTCTCAAATATTTGTAATTCTAAGAAAATACATCAGGGAACTCTTGAGAAAATTGTATAAAATCTGATTTCTCTTGCTGAGTACTCACTTTTCCAATTTGCAACATCTTACCTTCTCCAACTGAAATAGGCTTTGACTCTTCACCATTTACCTAAATGTTTGCCTTCTCTTTCTAGAACTAATCATTTGGGTTGAAGATTGATTCCAAGGTCACCAAACCCTTTGGTAATTTTTTAGTTTTCAATTGAGCCACTTGATCACCGTCTTTGTTGCTCCATTTTGTCTTGGTTTCTAGCAGAGACCTCATCTTCTTCTTACAATAAGTAGATGATTTTCTAATCATTTTCAAATACTTTCCATCTTGAATTTTTTTCTAGGATAGTTGGTCTGATAATCACCTTTATATGAGGTTGAACTTTATTTCTCTTGATGCTTTCAACAACATCAAATGCTTCCCCAATAGCTGCAAGCTTGTCCACTGCATCATTCTTCTTTCTTGGGATGGAATTGATGTTAAAAGCTTTGAAATCCTCAATGATATCCCATACCATGTTCTTGTAATTCTTTAAAAGATCATTCTTATCAACATTTTTTCCTCGTACGTGGTTCACAATTAGCTCACTCTCTTGAAACACTTGCAGGTTTTTAATGCCTCTTTTTCTTACCCAATGCAATCCACGAATCAATGCTTCATACTCATCATGTTGTTTGAGCAAGTGAATTGAAAACGGAAAGTCGAATAATATCTTGTACCTTGAGGTGAAACTAGGATGGCTCTTCCTCTAGCACCTTGTCTACTCCTTGAGCCATCAAAGAATAGTTGACATACTTCATTATCATCCTTGTGGTCATGCATGGTGATGCTTTAGGGAGAGGTGGATTCACTTAATTCAAGGAATAAAATCCTAATTCAACTTCTTCCATTTCCTTGTAAGGTTCAAAATCATGCATCTTATTTTCCCATTCATCAAGAGTTAAGTTTAGAATGCTTCCAGCTTTTGTATCCACTTCATAAGTTCTCGGACAATCTTCTTGATCAAAGGCTGAACAATTTTCATTGATTGGAGTCAGTGTATGAGGCTCTACGTGGAAATTTTCAATTGGCTCATATCTGATTGTAGCCTTAGCCTCATACCTTGTTATAAATAGCACATGTGATCAATCAATATAAAAGTAGCCTCTAATTTTAGCGGCGAAGTCTCTTGACAAACACAATGTGAAAATTGGTGGCAAGTCTATGACCGATACATCTTGTAAGACAATATCATTTGGGCATGCATGTAGTGTAAGGCTCAATCCTTTGATTATAAAAATTGTTGTTACCATTTTCCCATCCAAATGATTAGCTATCTCTGCTTGGGCATGAGAGATGGTTTCTCTCGAATCAATCATGTAATTGTGTACAATATGGTTTCCAATGATCAAAGATATGTAAAATGGAGGAGGCTTCATGTTTTTACCTTGTTGAGCTCCTTGAATTCCTCATCATTGAGATGCATTGGTCATCACCTTCTCTTGATCTTTGGATGACTGATTAGATGTGGACAAATTTCCCATGGTAGCTTCCAGCAGATCTCTTTGTCCTAGGATAGCTAATGACTCCCACATTGAGATGTTTACATTTGTTTTCCTCATTTTCTCAATGATGTTGAATGGAGAAGCAATATCATTTTTTCCCCTTTATCTTACACAACCTTCTCTTGCACATGGGATGTTACTGTTTGGTACTTGAGTCGGTCTAGAAGGTGGCTTGGGCTGATTTTGGATGTTTGGAACTGCAATTTGATGAATTCCCCCTTAAATATTTCTCTATTTAGACCATGTATTATCTTCTACACTTTGAGAAGGGGCTTGATTAATTCCACGAAATATTTAGCTTTTGAGTTGACAAGTGTGGTCTCATTTGGAGGTGCCTTCAGTGTAGCTTCCTATTGCTGATTTTCCACTTGGTTTGTCTCTTGTTCAACACCTGTCGCTGTCACCATAAGATCTTGATTCAAGGCACCATAAAATAAAGAGGATGGAGGAGAGAGTAAGGTTATCTGTGGAAAAGAAGGAGTTAGAAAACAAGATAGAGAAACAAAGGATGGAAAGAGAGGAAAGATAAATTGAATAAAGTCAAGAAATTAGAAAAGGTAGAAGACTTACCCACCTCAAGTAGAGGCCAACAATTAGCTCACCTTGAAATGGAGGCGAAACTTCAAGTCTCACTATAATACCCACGTCTTGTGGAGACCAATTAGTATTTGTCACCCCACGAAATCCCGTGGTGAAATATGTTGGTACCCAGATTTAATCTCCTTCACAACTTGAGCAACATCATGGATTTTACAAGACAATCAGAGGCAAATAAATGATTTATATGTCGTTTTGTAGCTGGGGAAGTAATTTATCTAACTTATTAGCACTCAGGATTTGAAGAAGTGGGTAGAACCTTGAAAGGATCTGATCTTATCCTCACTATTTTAGGTTTTGCCTTTCAACCAAGGTAAGAGAACTTGTATTGCAACCTCTATTTTATGAAGGGGGTGAAGATATCCTTGTATTATGCATATTTTATGGAGACGACTTAAAGAAAATATGATCAATTTCCCATTATTCAAACTCAACAGAGCTATCACTACTAAATGATGGAAATGTTTTCAAGATAAGGCTGAGGTTACTAGAGACATGGTGCGATTCTCGACTACTTTGTGCATTTTTGTAAATAGATTATTTTCTCTTGTTGACACACAATGCAACACAGGGGTAGTATAGGTGGGATTAGGTGATTTAAATGAATTTTGGGGTGGGAGATTTTTAGAAAAGACTAACCATAACTTGCCAAATTCTTTGAGGACCTTTGCAAAACTTGAAAAACAAAACCCAAACAGAATGCTTCAAAGAGGTTAAGGTATTCCTTCAACCAGGATATGTGCACCAAATGGAAGCCCAAATCATGCTCTTCCACACAATCTCTGATGGTCTATCATAAAATCTTGAGCTAGATGAATCAGTTAAGCATTTAGAAATTTCTATTTTATCATACCTAAGGTGCACCCATAGGTTTACAAACAATCTCTATATCAAGGAAGGCAGAGTGAATTTAAATTTGTTTATCCCTTTATCAGATGAAAGCTCTTCTGATCTTGGGATTGCAAATACCACTAAGCTATCACAAGAATGAGACCTGCATGATGAAAGAAACTCTAAACACCAGATTGTAATAGGAGCAAGAAACACAAATTGAAAGCATTCTAAAATATAAGTGTATGCAAATTTTTCCCAGAGACAGCACAAAATAATCTAGAAATGACCAAAATTATCAGCAGGGGAATGTTACAAGAACAATCTCAGAGCTTGTTAGTGGCTATACATCTGCAACCAACCTAACATGATACAAATTTGATGCAAAAAAGGAATTAAAATGGTTCTTAGGTGGTTTCTCAAAGAATGGGCTTCTTCCCAGATTTTCCCGTGAAAATTCTAAGTTTCTCCAACCATTTGCATGACAAATTCATGCAATATATAACTTTCACTCACTCACTCACTTTTCCCCTCAAATCTTCCCTCCAAAAGTGGAATATTCAAGCACCTTTGCTTTGCAATATTTCTGGAAAATGACATTTAACAAACTCACAAAAATTTTCTAGTTTTTCTCTCAAAAGGTGAATCATTACAAAAATTTCATCATTCTTCAAAGTGGAAGCACGTTTTTCATTTCCCACACATGTAGATCCCTTTCATTTCATCATTTCAACTTTTCCCTTCCCAATTTTTACTCTGCAACTTTGGATCTGGTAATTCACATTTTCACGAACTAGAGTAAAAATTTATTTGAAAAATGCCTTGATTCACAAATTGAACCCCAAATTGATTAATCTGGACCTTACAGGCCAAAACGACATGAATTGGAAAAAAATTTGATGAAGATTGATGCAAAAATGCATCTCCAAACTTCCTGGAGCTCAAATCACGACCAAACTGGTGAAATGCACATCTACCGTCAATCTGTTCCTCAACTTCAAATTTGAGCCCTCCACATGGCAAATCCGGGTAAAAACGGGCCTCGAGACGTCTTTTTACCTTTTTACTACTTTTGGAAAATTTACACAATTTCTTGATTTCCTTCACCGCTCCGTCGATGAGATTTGGGCCTAACATGTGGCGCATGATGGATAATCTGAGTCGTAGCTCAATTTTAAACATTTTGTATCTTTTTGGAAAAAGGAAAAAAATTCATTTTTCCTCCGCCACTTCGCCCTTGAGATTTGGGCCTGACACGTGGCACAATATGACTAGATATAGAGTCACGGCTCAATTTTACACATTTTTCATCTTTCTAGAAAAAGGAAAAAAATCATTTTAACCTCCGCCACTCCGCCCTTGAGATTTGGTCCGACACGTGGAGCAATATGACCGGATCTGAGTCGCGCTCAATTTTACACATTTTGCATCTTTAGAAAAAAGGAAAAATTTCATTTTTCCTCTGCGGCTCCGCCCTTCCGCTTCAAGTTTCTAAAGTGGGTCCCAATAGAACCCCGGGTCCCTTTATGCCTTTAACTCCCTTTTCCCTCAAAGGGAAAAATTTTCACTTTTCCTCTACCAGCCCGCACCTCTGCTATTGACTTCTCAAATGAATTTTGACTTTTAACCTCGGGCTTGCGGGTTAGTTTGATACTTTGAGTTATTTGAATACAAGAGGAAAAATTTCCAAGTTTCCCCTAATGGTCCGCCTCCCCCTCTTTGAATTTTCAAACTACCATGTGTCACCACACAAGCGCACCTTAAAGCGGTCCCAAAAATTTGATACCTTGAACGAGCATGGGCTTGCCACGTGTCCTGTAGATGCAAGGATGCAAATTTGACCAGGGAGATAATGCTCGTCAAACCATAAAATACAAAAACATGAGCATTTGAGCCTAAAAATGAAGTTTTCTTCAATGATAGAGAGTTTATACTATTGCAAGGCTCAAACACGATCTTTAGGGACACATCAACTCATTCTTCTTAAAGTATTTCAAGGCGAAAACGTCAGAACACAAATTTTGATCTGCAATAGAGGGAACCGAGAAAACACGAGTTTTTGAAAGGACGCAGAGCCCAGGGAACTCAAAATATAGACCTTTCCGGAGGAAAAAGAATCTAAGAGAACAATATGGACCCATACATGATCTTTGAACCGAGGCGACTAAAAATGGTAATAAAGACTAGCCAAGCACAACATGGAGAAGGATAAAATGACATAAGCCGTAAATTAATAAATTTCCAAGGGTACAAATGAGGTGAGACAATTTTAAGCACCAACATAGGCTCCGACTTGGGGATGGGCACTCCTTGCAAGAACCACAAGAATAAAAGTAGACCAAGTGCCAAAATATCCATTGGGCAAATGGAGTCACAAGCCAAAACACCCAAAAACCAACTGATAAACCGACCAAAATGGCTACCACACACAAAGGCAAACCACAAACTGACCAAAATAACAAAAAAAGAGTAGAAAACAAAAAATTGTACACTATACAAGTGATATGCAAACCTCAGTTTTGGGGATCAATCCAAAAAATGCTTCAAATGTCTGCCATTAACAGGCAGTTCAAGCAATTCCCCATCCAGGTCCTTGAGGAAAAGGTATTCTAATCGATTCTTATGTCAATGGAATACGGGCCCATCCATAAAGCATCAAATTTACCATTCTTTCCCTTATCTTCATGCATGTTATCCCACAATAGCACAAGATCTCCAATACTGAAATCTCTTGGGGTTACCTTCTTATCAAACAACTTCTTCATCCTCTCTCTGAATTTTACATGCCTCTGATGGGATGCTCTTCTTGCTTCATCAAGCTCGACAATCTGATTAATCCTTGCTTCATATGGACTGATTTCTTGGTCTTCAAGTTGTTGAACAAACTAAAATGAAGACAATTGTAGATGTAAGGGCAACAGAGCTTGTGTTCCATATACCAATTCAAATGGGCTTTTACCAGTAGCTCTTTTGGTAGTGATCCTGTCAGCCCAAACAACAAATTTTAGTTGCTCACCCCACTTCTTCTTGTTCAATTCCAAAGTCCTTTTAATGATCTTCAACAAGTTTTTATTGTTGGACTCAGCCTATCCATTTCCTTGTGGATTGTAGTTAGAAGCATATGTCAACTTTATCCCATACTCTTTGCACATTGCCACTAAAGGTCCAGCTCTGAAACTCATGGCATTATCAGCAATAATCTTGACTAGCACTCCAAATCTACATATGATATGATTCAATATGAAGTCCATTACAACTTAGTGCGTTATCTTCTTAGTGGGGATTGCTTCCACCCATTTTGTGAAAAAATCAATAGCTACCAAAATCCATTTGTGTCCAGCACTTGATGAATTAGAGATTTCACCAATAAAGTCCAACCCCCATTATTTGAAAGGAGCTTCAATTGATACAGGTTGTAAAGGAAGGGATCTGAAGCTTTCAATCTTCTAGAGAAATGCTGACAACTCTCACATCTTCTAACCAACTGAGTTGCATCCTTGAAAATATTTGGCTACCAATAACCAGCCCTCAGAATTTTGTGTGCAATAACTCTTCCAAAAAATGTCCTCCACAAAATCCCCCATGGAAATTAGCAATTATTTTGGGAGCTTCATCTTCAGTCACACATCTCAAGAGGATTCCTTCAGGGTTCTTCCAAGCCAACCCAAAGTTTGTAATGATATATTTTTGAGAAGCCAGCTTGAGGGCTCTTTTCTGATTTTTATTCAAATGCCCAGGGCAGCATAAGTGTCTGAGATAAAAGATTACATCCTTGTACCATTCAGAACTCAACAATTTCTCAAGAACATCTGTCCTTTCTTCCTCTACCTCATTTACTTCAGCATTCTGCAGATTGCTTTCAGCCATGAGCTTGGCAAGACCCAAACCTCTTACTAGCTTTGTGGTCTAGATGTCCATATCATACTCCTGTAATTTGTTGACCCATCTACACCTTTTTGCTTGAGATCTCCATCTCTGATAAGATGTCTTTCACCATTGTGTGAGGAACATAAGCAACAATTTTGGAACTCAAAATATAAGGCCTAAAAACTTTTCTGCTTTTACCAAGGCAAATGCATGTTTCTCCATGATTGTGTATTTCAACTCAGCTACTTGCAATGCCTTACTAAATAAGGCAATAGGTCTTTTAGCTCCATCATCATCCTTTTGCAACAAAATAGATGCAATGGTGTGCTCAGAAGCAAAGGAGAAGATTTGGAAAGGTTTCTTGTAATTTGGGGTTATTAGAACAAGAGCATGCTTCAATGCTTCCTTGATTCCATCAAAAGATTTAAGGGAAGCCTCTTCCCACTTGATATTCTCATCCTTCTTCAACATGCAAGTAATGGGGAGAGTCAACTCAGCAAAATTAGACACAAACCTTCTAATGAAATTGATTTGACCAAAGAAGGATTGGATTCCTTTCTTAGTTTTTGGAATCGGGATCTTGCTGATAGCTTCTATCCTTCGTGGATCAATCATAACTTCTTCTTTAGACACAATGTGACCAAGCGGTTTTGCTCTTTTGCACTCTAAAATGGCACTTCTTTGGATTGAGTGAAATGCCATATTCTCTCCATCTGATCAGCATTCTTTCCAAATGCTGCAAGTGGTCAATTCTTTTCTTTAGAAAAAACAGTAATATCATCTTGATAAACATCAATAAAATCATTGATATACCCAACGAAAGCAATGTCCATGGCCCTTTGAAAAGTAGCTCCAGCATTCATTAAACCAAAGGGCATCCTAACTAAAACATATGTTCCCTATGGATTAGTAAAGGAAATTTTAATCCTCTCGATACTATGACAACAACTTGGTTATAACCGGAGAAACCATCCAAAGTAGAAAGCATTTCAGAACCAGTCACTAATTACAACATGTTTTCCATGTTTGGTAGAGGATAGTTGTCTTTCATTGATGCTCTATTTAGATTTCTGAAATCCACACAAAGTCTGATATCTCCATTTTCTTTCCGATTGGCACCAAGTTTGCAACCCAATCAAATAGAATACCTTGTGGGTTGAATGATTCCTCCATCTCTCAACTTTTTCAATTCCTCTTGCATTTTGAGAGAAAGGAGTGGGTTAATTGGCCTTTTCTTCTATCTGAATGGTTTGGCATCTTTCTCAAGAGGGATTTCATGTTGGAACAAGTCTTCTCTATATGCTTTCAACTTGGAATAAGACCAAGCCAAACAGTCCTGATATTGTTTCAACAATTGGATATAGAACTATTTTTCTTCCTTGTTTAAACCACTCCCTAACCAAATCTTCCTTGGTTTCTCCTTTGTTCCCAATTCATGCTCTTCAACATCTCTAGATGCAAACATGTTTCTATTGATTATACAATCAGCATTGTTAAAATTTGACTCAAGAGAAACCAGCCCTCTAGGGATGGTGTTAGTCTTCAATTGAATGATATCCCTGCCAAACAAGGTTTCTTTTCCATCAACATTACATACCAATGGTTCCAAATCAATATGCTGATCCACAAACTCACCTTGGTTCTACAAAAACCTCTAGAACCTGAGCATCATCATCAAATACTTTCCAATGCTTGATGTTATCAGGGACTGCAGGCCTAGTGAGTATTTCAACATCATATTCACAATATGGAGAAATGGTACAATTGTCAAATCTTGACCCCAACACTGCTAGCCTATCTGCAATCATATTTAAACTTCTGTCATGATGAACAATGTTGAAGGAATCAAACATCTCAATCAGATCCCAAACTGCGTGTTTGTATTGTTTCATTCGCTGATTTTTTGTTGCATATAGTTTTCTAACTTGTTTGACAACCAACTCAGAATCTCCCTTTACAATGACATCCTTTACGCCATACTTCCAAGAAATCCTCAGCCCTAACAATAATGCCTCATACTCAGCTATGTTATTGGTGCATTCAAAGTTAAGTTTGAAAGAAAAAACAAATTCCTCTTTTCTTGGAGAGATCAAAACAACACCAGCACCATTACCAAATTTGGAGCAAGCTCCATCAAATAACAAAGTCCATGGAGAGCCTACTTCTTCAAGACACTTAGACTGATCCATCTTGTGCTCCTTACCATCAGCAAACCCAATAAAATTATCAACATCAACATTAGCAAATAATACTTCATAAGAAGCATTGTTTGGATCCTCAATTAGATGCAACATCTTCTTCTCTCCATATAATTTTACAAGGTTACCTTGATGGGAATGGTATAAAAAGACATATCCATTTGGACACTCCCTCCAACACTTGTAGCCCTTTCTTGACAAAAAAATACCCCATTTGGAAGGAAATCTACAATTACAACATCAAGCTTCAAATTCTTACCCGGATAGGCCGTAAGTTGCACCACCAAATCTTTGACACATCCAACAATTGTCACTTCCCGGAATCTATGGTAGTACACTTGACATACGTTGTTGTTACTTTGATATCTAACTCATTCATAACTTCCAAAGGCATGACATGGCATGATGCCCCAGTCAAACATACAATTATGTAAAGAACTTTGTCCTTGATGATCAAAGTTGTGAAGAAAGGGTCAACACTCAGTGAGATTCAACCAAGGATGTTCCCAAATATACCTTCGGTGGTTCACCAAATTCTTCCAATGCAAATGTCTTTCCTACCTCTGCAATACCAAGTGGAGCTTCAACAACATTCACATTCCTTTTCACGGCATCCTTCTCCTCCTTCAATCCCAAATACTCAAGTGCTCTCTTCTTGTGCTCAGGGATTCTAAGCAGCTCAACAATTGGAACACTGACCTTGATTTGGCTCAAAACTTGAGCGATGTCATAGGGAATGTATTTAGGCAAAACAACAGTGGAAGGAGGGCTAGAAATTTCATCAGATGGCACAAGGTTTTTAACAATTTGAGCATGGGGTGAAGCATAACTTTTGCTTGGGACAACAGGGATCTTAGCAGATGTTTCTTTCTTAGGAACCTCTTTTGGGATATTAGAAAGCAATGGGGTTTTATTTTTGGCCTGAGGCCCAGCTCCCTTGATAGCCTTACTTCTTGTGTTATACTCCTTCTCTTGGGCCACCACAACATTCATAAGCAGTTACCTATCCTCTTCCGAGGGTATACCTCCATCATACTTCTTGATCATCAACACCCTCAAGTATTCAAAATCATTATTGGGAAGCTCAAAGGCTTGTACATTATCAATTTCTAAAACATGAGGAGGAAAAAGATGTACCGTTGGATGTAATCCCAAAAGCTAGCAGCAGTCCTTGCACTTATCACTTCAGTGGATGTTTCTCCTTGACATGAGTTTGTAGGGCAGTCCATCATGCAAGCATCATCATCCATATTACAATCATCATCTTCCTCTTCAATTTGTTGATCTGTTCCACATGGAGGATGGGGTAATAAACATTTGTCACACCAGTCAATCTGATTTGCATCATCAACAACAACCACTCTAGCATTTAATGGATCAGGCACTACCTTACTTTCCTTGGCCTGAGATTGCCTATTTCCAAATCCAATAGGCCCTTTACCTTTGTCATCAAATCTCTGCTCATTCCTATGGTGATTTCCGAATCTATCTTGTGCTTTGCTTGCCTAGGTTGGCCTTGCGAAGTTTGTCCATTTCCTTCTCATCTCTTGCCAACTTGTAGGAAATCTCTTTGACAGCCCCTGCCAAAGTTTTCACCACTTCCTCCAAGTCTACACTCTTGCTTGCTTGAGGCTTCTCAGGGTTTACCAATTTAACTCCCTCTCTCTTAGGAGGTTTCCCAACAGCCTTGATATTGTTCTCAATTTGAAGTGCCATGGTGAAGGCCTACCTTAAATTGTCAGGGTTCTTGTCCCTCAAGTAATATGTAGCCTTTTTATCAAATGCATCAGAATATTTTATCAAACAAGATTCATCACATGGTCTTAAATTCACCGAAATCTCCTCAAATTTTTATTGAACCTTGTGTTGAAGTCATGGACCGATTCATTTGGGTTCTTCTTGATATTCTCAAACTCTGATAAAAGGAACCTAGGATCAGTCTTGTCACCATATTGCAGCCTGAATGCATTTTGCATTTCAGCCCATGAATCAATAGAATTATCTGGCAAGGCCTTGTACCAATCCCTAGCATCCTCCTCTAAAGTGTGGACAAACAATTTAATGTACACATCCTCAAATCCAATTTCAAAATCCTCCATCATATTAATAAAGAGTTTCAAATGTTGATCACTTGTTATGGCATTATTCCCTTAGAACTTTGGCAATCTACTTCTGACATCCTGAGGCACAACATTAGGATAGCAAGCCATTCCCCTAAAATTTATTGGGCCAAAGGTGTTGACCACAAATGGAGGCCTAGGTGGAGGTGAGCCATGTTGTCTAGTGGAGGTGATCTTGGGGGTGACACAAGCTGATGAGGAGTGCGAGGTCTTTGGGGCTCAAGAATGTGGTTCACAAGATTGGTATTCTCTAGGTGCTAATTTTCTTGGAAATTTTTATTAGAATTGAAACACACATGTGCAGATTGAAGAAGGAACTCACCAGGTATAGTAGAAGGACCTTCACTAGTTAAAGTAAACAAGTTTATGAGAAGATTTCTTGAATCAGAATCACTAGAAGAAGAGTGATAATCCTCTATCAAAGGCTGATCTCTCTCACCAATGGATATTCCTTTGCTTGATGTCTGACCTTCAACAACCTTCCAAACTTTTCTTTCCTCTAAAACTGTCTTTCCCAATTCTTGAAATAATTTTCTACTTGGGTCTCTCCTGAAGAAATATCTTCTTCCTTCCAGGTTTGCAGATTTTATGTGACAAACTTCACTTAATGTATGATAAGGTACTAGTATTTATCAAAAATATAACAGCAAGGAGTTGCCACTAAGGACTTTCACCCTAGTTTGTGTAAATGCACTATGAAGATCTATCAAATGACTGCAAATATCAGCACTATGCAAAGCTTTAACAGATCTGATCTTCTTTCATTCAATTTTTCAACTATGGTGCAAAGTTTGAAACAAAAATTGGAGACACTTGAAAATATTAAACTCAAAACTATACTCTTCATTCCAGCCTTATAAATCTGACTAGAAAATGATGCTCAACAATGTAGTTGCACATAAATCATATAAAACGTATTACCAGGGCTTTGAAATACTGAAATACTCCCAATGGTGCCAGAAGCATGTTGGTACCCAGATTTAATCTCCTTCACAACTTGAGTAACATCATGGATTTTACAAGACACTTAGAGGCAGATAAATGATTTATATGTCGTTTTGTAGCTAGGGGAAGCAATTTATCTGACTTATTAGCACTCAGTCTTTGAAGAAGTGGGTAGCACCTTGAAAGGATTTGATCTTATCCTCACTATTTTAGGTTGTGCCTCTCAACCAAGGTAAGAGAACTTGTATTGTAGCCTTTGTTTTATGAAGGGGGTGAAGATATCCTTGTATTATGCAGATTGTATGGAGATGGCCTTGAGAAAACATGATCAATTTCCCATTATTCAAACTCAATAGAGTTGTCACTACTAAATGATGGAAATGCTTTCAAGACAAGGTTGAGGCTACTTAGAGACATGGTGTGATCCTGATTGCTTTGTGCATTTTTGTAAATGGATTATATTCTCTTGTTGACACACAATGCAACATAGGGTAGTATAGGTGGGATTAGGTGATTTAAATGAATTTTGGGGTGGGATATTTTTAGACAAGACTAACCAGAATTTGCCAACTTCTTTGAGGACCTTTGCAAAACTTGAAAAACAAAACCCAAACAACAGAATGCTTCAAAGAGGTTAAGGTATTCCTTCAACCAGGATATGTGCACCAAATGGAAGCCCAGATCTGCACTCTTCCACACAATATCTGATGGTCTATCACAAAATTGAGCTAGATGAATCAGTTAAGCATTTAGAAATTTCTATTTTATCATACCTAAGGTGCACCCATAGGTTTACAAACAATCTCTGTATCAAGGAAGGCAAAGTGAATTTAAATTTGTTTATCCCTTTATCAAATGAAATCTCTTCTGATCTTGGGATTGCAAATACCACTAAGCTATCACAAGAATGAGACCTACATGATGAAAGAAACTCTAAACACCATATTGCAATAGGAGCAAGAAACACAAATTGAAAGCATTCTGAAATATAAGCGTATGTAAATTTTGCCCAGAGACAACACAAAATAATCTAGAAATGACCAAAATTATCAGCAGAGAATGTTACAAGAACAATCTCAGAGCTTGTTAGTGGTTATACATCTGCAACCAACCTAACATGATACAAATTTGATGCAAAAGGGAATTAAAATGGTTCTCAGGTGGTTTCTCAGAGAATGGGCTTCTTCCCAGATTTTCCCATGAAAATTCTAAGTTTCTCCAACCATTTGCATGAAAAATTCATGCAATATATAACTTTCACTCACTCACTCCACTTTTCCCCTCAAATCTTCCCTCCAAAAGTGGAATATTCGAAGCACCTTTGCTTTGTAATATTTTTGGAAAATGACATTTAACAAACTCGCAAAAAGTTGTCAGTTGTTCTTTCAAAAGGTGAATCATTACAAAACTTTCATCATTCTTCAAAGTGGAAGCATATTTTTCATTTCCCATGCATGTAGATCCCTTTCATTTCATCATTACAACTTTTCCCTTCCCAATTTTTACTTGTCTGACTTTGGATCGTAATTTACATTTTCACGAACTAGAGTAAAAATTTATTTGAAAAATGCCTTGGATTCACAAATTGAACCCCCAAATTGATTAATCCAGACCTTGCAGGCCAAAACGACATGAATTGGCAAAAATTTGATGAAGATTGATGTAAAAATGCATCTCCAAACTTCCTGGAGCTCAAATGGTGGCAAAACTGGTGAAATGCATAGCTATCGTCGATCTGTTCAACTTCAAATTTGAGCCCTCCACATGGCAAATCCGGGTAAAAATGGGCCTCAAGACGTCTTTTTACCTTTTTACTACTTTTGGAAAATTTGCACAATTTCTTGATTTCCTCTTTGCCACTCCGCCGATGAGATTTGGGCCTAACATGTGGCGTAATATGACTGGATACAGAGTTGCAACTCAATTTTAAACATTTTGCATATTTTTGGAGAAAAGGAAAAATTTTCATTTTCCTCCGCCACTCCACCCTTGAGATTTGGGCCTAACACGTGGCACAATATGACTGGATATAGATTCGTGGCTCAATTTTACACATTTTGCATCTTTTTGGAAAAAAGGAAAAAAAAATTCCTCCGCCACTCCGCCCTTGAGATTTGGGCCTGAAACGTGGCACAATATAACTGGATACGGAGTCGCGTCTCAATTTTACACATTTTGCATCTTTCTAGAAAAAGGAAAAAAATCATTTTTCCTCCGCCACTCCGCCCTTCCACTTCAAGTTTCTAAAGTGGGTCCTAGCGGAACCCCGGGTCCCTTTATGCCTTTAACTCCCTTTTCCCTCAAAGGGAAAATTTGTCACTTTTCCTCTCTGTGGCCCGCACCTCCGCTATTGAATTCTTATATGAATTTTGAATTTTACCCTTGCTTTGCAGTTAGTTTGATACTTTGAGTCATTTGAATACAAGAGGAAAAATTTCCAAGTTGCCCCGATGGTCCGCCTCCCTGCCTCTTTGACTTTTCAAACTACAACGTGTCACCACGGCGCACCTTGAGGTGGTCCCAAAAATTTGATAGCTTGAATGAGCACGGGTTCCCCACATGTCCTGTAGATGCAAGGATGCAAATTTGACCAGGAGAAAAGGCCCTTCAAACCATAAAATATAGAAACACGAGTATTTGAGCCTGAAAATGAAGTTTTCTTCAATGATAGAGAGTTTAGACTGTTGCAAGACTCAAACACAATATTTAGGGACACATCAACTCATTCTTCTTAGAGTATTTCAAGGCGAAACGTCACGAACACAAATTCCGACTATGGCAATAGAGGGAATGGGAAAACATAATTTTTTTGAAAGGACAGAGCTCCGAGAACTCAAAATATAGACCTTTCCAGAGGAACAAAGAAACTAGGAGACAAATATGGACCCATACATGATCTTTGACCCAGTAGCAAACTAAAAATGGCAACAAAGACCAGCCAAGCATAACATGGAGAAGGATAAAATGAAAAAGTCGTAAATCAATAAATTTCCAAGGGTACAAATGGGGTGAGACAATTTTGAGCACCAACACAATATACTATAGAAAATATAATTCAACAATCAATAATGAGAGAAGAAATATTAGTGAGAGATCTACAACAATTAGTAGGAAGTTTAGACCCAACATTCAAAGGGCTTTTAGAAGTAGAAAGATGGAAAGAAGAGGATATGAGAACCCCATTGATGATTAAAGAGAGAGGATAAGAAGAAGAATAAGTTAGTGTTATGAGGAAATTAATAGAGGAATTTGGAGAGAAAGTAGAGATAGCGGACGAAAAAAATAAAGAAATATATATATAGATAAACAAGAGGAGGAAAAGATAGAAGTGATAGAAGAGAAGATTGAAGAAAGAGATAGAGAGGAGGACCAAGAAAGGAAAGAAAAAATAGAATAAGAAGAGAATAAGTGATGAATGATAAGAGGAAAATCATAAATGAAGGAATATTAAAGATAGAAGAGTAGTTATTGACAATACTAGTTATGAAAATACACCGAATAAAGAGATGCCCCCAACCTATGTGAAATCCCAAAGGAGATGACCCCCTCGGAGCGGATGCCATTCCATGTGCCACTTAACACACCGATTGGAAGTCTAGATAAATTAAAAAATTGGAGGAAAGATACAATGAATTGAGAGAAGAGTCGTGAAAGACAATGATAGGCAGTGAGAGAGTTTCGAGAATTATTAGGAAAACTTTACTTTGATATTGAATTGAGTAGAGATAAGGGAAGGAGGAATAGTTCAAAACCAATTCACAATCAGACAAAGAAATTAAAACAAGTTAAGCAAAGAACCCGTTGTTCAATCAAGAGAAAATACTCGATCAAAAATGGCTCAGAAGATCAAAATGCCAATTTTTGACAAGGACTCTAACGATGCATTGGAACACTTGTTCCTATTGGAAGCCTACTGGAAGAGCAATAAAACCACATATGAGGTTGCTAAAATACAATATTTTGCATGTTCATTAAGGGATGATGCACTGCGTTGGTACATGAGGCTGAATTCTCAAGGAACGAAACCATGGGCTGATATTGAAAGATAATTTAAAATAGACTTTCATTTCCCATCGAAGGAGTAAGCAAGATGAGAGATCTTATACAAAGAGAAGGAGAATCAGTGAAGGAATTTAGTCGAGGTTTAACATTGTTACTAGAAAATTGGAAGATCCCTTAACAGATAAACAGAGAATTGAGTGGTTCACCTCGTGCCTACTTTCTTATCTCATAGCGGCATTAGATTCTCAACAATTTAAAGCATTATTAGAAGCAATTGAAATGTAAATAAAACTGGAATCCCATCCATGGAGAAGAGAGGGGAAACTTTAATTAAGACTAAATTAGAGAGGGTCCAGTTAAAGCTAGCATAATTGAAATTACAACAGGAAATTCAAAAAATTGAAGGATTAAGAAGTAACTCTCCAACAAAGAGTAAAATGAGGCCGAAGATATGGTGTAAAGTTTTTTTGCAATGAAGGAAATAGTAAAATTAAATTCCCCTATGGTGAGAATCCAAAGAGAGTAGTGGTGGCAAGATTACATTTGTCATAGAGAGCATCTTCAAGCAACGTACTGCCATTTGAAATAAAATGGTGTGGAATTTGTAGACTTTGGGATCAACATACTCAAGACACTTTTCCTTTATTACAAGTTACTCCCCTATAAACAAGCGATGAATTGTACTACATGTGGTTCATACAATCATTATGATCATACTTGTCCCTCAGTGGATGCATTACAAGACTTAAAAGATTATGCTTCGAGGAGAGTTATGGCCGCAAGACCAAATACAACACCTAACCCTACTCCTACGTAACCACAAATGATTACAAAACCTCCACCACGTACACAACCTACAATAACTTCACCACAATACCCAAATCAACAACATGGTCAACCACATTTTAGAGGATATCATTGAAACAATTATAACCCTAACTATCAAGGTTACAATGATGGAGGTTACTGCGTGGATTTAGAGGAGTTTTTAGAGGGGGATATAGAGGACAGTATAGAGGAGGCTATGAAAATTATCAATGAGGTAGAGGTTACCAAGGATATCAAGGATACAATGATAGTGGTTACCACGGGGGATATAATCAAGGAGGTGGTTACCAAGACAGAAGACCAATGAATTTCTATAAATGTGGGCAAGATGGGCACCTCGCTAAAAATTACCCAACCTAATCCATGCGAATTTTGTCAAGAAAATGGACATGATGCATTAAATTTTTGAAACCCATGTAATTCTATAGAAGCATATCAACAAGATCACATGTACTAGAAGAAGATGCTCAAAGAAAAGTACAACATATTACTAGATTCCACTTTGGGATGAAGAAACTATAGCTAAAGACAAAGTTGTGATGGCTTCCTCATCGAAACTACGAAGAAGAGAGAGGATGGGAGAAGTAAAAGAGAGTTATAGGGGGAGAATAGAAAGAAGTAAAAAGAACATTAAATAATTGTGGTATCGAGTTGCGGTCACAACTAGATGTGCCATTAAAAATGAGGTGGTCCCTAAAAAGAAGACAATAATAGGATTACCTCAAGAACAACACTATTCCGATGAAGAGGAATGGAAACCTAAGGATATTAGACCTAAATTACATTATAAAGAAGTTGAAAAAAGTAAGGCACTTATCCATGACATACAATCTATTGAAGAAAGGGAAAAAAATTGTTTCGTAGAAGAAGAGGTTAAAGCCTTAAAGGAGATAGCAAAATTAATCATCAATAATGGGATAATAGATAAAATGAAACAATTCGGAGAGATAACACATCATGTCCATAGAATTGAGGGGATACAAAGAAGAAGAAAAGGAACACATTCCAAACTTAGCAAACATGAAGGAAGTCCATCATTTACCTAGATGTAGATAATTTTTATACTACCATCAATAAAGTACTAATGGATCTTGGTGAATGTCAATATGATGTCCAAAATCGCATGGGAAATGCTTGGAAGACCTACTTTGGAACCCGAAGATACTTCATTGGATTAGCATATGGGTCATCAAGAAAACAAATAGGGGTACTAAAGAATGTAGTAGTGAACTTCATGGGGATCAAGAAGATGGTGAATTTTTAAGTAGTAGAAAATGTATCCGAAAATCCCTCATATAATGCCATTTTATTTTTGGAATAGTTTGTAGACTATGATGTGACATTAAGCTCTAAATAAGAAGATGAAACCTTAAGCCGGATGGCATATGTGTTCATATACCTCTACATGCAGGAATGAGTGTCGCGTGGGCCGAAGAAGTATGGCATGACACAAAAGGAGAATACTTTGATGACATCCAAGGAGTATATGCATTAAATAATTTTTCTAATATTGACAAAGATTTTGAACCAAATTCAGATGGGGATATATCAATTAAATCAAAAGATACTACGAGAGCTCACACAATGCGGTGGAAGCATGGATACATGGGTTCCCCAAATCAAGGACTCAAAAGTTACATTATGCAAGAAGGATACCACCAAGAATCATCACTTTAGAAGATAATTACTATGTTGTGGGTGACATCTTATTACCTACCAAAGATACATTTGAAGAAGAAGAAGAAGGATACTACTCGCTCAAGAGGGAGAAGAACAAGATATCTTTATGTTAGCTAGAGAAGAATTTTCCAAAGAAGGATAATAAGTGAAAAAAATCCAATCAAGAGAGTATACATATTGACTGCATGGCATTTCATCAAACACTACCAAAATATTTAGGCTTTAGAGATTTAGAAGGATATTGTAGACACCAAAAATTGGGTCAAATTCCCCTAACCCCTTTCGATTAAATCACTTTACACTATACCTACTCATGCCCCTTGTGCACACATTTTAATTAATTGAATTACTTTAATTATTTATTTATCTACCTCACCCCTCCACCTCACCCAAGACCCATTCCCCAGCCTATTAATTAACTAGGACTAGGACTATGCTTATCCTAACTAACTAAGACTTAGTCTAGCCCTAGAAATTAACTCCCATAACTCCTCCAACAAATATTCTACTTATTTAGGGCGTAGTCTATCACTTAAGACCCAGATTTAAAATATCAATCACACCAAAAATAGAAAATATCAGGCTATTTTTGGAAACCTTGACCTATTCACCCTAACCAATGCCGGTTTTTCCTTGGCCAGTGCCGGTTACCTAACCGTCATTGGTCACTTTATATACACTTTCACAACTCTTCACAAGGGTTGGTCATTCAATTATTGGAGCCCTCTTGCATTCAATCTCAAATCTTCAAGCTCTCCTACATCTTGATGATGAACACACAACCACAGTGCAAGAAAAGCAGTCAATTCCTCCTTCCAGAGCATTGGAATACTCACAAGAGCACACAAGATTCACTGTCATGGCACTTTGGACCCAAACATCTCCTCTACAATCAACCACCAACCATCCCCACTCACAAGATCTACAAAATACCAAGTAAGTATTGTGATTTTATCATTTGTGCTTATTCTAGTATAGATCTCTTGTTTTCTTTTTGTGTTTACATTCCTTCCACTACCCATATATCACCTTCTTCCCACCAACCTACTATTCTACCATCCCAAGCCTTTACACCCTTTCCAACCTCCTTTTCAGCATACCGAGTCTTCTTAACAATATCACAACCTTATCAACACCACCCTTACTCTCTGTGCAATCATAGAGAGGTTCAAAAACCTATTTTTAATAGTCTCCCACCTATTGCCCCTACCAATCGACATCAGTCACTCTCCTATACCTGACGGCGTCACCACCCAACGTCGGTCTCTCATATGTCTGTTAAATTTCCCTAAGACAACGAGCTCTCCACCTCTTTAAAACAACCCAAAACCATTCCTAACTCCACCCAAACTTCACCCATAACCTCTGCCTCACCTGACAACCTACCCAACCATTCAGATCTAAGCCTAGCCTTACCTTTTAGTAAATATTTTATTGTATGTTGTTAGAGAAGCCTAAATATTATAACTACAATAGGATGTACTTGTTTATTATTTCTTCCCACATTGATTTGTATTAAACAAAGGATTGACAACCCTCTAGGAAGTATCATACTTCCCGGATCTAGCTATCACTAGGCAGTCCTCTGACTCTTGCTATTTAATACTATTTTGTGGTCTTGTTGTGATTCTTATACAAGTCATTCCTCCTAGCCAAAGGGAAGCTCACACAATCATCTCGAATCAAAACTACAAGTGCATGCGACACCTTCTATTGTCTACATAACAAAGGTATTCCTCCTACTCCAGGTAACTTCTTATTTGTTTCGTCTCTACTACAAATATTGGTGAAACATTTTGGCATGCCCGGTGGGACCCTTTTTGGGTTTCTTTTACATTGTTCATTCTTAGGGAATTATTGTGTGTTTATTTCATTTTGAAAGAGTTCACACTAAGCTTTCTCCTGGGAACATTCTTCTTCTTCTAATTGTCTCAGTGAAATTTGTATTTTGGATTAAAAAGAACACTTCTTTTTATTTTGTATTGCATTAGTGAAAGACATACTCTTTTCCTCTTCATTAATTGTTCTCATCGAATTTCATTTGTGGATTTGGGTTTAAAAATTGTGCACTTGCATTTTGAGTTTGTTGCATTATAGCTCACTTAAATTTAATTATAACCTATATGTTGGAGGTCATGACCAGCTGATGGTTGGCAAGAATGAAGCATAGCTCACTTTGTGCACACACTCCCTAAACCAAATCACTTTGAAACAAATAACTCATTACTTAAACATATTCCTTCCCAACAAATTACCATTAACGACTAATAATCGGATTAGTGGAGGATCCAGCTGGTGTTCCTAGTCGGTCATCATATCAGAGTAGGGCCTCATGTACTACAAAGTATATATTGGGGACTCCAAGCCAAAATTTACCTAAAACCATCCATAGTTTTCAATTTCTATAGGGTACCCTTGTTGACCAAAAACTATATTCTACTTACAGTCAGTCCTAAATGGCATAAGCCACACAACATAAAATCTTTGCCTAGGATTTTGGCGTGTTTTTTAGCTTTTGTTTGTCTTGTGTTTTGATTTGTAAGGCACGTTATTCTTATTTTTATTTCCTACACACCCCATCATTATAGTTGGTGTATTCTAAATCTATTTCTGAGTGTGTTTGGAATTTTCATTACCATACTCCATTTCTAGGTTAGTATCATTTAACTTAATCACCTATAATTTAGGTGTTCATCACTTTCTTAGATTTCACAATAAATCAGCGTTAGTTTTACCTTACCGACATCGGTTATATAGTTTTTAGTAACCTTTCCTAAAGTAATGCTTAAATCAAACCCATTCATCTTCAGTTATTCATCTTTGTCATTTTTGACATCTCTGAGTCTCTATTACCAACAACAAAACTCGGTTTCATCTGATTTACATTTATCATTCCCATTTTTTCAAATATTTTAATCATTCACATCACTGGCATTGGTCCAAAGTGACCATCATCGATTACCTTCTCATATCAGTATTTGTTCACCGACCGTATCGGTTCTATATGTTTTGGTTATTTTTCCTAAAACAATATTCAATTCACATCCAGGTACTTTTTGTGACTTGTTTCTATCATTCTTAGCTTTTTTGAATCTCTATTATCAACAACAGAATTCAGTTTCATCTATTTACACTCTTCATCCTCAAATTGGTAAATCTTCCATTTATCCACAGTAACTAGCATTGGTCCATCGATCGGCATCGAATACCCTTATCTACGACATTAGATACCTTATCGGCATTGCTCTTTTTTTTACTTTTCTATCAAAACAACGATCAAATTCCACTTTCCATACTTCTTCTGCTATCAATTTTTGTGTTTCTATACCATCTATAGAACTCATATTACCTATTCTCACTCTATTCACATGGTTTTGACTCATTTCTAAGTCAACGCCTTAGTTTTTCATGCCATCTGCCAACCGTTACCTCCTAGTCCCTCACCACCCTCCATCTCATCACCCATGGACCCCAACACTCCTCCCATCATAGCTATAGGTGATGAGGAATTCACAAAATTCCTAGATCACAACCCCGCAGCCTTGCAGTATTACCTAGCTCATTCTTCCACCCATGATTTTTCAGGACAAATTTTATATGGGATGCCTGTTTCCATTTCTCCTGCTATTGCACCCACTTCCATGTCAACTAGCACCAGTGTAGCGTTACCTACTACTACCTCACCACCTGTCATCTCTCAGATCATCCCTACATCATTGGTATCTATCACACCTACGACATCTATCGCACCTACAATGTCCACTTCCCCATCATCCGTGGATCTTAGTGTAGGGATCCCCACCTCATCAGTCCCTATTACTTTGCAACCTCTAGTTGCATCAACCCCATTTCAAAGTCTAGTCATGTCCATATAATGTACATTGCCACTTATTTCTATGAGGGTCTTGATACAGATCCCTCCTACCTATACCCTGTCTCAACCACCACTTGTTGTTTATACTTCTATTCAAGGTATATACCATCGTCATCTACTGCTACCTACATTTTGCCTTCTCAGTTCTCCTACTCGGCACCTCCATACACTAGATTACCACCCATGTCTTATCATCATATCTACCTCCCTATACCACGAGAGGTGCCCCTTAGTCTAATTTGACCATGGATTTGCTTAAAATGATGATGGACAAGATGCAAACTCTTGAAGCATTTGTTTCTGGCTCCCAAAACACATTGACCTATGACAAGATTTGTAATGAGCCTATTTACTTTTCTATTCTAATTCATCCCTACCCTGCACATTGGGAAATTCCAAAGTTTAACCGATTCAATAGTAAGGAGGATCCACAACAACATTTACGATCCTTTAAACATGTATGTTATCTTATTTCCCATGATGATGCCTTGCTTCTTCAAAATTCCCAATGTCCTTGATAGGACCGGCCTTAGACTGGTATAGTGCTTTACCCAAGCACTCTATCTTTTCATTTAATCAATTAGCTCAGGCATTTCTCAATCATTTCTCCATCAACATTGTCAAGAAGGTTACCATGACCGAATTGTATTTGATATGCCAATATGATGATGATTCTATCATAGAATTTTTCATGCATTGGAAAATCCTTATTAACCAACTTTCTTTCTAATTGCCTCAAACTGAACTTATAGAGTTGTTCACTAGAGCTTGTGCTCGTCACATCTCTCCAACTCTCCAAGTCCAAACCTTTTGAATGTTTGATGAGGAATTCACAATGGCTTAGAAGCTTGAAACTCGTGTTATCAAAGAGAAGAAATTATAATTGCATAGCAAGGGTGCTCCCTTCAAACCAAACGACTCTTCTTCTTCTTCCAAATCACAAAATAACCATTCAAACAATCATTCCAAGGTGAAAGGATTTGCCAATGCGGTAGTCTGAAAGTTGGTCCATCTCATCCATCCAACAAACCAAAACCATCCTCTAATCTTTCACATTGTTCATAACTTTCAACACAAGTATGAACAATGATGTTATACTCCCATAGGGGAACCCTATTCCTCTATTCTAGAAAAATGATGAAAGTGGGGGCTATCATCTCTTCCACCAATCAAACCACATACTGGTTTTGATCCTTCACGTCCTTTTCCCATGTGGTATAAAGAAAATGACTATTGTAATTACCATTGTGTTAGGGGCCATAGTGATGGAAACTATAAAACATTCAAGAATATCGTTCAAGAAATGATAGATAATGGAGATCTCGTTCTTGACAATCCTAATGCACCAGAAAACCAAAACCTGCACATCTTCAAAATCCTTTCCCAAACCATAATCATATGTCAAGCCAAGTAGGTGAAACCTATGACAACAATGTTCATGAGGTTCACACCATCTTTGATACAGTGCCTACTTCTTCTACTCAGTTGCCTCCCATTCCCTCTATTGAGGAAATCCTTGTGTGAGCTCCCTCACCCACAGAGGAGCCTATTCCTTCCACTCCTCTACCCATGGAGGATCCACTCATATCTACCCCTTCCTCTATAGAATATCTTACCTCATCCATGTATCTTCTCACTATGGAGTCTATCACACATGTTCTTCTACCCATGGAGGAACCGATTTGCATCTACATCATTTCCCACCATTGAACCTATTTTACCCACTCCTCTACCCAAGGAAGAGCTAAACCTATCTACTTTGTTTCCCGAAGAAAATCCTACATCACTAGTGTTGCAATCTCCTCCACCCATAGAGGATCCATTTGTATCCTCCTTTCCCATAAGCGATACGTCTCCTAGGATCTTCCAAGATCCTGTTGATCTCATTGTGTCACTTTTTCCTACCGAGTCAGAGGTAGAAGATTTTCCGGTGTCACTTAATTTAGAATTATGGATATGTGTCACAACCCACTCATCAATGTCTAACCAAAGTTATTTTCCCAAATGGTAGATCAATTAGATTACATTGATCACTCCATGCTCTGAGGTCACTTGTGACTCCCAGTATCTACCCAAATGCAAATTCATCCATAGATACTTCTACCATCTATTTGAAAGTATTCCAGTCAACCAAGACCATAACACCTGAACCCGTCATAATCGATTCTTCACCTCAACCCACACCTGCACCTCAACCTACACCCACACCTAAAACTTTACCAACACCAAAAAATTCACCTACACCTAAACCCACTTTGCTACATTAGGAGTGTTGTTGATACCAAGTCCAAGTCATAACCCATCCCCTGGAAGATGATCTAACTACTTCTTCTAAGTCTATCACTAGACCTATCCATCCACCTAAGAGGAAGACCCAACCTCTTAGGCCACAAACCCCAGTCTCTCCACCACCTCCTCTTTCACATTCGTCACTCCCATATATATTGGGTCCTCATCCATCTACTATAGTCAAGAAGCCTCCCACTCAAAGTAAACCTAAAACGAAGCCACCAATAGCCTTACCGCAACCTTCTATTCCACCCAATCCAATTACATCACCAACACCTACTCCATTACCATGCCTTCACCTTCCCACTCATATATCTACAATCCCTATATTACCTTCACTGCACCTCCTCTCACCTTGGTTAACCCATCCACTTCCATCTTCTGCATTCCCCTCTACCTCGCGTGTTACCCTAACACCTTTACCCAAGAAGGTGCAACCTAAACCCAAGACCACACTACCTCCCAAAAAGGTATTCAAACCTACTCAGCCTCCAACTCCACCACCGAAAAAACACCTCTTCTCTGCAGTCACCCAAACTACCCTCCAAACCCACTTTGCCTTCTCCTTACGATCCTTGGTAAGGTCCTACGCTAACATCCTCGCTCAACTATTAGAGACGTTCATGTATCACATTACCACCTCTCAAGCCTTACAACCCACTCAAACCTAAACCGAAGGGTTTGATGATACCAAGATCTGCGCCTACCATCATGTGCCAAGGCACATGATGTTGAGAATTGTAAGGCCCTAAAAGTTATTCTTCTGTAATTGTGTTCTCCTAAAGAGTCCTATGAAGAAGATGACCATTTGGATGAAGAGCCTCTTCCACCTTTTCCTATTGTCATGCAACCTTCACTTCCACCTCCACAACCCTCTTATCCTCCTCTGACCTTTGAGATAAATATGGTCCATATTAGAGAGCTAGCAAAAACCCCTCTGAAATGCTAGTGTGTCACTCATCTCATATTAGGTTTTTGTCCCTCATGTCATTATACATTTCACGGCTCACCTCCCTCTCTTCCCCAAATCAATATGGTTCGAGTTTCCACTCGATTACAAAAGGACAAGGGAAAGAGAAGATAAGAAATCCATCCACCAAAATTGTACCTAACATTCCATCAGCACCTATACCTAAGGTAACCATCCGCGGTCCAACCTATCCAATTTCTGATGGTATCCCACGTCGCCATGGTCAAACAATTACAACAATCCCCTTTTAAAATGTCCTTGTATGATCTTATCCAAACCTCTGAATCTCATGGACAGGCCTTGCTTGAGGTCATCCAGACTATTGAAGTGCTACCAAATGACCCTTTGCATGTCTCTTCAATTTTCACCCCTCATCACGTAGCTTCTCTTATCGTCGCACCCAAATTTTCCATTCCTAGTACCACTCATCATATTTCCATAGTCAGTTTCTCTGACTCGGAAATTTCTCCTTTCCATTCAAAGGATCCTGACCCCGCCCTCTTCATCTCCATCTACATCGATGATATGTGCATCTAACGTGTTATGATGATAGAGGTGTGATTATCAACATCATTTCCTCTCGAGCATATGAAAAATGTGCATACCCTCCCATTGCATCCATAATAACCCAGTTATGTTCTTTTCCTTCAATGATGCCATCACTTCCACCCTTGGCACCATCATCCTTCATATTTGTGTGGGTCCTCGCACTCTTCCCGAACTCTTCTACATCCTAGAAGGAGATTTCCAATATAACATGTTGCTTAATTGGCCCTTGATTCACACCATGGGATGTGTACCCTCGACTCTCCATCATTGCATCATCAAATTTGAATATGAGGGCACCCTTACACTATTCTCGTCGATCCTTCACCTTTCAAAACATGTAATATGTTATATAGACCAAATGATGTTCTTATCCCCGTCAAGGCATCCACTACCATTTCCACTTCATCCACTATCTTTTCCACTTCATCTTCCATGGTTGTCACTTCATCATCTCCCACCTTTCCACTTCATCTTCTACTACCACCGCTTCTTCATCTTCTTCTATTGTTATATCTACTAGTCCTACTACTCCACCTACCATAACTAACTCATCCATCCCTACCGCTGCCATTGCTTCTAAAGATAACCCATCCGCATCACCTCTAGAGCCCGACAAGAATATATTCCCGCATCCCAAGTCCCAACTTCTGATCCCCTGGTAGATGTTTTTCAACGTCTTTCCTTGGGGAGTACCACCTCTACAACGTCAATACCTTCCTTACTCCTCAAGAGTATGGTAGCCTCCACCAACATCCCCATTATGAAAAACATATAGGAGAGACGTTTTCATATGGTCCTCCTCATCTTCGTACAAACTTGACCTATGAAGGATTAGATACCTCTTCTTGTTCTCTGAACCACCACCCTAAACCAAACCCTTTTCTTTCGATTTTAGATACCTTACCAACCGTCATTTTTCACATACTTTCCTCCATCGTTGTGCTTGGAAAGGCTTTGGTTTTGGTCTTTATGAACAAGGCCGTCACATAGTTATACCATGCACTACTCGCATAAACATAGGACCAATGTGGTATTGGATTCTCCATACCACCTACATAAAGAAGGCTCGAATCAACCTCATAGAGGAGGATCAACCTTCTAAACCTTCATCACCTATCTTGCCACCACCTACACCATCTTCACTGTCACCCCACCTTCACCCACGGAGTCCATGGATCTATAATTCATTCCTCCAAAAAAAAATTTCATAACATCATTTCCTTGGGACCTCTGACCTATCAACATGATGGCGAGGCTTCCTCTTCCATTCCTCTTTGTTATCCTGACATGATTAATGATGAAACACCTTCTATAAACATCGTTCAATGTCATAATGATGATTCCCTTCTCACCTATCTTAGGTACAAAAAATTCTTACATCCATTGGTCATTACCTTCTGAGATGCAAACCATGTTGAATGAATCAACCATAGAGATCAACATTCACACTCAGGATGACCCCAAATTCTAAAGATAGGAAAATCTTTAGACCTCGTTGAACAAGAAGCCTACACTTCTTTCCTCTCGTGAACATAGCAATGCTTTTACTTGGTTGTACATTGACATGCCTAGTATTGACCCCAATATCATTATCCATAACATCGTAACTATACCCGATGCTAAACCAATGAAACAAAAGCTGCGAAAATACATCCACGCATTACTCTTCTTGTGAAAGAAGAACTCCAATGCCTCCTTTCTATTTCCTTCATCTTACCCATTGATTATCCATAATGGATATCTAACATCATGTTTGTCACCAAAGCAACAGGGGGACTCCGCATCTGCACATGGATTTCTATGACCTCAACCTTGCTTGCCCTAAGGATGAATTTCCTTTACCTAGCATTGACCAACTTGTTGATCTCATAGTTGGCCATGAGATGCTATCTCTCATGGATGGGTTCTTGGGTTATAATCATATATTTCTCACTCCTACGAGATCAACATAAAACCACCTTTATCACCCTTGGGGACTTTCTACTATCGCTTCATGCCCTTTGGCTTGAAAAATGCTTGGTGCCACTTATCAACGTGTTATGACTTACATATTCCATGACATCATGCATGACATACTAGAAGACTATGTCGACGATCTTCTTGGTAAGTCCAAGAGTCGTGCAGAACATCTCCTTGTCCTTAAAATCATTTTCGACCATCTTATCAAATAATTTGTGCGCCTCCAACCAAAGAAGTGCATATTTTCTATCCTCTCTAGAAAACTGTTTGGTTTTATCATCTCTTTACGTGGGGCATCAAAGTTGACCTGCTAAAATCAAGGCTATTCTCGAGATACCTCCACCCACTAACCTAAAATAACTTCATAGTTTGCAAGGAAAATTGCAATCTATTTGACGTTTCATTTCCCAAATTTTTGATCATTTTCATCCTTTCCACCATCTTCTTAAAAAGGATGTCTCCTTCAAGTGGGATGATGAATGCCATAAATCCTTTGAAGCATTGAAGGCCTATCTTCTTCATCCACCCGTGCTCATCCCACCTAAAGATGATCAACCTTTCTACCTTTACATTTCAGCTACTTGACCATTCCTTGGGTGCCATGCTCACTCATCATGATGAGTAACATAGGGAATATGAGGTTTATTACATAAGTTGTACACTTTAGACTACGAGACCAAATACACTCATGTCGAAAAACTTTGCCTTGCCTTAGTCTTCGTCACCACAAAAATTTGCCACTACCTACTTAATCATAAAACCTTTGTCGTCACTAACATTGACCCTCTCCACTACATGTATGCTAAGCCCTACCAACACCAATGCACCTCACATTGGCTCATGCTCCTTGCAGACCTAGACCTTGAGTTTACTCATCAAAAGTCTATTAAAGGAAAAACCATTGTTAACCAACTTGCAAATGCACCACTTCCTAGAAATCAATCCTCTAACTTTGACTTTACCAACGAATCAATTTCCAATGTTTCTTGAAGACATGGATGTCATGGCCTACCAAATGACCTTATTCTTTAATGGTTCCAAATTTCAACATGGGGGTGGCATAGGTGTTATCCTCATTCCTCTTGATGGTGAACATATTCCTTTATCATTTAAACTTGATTTCGAATATACCAATAACATGGTTGAATACGAAGCACTCATACTAGGTCTCCAAACTATCATTTCCGTTGATATTAAAACCATTAATATCTTTGGTGATTCTCAACTTGTAGTAAATCAAGTCAATGGATCATACCAGTGTCATGTAACGAAACCCTTCAAAAGTATAAACATCATGTTGACATGATTTTGACCACCTTTGATCATTACAATCTTCAAACCACTCCACGTTCCACTAACAAATTTATGGATACCATGGCTTATTGGACTTCACCGATACCTAGCTTGTCTTAAAACTCAAATTTTTTTGTCATAGTGCAAAGGGTGCAATCACCTTCTCACCTAAGCCATGGCGTAAATTTTGTGGGATGAATCAAAACCAACCCATGTGATATTTGGTATAAGCAATACGTTGATTACCTTTCCCTTTCCATCTTACCTATGGAGCTCACCCGTAATGGTCAACGATCCTTCCTTCAAAAGGTTTCCTGTTATGTTGTCATGGGTGGCCTTCTCTATAAACATGGCTTTGATGGTATCCTACTTAGGTGCCTAACTAGTTCTGAAATCCCATATACCATAAAGGAAATCCATGATGGAATTTGTGGTGGACACTTCAGCGGCCACATTGTTGTTAAATGCATCCTTCACCTTGGTTATTATTGGCCGACCCTTAACCAAGAATTCTGAATATGTCAAGTGTTGTGTGAAATGTCACCGACATGCTAATCTTCACCATACCCCAAGTCATGCCTTACAAGTCACCAGGGACTTTTGGCCTTTCTCTCAATGAGGTTTGGATCTTGTCGGAGAGATTAACCCTCACTCCTCTCAACGCCATCAATGGATCATTACTGCAACCGAATGTTTGTGATGCCCGATTAAAATAAACCACTTGAGAACCATGACAACGTAGGTTTAGTTAGAAAATTATGGAATAATTTTTTTTTTTTTATTAGGAGTTAACGACCAAAGTCTCAAAGACAATTAAATTCAAGCGATAAATTTTCCCATTATAATAATTGCTAATTTCCCATTAGAAAGCAACAAGTGCAATAGGTCCACCCTAGCTCAAATATCTCTATGGATTAATTTAATTCACGCTTACATTGACATTTTAGCTAAATATTCCTTGATTAAATCTTAGGGTTAATGAAAGGAACGATAACCAAATCGTGCCAAGCCAAGAACACAGATGCTAATCAAACATCATGATCAATAAGATGAAAGTAATTCGCCAGAATAAATTTACATAAACCTTTGCAAACAAATGAGCAACAATATCATATATTATTATGGAACTCAATGCAATACATTGAGAATGGGCCTTGCTTAAATAGGCAAGGAATAACAATCTAAGAACTAGTCAAGGTCATAGATCAAGCCATAAATCAAGGAAATAACTAGTCATCAAAGAACTAGTCAAGACCATAGATTTAGGAGAGAACTAGACATCAAAGATCTAGTCAATACCATAGATCAAGGAAAGAACTATACCTAACAACTAGATAATATCTCCTAATATCTAAATAAGATAAAAGAAATATCCACACACATAAGTGGGTGAGGATAAATACAATAAAGGTAAATAAAATACCTAGGTGAACATGAGTGAGGTAAATACCTACTCTAACAGTTAAGGGACCCAAAACAATTAAATACCCAAGGTATTTAATTTCCACCAAATCAAAGACATGAGCAGGATTAAATTACAGTGAGGAAAATAACACATAAGTAAAGTCAACAGAGCAAGGTCTCACTTACCCACTCCCAGAACTTGATTAGGAGTGTACTACCCCCAAGTTGTTATCTGCAACGATTTGCCTCGATAGGTCCCAAACAATTAAATTTCACAAGAACAAACTTCTCTTTTATTAACAATTCACAAAGGTCACAAGGTCCAAAACTTAGGGCTAGAAGTTTCAGTTAGGTTCAGGGAGTAATTTACCCCCATACCCACTCTCTAACAGGCCCATAGTTTCAACTAGATTTTCTCTACTACTTAACACTTCCCAAATTTCTCACCTTTTCGGTGATATAAAGAAGTCCTCCTAACTCCTTGTAGAACTCAAGATATGACTGGGCAGAGTTCTTAGGTCAAATTTTCCCCAAGGGGACACGTGTCAAGAGGAGGGGAAAACCTTTTTGGCGGGTTGGCGGGTCGCGGGCGGCTCTAGAAAATTTTCCCATTGCGTGGCATAATTTCCAATTTTCTCCCACGCCTCCGCGGGTCCCCTAGTGGACACATGTCAAGCCACGGCTCAAGTGGAAAAAGGGGGTGAGGAATGGCGGAGCGGTGGGGAATTCAGAAGTTTTAGGCTTAAAAATGAAAGGAAAACATTTTACACGTGTCTCTCTGCTTGAAGGCGAAAGGGTGCCACGTGTCGTGATCCTATTGGTCATAGGTGACGGGCGATGGAGAAGGATAACGATTTTCACCCCAAACAACTCAAAACTTCAAAGTCAAAAACAATCTCGCACCTCTGCCAAGCAATAGACTGCCACGTGTCGTCACGTGATTGGACGCGGGCGGAAGAGTGGTGGAAAAACTCAAGGCATCTCGCCCAAATGGTTTTAAGGTCTAAAAAGTTTGTGTGGGCCCGCGCATCTGCAAAGGAAAAATTCCAAGCGGGACGGGGTTGCGGGACCGCGAAGACAAAAGGAAAAAAATGCCAAAAGAGAAAACAAAGCGCTAAGTCCAAAACCTTCCCGCACACCCATCCTCGACACATGTCAAAGACGTGATTAGTCGCGGGTGAGCGGGATACGGGAGAAAGTGGGAAAATTTTCCCAAGGTATTTTTTTAAAAAGGACAAGTTCAAGATTTGGTCCACCTCTCCAGAGGTACCATGTGGCAGTCCCGATTGGTTGTGGGATGGTAGGGGCCATGAACTTTTTATGGAAATTTTTTCAAAGTTAAAAATTAAATTTTTAACAGTTAGATTTATTTATTATTATTTTTGAATGTCAATTTGAAGTAAAACTTCAAATGGCCATAAATTTTGATAGGAAGCTCAGATTTGGGCAAACTTGGACTTTCTTAAAAGCTCTCAAAGCCCTCTTTACACAAGAGTCGTCAATTTTGGAATTTGATGAATTTGGGAGGTCAATTTTGAGAAACCAATCTGTAGGGTTTTGCAAAGAAAAAGCTGGGAATTTCTAACTTATAATTTTTTTGTTCAATTTTGAATTCCTACTTTCTCAACATGTCAAACAAACATGGAGACTTGTTTTTAGATGAATTTAGGAAGGTTCCAAGATCTGATTTGTTTAAGAGAGTTGCAATTGAAATTGTACATCACTTGACAATGCAGGATGATTGCACAAGCTTTGATTTTGATTTTACAAAGTACTGAAAGGTCTTTCTTAAGTTTTATTGTCAAATTGAGTTCCTTAGGACTTGTTAAGTCTCAAATTCAATGTCTCATATCTTATTGCTTGGTGCAAGTTTGAGCTGCTCATTTCTTTGATAAATTTGATTGTCAGATTTAGAAAATAAAACAGAGATCAAACATTAAAGGTTCTTAAACATTTTTCCATTCTCCAAGTGTGGGAGTTCATTCCATGCAAGTCTATTACATTCCATCAAATTCACACAACATTTAACAGTCAATAAGCAAAGTCTGATTTCCAAATTTCAACTCATTTCAAAGAGAACAAAGCACTGCCTTTTTCCTTCATACTCATTCTTCTTTCAAACAAAGATTTTAATTCACAATAGCAATTCAATTCCAAGCAACAATGCAAGTTTGAGAAAAGTAGTGCATTCCTTTATTGATTTCCAACAACAAATTTACAACTTATCTCTTTCTTTTAACTTCAAATACAATATACAATACATATAACAATTCTTCACATTCCTTTTCAAAATAGAGGATGGAATATAACTTTTACATTTCACATTTCAATTTCAATCTTTCTTCATCAACACAAGTATTTTCTTATTACAAATAATTATACAATTCATCCACTTCAGAGTGGGAAGGATTTCAATAAACTTGCTCACAAGAAGGGACTATCAAACTGTATATTCCTCTTGCTCAAAAATAGCAGCATGCTAGTTTCTTCATCTTTTCATCTTGATCACAACAAGGAAGGGGAAAGGCAATGCTCTCCACCCAACCAAGACATCCAATGAAAGGAGAAGCCTTCCTTCATCATTGGCCCCCGAGCCCCAACCAAAGTATAATCAAAGGTGTAATTCAATCATGGCAATAATTGGCTTCCATAACACAACATTATTTCACATGCACATTTCTTTTTGAAACACAATGCAACACAAAACAAACAATGCAGTTCAAAACTACATTTCAAAACATTTCAAAACAGAACTCGGGCTTGATCTTGCAAGCCAAATGAGCAAGACCTATGGGGAAGTTTCTTATGCCTCCCAATTGGGAATTGGGAATCCACCAAAAACAAACCGCCAATTAATTCATCACACACACATTTCTTTATGCCCCCACAAAATCCCTATAGATTTCCTTATGCCCCCCACAAAGTAAGAAATGCAAGCTATTTATTTTCCAAGGTGGATCCCAAACCCAAACTCCCTCCACAAAAATCTGATGGCAATGGCATTCCTTATTCCCCCCTGCATGGATTCCCCATAGCCTTCTCCTACACCATCCCTATGGCAGTCTACCCAAACAGCCCATAAAACATGCAAAACATTCACCATTCACAACAACACAAGAAATAAATGACCGCATAAAAGAAGAGCTGAGCTCCTACCTCTCCATGGAAGGATTTGCTCCACACAGCAAGCTTTGAATGTCAAAAACACAGTCCCAAAATAGTAGTGCCAAAGTATCAAATGCTCTCCAATTTCCTCCAAATCAACAAGAGCTCTAATCACGAAAAATGTGCCCCCAAGGATGAATGCAAAGAGGTTCAACAACCAAGCAACAATCTTCACCAAATCTTCTCCAAAGTAAGAGCTCCAATCACAAGAAAAATGCGCCCAAGGAT
This sequence comes from Taxus wallichiana var. yunnanensis, assembly GCA_018340775.1. Classification (NCBI taxonomy): domain Eukaryota; kingdom Viridiplantae; phylum Streptophyta; class Pinopsida; order Cupressales; family Taxaceae; genus Taxus; species Taxus wallichiana. The sequence goes on along the minus strand of CM031243.1, from coordinate 630,091,234 downwards.
GCATGCAAAATGTTTCAACAACCCCCAAAACAAGAAGAGAGTTTGAAATATATAGAAGAGGGAAAGAAGAGGATGATGTGGATCCATGTAGGATGCCACATCATACATCCTCACATTCAAACACCAAAGACAAACTCCAAACTCCAAGGCTCAATAAAGAGGTGGGTGAAAAATGACAAGTTACTTGCACACTCAAAAGAGCCCACACCTCAAGGGACAAAAATTAAATGAAATGTAAGAGAGTGTAATCCAAAACAAGCAACATGATGAATAAAATTCATTATACAAGTCAAAAATCACATCTCCAACCATTAGTATGGTTGGTGAATTAAATTTAGAGGCATGGGACAAGTTTTACTTGTCCCACAAGCCTCCAAAAAACTACCCCAGGAAAAATTCGAATTTCCATGGAGGTGGAGTATTTCATACTCTAAAATTTGACTTACACAAGCTCTTACAAATTAATTACAGCAGCCAACAACTCTTATAATTACTTCCCATATCCCAATTTAATTTATTTAAATTTTAAACATATGATCTCCTCACATTAATCTATCACAATTAATTTATTAAAAGAAGAGAACACATTACGGATAAAATACATACAACAATAAATAAACATTAACCATAATAATAAGATACACACCCATGGTCACATATAAAGATGATTCCCCCATGGGAATCTCTAATAAAACAACACACAACACAAAACAAGTTGCCATGGTGACCTTGTCAAATTCACCTAGAATTCCACTTTGGTTAGTCTCGATCCCGATGTTTGTTGTGATATTTTAAACCTGCAAAACACAAATACCTCCTTCAGCCTCGTGGCCATATCAGAACGTCCAAAATGAATATATAATAAAATCACAAAATCATCTATACATATGAATCACAACAATCACCAAGGCAATCAACGAAATCATTTACAATTTATATCGACAACTATATCATCATCAAATAATTTTCCTTTTCTAGGTTTACTCATAATCTCCAAAATCACATGTCCGAATAACTTCCATTAAACATCCATGTCAATAGTATATCATCATCCACATATGAGTGTCTCTAATAATCATCATGCATTATATATAATCAGATTCAACAATAATCCAGGATCTGACATCTAACACCATACTAAATCAAAACTATTTAAAATGTTTGTCATATAGTCTACATGAGATCAAGATTAGTAATAAAAGGTGCCAAAGGGAAGTGGGCACTCAATATTACACTAAATGGGTTGAGGCCATTTTGGTAATTTCTATAAAAGATAAGAAAATATGCAAGTTCATCAATCATCACATCATTTTCCACTTTGGCGTTCCCCATCACCTTATCACAAACAACGGAAAATAGTTCAATAATAAAACCCTACGAAAACTTTGTGACAACTTCACATTCAACTCAGTTTTTCTTCACCTTATTACCCACAGGCCAATGGCCAAGCTGAATCTTCCAACAAAACCCTCAACAAGATTCTCATGAAATTTTTCGATGATACTAGCAAGGATTTGCACACGCACATTCCTTTCGCCTTATGGGCTTACCACACTAGTATTCGCACATCTACCGTAGCCACACCTTTTTCTTTAGTATATGGCACAAGACATGTTTTACCTCTTGAGGTCCAAATTCCCTCTCTTCGCATATCACTCAAAGAAATTCTCAATGACGAAGACTTTTGCCAAGGTCGTTTAGAACAACTCGAGATTTTAGAATAACATCGTTTAACTACTCTTGATCACATGTAAATCTATCAAAAACGTATTAAACGAGCCTATGATAAACGTGTCCATGAGCGAACTTTGAAGGTTGGTGATCTTATCCTAAAGGAAAAACAACACATAACCAAAGAAGAGAAAATAAAACGGGAAATATTGCTCCTAATTGGCTTGGACCCTATATCATCACCCATGCCTATGGATCAGGCGTTTATCATTTAGCTTCACTTGAAGGTAAACCTAAACCTGAGCCCTTGAATTCCTTGCATCTTTGACCATTCTATTATTTAATAAAGTACTACATCACTTTATGTCACTTACATGCTCGTCCCTTGAGTGCATCTCTCCCTCCACCTACCTATTTTAAGGACCTACGACTAAACTAGAATTGTGTGACTATCCATCACTATTCAACCTTGTCTTCAATATGAGTACCACGGATCTACTCATGGCATTATTCTCATGTATATTTTTTGTCCTCTTCGTATGGAATCTCATGGTTATTCATCACTTAAAACCCCCTTCTTTCATAGCTAAACTTTTTTTTTTTTAATGGTCTTTCCTTCATAAAATAGGCCTACATTCCTTTATAGTCTTGTCCATGACTTTGAGTCCAAAAAAATGAAATGAAAAACAAATAACTTAGGATACCTAAAACTCTACTCCTTGAGTCAAACTTCTTGCAAATATATGAATCCCTCCAAATGACATCTACATATATCTAGTTTGTTATAAATAGATTGCTCCCTTGAAGGAAAACTATAAAAAATTATCCTCATATTGCATTTAGTCTATCCAAAAAGAAGACTAGCATGTACTTATAGACTTCCCACATCGATTAGTCTATACAAAAGAAAAGGAAAAGCAAAAAGTCAAGAAAATTTACAAACTTTTAGTCATGGACTTACCTATCTAGGTTTTGGGTATCTTGTAGAAGGGGCATATTGTCCCACAACAAGCTTACGCTAAACAAACCCTTCCACTTTACCTTCTATTTTCTTATCTTCCAATTAACTCAAGGGACGTGGCATGTATTCTACACATTGTGATCATGCAACTTCTTTCACCTTTAGATCTATCGATAGTGCAGTGTATCTAGGGACTTATGTTCAAATAAGTTTATGGGACAAACACTTAGGGTCTTTTTCCAACTTCGAGCATTTTTCTTCCCTTTTAGTTCACCTCTGCCTACATGGTTATTTGATTCACTAAGAAAACATCATCCAAGCCTGTTACCTATACACCTACACCTAATCTACCCTACCTATTACCAATTTCACATTTCACCTTGCCTATCTTCATCAATTTTCCTTACCCAATCATGTTACCTAAACCACCTACCTATTCAACCTACCCAACCCACCTTTCTTCTTCCCTAGTTTAAGGGAGAACTACATCAGCCAGAGGCCCCTTTCACAAGGGATATGTAGGAAGCACTCTTAGGGCATGGGGCCCTTCGAGGTTAGCTCAACCACCCTTTACCCCATCATCATTTTCCCACATCAAACAAACACTTAGTTAGATTCCATAACAACAATAATTTGGAAGTTAACTTTAAATCAAACCATACATCATATATACCTCATCATTTATTTTCCATCATGTCAATAACTTGGAAATTAAATTGACTCAACACAAAGTAGACTCAACCATGCCTAAACAACCTAGTTTCCATAATATCAATAAGTTGGAAATTAAAACCATTTTACCGACATAGGTTTATCTTGACCGGTATTAGTCATGTGCCCTAGGGTACCGTGGTTAGTTTCTCTTGACCGATATCATTTACCCTTAACCGGTATCGGTTAGCCTCCTTGAGCCCACTATACCACTTATCACCACATTTGATTTCCCAAAACCCTTTTTCGTCCTACCCAAGCCTCTACCTAGCCTTATCACCCAACCTAATTTCCTAATTACCTACCACCCAACCACCTTGTCATTTAGGGCATGTTGTTTCCTCTACTAAGGCCTTGCCTATGGCCTTACCTATTACCCAACCTGCCTATGCCTATTTGACACTCAAATTCACCTGCTCACTATACCTTGCGACGTTGCTACTCGTGTTATTTTTCCTACCAACCTTTCCTTGCCTTATGTCATGTTATTTATCTTGACTTGACCAAACCTATTGGTGCTTTGGAACACACCTATTTCCCATTTCGACACCTAGCCTACTTATGTTTCCAGGACCATATCCTTGTACCTTGGATACCTGGATCACATTTGCCTTGTTTGGATAAACTATCGACCTTTGACACCGTAGAGTTTGTGAGCTCTTCAGCCTAGTACCTTGTTTCATTTGATATGTGTGTGTGTGTGTGTGTTGTTTTGAATGCCCCAACCTATTACCTAAACCCATATCACTATTTCTCGTGCTTAAAATTTACCTAGTATAGTTTCACTCCACCTACCATTTTATCAAACCCCTCACCAATTAATCCTCTTCCTTCATTTGGTTCCAAGTTTGAGGGGATCACATCCACTCAAACACAGGGAAACCTAAGTTTCACCCACACTTAGGAAAACCACTTCAATTTTTGTCCACGTCGCTTATCAAAACAAGCTACGTGATAAAAAGGGGAAAATGTCGACACCCAAAATTGGGTCAAATTCTCCTAACCCCTTTTGATAAAATTACTTTACACTATACCTACTCATGCCCCTTGTGCACACATTTTAATTAATTGAATTACTTTAATTAATTAATTATCTACCTCACCCCTCCACCTCACCTAATGCCACCTCACCTATCCAACTCACCCAAGACCCATTCCCCAGCCTATTAATTAACTAGGACTAGGTCTATACTTATCCTAACTAACTAAGACTTAGTCTAGCCCTAGAAATTAACTCCCATAACTCCTCCAACAAAGATTCTACTTATCTAGGTGCAATCTATCACTTAAGACCCGGATTTAAAATATTAATCTCGCTAAAAATAGAAAATATTAGGCTATTTTTGGCAACCTTGACCTATTCTCCCTAATCGACGCCATTTTTTCCTCGGCCGACGTTAGTTACCTAACCACCATTGGTCACTTTACATACACTTTCACAACTCTTCACACAAGTTTTCATTCACTTATTGGAGCCCTCTTACATTCAAGCTCAAATCTTCAAGCTTTCCTACATCTCAACGATGAACACACAACCACAATGCAAGAAAAGCAGTCGATCCTCCTTCCAGAGCATTGGAATACTCACATGAGCATATAGGCTTCACTTCCAGGCCTTTGGGCAGAGACATCTCCTCTACAATCAACCACCAACCATCCCCACTCATAGGATCTACAAAATACCAAGTAAGTATTGTGATTTTATCATTTGTGCTTATTCTAGTATAGATCTCTTGTTCTTTCTTTATTTACATTCCTTCCACTACCAAAGGTATATAACCTTTTTCCCACCAACCTACTATTCTACCATCTTAAGCCTTTAAACCCTTTCCAACCTCCTTTTCAACATACTTGCATCTTCTTAACAATATCACGACCTTATCAACACCACCCTTACTCTTTGTGCAATCACAAAGAGGTTAAAAACCTATTTTAATCATCTCCCACTAATTTCCCCTACCAACATTGGTTACCCAATCAACGTCGGTCCACCGTCCTATACCAACGTCGGTCACCTAGCCAACATCGGTCTCTGTGTCTATTAAATTTCCCTAAGACAACGAGCTCACCACCTCTTTAAAACAACCCAAAACCCTTCCTAACTCCACCCAGACTTCACCCATAACCTCTGCCTCACCTAAAAACCTACCTAGCCATTCAAATATAATCCTAGCCTTACCTTTTAGTAAATATTTTATTGTGTGTTATTAGATAATCCTAAATCTTATAACTACAATAGGATGTACTTGTTTATTATTTATTCCCACATTGATTTGTATTAAACAGAGGATTGACAGCCTTCTAGGAAGTATCATACTTCCTGATCTAGCTATCACTAGGCAGTCCTCTAATTCTTACTATTTAATACGATTTTGTGGTCTTGTTTTGATTCTTATATAGGTCGTTCCTCCTAGCCAAATGGAAGCTCACACAATCAGCTCGGATCAAAAGTCTACAACACGTGCAATACCTTCTACTATCTACATAACACATGTATTCCTCCTACGCCCTTTACCTTCTTATTCATTTCATCTTTACTACAAATATGTGTGAAACATATATATCAAAATCATGGAGAGAATATTTCCTAATGAAAAGGCAAGGATAGAAGCATTGTATGATACTTTGACCATAAATTTTTTGAGTTGGTGGGTGATGCACAAAATAAATATATCTCATTGGAAATGAGTAACTATACTATTAAAATCTAGATTCTTGGAGATTTGAGGTTATTATTCTACGATCCTCGAATACACTAGAGAAACTAATCTTTGAAAACATATTCAAGCTTATGAATAGAATTGGAGGCTATGTGGGTAAACCTCTCCCTTATTAAGGACTCAATTGTTCGTATGGACCATAGGACTCATACCGTGATCATGGTACGCACAAATGAGGGGATTAGATGGGAGACAAAATATTGGGATCAAATAGTTAAATATTTATGTCATACTTTCACTTTTTGGGATGTGGATTTGAACATTTTGAGGGCATTACAGAAAATTAGAACATTCTTGTTTCGACTCCATAAGAAACCACAAAATAATATTCTTAAGAAAAATAGAAGACATAATGGGAGATCATGAAGCCGCAAGAAAGCCCAATAAAGATACGAGAGATGGAAAGATGCTATAATGTGGAGAAACAAGAAAAGGAAGAAAAACCTAGAAAACCTAAGGTACAAAGTTATAGCGGATGAGAGACAAATAGTAGAAAACAAAGATGAAGGAGAAAAATACTACTATTAGCCATTGAAAATCAAGAATGAAAACATTACGACAGAGAGGAACTGAAAAACTAGCTAAAATTGGAGATTACTAGATAGAGGAAGAAGTAGCTAAAGTAATGCAATTGTTATTCTAGAGTTCCAAGACATTTTCCCAAAATATTTCAAAGAATTGAAGGGGATAAAAGAAGAAGTTGGAATGATGAAAATTTGGATCAAAGAGGGTTTAAACCAATGAAGAAAAATCCATACTGATGAACCCAAATTTGAAGGTAAAGGTGAAATCTAAAATAGATAAAATGATGCATGTTGGGATCATTAAACTAGTAGATGATGCGAGTGGATCATTCCTATGGTAATCCAAAATTTTAAAAAAAGCTGGAGAGATCCATGTATGCATAGATTATAGGGAATTGAATAAATCTTGTGTGCATGATCCCTTTCCAACCCCCTTTACAGAAGAAGTACTAGAAAATGTCACTGGAAGAGAAGTGTATTCCTTCACAGATGGTTTCTCCAGTACCACCAAGTCAAAATTACTCTGGAGGACCAACCAAAGACCACTTTTTCCACCGAATGGGGATCCTTCATGTATATAGTTATGCCATTTGGACTGAAGAATGCACCACTAGTATTTATTAGGATCATGATAAATGACTTCAAAGATTTCATTCATGATTTTATAGAGGTTTATCTTTATGATTGGACAGTTTATGACATGTTGAAAAATCATAAACAAGTATTGAGATTGATGTTTTAGAGGTGCAGAGCTTCACAAATCTCTTTAAATTTGAAAAAATGTATATTTTTGACTCCCTTTGGTACACTACTGGGGCACATAATATGTAAAGAAGGTTTTTGTTTGATCCTTTAAAGACTTCGTGATTGTAAATTTACCACCACCCAAAACACAAAAAGAAGTAAGGACACTCCTTGGCTACACTGGTTATCATAGGAAGTTCATCAGAAACTATGCAGAAATAAGTGCCCCTCTGGAAGAATTATTGAAGAAAAGAATAAATAAACAAATCCCTTGGTCCAAGGAATGTGCAAATGCTTTTGAGATTACTAAAAGATAAAATTCTTCATGCTCTAATTTTGATTTTTCCTGATTGGAAGATACCATTCCACGTCCATGTGGATGCATCTGGAATAGCAATTGGAGCTGTTTTGACACATCCTAGGGAGAAGATGGACCACCCAGTAGCATTTTCTAGTAGGAAATTATCCAAAGTAGAGAGAAACTATACCACAACAAAAAGGAGGCCCTAAGTATGGTGTATGCCCTAATGAAGTATAGACAATATTTACTAGCTACTTCCTTCACATTCTACACTGACCATGAACCATTGAAGTACTTGATAAATAGACCAATGTTACAAGGAAGAATTTTTAGATGGTTTATGTTCTTTCAAGAATTTGATTTCACGGTAGTAGTCAAACCTAGGAAGTTAAATAATGGTCCAGATTACTTATTGAGGATTGAGAATGGAGAAGATGAAGGGCCTATAGATGATGATTTCCTAGAGCCCACTTATTTTTAATTTAAACCATACCCAAGGAACTAGATGAAATTTTTCAAACTACTACATACAACAAAATTCCCAAGTAATTACACCCAACAGTAGAAGAAAAAATTGTTGAGTAGAGCATTCCTATTTACTTTGATTTAAGGGAAATTATATAAGAATGGAAAAGATGATGTCCTAAGAAGAGTAGCATTGGAACATGAAAGGAACAATGTTTTTATTGAAGAACATGAAGGGATAGATGATGGACATAATGGAGGGGAGAAGACAATAAGGAAAGTGATGATGGTTGGACTATGGTGGCCTACATTGTTTAGAGATGCTCATAAACATGCTAGATCATGTGATATTTGTCAAAGAATGGGAAAACCTAATGCAAGAGATAAAATGCCACTCAGACCTATATAGGTGCTAGTCCCATTTGAAAAATGGGCTATTGATTTCATAGGACCAATTAAACTAGTAGCCAAACATTATCATGCGAGATTTATAATCACTAGAATAGAATATCTGACAAGGTGGGTGGAGGAGGTCCCAACAAAATATTGTACTGTAAAGACGGTGGCTAAATTTTTGTATGAGAACATAATTACAAGATTTGTGTAGCCTCTGTGTATTACTAGTGATCATGGAAAACATTTTATGAATGAAACCATCCAAGAACTATTGAGCATGTTTATGATTAATCACAATAGAATCACTCCATACCACCCTCAGGAAAATGGAACCGTAGAAGAATTTAACAAGGTATTGGAGAAGGTCTTAATGAATATTTTCTCATTACAAACTGTTGATTGGGATTTGAAGATACCCACCACTTTATGGGAATACCACACAACATACAAGAGGCTTACAAATTATTCTCCATTCAGATTGGTATATGGGTTAGAAGCCGCAATTCCCATAGAGTTTGTTCTTCCTATCTTGAGAATTGCTAGTAGCATTTAGGATGACAGAAGATGATTCCCTTCATGAAAGATTGATAGAACTTGAGAAATTAGATGAGAAGAGATTCATATCCATGTACAATCAAACACAGAAGAAAAGAAGATAGAAGGCATGGCACGATTACCACATCAAGAAGAAATAATTTGATATTGGAGACTAGGTACTCCTTTATGACAACAAATATAAATACCCAGGAAGTTGAAGGTTAGATGGTTGGGACCATACATTATTAAAAAAAAACCCTTCCGAGCAAGTAAAACTACAGACCTTGTAATTAAAATAACTCCTTGGACATGTAAATGGAGCAAGGCTCAAGATATATGTAACTTAGTAAGAAATGAAAAATGAGAGAAAAAAACAAAGAAACAAATACAAAAAGACCGACCTACTTTAAAACCAACAATTCGGCGGGTAGGTCGAGGGGTAGGGTGAAAACCCACAAGGGACTCTCTACCCTTAGAAAAAGTAAAAAGGGGAAAAAATAAGAATCCTGGAGGAAGAATACCCGCTCAATAAAGAAAATACCGGCCTATTTGAAATCAATAATTCCGTGGATAGGTCGAGGGTAGGATGAAAACCCGTAAAGGCGTCTCTACCCTTAAGAAGGAAAGTGAGAACAAAAATAATAATCCGCGGAGGTAAAATACCCAGCTGATAAAGGAAGAGAAAATCGTGGAGGAAGCACACACGCTCAAAATAAAGGAAGATAGATAACATCATCAAAACCGCAAAATGAAGAAACAAAAGCATTTCATGAAATAAAGAAGTGAAAATCCACACAAATAAAAGAATAGATAAAGTCGTGTAAAGAGGAGAAAGATGAAAACCTAGAAAGAAAGAATAAAAACTGTGATAAAAATAAGTAAAAGAAACTCGCGAAAAAAAAGGGGAAAGTGAAAACCGTGAAATAAAGTAGATACTACAAAACCGCACAATTCAAAAAGGAAAAGCTGCGTAAAAACCGTTTTCAAACCACGTAAAGAATAAATTCACGAAAAAGCGAAAAATGTGAAACAAAGAAAGAATTCAACCCTCTACAGAAACAATAAATGCGGTAGGTGGAAATCAAAACTATATAAGGGAGGAATTTATGAAGATCTAGGCATTATAAATATACAAAGAGATTGCAAAAAATCCACAAAGCAAGTAAGGGAAAAATTAGGTAAATCTTGAAGAAGCTATGGATACTCCAATTGAAGCTGCACAAGTAGAATTCGCATGACCCAAATTCGAGAAGTATTCTGCCAAATCACACAAACATGATCCATAGGGCACATTTTCACACATTCCATTCACTTCGTTCGCACATACATGGGATTTACGAATTACATTCATTCATTCAATGTTGAATATGATCATACCAGACTTGAGGTAGATAAGGAATTGTTGCTAGCGAAAAATTCAACTACTAAAAAAGAAGAGTGCAAGAAAAATGCAAAAGTCATTATAAAATTGAAAATGGATGCGTGGAGCATAATTTTCTACTCCAGCAGGGAAGATAGGGCAATTAAAATTCTTCTCAGTCATCTGCATAATCAAATACTTTTCGTGGATCAACCATATCAAATTACTCTGAAGTAATGGTTAGGGTTATTGAGTTGTGGGAAAAAGGATGGTCTACATTGGAAAAGAAGAAAACCCTGATGCAGGATACGACAAAGGTGATGGGCATCATGACATGTAAATGAGGTATCAAAATTACAAATATTCCAAACCCTACTTTGAGGTATGCCACCAAATCCATTTGTTTAAAAATCTATCATACTAATAGGGAAGATGGCGCCCATGGGGTTAGTGCTCAATTAGCATTAGATATGGTGACGGCCCACTCTGAATACAACCTAGCCGAATTATTAGCCACAAAATTCCATGAGAATGTGAAGAGAATTAAAGAAGGAAAACATAATTTTTTTATGGGTCGATATTAATATGTTTGGCAATGTAATTTACAAAAACACTTCCACAAAAAGAAGAATTGGTTAATTGGAAATTAGATACCCTTATAGCAGAACAAATTTAGGAACACATGAGAATAATGGATGCAATTACTCAAATAAAATCACTCATTAAATGGGAAGATAGAATCGGGGGTTAGTGGCAAATAAATCTAGGGTAACAGAATGATAGTGGCAAAATATGAACATGAAGTTATGTTTATTGTGGACATTGACTATATCTTTATCAAACCACTAGTTCTCATGGACCAATCAAGTGTCGTCATTACCCTATGAAGATTCAGATGAGGTAGTTGAAACATCCATACAAGCACTGAAAGCATACCCTATGGATCCTAGGAAACTTGTTCTTCCTAGCTTTGATGATGTTATTACAGAAACCTTTGAGGAATACAAGCATAAATTTGCACCATCAGGAAAATCAAAAACAAGTGGAAGTGCAGCCCAAACATATAAGGAAGAAATCCCTTCCATTCAAAACCAATTACCAAAAGACAGAAAGCCCTAGCGAAAAGGAAAATTTAAAACAAGTCATGGCAAACAAAGAAAAAGAAGAAGAACAGTTTGAGGAAGTAGAAGAGATTTCAGGATCAGAAGAAGAAGAAGAAGAAGAAGAATATACTCCCTCACCACACATCCACAACACCAAGAGATACCACATATCTCAGAAGAACCTAAACCATGGATAGAAACTAATTTGACAAAAATAGCCTACATATACTATCAGAAATTATTATCCTCAGGGTATCTCTCAATTAGCACAAGAATATGTGGTGAGCACGGAAAACAACAAATGGAAATAACTAAGGCAATAGTCTATTACTTAGACAAATTTGGCTTTGTTCTTAAATACATTATGAGCCTAATTCTGGATAAATTAATAAAGGAGATACAAGAACATATTGAAGTGAAGAAACAAGCCACCTGAAGGATCTTCAACAAGAAATATCATAACTGAATGTTATAAAGAAAAGGACTACGAGAAGAGCAACAATGGTTTAAAGAGGTGGAAGAACTTATTGGATTTCTGATCAAAACAAGAAAAGAAAGAGAGAATAGAGCATCAAAATCTACAGAGGTAGAAAGGGAAAAGACAAAAATAAGAAAGAGGAGGTGGAAGTGGCTAAACAAGAAAAATCCCAAAAAGAGGAGGAAGAAAAATAAAAAGAAATAGAAGAAGCCAAAAAGATAGCTGAGAAAGAAAAATAGAAAATAGAGTTAGAAGTAATGAAAACAAAAAGAAAGAAGAGATAGAAAAGAAAAAGAAGGAACAAGAACAAAAGGAGAAGAAAGAAAAAGAAGAGGCAAAGAGAAAACAAAAAGAAGAGAAGGAGAAAAAGGAGCAAGAAGAAAAAGCAAAGATGATGGCAAAATGAGAGAAAAAGAAAGAAGAAGAAGAGAAAATACAGAAGGAGAAGAAGGCCAAAGAGGAGGCCACCCTAAAACAAAAAGAAGAAGACAATAGGAAAGCATAAAAAGAATCGGATAAGAAGGAAAAAGAAAAAGAACAGAGGGAGAAGTAGGAGAAGGAAAAGAAACAGAAAGAAGAGGAAGAATAGAAGAAGAAGGAAGAAAAGGAGGAGGAACAGGTGAAACAAGCATTATAGATATCATCCTAAAAAATAATGATAGCACAAGCACCTCAAGACCCATTAATCAAAATCAAGCAAGCTCTACAAAAAGGAAACAAGAACAATCTTTCCAACTACAACAAGAAGTTTTTGATAAAACCGTGGAGGGATTTAAAGTCCATTTAGAAAAATTAACTCCACTACAAAAGTCTACTTGCAGTCAAGTATTAGAGCAGAGTGCCACCCAAGATTGGATGCAAAGGTGTGTTGAATTAGAGGAAGCAATGCAAAATATGCTCGTCGCCATTCAAATAGATAAGTCACATATCAAGGTTGATCCTACACTTTCCATTGAAGCAACTACATAGAGTACACAGTAGGGGAAATTTTGAAAACACACCACATAAACTTGGAAGGAGAGAAAGAAATAATATGCAAAACTACAATTGAGGAACACAAGGTAGAAGTCATGAAACCTCATATAGCATAAAATCAAAAAGACAAAGTGAACAATGAATTGCGGTGACAAAATCGAGACAGAGCTAAAAATACTTGTCAGTATATTACACATATACTATTGGATGGCCAAGCATGACCATGGAAGACAAGGTGAAGATGGAAAGACTTGAACAAGAAATATATAAAATTTCTACAAAATATGATATTTTAAAAGACAAGGATGACACAAAGAGGAAGAAATTGGTGGAACCCACGGAGAAATATCAAACCTAGCAGACGGACACGGAAAGAGAATATCTATGATATGCAGGAATGTAGCACTACATTAGAAAAAGCATTGGTGAGGATGCAACAAGAAACTACACTTACACAAGATCAATGGAATAAGATACAGGCACATCCCACTCCATCTGAATTAGTCTTACTGGTTCAAGAGAATACACAACTACAAGAGTGGATAGATCAGGTAAATAATCATTTGAATTCTTGGTCTAACTATGAAAAGAATATCATTCCTCAAATTACAAAGTACATGCTGCAAAGTATGTCGTAAGGGCTGAGAGGTTGAGGTGTCCCAAAAACTTAGTTAGGTGATTCAAGTGAAGGAAATCTTCCTTACGTCAAATGTCTAAGTTTCTGGGGAGGTTGATGCTTCCATAACTTGGTGTCCCATAAATCCAGTTTGATCGAGCGAGGGGGAACCCTTCCCTATGCCAGACGTCTAAGTTCTGGTGGTTGATGCCTATATCATATTTTTGGCCAAATTTTTTGAAGGAATTCACAGAGTCTTCATCAGTTGTTGTCTCGAGGACGAGACAAAGTTTAAGAGGGGGATAATGTTGACAGGAGTCTTCATCAACTTTTTGTATAAGCCGTGAAGTTAAGGAAAGTTGCATGGATAAGGAATGAATCCTTATTAAACTATAAAAGTCTTGATATACTAAGCAAATCCATGATACACAAGAGAAAGCTGCGGAAGAGTGGAAAAAGTCATCAAACAATGGAAAACGTTGCATAAGCTGACATAAAAATGCATAAAAAAAACAAAACATACCAAAGTATGACACAGAGAAAGCCGATTAAAGGCATGAGTCAAAAGAAGTGTCTTTTGAAGCTTATTGTATTTTGTATATTTATTGTAATTAATGTATTGTATAAGGTGTGCCTCATGAAAGACTTATGTGAGAGTGCCATTTTGAGATTTTGTAAGAGAGATAAGAGAGTTAGAATGAAAGGAATGTATATGTACTAGAATGATGTAATGCATTTTGATAAATGAATAAAGATTGAAGTTTTGGGAATGAATTATCTTGCATATTGTTCTTTACTTTTTGTTCTTAGAGTAGTAGTGGTGTATTTCCGCGTACATCCTTAACAAAGATCAATTTTTTCTAAGCCTCACATTATTGTCCAACAGAAAAGAAAGGTTCTCTTTAAACCAAATCCAAATTTGATCTTTTGATGAGGACACACAAGAAAGGGAAATTTTGATGCAAAAAGGAGAAAATAAGGAAAAAATAGGAATATCTAGATAATGCTTTTACTTTTATATGAAATTAAGCGAAGAGTGATCTAGGAGGTTGAACCCAACACGAGCAAGCAAAAAGGGGAGCCTTGTGTTGCAGTGTTAGTAGAAAATAGAAGAAGCAGAAAATAGCAAGAAATGTAAAGGATCACCTAAAGGGTGGTCCCACAGGCATTCCAAGAATGTTGATCTAATTTTATCGTTTGATTCAAATTAATGATGTTAGCTACTAAAGAAAGCTAAACAACTTAGAAAATGGAGGGTTTAAGGTACCTCAAATGTGTGATGTGGATGAACGGCGCAAAATGGTTGATCATCGTTGTTACTGGTGATGACCTGCAAAACAATGACACTAAGAGGAAATGGATTAGATGATAAATGGGGGGTTGCCCGACAAAGTCGGCTCCAGAAGCGTTAACTTCCTTGGTGGATGTCAACCCCATGTTTTGATAAAATAGGATAAAGTTAATAATAATAAGATTTGGATAATATGCGAAATCTAAGGCGCACGAAACTAAAAATGTAGAAATGTAAGGCACATGTGAATCGATCTAAATCTCTATAAATAAAGAATACATGATTGGGTCAACGGTGACCTAGATCACAGAGGGCAGTCGATGATGACTGAGCAGATGAAGCGAGCACAATGGATAAAATATATATCTGGAAGGATTCAAATTTAGATTTGATGATGAAAGAGACGTGTAAATGTTGATAGAAACCCGAGAATGAAATCTGCGATAGGGAAATAGAAAGGATGTAAAAGATACAAATTTGGAGGGATTGGATGGAAATTGGGCCCGGATCGATGGTGACCAGGTTGGGTTGGCAATCCTTTGGTAGCGAGACAAAGTAGATTTGGAGTGACAGAGAAGCCAAATAAAAAAGTTGAGAACTGAAAGCAGATAATGGGGCGAAATGCAGACACGAGAGAGGGTGCAAACAAATGAAAGGATGATGACCCGTAGTCAGGTTGATGGTGACTGGGTAGAGCGACGCAACCGGCAAGGCGATGCAAGACAAGGCCAAGGATGGATAAGCTGGATGGACAACTTGCAAGTACAAGGGATGAATAGGACAACTAAAACGAAGTCTATGGAGATGATCGAAGGATTTCTAAGAGTGATGTAAGCAATCTGAAAGGAGATCCAAGAGGTCAGAATGCTGTATTGCGAGGATGCTTAGGCAAGAGAAAAGGTTCACAAGTCGCAAGAAAGCTCGGATATTTACATACATGCCTTGGGAAGAGGGTGTGAATGTAATTTAATAGGGTCGATGGTGACTGGGTTGGTTCACCACCGACTATGGGGAAAAATTTCCCAACATGGTGGATTTTTTGTTTTTAATCAAGATTTTGGGCTCTTAAGGATGGGATAAAGCGTTTTAAATCTTATGAGCGGGAAGAGGTTATTTAGGGATGTGTCATGGGTAGTTAGGAGATAAAGATGGGTAGGATAAAAGCTAGAAAAAATGTAGCGATGTAGATTACGGATAAAAGCATCCTAAAGGGAAAGTCCATTAGGGCTAGTGGAGATTAATTAATTAATTAGGATTAAAGGTGATGAAATAATAAGTGGGCATTTAATTAGATGAGGGGGATGAGCTAAATTAATGGGGCCTAACTAGGACCATGGTGAGATACATGCAACACGGGAAGATGAGGATATGGATACCAAATTTAGGTGTCTACACTTTGATCTCTTATAACTAAAGTACCCAAAAATTGAAATACCTCTTGACAAACCCGTTAATACTAGACAAATGAAAATTTGGATAATCTTGCTAGTGAATTTGACATAGAATATGTCAATCAAAAGGATGTTAAGGACAAGTTCTTTTAGATGGAGCACCTCTCCAAGAAACCTCATTGTTAAACATGGACTTACCAAATGAATCCATTATGCTTATTGAAGACCTTACTACCTAGAGACTTTGTTTTGATGGTTTTTAACTCATCATGGCTCAAAGCGAGCATCCTACTAATCACCAAAACATCGATTTTATTTCAAGGGCCTTTAGAATAGGTTTCTAATGCAAAAACAACATATAAGAATATGAGGCACTCAATGCATGACTTAAAATATCTATCAAATATAATATACATTAAGTAATGTTCATTAGCGACTCAGAACTCATTATAAACAAGTTAACCATGAGTACAACATCAAGGATGAAAATCTTAACACTTATAAATGCATAGTGGATATCCTTGTAGAATATTTCACACGAATCAATTTTGAACAATTTTCCTGTCTACGAAATAGGTATGCATATGTCATGGCTACTATTGGCTCTTTCCTAATCTTGTTGATAGACAACAAGGAATTCATGTTCTTCATTGGACATCTCGTGACTCTAGCCTACGACACATAGGAATCATGATTGGTATGTGAAGTTTTGGTCCCTTCTCCCTTTAATAAAAAGACATTTACAATATCGGTAAATTAGTATTACCATAGTATTTAATACTTTACGATGTTGTAAAATAATACTTATACAATATTTGTATTAGTACGATTATGTATTAGTATATAATTTATTATTATATTCTAAATCTAATATATATTACAAATATAACTTGTAATATATTGTTATTTATTGTGGCTCTAACAACCAATCAATGCATTTATGTATAGATATAAGCAAAACATTAAGATATTTGTTCAACTTTGTTCCTATATAGATATCATGCATTCTTGACTCCCTATTTATGGTGTATTCTTTTCCCTTATCACACTCGAATCATTCATTGTTAAGTCTTTTCCAATTACTGTTTACATTTCATGAGCAATTGTACTTGTCCGACCATTCGAGTGGATCTTCTATTATTTGGGTTATATTGCGTTCGGTGAGACATTGTTTCAAAGGTGATTTTCAACATTGGAATGTTTTTGTCACCAACTCGCTATGTATGTAAATCCTCGTATGTGAATAGATATTCAATTACATGTGTATATGTTATTGGTTTATATATTTCTCGTATACTTTATATTCAGTCAATTGTGATTATAGCTTAATATTAGTTTTAAGCTATTTGTTATAATAGTTGTTAGTCTTGTTTTGTTTATTGTGTCATTAATATTGAGACTCTTGTCCACTACTGATTTAAATTTCTTTTTAAAAATTAAAAAAATGTTCATACGTACGTTTATTTGTGTCCGTGTCAAAATTAAAGCATGTACCTCAATCATCAAATGATGTAATAGTCAAATTTGCGTCATTATATAGTTGTAATAAAAAGTAATACAATATTACTTTTTCAATTGTCATCTTCATCATCGTGTCATTTGTCGAGTCATTTTGTTATCTATAGTCTCCAAATATTTTTGTATCATTGTAAAAGTCTAGAAAATAAAATAAAAATTATCTAATGGATGAATTTTTAGTGAACCCGACATTTTAAAATAAAGTGTTTTCACATTGCGGGGTAAGAAAAGACTAATTATAATGTGGACACTAATGAGCTTCAAATATCCAATTTATTGAGTAAGCAACACATTCACTAGAGTAAAATAGTACTTATATAACATCATGTTATTAGTATGGTTATGTATTAGAGTATAATTTGTTATTATATTCTAAATCTAATATATATTACAAATACACTTATAATATATTGTTATGTGTTTCTTATATAACAACCACTTGATTCTAGAAGAGAACCATGGGTTGTTGACTCCCTATTCATAGGCTATGTTTTTCCTATATATATTTGTATTTGTACTGTGGGTTTTGGAGCGTCAAATATAATATATCTAGTTATTATAGTGTTCACTAGATGTGTGCAAACTAAACCAAATATTTCATAGAACTTCCTTCATGATGTAATATTCCCACCTAATTTATCCCATAACCAATGTAAGAGCCTCATCCAAATCCTTTTTTGATACACCCTCCTTAGAGGCATTCTCTATCATTGAGGCTATGATGAGACCTTGTTAAGGTGTATAAATTTGGAGGAGTCAATCCTAGTTGTCAAAGAGGTGCACAAAGGTATTTGTGGAGCTCACCACATCTACATAGTCCTTTCTAAAAATATCCTTTGATTTAGATACTATTGGCCCACTATGGAAACATATTATCGACGATATCTTCATAAGTGTGTTCTATGTTAGAAGCAGGAAACCTTATCCATATGTCATCTCAATAACTATAACATATTATCATCTCATAGGTAAGCTCTATCCCACCTCATCTAATAACCTTAAACATATTGTTACCACAATTGAATACTTCACCACGTGGGAAAAATCCATTCCCTTCAAATATGTAATTGGTAGCGGATATCAAAATATATCTTGAATCGCGTTGTCTACCATTATGACATCCCATATGCCATTGTCTCCAAAATGGTAAGACTTTAAAAACAAACACCTCAAATCAGTATGCCAAGAATTCAAAAGCAAACAAAAGCAGTCTACACCCTATCACCCTTAAGGTAATGGACGGGACGAGGCTGCAAATAAATAGCTTATCAAGTTAATGAAGAAACTCATTAGCAAATATGGAAGAAAATGGCACCTCGAAATCTATCTCACCTTGTGGTCTTGCCAAACTTCCATTTGCACCCCTACTCCCTTATATTTGGAGTAGAGGATATAATCCCCCTTGAGATTGAGTTAATCTCTTTACACATCTCCTTGACATACTTTCTAGATGACAATGATAAGACTACATTGTGGCCCAACTTGCTAAGTTATAACTCTAGATGAGAAGAGGATTCATGCCTTAGATCACCTCAAAATGTATCGGAATTGACTCTATTGCAACTATAACAAGTGTGTCATCTCCTTGAGTTTAATAGCAATGATCTCGTCCTCATGTGATACAAGACCAACTAGGATAACAGGAAATATTGTATTGAACCAAAAAGATGCACATTGGAGTCGATCGGTTTTTACATTATGGAGCATTTGTTGTTTCATGAGCCTCATAGTGAAGAAATATATTCGTGAAGAGACGTGGATTATTTTGTTGCATTATATGGAGTGCACAATTCCTTTGCCCAATATTTATAGAGTGTAAATTTATTTTTTCCAATGTCTATTCTATTGTGCAATCATCCAATGTGAAAGTATTGTCTCCGTAATCTTGTTCGAGCCATGAACTTGGAATAATAGAATAATTGAAGGAATATGTTATAGGAAAGGCCAAATGGTTATGTGTCTGGGTCTATTGTTGGGTCTTTTGATCCTCTCAAGGAAATTCCATAGAGTTAAGAGTAATAGGAGGTGGCATGAACAATTGTTTAATTAGATGCGATTGTCTTAGGATAGTAGTTCAAGTTTGGAAGTGAAATCGGTACATAAAGGCATAGTGGGATGTGAGCTTAAGGATCATTTTGAATAAAAATAATGAAGAAGATATGACATGATAGGCAATAGTTATAAGACTGAATTATTGGAAATTAGTTAGATGTTATTTATTTGAATAAGATATCCCAAATCTTTTTTAATTTAAATCTATGTTCACTTGATCTTTCTATTAATGTATGATTAATTCATTTTGAATAAAAATAATGAAGAAGATATGACATGATAGGCAATAGTTATAAGACCTGAATTATTGGAAATTAGTTAGATGTTATTTATTTGAATAAGATATCCCAAATCTTTTTAATTTAAATCTATGTTCACTTGATCTTTCTATTAATGTATGATTAATTTAAGTGTTTTTATACACATTTTGAGGGGTGAAAGGTTTGGTTTTGTCCATAATTGGACTCCCACACCCATCTACATCATATGGTATCGAAGGAGATTAGTTTCTTGAGGTGAGGCATGAAAAATCTTACGGTTTTCCAATTTTTGAGTGTGGGTAGAAAATCATTATAGACATATTTCGATGGATGACTGTTGGGTAGGTGTGAGAGGAAGTTGCACAATAATATTTTGTGACTTTCCATAATGTGGATTATGGGTAGATGGTTTTTTGGGCATATTCTAATAAAAGGATTATTGTGTACAATATTGTGGATATTATGTTTGTGAATTAATAGAAAGAAAAAAATAGCATTGAAATAGCACACCATATAGGAATGTAGGATGCCAAAATTAGTGGGAGAGTTGAAGACTTGATTGAAATGATGTAAACTATGCAAAATCTATCATAAGCCATGGATGCGCATAATTTTGAGGTGTTGTTTTGGAATACAATAGTTATGATGAAGGTGGACCCACACAACAGAGAACACATGTTGTTAATGTGAATGTGAATGCAACCGTAGAGAAATAAGAAGCACAAGATGGTCCATAGGATACACTACACCATCAATAACTATGAAGGGGAGTAAACCTAAATTGCATACCCTTTATTATTTTGGTATTTTGGAACCAACAACGCTTATGGATTGGATGTCAAGTATGGAAAATTATTTTAAACATAAATACGTGAAAGACCCTATAAGTTGAAATTTTCATGCATAAATTTGAAAGTCATGCATCCCTTTGGTAGGACATATTATGAACCAAAGTGTAATGTGGAAAGCAAAAGATCAATACATGGGATAGGTTGGTGGAAAATCTCAAGGAAAAGTTTTTTCTTATATATTAATAGATCAATTTATTTAGAAGGTGGGAAGGATTGTGACAGAGATAAATTAGTGTGAGCTAATACCTGAGGAATTTTACCAATGTGCCATTACAGATGATGAGGTGGAGAATTATGCGAGATAAAATATCAAGGCATATAGCTAGATTGTGCATATGAATTCGGGATGAGATTAGTATGTTACAAGTTCATTCCATTGAAGAATATTATCATTATGCTTTCAAGGTATAGGAAAAATTAATGCACAAACAAAATAATGTTAACTGTGGAAAGGAAAGGTCATGTAGGGTCATAGATAAAATAAAGATAGAGATAACTTTGTATAATCTGAGAGTGGTTCATTTTCAACTTTGAAAGCGAAGGAACATATTGAGAAGGTATTTATGTACCCTAAGGATTAGGTCATGGAGGATTTCACATATTCAATTGCATGTGTTACAAGTTTAGAGAAATAGGGAATATAGCATATCGGTTCCACATGCCGAATAGTGGCAAGAAAAGTGTAATTCATCTTGCAAGTTTTCTTTGTATTGGACCTTTTCAGGGCAAGCAAGAGTGTTTTTAATAAGTTCTTTCGAAGAAGGCATTCCAAAGTTGTTTGGTTTGTTGTTTTAAGTGTATAGGTGGCTCGATGGAAATATACATAAGGGCATTTTTTCACATTTATTACGGTGAATTATTGTCGTATTCGATGCTTCAAATGATTCAATTGTGAAGTTGCACTTGGTGCATACATGTTCAAATGGATTGGAATATTTGTTAAAATTATCAACAACCCTTCTACTTGCATAATATCGGTGGGATTATAATTTCATTTCATATAAATTATTGGAAAGAAACAAAAGTGTAATGAATTAAGTAAATTAGTTGTTGAGGAAAGTAATGCTTACATATCTTGAATTGGTCTTTTGGAGTTGAGTTTGGTGATCACGGTTGATTGACAAATACAAAAGGTGGATTCCGTTGCTTTTTTTCGCTACTTATGCCTTTTAACAATATCATTGGTTATTCCTTTTGAGAAACTATTTTCCATTGATTCAAACAATGGATGGAAGGATGCATGTAGAACAAACTTACATAGTGTAGTCATTTTTATTCCCTTAGAATAACCTTCTAATCCCTTACGCATCGACCTATCACCCAAAGAGGCATTGGGTGCTCACCGAGGTGCGCGCAGCGCCAGCCCCTCCTTTATGTGAGCATTGTGAGAAAGATGTTGTCATTGATGACATATTAAGTGCAGAAAAGTAAATGATCATGCATACATTCTGAAAGCATAGGATGAGTCATTAAACCAACATACCCATTCAGATAATAAAAGAAACATCATATAGATAGTAGATTTGATCCATAACATAAAGAAAAAGGCACTAGGGTTTACACCCATGAACAATATATTTAGAACAGAACCATATATTCATGTTGATCATAGTTCAGTAACCACATTACATTCACAAGAGCCATAATAGACCAATATAGAGATCTAACTTAGGTATCAATAGTTCTAGTTATTCTCCCTTATTACAAAAATTTAACGCACCCATCCCCTAGATGCTAACATTCATACAGTCCTCTAGTGAGAACCCCAACCCATATAACCTCCTATTATTTCTACAGAGCTTCGCCTTTCATCCTCTCTATGATGATCTTGAAGCTTCCCCTTATCGACCCATATGGTGATGCTCTCTCCAAAATGGTCCTCTCTCGATCCCCCTTTTCTTCTACCCAAGCATCTCTATAAATAGGTTTAGCACCCACCACCATGCCTTCCTTCAGGAGTAGATCGGTTGCCAAGTGTCAAGGTGGTCCTTCAATGGAGCATGTTTCTTCTGATCCGAGCTCTCCACTTTCTGTAATGATGTCTTTCGGGAATGTTCCATGCATGGAATATTCTTTCCTTGACCACCAAGTCGCCAAGTTGGCACCTTATCCACTCAGCACGCCTAGTCGGGTCACGTTTTCCTTAAGTGTCTATTAGAAAGTCGAATATGACTAAGTCCTGAAATCCTTTGCTCTGCCTTGTGAGCGTGTTGTGGTTTCTATTAAACCCTTCTAAAACCCTTGTTACATGTACGCTTTGTCTCGCATGCACATCCTCTTCACTAGTCCCATGCGCGCATCGCCTTTGGGACTTAGTCAATATTCTGAGGCCCAACATCACCCCACATTAAGCTTGTTCTCTGTCTTGGAAACATCTTCTCCAAAGAATAAATAATGTCGGGACTTTGAATTGTTGGAATAAATAATAAAGAATGAAGAATGAGAAATGGAAGAAATAAAGAATGGAGGAATGAAGAAGAATTTTTAATTCTTTGAAGAATGAGTGGGAAATCCTTCCTTATATTTGCCTCAATCTTCTCCCATGCATCCACCTCATCCTGCGCCTGTTGACAGAGGTCACCTCTTCAAAGCCTAGTTCATCACCCTTAGCATTCAATGTATCAACATTGTTTTCCAATTGCTTTTGAGGTTGTCCAGCGCATCCATCTTGCGGGTGATCGAGCCTTTGAGGGTCTCGATGGCTTTTAAATTCTTCTCTACCTTAGCTAGGATCTTATCTGCTCTGCCCTGTTTCTTTTATTCTTCTCTTGAAACTCCTTGAAGGTCCGGCTCATGCGTAGTAAATAGAATGCTTCTACTCTATCCCTATTAGCGCAATTGTCATAAGCAACTTCAACTATCTCGCAGGCGGCTTTTTACGAGAGGCGAGGAGTTTGGTGTATCGAGTGACTATCTCCACAACCTTCTACTTTTTCTCTTTATCCTGGCACATCGGTTCTTCCTCGGTCAATTCCAACACGAGTGGTTGCCTTTCCATTAGAAGGATGCGAGTTAAATCTTCTAAGCATTAAGGTCAATTTTGTATTTATTCTCAAGCGTTGCTAGGTTTGGATGCTTTAAGACAATGGCATCCATAATCATCTCAAATTTCTTGTTTACCTCGCGCACTCTTGCCTTTTCCTCCTTCAGCTCGCGCCTTAACTATGTGTTGATTAGTGCCTCTTGCTTTAGATCCTTGCTCTTTTCAATGAGCTCCTCCTTTTTCTTCTCCAATTCTCCTTCCAAGAATCTCACCCTGTCATTCCTCCCAAAAAGTCTTGCCTCCACCTCAACCGACACCTTGTTGAGTGCATTGCAGACCTTCGTCGACAACTATTGAGCATTTACCATCGGGTTATTCCTTTAGTATCACGAAACCTTCATTAGCGCCCCTGGTTAACTTCGAACTCAGGCTCATCGACATGGGACTCAAACGCCCAAGATAACATTTTCTGGTTCGTGTAGTGCGCCTTCTTCTTCGAATGAAGACATTGCCAGAGTTGGTCTATAGGCACGGTGCTTTGGAACCGTGCCACGCAATCACGTTGTTTGGATCATGGATATAACCCATTCTCTTGTCCCTACGCTACTACCACGCTCTTTCTTCTTGTGTGTGTTGCCTTTGGAAAGCTCACTACTAAGTTGGGATCTCCACCCATGCTTCTATACTCCTTCCCTACGCTTTCCTCCTCTATTTCCTTGAGTATCTCATCAACGCTCCGCTCCACTTCTTGCTCCACTAACTTCTCTATTATGCCCGCTACTTCTCTTTCTGCGGCCTCTTCTATCTGCTCCTTGGTGAGGTTGGGGGTCCTCTAATCCTTAGTATTTAATTCTTCACTCTCCCCTTTTCCTTGATCACCTTCTTCTTCTCAACCCCTCCCCTCACTTCTTTCTTCCTCCGAGTCGTGTACATTGTACATGAGATGGTCCTGAACCTCTTCATCCTTGCTGTCATCTCTTTTTCCCTTATAGGCCTCCAAGCTCTCCATCTCTTTTGAGTCTGCCTTCCCCACTACCTTTTGCTTATTCTTCATTGGGGATTCTTCCTCTTCCTCAGCAGGTGATTCCTTTTTAGGCAACTCTTCTTGTTCTGACACCCCTTCCTCGGGTGTTTTTCATTCTCCTTAACGAGTGACTTCTTAGCACGCGTATGTGCTTGGCTTAGTGCACGACTGCGCATGCCCACAGATTGTGTTGTTTGCACACTTGGTGCTTTCTTCTCGACACCTCTTTCTCCAGGGTCTCTTCCCTTTCCCTCTTCTTTGGCACAACCTTCTTCCTACCAGTGGGATCCTCTAGGATGGATACATCATTCTCCAAGTAAGCGCCCTTTTCATACTTGGGCCTAATGCGCAAGTATACTCTTATTGCGGTCCTTCCAGCAATTGGCAACATCAAGGGTTTTGTCATGCACACTTCATGGGAGACATACTTCTCCACATAAGTGCATTTTTTTGGAGTATATGAACTTCCTTCAAAATCGTTGTGGTCCTGGTCCACCTCGCTAAGGTCAAACCTTAGTCTTTTAGCTTCCTTGAAATGGTTGACCCCCACTTGGAAATACTTTGCGCGCAGTGAAAGAGAAAGGCAGTTTGCACCATGGACTCTTGGTCCCATTCGACAGAGTGAACTTGCCAATGTAGAAATGTTGATAGAAAACGAACTCAACTTCTCCATCTACTAGTGCTTGGCAACTATTCTGGTATCCTCCACTCAACCCCAAATGTGTCGCACATTTACTTGTACCATTTCTCCAAGCACACTTTATGGGCAGCCGTCATGGTATCGCATGTGTATTTCTCAAACCTCTTCGTGGGGAGGGATCTTCATCTAGATACTCCCATACGAACTTCTCTGGCCCATCGGGCACTCCAATTTCTGAGAAGATGATGGTGAGAAGAACATTGCCAAACATTATCTTCTCTCCTTCTTGCGGCGCTGATGATCTCTTCTACAATATAGGTGGACAAGTTATAGATGGTCCCTTCTGAAATTTTCTGGCATACATTCAACCATGCCTTGTTTATTTGTGTCCACCTTTCTTGTCCATTCACTTGGATACCAAGCGCATGACCAATCTCATTACAAGGTCGAGGATATCTGAGATATCGAAGTAACGCGAACCTTTTTATAATCATACTCCTCCACGGTCTTCTTAATAGCCTCTTTATCCTCTAAGTCATCATCTAACGAATCTCCTTCGCAGATAAGGCTGGTAAACTTGGAGATGAGTTGGGGAGTTATGCGCATTCTATGGCCCGTAAAGTAGAAGTGGTCCTCGTGCACGTGTGACATAAACCATTGGTATAACCTCTCGGGATTGCCAAAATAGGGCAACTCGAATAGGCTGCAGTACTTGAACTTCTCTAATTTTACCTTCACCTCATCGTTGTAGATTGACATCCCCTTTGGTGTCCTTTTCTCTATTGGATGAACTAGTTCTAACACCATTTCATTTTCTGTGGTACTTGTGCGATGATTATAGTCGCTCATGGCCATCTTCCTTACATGGGATACCCATTCTTTCCTAAGTAACACCCCATCTAGGTACTGCATCTCCACATACCATTATTCATTGAAACTGGTGGTGGCAGTTTGTTTTCCTTTTCCCTTGTCCTTCTTAGGTGAAATGGTTGCCTTCTTTGGTGCCATATTCTTGTTGGGTTAAAACAACTCTTCCTTTCTCCTCCTTCCCACTCTGCTCAAATATGTGGCTCAAATTTGTGAAAGAATCCTTCTAATCTGTGTCTGGTCTACTGTAAAACCATAACACGGAAAACCGGATGATTGTTGCGATCTGAATTATCTTGCAATGCTTGAGCCACTTGGGGATATTTTGGCAGCTTCAGAGATAGTTGATATGATCTGAACGAGTGTATCCATGAGTTCATCTCCATAAGAATGCATGTTAGACAACCCACCTTTTATGATACTTCTAAAATGTTTGTAAAGATCCTCGGATGATATTTATTTGATTTCGTGACCCTAGTTTTGATGATACGGGAAATCCTCCTTCACCATGACAATACACCTCTATATATATTATTTTTATTCATTCACCACCTTTACCATACCCACCTTTTTTTTTACACTATTAGAACAAATCATATACTATCCTACTCCACTTCACTCAAAAAGTATTTACACTAAAATAACAAAACATTTGGTGTTACCTCACTAATATCTGTAGTGGGTTCAAAGTATATTTCCTTCCATCCTTTTCCACCATGTATGTGTTTTCACACACATCATATTGCGCCTTATGGTCAAAATGCCAAATCTTATCAAATATCACATGACATGCATCGTGGGCATGATGTCTCACATAACTTCATCTTCGTATCTCCCAATCATGAATTTAACCAGACATTATTCCTTCACCAATAAATGGTTGTCAGTGTAGGTTATTATTTATCCTTTTATTTGTTTCTTATAATAATTATTGCACTTATGTTATCCCTACACTTGTTGAGTTAACTTGCTTAGGTGTACTAGTTGTGTGGAGTTAGCTTGTTAGTCATGTGGAGTTAGCTTGCTAGTCTTATGGAGTTAGCTTAACTATCAATATTAGTTAGTGAGAGTTATTCACCACTGATCTAGGTAGTAGTTACACTTCCCTCCTCCTATATGTACATCTTGATTATTGAGTTAATTAATGACATTATGATGGATTTCCATATATGATATTTCAACTCTTTGTTTATAAATCCTTTTGTAAGGTTATTCTGGCGAATTCCTTTCAACTTATTAAATGTGATTTGCTATTATCATTTGAGATCTTTGCAGCTTGGAACAATCTTCTTATCATTATTTTGATGGTAATTCATTGGGATCACTCATTGTGAGCTCTATTTTATTCTCTCGACTCTGGGATCCGAGCTAAACATGAGTTCTACACCTTCACTTAGGCCTAAGAGATATGAGATTTCAACTATTAGACATGATCAACCTAACACACCTTTTGATGTTCCTTTACATGCTCCAGTTGTGCACTTTACACCGAATCATATGCACGCATCTTCATCATCCATCTATGTTGACCTAGGATGAATATCGATCACTTGAGATGATGACACAAGCATTCATTGAGAGGACTCTATAGGCGTGGCTCCTCTACCATTCAACTTCTTGCTCCACTTTCTTCTCCTCCTACATTGTAATGCTCCTTATTTTGAGTTATTTTCTTTAGCAGGTGTAGAGTGTATCTCCTATTTTGAGAGATTTTGTATATGTATTTTTGACACTTTTTAGGCATGTTGATAGTCTTTCTCATTATGGAATTATTAAGTCAATCCATTGTCAACTTGTTAGTGTTCGAGTAGTATTATGGCCACTCATACATATTTTTAGTGTCACTCCACCCATTCAACAATATGGGAGGGTGTGGTGCTGATCCTACTTCTTTGTGTATCACGTCCTTTCCTTGGTTGTTGTTATTGGTTCGTGGCACAACATTTTCTAGCAGTAGATCAAACTATGTTTGGTAATTTATCGCACTTTTGACATCAACTATGATAGTCTCTTTTAGTTATTTTTATCTTGTTTTCCTTCTGAAGGGTAGCTATTTTGTTGAATTACAATATCAAAGACTCCATTGACAATCTCCTAGTATAGATTTATTTTTTTGTATCACAATATCAATTGATTTTGAGTTTTGTGATCAAGAAATAGATCTAGACCACAATGCAAACCAAATTTCTTCTTCAATAAAGTATGAGTTTTTTTAGTGAAACTTCTTGGGATGCCTTGCTGTGTGATTTTTCTCTCTACTTTGTCTTGTTGCTAGTTTTGGAGTACGTTGCGGTGATTTTTTCATTCTTGGTAAAAAAATCATTTATTGTATGTGGGTACCTCATCAGGCCTTGTTGCTTTAGGACCCACCTTCTTTTCTAGCCACCTGGCTAAGCTATGCTTACGGGGGGTCTTAGTGTAGGTTATTATTTATCATTTTATTTGTTTATTAGGATAATTATTGCACTTAGGTTATCCCTACACTTGTTGAGTTAGCTTTCTTAGGTGTACTAGTTGTGTGGAGTTAGCTTGCTAGTCATGTGGAGTTAGCTTGCTAGTCTTGTGGAGTTAGCTTAATTGCTAGTATCAATTAGTGGGAGTTCTTCACCACTGATCTAGGTAGTAGTTACACTTCCCTCCTCCTATATGTACATCCTGATTATTGAGTTATTTAATGACATTATGATGGATTTATATATATGATATTGTAGCTCTTTGTTTGTAAATCCTTTTGTAAGGTTATTCTGGTGAATTCCTTTCAGCTTATTAAATGTGATTTTCTATTATCATCTAAGATATTTACTGACTTGGAACAATATTCTTATCATTCCTTTCAATGGTGTCCCTTATGTAACCATGAAACCTAGTTAGATTCAAATGTTACATCTTTTTCATCTTCAATTTATCCACCATTTCTTCCAATAAAAATTATTGGTGCTTCCACTAGCCACTATCACCTTGCAAACTTCTCCTCCTTAATTATATGTCATCCTAAATAGACTTATTCTCTACTTAGGGAAAATATATTCTCTTTTTGTTTTCAACGATATGTAATTTAACATTAACAATTCTCCCATATCTGGTTCATCTTTAGGACACATCGCACCATCTATCTCACATTCTACAAGACTTTGAGCATCAAGACACTTTTACCGTTACTCAAGAAAATGTATTCGTAAAAAAATTGTTGCGATAATCCAACTCTAATAATATGTTTTATCAACAAAAATCTTTTTGTAATAAACCCATATTCACATATCTTTCAAATAACTAACAATTTAAATATTGAAATACAAAAATAAAATATTGAAAATGGAGGGGTGGTGGTAAGTGGAAGAGTCGGTGAACGCACAAGTAATAATTTAATTATAGAGGTCAACATGGACAAGTATTATATTAATATTTATAAGTGATAAGATATTTAATATAAAAAATATTTAAATTTAATATGATAGAAACTTTGAGAAATGATAATATAACCCTCAAAACTTCCATTTTTCAAAGACATGAAGGAGACATTCGGAGGACCCGTGTGAATGCATTAAATGGGTGGGCCCTTATCACATACTAAAGATGCATTAAAATCCCCATCCCAACAATAATGCAATGGACTTTAGATCATCCATTAATGAAAGGGTGGTGACCCATGCCTAGGAGTCATGATAGACCGTTAAGGTAGAGAGTATTTCAAATTATTTACCTAAGGTTTGAACTTGTGTTGTATTTATATGTGGATTGGAGTGTTATGTCTCTTGAAATTCAAATTGAATATAACTATAAGTATGTCATGTTCATTTAAAATAGTTGATTAGATTATGAGAAGAAGTAGTTGTATTCATGTATGGGTTGTGGCGGTTTTAAGAGAAGAAGAAATTGTATCCACATGTAGGTTGTGACGGTCCCCCTTTTAAAAGATAGATTGAAGCCCCACTTCTTCCCCAATTAGTATAAGCATATGTCATATTAATCTAGAATAGTTAATCACATTAAAAGTAGAAATACAATTTTAAAAATTACAATACTCGTTAAGAGTGGTATTGGAGTGTAATGAGATGTCAACTAAAACAATGGACTTTAAATGTGACATCTATTTAATTGTTATAGGACAATTTCAACCTTTTTAAATTTTTATTAAAACCACATCATTAATTATATATATATAAATAGAAAAAGAGAGTTTACATGTACATAAATGATTTACAATAAAAAAAAACGGTTGATTGGTATTCATGAAGTTTAGAGAGTCAAATGATATTAAGA
Organism: Taxus wallichiana var. yunnanensis; assembly: GCA_018340775.1. Lineage (NCBI taxonomy): Eukaryota > Viridiplantae > Streptophyta > Pinopsida > Cupressales > Taxaceae > Taxus > Taxus wallichiana. The sequence continues at coordinate 630,060,535 of CM031243.1, read as the reverse complement.
CTACCCACCCACCCAAGCATAGAAAGGGCATTAGTCTCCCACCCATACTATACTTTCCTTGAAAATTTGTTGGAGACGAATAATCTACAACCAAAAATAATCTTTAAAAATAAGTTTCAGATAGAAAAGTACGCGCTTAGAATTCCAAAATCAATTTAAACAAGTCTTGTGGAGAAGGATTGGAATCCCTCATTAAAATTTGTAAAGAAAACGGTACACTTATTATTAATTAATTAATGTGAAAATAGATAACAAACCCAAACAAACGTCGAAAATATTTAACCTCCACGTGTTCTCACATAAGTACATATTTAAATCAATAAATGACCATTAAATAAGCGGCAATATTAGTGATTAAGTAATAATAATAAAAATGAAATTTGAGAATGTTCGGTAATAGGGAATATCTTTGTAGAAGTTTCTAGAAGTATGAGCGATAAGTAGATGTGTACCGCCACCGGTCCCCAGCTATCCCCCTCGTGTATTTTATCTAGTTGCCTAAATTCTGGCCCATTGCCAATTGACAGGCAGGGATTCACGCCACGTGGCCCTATTTGGCAATATTTGGCGACTGATTTTTAAGATTGGATATTTTCATAGTTGAGTTTGGTAGTTGAGATTATAATTTAGGAGACAATAAGTCCACATTTTAGGTAGTCAAGACTCAAACTTGTAGGAATTTTGATATTCATGACATAGATATCATGAAATATAATGTTAGGAGAGATCTGGAAAAAGACATATATGTATATATTTAAATTTATTTATTTTTAATTTGAGATAGACACAATCATACAACTAAATGGTTTTATTTATTGTTAATTAATGGGAAATTGATAGAGAAGCTAATGAAGTTATTGATTAAAGTAGTGTGTGAAAAATCTAAGCTAAGCATCTTCAAATTGATATTTGTTGATGTATTTCATATAAATACATTTATTATAGTGTTGTGAATCACGCTGGAGAGAAACCAAATATTTATATATTGATTTTGGTATAGTAGAAAATAATATTTCTAGAAAATCTACTGCTCGGAAAACTTTACCGGATTTTGACACTTTCTAGCAAAGACAACTTTAAAGGTGTACGCCTCTCGACAAATTATATTTATTTATTTATTATTATTCTTTTGGTATACTTATGCTACACTAACATAGTTAAATAGGTGCTTCAAGATTGATATCTTTTTGCGTATTTTAGATAAATGTATTCAAGATATGTATACTAGTTTTAAACACAATTGGACTCCATCATTATGTCGAGAGGCATTCCTACAATGGCATCCAAGTAGTGTAATGACATGAGTTGTTCACTTTTATTGTCAACATTAAATTTGATGTCCAGTTGACCGTCACATGGCAAAACATCTTTAAATTTGAGAGGTTCATTTAACCATCACTTAAATGTATTTTGTTATTTCTTGGAAAGGACAATCGAAAACAGAAATATCTTACACATATGATAATAGTTAAACCTATTGTTTCCAAATAATTTTTAAGGCCACACAATAATACATGAAATTGATGTTATTTGTCACATATCAATGAAAAATTAAAAAAGAGTGAAATAAACTTATTAATAAATTTAATATGTAAAAAATATAAAATAAAAACTTTAAAATTAATATTTATCAATATATTTTAAATAATTATATTTAAGATATCTATACTAATTTTAATTATAAAAAATAAATAAAAAACGATCCTAAAAATAAATATAATAAAACAATATTAAAAAAACATTTTAGACGGCACTAATGTTGTTTCTAAAAACATAGACAAAATTACTAATTTTTGTATAATTTAATGATTTCCAAAGCAAAAATAAAAATGTACGAATAAGCAAAAAAATAAAAAATGTACTAACGTCATTTAAGCTTTCATTTCAACCATAAATTGAACAAACTTATAAAACCATACACTATTATTTTTATTTTTATTTTTGTAAATTCAAAATTTAACAAATTCAATTAATTTAATTTGCCGCATAGCTCTTTATGTTTGTTTTTATTTGTGTATCCTTTTAATTTGTTTATGATTTTCATTTTAAACAAAATTGTTTGCCACATAAATTTTGATGTTTATTTTTATTTATGTATGTTTGTAGTTTGTTAGTAATTTAATTATACCAAATTAAATCGATTGAGTTTCCATGAGGCATTTGTTAAGTATGATGTGTTCCATTTTATAGTGATAGAAATGTTTTTGTTAGCCATTTTTGTTGTTGGGAGAATATAAATATCATTGATATTTTTTTAAAAAGGAATTAAAAATATATTTATCTTCAAAACTAATATGTTAATTAATAAGTTACTACTAAGAAATATAAAGGATTTACTCGATGAATATCATTATTTGAACTTGATATCAAAAGGTTTAGTATATTTTTCTCTCCTTTTTCTCAATTAAATGGTTTTATAAAATTAAATATCATGTAATATTTTCGGTAAGTACATATATTAATTTCTTTTGCATGAAAAAAAAAGGTAAAAATTAAAAGCAAATCATTGTCTATAGAAGATTTGAAAAACAAAAACAAAAAAGTATTCCTTGTAGATTTGTTGTGAAATACATAATAACTCTTGACAAGTATTAAAATACTCATCTTTGACAAATTGGTCTAACTCACATCAAAGGAGAATTAACTATGACTTTGATTGTCCCTGACAAATTGATAACGCAACATGACAACAAACTTAAAGTGGGAAAAAGTGTTTGCCTTACAATTTTGACATCAATGTAAAAAACAAAACTTCGATCATGGTGACTATGATTGCATCCTGCTAGTTAATGATTAGAGCTCCATTGATAGTACATTCATACAGTCTATAAACAATACAAGGTCATCCCTTGCACTACTATTGTAAGACAAGCAAAAAGTACATAAATATTACATTTCACTTCATCATTTTATTTTCTTTTTACTTGTCATGTATTATGCTCATAATATGAACATGATATGAACCCACAATTATTTATTGTTACACCATGCAAGCTTGTTTTGTATGCATCCTTCCTACCATTGTTCAATTGCTAGAAAAAAGCATTGCTAAAAAAGGAATATCCAATGATATCAAGTTCAAAGGTATAGTAGCAAAAAGGTGACGGAAACCTCCTCCTTCACTTGTCAATTGATTGTGATAGCCAAATTCAACTCCAAAAGACCAATTCAAGATCTACAAGCATTACTTTCATTAACCAATTTACTTAATGCAATACATTAGTATTTCTTTCCAATAATTCATATGAAATGAAATTATAATCCTATGAATGTTATATGGGTAAAAGGGTTGTTGTGAGTTTTGAACAAATATTCTAACTCATTTGAACTTGTTTACGCCAAGTGTAACTTCATATTGTGACTCTTTTGGATTAACATCAAATACAACAACAATTCATTACGATAAATATTGAAAAACATGTTCTTATGTATACTCATACCAAGCCAACTATACACTTATTACAAACCAAACAACTTTACTATGAACTTCGGAAGAACTTATTGGAAACACTCCTTCTAAGCCTAAAATAAGTCAATATAAAGAACAACTACAAGACAAATATGTCACTACATACTTGCTACGAAACTTTGAGTTTCAAGGCATTTTTACAATTTCTCGAGACAATGTGATTGAAAACGTTGACACAATCATATAACTCCAATGACATGTTTTATCAACAAAAGGGTATATATTTTTATTCCACTAATAGATGAATATATTTTCATCTTAATAAAAAACCATTGTCGTTTCTTCCAATCACTAGAAAGAAATTCACAAGTCTTTCAAATAATTAACAATTGCATTTGTTCGTCTTTTTTTGCAATTCTTCCACAATCAACATTGTAAAAGCACAAGCATAAATTAGCTTCAAAAGCATTTCCATTTAACTTGTAAATGTAATGTATATATTATACATAATGTTGAGCGCATTCTTACATCTACGAACATATGTTTCATATTGATGCAATGTAAGGGACACAATGATCCTGTAGTTCATAGATAGTCAAACAATTTTTATTTTTTTTTGTAAAATATTCTCTTTGTTATTTTATCAATCAATACATGTGTTTTTGTCTTTCAATGTATAGTTCAATTTTTCGTACATACCTTACAAATTCTCTATAATAATTGTTTTTATGCTTCTTTATCACTCAAACACACTAGCTTTGATAAGATCCATCATTTCATAACCCAATTTTAATATTTTTGATATATGTTTATAGAGAATGTCATTTTCACTACTTAATGTTATTTAAATAAATGTAAATTAATAATAATAATAAATTCTTCATAAATGATTAAAATATTAAAATATTGAAAATGAAAAAAAGACTAAGTCTAAGAGTTCGTGAAGGCTTATCTCTTATGTGAAATATCTTTTACATTAATGACAAAATATACATGTATATTGATTGAGATATTTAATATAAAAAAGTATTTAAATTTAATACGACACAAACTTTTGGAAAGAATAATATAAACCACAAAACTCCCATCAAGACATAAAGGGGACAAGTTACAACTACGAAGATATGGGAGGAACCGTGATCAACCAATCAACGTGCATGTATTAAATGGGTGGGTGCATATCATGCTGGTGATTTTAATAAAGGAAAGGTTGGCCATTAATGAAAGTGGGGTGATGCCCATGAGTCATGATAATTGATGAAGTTGTTAAGGTGGGTATGTTGTGTATCACTTCACCCAAGCTTAATGGGTATTTTGCTATATGTAAAAAACAATCGTGTAGTCTTCCTCTTTTCCATATTGATATATTTAGGATATGTATAGTTCAGGGTGCAAGGGTGTGACTTGATGGTAGAGTAATGTTTGTCTCTCACGCATCCATGTTCTAATCCCCAAGGTCTAGGGGACTAGTTACCCTTGCATTTACACAGCGAGTTGGGAGGACTTGCCTTGCATTAGCGCGCCACGAAGTGTGTCGGGGGATGGGTCACTTTGGGTCATTAACTCTTGTAGCATCTAAAAAAAAATATGTATTGTTCATCTAGAATAGTTGATTGATTATGAGTAGATGTTGATGTGTTCACATGTGGGTTGTGGTTGCCGTTTACTGTCTCTTAAATATTGATTAGATTAAGAGTTACGATTGTATGTAGATGTGGGTTGTTTTAGATTAATTTGTATATTTTATTCATGTTGTCTAAAATAATTAATTAGATTAAGAATACAAATACATTTAAAAAGTTACAATGGTAGTGGAGAGTGGTGGTGGGGTGTAATAATGTGAGATGTCATTTAAAATGATTGACTTTAAATGTAACATCTATTTAATTGTTATAGGACAATTTAAACGTTAAATTTGACATTTGAATTTTTATTAAAATTGCATCATTACATATATTAATAAAAAAAGAGAGTTTATAAGTACATAAATGGTATACAAAAGCTGGAAAAAAAAGCACATCTATAGTTTTGTGAATTCATATAGGAGCACGTAGAGACAAGAAAAAGGTAAACTAAGTACATGCAACAATCCTTGAAGGAGGAGGAAACGAATCTTCCTTAGGTGGAAAGGTAACTTAGGCATTCAACGCCTTTGATGGTGGATCACATGCCACCCACCCATCTTCTCTCAAATTCTATGTGGTCGACAACGTGAAGGCTTCCCACCCTAAGCATAACAAGAACTTTAGTCTCCTACTTTCCTTAAGAAGGCAACGAACTCCACGACCTTGTCCGAGGTGGAGGCGAAGTGGAGAAATAGTTGATGCTTCAAGAATGACTATGGTATTGTTGGGGAAGAGGTGGTGGTGAGTTATGCGATGGCGGAAATTCGCGTAACACCACTGTTGATAGTCTAAGGAATGTTCCCCAATTATCGGGAGCTCCTTATAATACATAAAGTTCACCACAACCTTCTCTGCATACACTAGGATTTAACAAAAAACCAAAATAAACACATGGATTTGATTATTAATAATAAACTATTACAAAATACATTTGAAAGTTAATAAAATAATAACTTTGAAAATATATTCAAAATAAAAACAATAATATCCAACCAAAAAGATAATGTAATAATAAAACTTTCAATAAAAAAACATAAAGAAAAGTGTAAATCAATTTTTCAAACACATAAACATGTCAGCATAATGTCCAACCAAAAAGATAATGTAAGAGACAAACTTTAAATAAAAAATGTGAACAAAGTGTAAATATACTTATTACCAAACACATGGGTAAACATGTGTAGATACGTGGCATGGATTACACTCAGAAATGATAAATACCAACTTGAAAACACTAGAATAGGGGATCCATAGAATGGCCCAATGATAAACAAGTCTTGTGGGGAAGGATGGAAATCTCATTATTAATGAATGTGATTCGGTACCAAACCGTATTAAATATTTAACCTCCACGGTTTCTTCAAATAGAAACAAACATATTTAAATCAATAAATGACCGTTAAAAATGGAATTAGGAAAATGATAAATGTTAGGGAATATCTTTGTAGAAGCTTCTACAAGTATGAGCGGGCAGTTAACTGGAACCAAACACACCTAACTGAAGTCGTACACTCTCGTGTAAAATATTTAATACTTCTGACTTTAGACGGTAGGTTTCTTTCGCCCAACCAAAAATTGTCTCCCAACCCAATGCCATTTTGACACGTAGTTTTTAATGCAACGTGGCGCTATAATTCAACTACTTGCAAGTAGAGTTGAATTTAATTATACTTTTAATTATAAAAAAATTGTGCAACCATTTTTGTTAGGAAGTCACTCAATTGTGCCCCCTCGAATCATGAAAACTATGTCGGTGATATATAATTTTGTAAGTTTTGGAGGGAATGCTTTTACAATAAAGTGAAAATCAAATCTACACTTTTAATAGATTAACGTTGAGAGTTCGTAGAAGACATGGTATTAAAGTAATCAATTTTAGAAGTAATTATTCTTTTTCTCTAATTGATGATATTTAGGTATATCAATTTTATATTATATTATTTGAAAAATAATTGATTTTATTTTACATTTTATTTAAATTTAAAATATCAATATATTTATAATTATGATAATTTATAAGGATATGGTTATTAAGTATCAATCAATTTTATAATTAATTAATTATTTCTAATTAAATTAAAATTCATATTTTATTTTTATATTGTTCGTATAATAATTGGAAAAAATTAGTATATTTTATTCATTTATAAATTTGTTTGATGTGATTGTTATATTATTTATTATTAATGATTTTTTATTTTAAATATAAATTTAATTTTTCATATATTATATTAAAAATAATATAATAAATTCTTGGTGTTGTATTTTTTTATATATATTCTTACATACACACTTTAAAGATCACAAGTATCTAATCATAAACATGTTTATGTCAACTTCACATAAGGCCCATTCAAGAATATTTCTACTAATAATTATTATATACAATATATCATTACAAAGTTACTAATACAATTATTTACAATACAATGCAAAGGTGCTTGCTAACTTAAATATTAAAAAATATATATTAATATATGTTTACTTGCATACTTAATCTATCTTGCATATAGGCATGGGCTCTGACAAAAACATAACAATATGCAATGCTACTAGTTGTTGACTAGTTTGCTCTTTGTTTCTATTGTCTCCCTAAATATATTAGTGTACATTTTTATGTATAGATTTCTCAAATTCAAATTAGGACTTTATTACCATGTAAGCCAATACACTACGAGTATGAAACTAAACAAAGAAAACAAAATTCGAGACAAATTGAAAGGTAGAGGGAAAAGAGAGGAAACAAACGGAAAGAGACAAAAACAGGGCACCACATAGATGAATGAGAAATTGAAAAGAGAGAGCAAGGTTGAGGTGTTGACTATAAAAGTGCTCATTTGAGATCCTCAAATTAAATTTTGTGCCTCGATGGACCACTTGAAAGCATCCTTTTCAATAAGATTAGCCATAAGATGAGCTATTTTGGATAGAAGTTCCTTGCAAACCTTGTATAAATTCTTGCCATGCCTAAGAAGTTATGAAGTTTCTTTCAAAGTCTTGAGCACATGTCGACCAAAAATGGCCTCGATCTTTACGGGATAAATTGCCAACTTTATCGACATAAATAATGTCACGAGGTATTCCAAATATACAAATTAGCAAATTCACATTTAGATGCCTTTAAATATAACTTCTCCTTCACCAAGATACACTCGATATGTTATCTTTAAGAATTACTTATAAACAAGGATATTATTGAAAAATACAAGGATAAAAGTAGGAATTTCTTTGCATACCATGTCCATCAAATCCTCAAATCTAGTTGGAGCATTGATTAGAAAAAATACACTAACCGAAAGTGGTAGTGGCTTTGATGATTTTTATTTTTAAATGCTTTTGACCGGAACTATGAACCGGAGGGTTGATGGGCCCCCACCCTTACAAATAGAAAAGGATAAGACAATGAAACACGTCCAAACAAAATGGAAATACAAAGAGAGCATATCGATAAAGCTTGTAGCAAAAAAACGACTACAAAACAAACCAAACTAGCTAATCATCATCTGAAATATCGATGACCTCCACTTTAACTCCAACATAAGAGGAAGAAGGACTGCATAGCTCCCGGGTAGCCATTATGCTACGTCGCCACTTGGCGATGGGGAAATTTTGAGCAGGAAAGAGTATGTAGGACCCAAATGCACCCGCAACTTCGATGCACGAGTTGGCGCAGGGTCGAGAGGAGCATTGATCTCAGACAAATCCAAGGGAGGGAGATGGCACGACCAAGATTTGAGGAATCGCATAAGTCAAAAGTTCGATCAGTGTGAACTAATTGAAATCAAGGTTCCTTTCCGTCATTTGTTCCACCAAACTTTTATCAACCCACCCCGCATCCGCTGCAGAGCCCATAAACAAAGACAGAGTGACAAGGTTGTAGTGCTCCATTCTTGATTAGACCTACCCTATGAGAGGGCAGAATGAAAAAATAAGCTATCATAAAAGCTTCCACCATTACGGTTCACCATAAGCAAATTCGATCTGAACATCGATCACGATTTGAAATTACCTTAGCCCTTTTGGAGTCGAGGAGATAGGATTCCCCCAAAATACGTTGATGGATTTACATATTGTAGGAGAGCGATCTAAAGACCTTCCTCGGGCAGTCAGAAATAGAATTGAAGAAATCCATTTCCCGTTTTCACTATGCGAGAAAAATCATAAAGCGATGGAAGCACCACCATGGGAATTGAACCAGTAGGAAGAGGATGCGAATTACGGAAAGAAAATGGGGGTGGCCACTTAAAGCCAACCCACACAAGTCAAGGCCTTGACTAATTAATCCGCCTTCGGCCATAAATGCATAATGATTACACACCACCCTCCCATCTTGAACATGTTGGGATATTATTGCTTCGTCCCTCAAAGTTGTACTGACATTGGCCAGATAATTCGACCGCTTTGTTTACCTCCCTAAACACATGAGAGGCTTGCCAAAAATTTAATTTAGCCAACCAGAACAAAATATTGTTGATATAATAATTTAGAGACCAATTCTCTAAACTTCCTTTACGTATGGAATGAATAATAACTTGAGAGTCTCCTTCATATGGAGATGCTCACAACCCGAAGCAACTGCAAGTTTCACACCTTCCAGCAAGGCTTGAACTTCAAATTTGATTCTGGGCCCGACCTCCGGTGGAAAGGAAGCAACAGAACCTTCCCATTCTGTCTCTAATAATACACCTTGCCCCTAATATACCAGGTTTACCCTTGGAGGATCCATCGAGGCTTTGATGATTTTTTTGGATTGATAAATGATTTTGACTGAAGCTTTGAATCGGGGGCTGAATGGGGTCCCACCCTTACAAGAAAGAAAAATACAAAGGAAACATAAACCTAAGATAGAAACATCATTTACAAAGGATGAAGGGGTCTATCACCCACAACAACTAGTGAACCAATGAACAACGACCAAAAACAAAGGCAAGATTTGCAAAAGGCCTCATTACATAAAAAAGAAGATTCCACAAAAGAAAAGGCGAGAATGAACTAGTCATCGATATACCTCCATGACATCGGTTGAGGCGTCGGGATCAATGCGTCCTTTTTCCCACCTAGTTTTCCCGAAACACCAAGCTTGGCAATTTTAGAGAGGAGGGAGAAAAAGAACCAACTCAAAACATAGCTATGTGAAGCCAATCGGAGGAGGGCCAATCGGTTTTGCCGGTGCTTGATGTTGAGGGAAGGCAGCGAGAGGGTCTGTTTGGTTCTACAAAATGAATGAACCGAAACTATGGACTAGAGAAGGAGATTTTTGCATCGTTCTAGTTACTGCTTGAAAGCCACTTTGTCCACACGCCCGGAGGAATCTGGACCTAAAGCGAAGAGAAGAGTGAAGCAATACAAACATTGTATAGAGCCTCCTCGAGGCCAATGTGATGGCGAGGTGGATAAAATGCTTGCGATTGATAATCAACCGCCTTATCGGGATTCGAAGCAACAAGTGAGATACAAAATGCTAGCGATTTCGAGTTAACCCTAGCACAACCGAGTTTTACAAGTATGCGGGGCCAATAATCTTCTCTATGGCTTTGAGAACCGAGCGGGATCCTACCTTAAAAACCTTATAAAGGCTGAGATTGAGAAACAAATTCGAAGAAGGTGACTTCACGTTTTCACCACGAAGGTGGAGAATAGGGAAATCGGAAGAGACATGAAGAGGGGAAGCACGAGAAGGCACGGGAAGAAGATTAGCAAAGGACACCAAACCAACAACCTTAATAAAGAAGCCAACCATAAAAGGAAAGGATGATTACACGTGTAGGGAGCATCCAAAGATATCATGACGTAAAGCACCTCGAAAAATCCCATTGAGCACCCTCGGTAGAAAGATATGAATTGGTGATTTGAAAGGTGCCATAATTGGCCAACGCATCTGCCACATAATTAATTTCCCTATACACATGTTGGATTTCCCAACTCTCAAATTTAGACAACCAATGAATATTTTGCATAATAAGGATATTGAGCTATCATGAATTAACATTGCCTTTCTTGATGGCTTGGATAATTATTTGGGAATCACCTTCTAAAATGATTTTAGAACACCCTTTATGGATCACCATTTTGATGCCGGAAAGAAGAGCTTTCGCCTCAGTGAATTGCATGTGCCCATACCGAGCTTGAAGGATCCAACACAAACCAAAGAACCATGAGAATCTCTAAGAACACACTCCGCCCCGATATTCAGGATTGCCTTTGAGGCCTCATCAAAATTGAGTTTGCAAAATCCAGGGGAGCTTTGATGATTTGTTAGTGTAGTCTTTTCATGGTCTTTAATTTGAGTTGGCATATATTGGTATCCAAAGAAAATATCTATCTTTGAGAAATAATTTGCCCCACACAACTCATGACATAGATAATCAATCATTGGCATAAGACATTTTTAATTATAATCTTGTTTGGGGCCCGTATAAATCGTCCTTATTCCCGGCGATGAAATTGGAGTTGCGTACACACTCATATTAGGGATGATGATGATACTAAATTCTATGATTTTATTTCTATTTTTTAATTGTACGCTTATAAAAATGCTCATATCTATATGGGTGTACCACAATTGAGCGTGCAGGTAAGAAGGTCAAGCTCAATAATTTGTGTTCTAAGTTTGTGTCTACAGTAAGCAAGCTCTTTGGCGAGCTTGGAACACTAACCTATATTCGCAAAGCATTTCTAAGATCCATAGGACCTATTCTTGTGGGTAGAAGATTCTACATCCATACTGATAAAGGTAACCATAAACCCAAAATGCTAAGGTTCTTCACCATTTTATTCATTTGTGTATATTCAAGGCAAGGACTTGATAATATACCCGCAATCCCATTTCTAGAATGTAATAATCTCTCATGATGACTAATAGAGTATATTCTGGGTGAGTACAATTGTTGGACCCCAAAACAATATCCACCCCCAATATAAACAACATAGAGTTTATCCTTGCAAACATGGTCAGCCACTCAAAGTTTCACATTATGCACTACTTCTAAGCATTGACAACACTTTAGTTCCACAGAAACTCAAATGGTAAACTTCTAAAAAATATATAAATGGAGACCTAACTCTGTTGACTTGTTTCTTATCCAGATTATGTGTACTTCTAGGATCAACCATGACCAAAACCCAAGCTTTCTTAATATGGGAAAAATAAAAGGTGTCAAAATGATCCAAACTTTCCATCATGAAAAGAAACATCGATTTGTTCCTCGTTTCTAATGTAAAAGGAGGGAAAAATACGGTTTAGGCTTTACCTTAGGTTCATCAAGAGCATCCTTGTTATCATATTATAAATCTTAAATAGATGGACATACATCTTGACCATTTTTTTGTGTCACACACATACCTCTTGCTTTATGGTTGAAAAAGCACTTACACCATAGGTTCATAACATTGGACATAAAAGTAAATTGACAACCATGTGTTTTAATCATTGAAGACACAAGGTTCCCATTATCCTTGGGTTTTCTATCAAAAGTAGCATGCTTACGAACATTGGTTCTTATGATTTATTTTTTTAGAGAATCAATAAGGTCTTATGCTCTTATAGGTACAATAACAACCCAGTTAATAGATTATAGTTCAAACAACCTTACTTTTATTAGAATCTTAGCCCGAAGGTTGAAAATATAGATCTTCTGCACCATATTGGAAGAAAACTTGGCCTTGGACTTTAAAAGTTAGAATTTTTTTGGTGTACTCCAGATATATATCTTTTTGAAGTTCAGGTGTATTGATTGGGTATCATATGGCTCATCCTAGTTATGATATGATCTCAAGCTTAGAACATTGGAAAAAGGAACTCCCCCTTGTGGTATGAAAATCCATATCTCTCCCTGCATATGGGCAACATCATCCAAATGTTTTGGGTCTATATTCAACTCACCAACTTAGCTTTTTAATCCTTTTCACTATCAAAATTAGCCCAAACATTCTCATCCATGTGTGGAATTTCATCCCTCCTCCAAAGTCATATTGTGGGATCTCCATTTGTATGTTAAAAAGAGAGATGATGAAATCTTTTCGCCTCTTCCTCTTCTTTATCTGGGGGATTATGATTAGGATCCTCCCCAAGGGTTGATATTTGCTTCTTCATCATATAGTTGCTCCATTGCTTTTCCAAGGAATTAATCTTTCTTTGAATCTCCTTGTAAAACTCAACAAATAACCCCTTCATCCCATCCTTTGTGAAGAACTTTGAGTTATTTCTTAGGTAAACTCCCATCGACATTTTTTTGTAGCAATCATGAAAGATTGAATGAAACAAAAAATAGTAAATATAAATAAAATGAACAATAAAACAAAAACAATGAGATCATTCTCTTAAGAGTAGATCACATCTACCAATCCATCTATAACACATGAGTTGTCACACGAGAACGACTCTTTACTTAAATAAAAAATTGAAAATAAAAAAAAATACATTTTAAAAAGATTTTTCTACTTTCTATATATTAAAAACACAAAAAAACTCTACTTAACCTACTTTTTATTGTAAGAAAACAAGCTACCCTATTTAATCCATGACCTACCTTTTACTAGTTACCAACTAAGCCAATATATTATCACTTGATAATAATGTCAATACTAAAATCAAATCTACAAACGAATATTTATATCCAAATAGAAGAAGTTGTAATTAAGTTAATTAATTAGTTTAGTAAGGATTGTGACACAAATTGAATCATTAGACCTTTTAGTGTAGATTCTTTTTGACTTGAGGATTAATATTCTCCAAAAACTTGATAAAAATGAAAACTAAAATTTTACAAAAGTCAATAATTACACCCATCTTGCCTTAAAAAGGTAACCTTAGTTTATTTATTTAATAATATAATATTATTATTACTTTTAATATTATATATATATATATTATAGGTAATATGATTGAAAAGATGTAAAGTTAAATGAATTGTAGTTTAATAATAAAGATGATAGTAAAATATGTTTGAAGGGAAAGGAAGAAAATAAAAATTGAGAAATCTTAAAATAAGCTTTAAATAGTAAGGATTAGATAAGAACAAGTTTAGACTCGAAAAGAACTCAGTGATTTTAGTATATGATTCCATGTAATTTAGTGAATTCTATGCCCTTTCCTAAAAAAGAGAAAGGAAGAAAAATAAAAATTGAGAATAAATTCAATTTCGAAGTAACCCGAGTTCGAATCCCACTACAACCATAGAAAACGTTGTAGGTTGCCCAGCCAAAGAAGGGCTGTGTTGTCTTTTCTGCGGGATGTCTGGGTTTTCCTCATGCAAGTAATATGACTTTTATTCTGTATTTTCAAAGAATCTATTTTATATAATTCATGGCATGTTAATGGATTTGACCATGGCAAGGTAGCGCATTTGACCAAATGACTGTGGCTGCGCTTTTTTTTTCTTTTCTTCGTATTTCTCTACAGTACAATAAATTTTCGGTGTATTCCTTGTCAGACAAGCAATCTAAAAAAACCTTTATAAGTAATCGAAGGCTCAGCAGTTTTAGCTAGGCTGTCCTCATCTGCTGCGTTTCTGCAGAAAGAGTTAGGCGATTTTTTCTGTAGAAACTGTTTCTTTCGGAGAAGTATTCGAGGAACATTGAATTTTCACTTGGAAATATTGACAGAAATAGTGACTTTCGCCGATAATTTTGATATTTTCAACGAAGCTGGTGGAAGACTGCTTTTTAGATTGTTGCAGTGTTTTACGAGCAATTGCGTACATACTTCGTCGAAATCTTTGCAGGTAAACGTTGATTTTGAGTTATTGTAGTTGCTAAGTCTGAAACTGGAAATGTTTCTTGTTTAAGGAGTCGTTTGGAATAGATTTGCGGTGGATTTGAAGTTTTTGTATGAAACAAAAGTATTATATGGATGCTATCCCTTTCACCCCCGATGTTCTCGTTCTGGCTTTGTGAAAATACTTTAGATTTGCGTCGGATAGTCAAACTTTGTTTTTCTTTATTTAGGCGTTCGAAAAGTAGCGTGGGATTTTGAGATGGTGTTTCATTGACTCTAGATATTTGAGTTGTCTTTGGATCTCAGTACTTTTCTGTCAAATCTTATGCTAATCTGCATAGATCTGTTCTTTATTGTTCTCTGAATTTTTCTGTTAAATACGTACAAATCTTTTTGTTCTCTGAACTTTTCAGTTAAATCTGTACACCTCTGCTGATTTTCATTCTTTGCCTAGTTTTAGCTCTGGATGAAACGATTTTAGTCACCTCAAGAATACCAAAAGAAGATGAAGTCAAATGGTTTCAAAGACGTATCAGAAGCGTTCTTGCGAAAACCCTACCAATCCTATTGTACGGTGTTGTTTTTTTTTGAAAGTAAATTATTTGAAAAACGCCTTCCTTTTAAGTATAACACATTGCTCTTCATACAGAAAACGGGTTGAATGGTATCACCCTGCTTCTGTTATTGATCTCTGCAGTTTCCTGTTAAATCTGTCCCTGATTTGTTGTTAAATTTTTAATTGAAAAGTGCCTTCTATTTATGATATATTATTCGTCAAAGCTCCTTTGTTATTGATCTCTGCACTTCCCTGTCAAATCGGTGGCCGATTTTCGTTGTTGAATACCAATTTTAAGTCTGCCCTATGGTTACAAAACCACGTCTTTTACGCCTGTTCACAAATAGTGAAAAGGAGTTGAAGCAACTTGAAGATCCTGTAAAAACACTTTTTAAAGGTGATATTCAGTCTGATGCAGTGCAGATATTGTTTTTCTTTCGGAGCAAAAATATATCTGCACTTCAAGGTATCTTGTTATTATTTTTGATGGTATAAACATGGGAATTCTAAGCCCCACAGCCTAACCAGCACCAATATCACGGCCAGTTTGAAATGGCAGCAACCAGCCACGCAAGGTTAGTGGAACAGGTGCTGCAACCCACCATTTATATTCTGATTGCAACATACACGGGGTAGTCATTTCACACCCGCTACCAACTGGGCTAGTCAAACCACTGTAACCGTTAAGCGGCTATTGAGATAGGAACCTGGGTATTTTATATTACTTCATGGAACTGCGACTTATATGACTCCAAGGAACAGTCAATCTTACAACAGGTGTATTGGGGATGTATCTTTTTTTTTTTTTTTCTATTGAAGATAGTTTACAAATATGGCTCATACAAGCATCTGATGAGACTAACTCATAGCTCCTTTCGAGCAATGGGATGCATCATTCTAAAACAGTGTGTGCAGCTAACTTATGTGCCCTTGCCCTAAGTTACATGTCTTCAACTCCCTAGGCTAAGCAGAGAAGAGTTTTCTTGAAACTTTGCCTACTTGGGGATACTAAAATGATCAAGAATAGCCTGTAAACTGTTATGTTACAGGATTTGTGGTTGTTTGAGATTTCTTTATTTTGTTTATTTGAATTAAAATGAGAAATCTTTAACAGGTATCACAGAAAATGCTCTGTTCAGGAGGATTATTGCCCGGCTGCCATAATCTTCTGGCTTTTTTTCTCAATTGTTAATATTTCTGCCATGTGATTAGCTTAAGTAATAAACTTTTGCAGTGTAATACAGTTGGTGATGACTCTAGAGCTTTGGTTTACTCTTCGAAAAACAAATGCTAAAATCTCCTATTAATGTACTTGTGAATTTCAAGGAACAAATTTGTAGCTACTTAAATCGTTTCAAAATTGTTTATTTCTCGATAACAATTTTCTAGTTTAGGACAATTATATTGCAGTGGCAGTGCGGAGCTTCGAGTTTAAGCCCTCATTAACCCTGTATGAAAGATCCCTAGATGGATCCTTCTTACACTATACTGATTTTTATCAAACAAAAACAGCAAATACAGATTTCTGTGTATTTTATGTCAAGTTCCTAGTGCAGATCTGGAAAGTGCGACTAGGGTTAAAGAGAAACATCAATGTAAAACACGCCCAATAAAACTACTTCTGATTTCTAATGACTGCCCAGATTTTTGAGGGCTGAATTACACAGAAAACTGAACTTATTACAAACTGAAATAGCCCAGAAAATCAGATCTGAGGTCTGTTATAATTCAGATTGAAAAACCTTCAAAATACACCTCAGAAATGATAAAAAGTACAGCGATCAGTTTACAGTCTGATGACAAACATTTGACAAATATCTTGGATAAAAATACCTCTGAATTTGCTGCCAAAACTGCTTACAATGGACCGACCCAACTGCTGGTTGCAAATCACTGGAAAACACCTTCAAATCTCTTTACACACACGGCTGAACTGAACCTGGAAATCTGATGAATAACACTAGGAATTTCTGAGTGAAATCCCCTCTCAATCTCCTGGGGTTTTCGTCCGCAAGAGATAAATTCACAAGGGTTTTCGTCCTTGGAATTTCTGATAAAAGCTCAGAGCTCTTAGCAATGCAAAATATGATAATAAAAATCTGGATGCCCTCTCTACAAGTCGACTTGTTTATTTAAAGGGAGATCAGCCAACCACCACCCTCAAATCAACCAATCAAATTGTTTCATTCTCCTATGCTGGTCGCATTTTCCCTTTTGGGCTAATTGGCACATTTTCCAAAAAATGACTCCCTAAGGTAAGTCGCACTTTCTCTTTTCTAATACAATTTTTTAGTTGTATTTTTTGACATTTTAATTCATGATTAAACTTTATTATTTATTATATGTGCTTTTTCATGATATTATTATTTTTTTGAAACAATAGCACAATATAATAAAATAATAAAGATAAGTCACCCTAAAACTTCCCTTTGGCCGTCGGGTAGACATAAGGGGCCAAAGGTCTTCGCCCAGGCTTATGCGGGCAGAGGGGACATTACAGTCCTCCCTCCCCGGAGTTGCTTGCCCACAAGCAATCAGCAGCCTAACGTCTTTGAAGAATAGACTCACCCTCCCAAGTGGCATCCTCCAAGGGTAAATCTTTCCAACGAACCAGGTACTCCCGTATCACCTTGTTCCGCAATCTTCTCTCCCTCCAATCCAGAAGCCCCTCAGGTACCAAATCCAGTCTTCCCTCATCATCCAAGGGGGGTAACTCTACTGAAGAGGTCACATGTTGTCCCAATGCCTTCTTTAAGCAAGATACATGAAAAACATTGTGTATCTTACTTTCAGAAGGTAACTCCAACTCATAAGCTACCTGTCCAACTCTCCTCACTACCCTGTATGGACCATAGAAGCGAGGCTTAAGCTTCTCCGCTCCACTCTTCTTAAGAGTACTCTGTTTGTAAGGCTGGAGTCGTAGAAAGACCATATCCCCCACCTCAAATGATCGCTCAATCCTGTGCCTGTCTGCATACGCCTTCTGCTGATTTTGGGCATGCTGCATATTGTCCTTAAGGGTTTTAAGGATATCCTGGCTGTCCTGTAAACACTCTCGAGCCTTAGGAGCTCTACTATCTCCAAACGCCATATCCACAAAGGACCTCGCATCATAACCGTACAAAGCTCGAAAAGGGGTCATCCCAATGGACATGTGGTATGTAGTATTGTAACAATACTCGCACAAATAAAGCTGCTTGACCCATGCTCTCTGCTGCCCTGAAACATAGTTGCGCAAGTACCCCTCAATCCACTTATTCACAATCTCCGTCTGCCCATCTGTCTGCGGATGATAGCTAGTGCTCGGAGTCAACTCAGTGCCTGCCAACCTGAATAGTTCCTGCCAGAATGTGCTCATAAACTTGATGTCCCTATCGTTGACAATATTCTTCGGAAGCCCATGTAACCTGAATACCTCCCTAAAGAACAAATCAGCCACTTGTGGTGCCTTAAAACTCGTGGGGATGGCGAAGAAGTGCCCATACTTAGTCAACCTGTCAACTATCGCATAAATGCGATCATAGCCCTGCACAACTGGTAGTCTTGTAATGAAATCCATAGATATACTCTCCCACCTCTGCTCTGGAATAGGTAAGGGCTGTAATAAGCCTGCAGGGAAAGTATGCTCTGACTTGTTTTGCTGACAAGTCATACACTCTCGAATATACTGTAGAACATCCTCCTTGAGACCCTTCCAAGAGAATCTCTCTCTAACCTGCCTGTATGTCTTGAAATAACCTGGATGTCCTGCTAATGGAGCATCATGGAGTGCATGTAGAATCTTCCCCTTAAGCTTAGATTCAGGTACCAAATAAATCCTACCCTTATAATAAATCAAATCAGAAATTACCTGGTAGCGCCCATCCTGAATTTTGCCATCCATGATCTCACATGCTAAGGTGTTCTTTGAATACTCGACCAGCAATTGAGACTTCCAATCTGCAGAAATCTCACTCATAGAATATAGGACAGCAACATGGGGTCTCCTCGATAGTGCATCAGCCACAACATTCTTCTTCCCTTTGACATACTCGATGTCAAAATCATAGGCCTGGATCCTGCTGACCCATTTCTGCTGCCTCTCATTGAGTTCCTTCTGCTCCAAGAAGTACCTCAAGCTGTTATGGTCGGTCCTCACTACGAACTTCCCTCCCACCAAATACTGTCTGAACTTTGCCAATGCATGCATGATGGCGAGCATCTCCTTGTCATAGGTGGAATACAACCTCTCGTTCTCCCTCAACTTCCTACTCTCATAGGCAATGGGATGACGGTCCTGCATCAAAACTGCACCAATACCTGAGCCCGAGGCATCACACTCTAAGATGAATGGCTTAGAGAAGTCCGGAAGAGCAAGGACTGGACATGTGCTCATCACCATCTTGAGCTCATCAAATACTATCTGTGCCTCATCTGTCCATCTAAATGCGCCCTTCCTTGTGAGATCTGTCAATGGTGCAGCAATATCTGAATAACCCCTCACAAATCTCCGATAATATCCGCATAGCCCTAGGAATCCCCGCAACTCTGATATGTTCCTAGGTGGAGGCCAATCCTGCATAGCCTGTATCTTCTCCTGATGGACCTTGACCCCATTGGCCCCAATGACATGTCCCAGATATAGTATCTCAGTAAGTCCAAACTCGCATTTGGACATCTTAGCAAATAGAGACTGAATCTCCATAATGCCAAGTACCTCATCTAAATGCCTCAAATGATCCTCCCATGTCCTGCTGTAGATCAAGATATCATCAAAGAAAACTAGCACGAACTTCCTCAACTGTTTGTTGAAGAGATGGTTCATGCATGACTGGAAAGTGGCAGGTGCATTAGTGAGACCAAATGGCATCACCAAGAACTCATAATGCCCATAATGACATCTGAATGTTGTCTTGAGGATGTCCTCCTCTCGAACCCGAATCTGATGGTATCCTGATCGAAGATCAATCTTCGAAAAATAAATGGCCCCATGCAATTCATCCAAAAGCTCATCAATACGAGGGATGGGATACCTGTTTTTGATGGTCTTCTTGTTAAGGGCCCTATAGTCGATACACATTCTCATCGTCCCGTCCTTCTTCTTTACCAACACCACCGAAGAAGCAAATGGGCTAGAACTAGGACGGATATGCCCCATATCAAGAAGCTCCCTGATGGTCCTCTCCATCTCATCCTTAAATTTCTTAGGATGATGGTAGGGTGTAGTAATCACAGGCTTGACACCCTCCTCCAACTCTATGACATGCTCAAACCCTCTGTCTGGTGGTCTCCTTGAGGAATGTCACCAAAAACCTGCCCGTGCCTATCTATTATGGTCTGAATATCTGTATGCAACTGTTGTCCACCATCTGGAGAAGATTTGGATGAAATGAAACATTGGGCTGCCCATGCAACCTCTCCATGACTGATAATAGATTCCATCCTATGTGCTGAAACAACTCTGGGTCCACCATCCGAAAGAGCTCGTAGCACAATCTTCTTCCCCTCTGACATAAACTCTATCTCCATTCGTCTGAAATCCTGCACATACCTCCCCAGAGACTGAAGCCACTGAATTCCCAAAACTGCATCTATCTCTCCAAGTCCAACTATGTAAAAATCATCTGTCAATGTGTAGTCTCCTAGCTGGATACTAAGCTGTGGAATTCGTCTAGTGCAGCTTAGAGCAAAGCCATCTGCCACTCGTACACTGAACCCCTCAAATTCTTCAACCTGTAATCCCCGCTTCATCACAAATCCCTCATCAAGGAAATTGTGCGTAGCACCACTATCAATCAAGCAAACAACTCGTTGGCCCTTAAGTACTCCTTTCACACGAAAGGGATGATACCTAGGGACTCCAGAAAGTGAAGCAATAGTACCTGAGCCTGATGCATCTCCATCTCCTAGCTCTACCTGGGGCTGCTCCTCATGTGCACCATGACCATTGTCCTCTGCATCTGTATCTGCTGAAGAATCTGCCTCTGCATCCGAGATAACCTCAATAAGATGCACCTTGCCTTTCCCAAGGCAGTTGTGCCCAGGCTCCCAGTGATCTTTGCAATGGAAACAAAGTTTCTTTCTTCTCAATTCATTCCGAGTCTCTTGATCCATCCTAGGAGGGGGAACACTCTTTTGCTGAGTAGTGGAACGTTGAATCGGCTTGGAGCTTGTGAAGGGCTTCTTACTAGGCTGGTAAGAAGTGGGAGTGGTCTCCAAATCTAATGCTGTCTGGATAGCATCATGTAATGTAGTAGGCCTAAGGGCCTTGACCAACCCTCTTAACCTGTCATGCAGGCCCTCAATAAAAAGCATTACCACACGTCTCTCGGGCATCTCGGGAACCATTACTGCAATTCGCTGAAATTCGTTGATGTAAGAATCAACGTGCCCACTCTGTCGTAGCTGTGCCAAATCCCTGTAATATAGCTCCACATCTTTGCGGTCAAATCTGGCAATCAACTTCTCACTAAACTCCCTATATGACCGCAGTAAGTCATGTCTCTGTGTGATAAGCCCATGGTGCCACCAATCATATGCCACTCCCTCCAAGTGAAGAGTAGCAAACTGAATAGCCTCCTGTTCCTGCATAGGTTTGAGAGTGAGGTATGTATCAAGCTTGTGAATCCACGCCCTGGCACTAATCTTTCCACTGCCATCGAAGGTGGAAAGGGTCACCTTATTAGTAACCTACGCTTGATTCTCTCTGTTTCTTTTGGGTCCTAGGCCTTTGTGCTTGCCTAGCTTTTAAGCTCTCCCTTTTCTGCATACAATACTGGTGGAGGGGAAAGGCGTTCCGTACCTCTTCTGGTAATGCTCTCCACTCATCATGAGCTACCATTACATTATCTTGAAAAGCTATGTCTTCAAGTGGGTCCTCAACTAATGGCGGCTCCTCCCTTGGTAGGAATCTAGGTTGCATAGGTCGATCCGCAGTCCTCGTGGGTCTCCTTTCCTCTGTATATCTCCTATCTCGTGGAGGGGAGCCTCTTACGCTGCCTACTTCTGTAGGAACCCGGTTGTGCCTTCTGTGGCTGCTAGCTAAGGATGCAGATCTTTCCCTTCTATCATGCCGATTTCTTGCCCTATCCATAGTCAAATTCTCCATCAGCTGTCTCATGGTCTGAATCATTTCCTGATGGGAATCGATCATTCCGCTGAAAAGGGCATCCGGATCAGGCCGCTCACGTCGTGGAGGAGTGTGTGCTCCTTCTCCTCTATCCATGATACCTTCAATATTCAGACGTGCCTGACTCCTTGTATAATATCGGTGTGGCCCAACTTCTGTAGGCTGCATAAAACAAACCCAAACAGACCCTCCAGGTGGGAGGATTGATGCTCTGATACCACTGAAAGATCCCTAGATGGATCCTTCTTACACTATACTGATTTTTATCAAACAAAAACAGCAAATACAGATTTCTGTGTATTTTATGTCAAGTTCCTAGTGCAGATCTGGAAAGTGCGACTAGGGTTAAAGAGAAACATCAATGTAAAACACGCCCAATAAAACTACTTCTGATTTCTAATGACTGCCCAGATTTTTGAGGGCTGAATTACACAGAAAACTGAACTTATTACAAACTGAAATAGCCCAGAAAATCAGATCTGAGGTCTGTTATAATTCAGATTGAAAAACCTTCAAAATACACCCCAAAATGATAAAAAAGTACAGCGATCAGTTTACATCGATGACAAACATTTGACAAATGTCTTGGATAAAAATACCCCTGAATTCGCTGCCAAAACTGCTTACAATGGACCGACCCAACTGCTGGTTGCAAATCACTGGAAAACACCTTCAAATCTCTTTACACACACGGCTGAACTGAACTTGGAAATCTGATGAATATCACTAGGAATTTTTGAGTGAAATCCCCTCTCAATCTCCTGGGGTTTTTTGTCTGCAAGAGATAAATTCACAAGGGTTTTCGTCCTTGGAATTTCTGATAAAAGCTCAGAGCTCTTAGCAATGCAAAATATGATAATAAAAATCTGGATGCCCTCTCTACAAGTCGACCTGTTTATTTAAAGGGAGATCAGCCAACCACCACCCTCAAATCAACCAATCAAATTGTTTCATTCTCCTATGCTGGTCGCATTTTCCCTTTTGGGCTAATTGGCACATTTTCCAAAAAATGACTCCCTAAGGTAAGTCGCACTTTCTCTTTTCTAATACAATTTTTTAATTGTATTTTTTGACATTTTAATTCATGATTAAACTTTATTATTTATTATATGTGCTTTTTCATGATATTATTATTTTTTAAAACAATAGCACAATATAATAAAATAATAAAGATAAGTCACCTTAAAACTTCCCTTTGGCCGTCGGGTAGACATAAGGGGCCAAAGGTCTTCGCCCAGGCTTATGCGGGCAGAGGGGACATTACACTGTAGCCAAAACTCCATGACAGGCCCTTATCTTAGAATTTTCTTATACTTGATAACTGACATCCAAGCTTTAATACTCTGTAAAGATTCAAATCCTTATATATTGGTCTAAGTCTTGCTGCAAATTTTTATCTCTGTGTTGAACTGTTGTGCAGGGGTGTTGAATAACTGATTATTCCCATTGGAGTGCCACAGTTTTCTCAAGGCAGTAGTTCCATCCCTGAAATCCGATATGCCAAAGGAAGGGGACAATTCCAATGATGGTAATCATGACCATGGTGCAGTATCTTTGAACATTGAGAAGGTTTCTGAAATGAACTCAAACATGGCTAAGGCAAAGGACAAGAAAAAAGAAGAGAACAATAAGGTTGTGCCATTTCACAAATTATTTGTCACGGCAGACTCTCTGGATAAATTGTTGATGACTCTTGGTACTATTGGTGCTGTGGCCAACGGCGTATCTATTCCACTTATGACCATCCTGTTTGGGGGCCTTATAAATGCATTCGGGGAGAACAGCACAGACGGGAAAAAAGTGATGAGTGAAGTGTCCAAGGTGATATTTTTCACATTCCTCAGTCTCCTTTGTTTTGTTTTTTCTTATGATGTGAAATTAAAAAAAGAAAGTTATTGATAAGCAAAAGGGCAATGATAAGTTGAATTTAAGTTCACAAGACCACATTATCCCGAAGTCTGGGAATTTTCTTCAGTATTGTTATGACTAGACTTGGAATTTGACAAACAAAATGTACATTGTTGTCCAATTTTGGCCACAAAATGTGGCCAAAAGAAATTAGGGAAACTCTCTTCTGAAGTCACCATTTATACCTGATTATCAGCAGATCTGCAACACTTGTGCAATACATTGTACTGGGATATTTCAGGGCTCTTATTAAGAAAAACATTATTTATCTTTTTTGTTTGCTGGTTTTTTAAGTTATGCACCAAGTTGGGCCATAAAATATTTATGAATGATAGGATTAAATATTCACATGCCATTCCGTCTACTTTCTTCTTTGAACCACAATTAACAGGTATGGTTGAGAGTAATGCAGAAATTCAGGTTACGGGTGGGACAGTCATAAAATTGAAAGGTAGGTTCTAATGGAAAAACCAAATTCCTGAGAATGGATTTGCATACCTCTTAATGTTTAACTAAACTAAGGTGGTAATAGGCCAGAGGGTCATATCTCATCTGATCTGCTCAGTAACTAGTTTGACATAATCAGCTGTGTGGTTCCATACTCTTAATGCTGTATTAATGACCCTGGCAACATTCAAATTGTGGTGTACCTTTGGAACTACACAACTGAATTAAATTCATTCAAAACATATTCTTAACAAGACTCTTACCTCAATTAGAACGGAAGTGTGAAATGATGCTTTTTTTCTACACACACACACACATTATATATATACATACATATATATATATTATATATAATATGTGTGTATTGTAAAAATGCATCTTATATTACTCCAAGGAACAAAAGGTTACAACAGATGGGCATGATGCTAACAAGAAGAATCGCTCCCTACATAAGCAAGGAAAGAAAGCACCTGAGCTTGCACTCTGATGGGCAAAGAGTTCACATCTTTGTGAAACTCCTCGAAGTGAGATTGTACAATCAAAGCCAACTCTTGTCTAAAGAGTTTCAACTTCCCCAAAGCGAGGGGGAAGAATCTTCCTGAAAGACAGCTTGGCTTCTTGTCCTCCAAAGAAAACTAGTTGCGGCTAATAGTTGTTGTTTTCCATAAGCTCTTGCAATTGTCCCGGACCATCCAAGAATCTCCTAAAAGAGGTCCTTTCCAAGAGAGGGAGCAATAAAAAGGAAAGTGAATTTAACTTGCAACCATCCCCAAAAACCTCTTGCCGTTGGATTTTTCCAGAAGATATGGTCAACTATTTCTTCTTTCCCACACACACTACAAAATGCATTTGCGAAATCAGTCTTGCTCAATCATGCTTTGACAAACACCTTGTGTTTGAAGGACGTTCTTATTTTCCAAATAACCAGGCACCCTCATTGCCATCTCACTTTAGAGTTCTAGATCCACCATTGTTTGTTCAATTGTGCGGAAATAGGATTGCATGGTGCACTTGATGATGCAAGTCCTTTGAATTATAGTTTATAAGACTTTTTCCAGTGTACCATTGACAATCCCTCCAATATGGGCCTACACTCTGAAGCTGCATTTTGAAAAGACAATTTTCAGGATTCTTAGAGATATTCTTCACAAATTTTATGCTAGAGTGAGGTGATAATGTGTAAAGTTATTATGTTGGAACATAACTACTGAAATTCATCCTTTGAAGGGGTTTTTAGAAGAAATTTAAATTTCCTTTTGATTTGACTGGCATCTGTATGAGGAATACAGGGTAGAACTTTTGTTGCTTTTGAGTTTACTTTGATGTTGAACTTACAGTTTTGTTGTTTGGGATCCTTCAGCTGGCTTTGGAGTTTGTTTATCTTGCTTGTGGTGCAGGAGTTGCAAGTTTACTTCGTAAGATATTACACCCATATTAAACTTATTCATTGGATATTTTATTATCATGATTATGCAGTGTATGCATTTTCTATCTTAGAAGTGATTCTCTTTGTATAGTAGTATAGCCATACACCTTTTTGGTTATAGTGAGACAGAGTTGCATTTTTCATGTATATAGCAAGTCACCAATATCTTGCTTGTAACAAGTAGCAAGGTTGATACCTCATGATCTCACTTATTTTTGTCCTGGCTGGCAGAGGTGTCATGTTGGATGTGCACTGGGGAAAGACAAGCTACACGCATCAGGAGTCTCTACCTAAAAACTATTTTGAGGCAAGATATTGGATTCTTTGATAGTGAGGCATCGACAGGAGAGGTTATTGGAAGGATGTCAGGCGACACCATATTAATTCAGGACGCCATGGGAGAAAAGGTAAGTCAATATTTGGTATTAATAAATTATGTTAATCTCAGCAAATGCATCCAGTCCAAGTGATGTTCAAAAAAATTCACAGCCAAAGATATGTTGAGATGTCATCAACTTGTCCATCACTTGAACATGAAATGATTTAAAACCATACAAAATTTGTTCAACTTGCAGTCTAACAAATTCATTGGCTTCATAAATAAGGTGCAGCAGCTGCCTCTTGGTTTTAGGAACATCCATATTTGGCCACTGGAAATCTCCCAGTTTATTAGCATAGATAACAAATCCATTGAAAAATGACAAATGTCCTATGTCAAAGGGTTGAAATCTTTCTAGTTTGTGTAAGTATCATAGAAGCCACCAACTTACTCCTTTGCATACTACATCAACCGTTTGTGGCCTGCAATGGGGCCATAAACAATTGTCATCCATATTCATGGGTTCATGACGAATCTATAACCAACAACGTCGATTTCCTTATAAAGTTGTTCGCCCTTATAAGGTTTGGTTGTGCAAAATATATCTTCAGAGCCACTTTGATATATCTGGGAATAATGAAAGAGAGTTGTAAAGATGGGATTGTGGACACACTGTGTTTCTAATACAAAAGCTTACTAATGTGTGCTTATATGCTGTACTTTAACATGCAGATATATGAATTTTATGAGATTAGTTCAAAAGCTGTAAGACATGATTTATCAGAAATAATTAAGCAATTCTATTGTGGATGTCGAAAGAAAAATTCATAATGATATCATGTTTATGTTTGTGTTTATTTGTTCAGGTTGGAAAGTTCATACAGTTCATAACCACATTCATAGCAGGATTTGTTATAGCTTTCATCAAAGGTTGGAAACTTTCGCTGGTAATGCTATCCATGATTCCTCTTCTCGTTGTGTCTGGCGGCTCGATGGCTATGATAATCTCCAAAATGTCAAGCCGAGGCCAGCAAGCTTATTCAGAAGCAGCCAATATTGTGGAGCAGACAATCGGTTCAATTAGGATGGTGAGTGTTTTATCAACAAGAGTTATTGTGTCTTCATATTGGATAGCTGTATTTTAAATATTGTATTATTAGGGACACAAGAAGTATGACAAGGTCATGAAATGCATGTGATTTATTATGAATGCTTACACAGATTGCTATTATGTAAACTTCAGGTTGCATCTTTTACTGGGGAAAAGAAATCCATAGAAGATTATAACAAGTCACTTGCAATAGCTTACAAGGCTATCACTCAGCAAGGGTTGGTAGCTGGTGTTGGCCTTGGGTCTGTTCTCTTTATCATGTTCTGTGGCTATGCATTGGCTCTTTGGTATGGATCACGGTTAATTCTAGATGGAAGTTATACCGGCGGCGATGTGATCAATGTCATATTTGCAGTTCTGATGGGAGGCATGTAAGTTGAATCTGCACTTCCCAATTTAGTGTTTTTAATTGGATAAGAAATCCATCTATACATATTGTCAATTTTACATTAAATTTGTTAGCTTTATTTATGGAAACTGAATCAATTTTTTGCTGAATTTCAGGTCTCTGGGCCAGACATCACCATCATTAAATGCATTTTCAGCTGGACGAGCTGCAGCATACAAAATGTTTGAGACTATTGACAGAAAACCAGTGATTGATGTCTTTGATAAATCTGGACTGGTCCTCGAGGATATTCAAGGTGATATTGAGCTTAAAGATGTACGGTTCACGTATCCTGCTAGACCAGATGTTCAAGTCTTTTCTGGCTTTTCACTAGAAATACCTAGCGGCACCACTGCAGCTTTAGTTGGAGAGAGTGGCAGTGGAAAGTCCACTGTTATCAGTCTTGTAGAGAGATTCTATGATCCGCAAGCTGGCGAAGTGCTTATTGATGGCATTAACATCAAGAAATTTCAGCTTAAGTGGATAAGGCAGAAAATTGGACTGGTGAGCCAGGAACCTGTTCTTTTTGGTACCACCATTAAAGAGAACCTTTTATATGGTAAAGATGGAGCTACAGTAGAGGAAATCAAGGCTGCTGCTGAACTCGCCAATGCAGCAAAGTTTATAAACAAGTTGCCCCAGGTTTTTATATGTTTGATGTTTGTTAATATTTCCCCTGCACAGTTCTTGATGACTGAGGATGTCTCTCATCCTCGAATATGAAATTCCTTGCACATGATATATCCATGTGCTGACATTTATGCTTTGGTATTTTCAGGGTTTTGATACAATGGTGGGAGAGCATGGTACCCAACTATCTGGAGGTCAAAAACAAAGAATTGCAATTGCACGGGCTATTCTAAAAGATCCCGAATTCTTCTCCTCGATGAAGCAACAAGTGCATTGGATACAGAATCTGAAAGAGTTGTTCAAGAAGCCCTTGACAGGATTATGGTAAATAGAACAACAGTGATTGTTGCCCATCGTCTAACAACTGTCAGAAATGCTGACATGATTGCTGTTGTCCAGCGTGGTTCAATTGTGGAAAAAGGTCATTAATAATCCACAAAGAATGTTCTTAATTTTTAAGTTGAATTCAGCTAGGAACATGGTTAAATAATTGTCTTTGCATCTGTAATTCAATCAATTTTAAGTTGCAGTTTGTCTATAAACTTAATTAATAGGTTTTTCCTTGTGCCAGTTTATTGATACCAATGGAAATGTGATATCCAGGTTCTCACTCTCAGCTTATCACAAACCCTTCTGGTGCATACTCCCAGCTTATACATCTGCAAGAATCGAATCGATCAAAAGAACAAGATTCAAAGGATCCAGATGAATTGGAAATACATCAGGATGATAGCAAGGTTCTTGGTAGAGTTAGCAGTCAAAGGTCATCTTTTAGACGGTCCATAAGCAGCGGATCATCAGGAATTGGTGGAAGTCGCCGTTCATATTCATTTTCTTATGCTTTTCCTGGTACAGTAGGCCTCCAGGAAACTGGAGGTATGGAGAAATCAGCCAATCAAAGGGAAACAAAGAAGGAAGGGCCTGATGAGTTATTTTAGGTCCAATACTCAGAAAGATGTGGAAGGTGGTCAATCTGATGCTGAGAAAGATGTTTCTATTTTACGTCTAGCATCTCTAAATAAGCCAGAGATTCCAGTGTTCATACTTGGATCAATTGCAGCATCTATGAATGGGATGATATTTCCGGTCTTTGGTCTCTTGCTTTCAAGTGTTATCAAGGTCTTCTATGAACCCCTTCATGAACTTCGAAAAGATGCCAAATTCTGGGCACTTATGTTTATAGTTTCTGCAGTTACGTGCTTCATTGTGGCACCTACACAGATGTATTGTTTTTCCATAGCCGGTGGCAGGCTAGTGCAACGTATTCGATCGTTGACATTTTCCTAAAGTAGTTTACCAGGAGATTAGTTGGTTTGACGACAATGAAAACTCAAGATGAGTGAAGAAGAATTTGGAAGCCTCTTACTATTTTACTCAAAGGAGAAAAATCACTGATACCTTTAGTTTTGTGTAGAGAATATATGTGAAAGATAATTCTAAATCCCATGTTTCTGTTTTCAGCGGTGCAATAAGTGCAAGGTTATCAACAGATGCTGCAACTGTGCGTAGTTTGGTGGGAGATGCACTGTCACTTGTTGTTCAAAATATAGCAACCATCATTGCTGGCATTGTCATATCTTTTACGGCCAACTGGTTGCTAGCGCTTTTGATACTAGCTATAGTACCTCTTCTAGGTCTTCAAGGGTACATGCAAGTAAAGTTCATGACGGGTTTCACTGCTGATGCAAAGGTTAGGAATCCTAGTCTTAAAATTCATTGATTAGTGTTCCCTTCTAATTTTTCTTTATTTGCTTGTATGGCCAAATTTCAAATAGTTGTTTAGATATTTCCTTTCCACTGAACTCTTTTGCATTCATTTTGAGGATAGGCTTAAACAGAACATACTAGTAATACAACATATAAAAGAGAACCACATCTGAAACGTGAAGAGTTTGTTATGAACCAAGTATGTAAACTGGCCAGAAATATGTTGCCATACAGTTCTCCCTGCTATAGTAACTAATTAGGACATCTTCTGTCTACTTTTGACTGAGAATAAGTTACAACTGAATCTCAAGATCTGATGTCTGAACTAAAATCCGACAATGGGGTTTTCTATGTTTAAGGCCGGATATTAAATTTCTGGGAAAGGATCTATAGTATTTGGACAAGCACTGAAAATATTAACGAAATCTGGAAAAAATCCCAAATAGAACTTTTAATACAATCCTAATAACATTTATGGGTAGTACATAAGATAATAAAATGAACTTCCCTGGAGATGATATGAGCATTGACTAAGACCGAAAAGCCTCCAAGCGAAATACGAGCACGACACTTTACCATGAAACAACTGATCCAGATTGAGGATTCAATCCAAAGGACAACACACCAACTGTTAGGAACTAGTGTGTTATAATAAAGCGAACTCCTCCCTTCTGAATTGACACAGATTTGCAAAAGTACAAAACAAAGCTTTATTGCAAGATGATAAGAGAGCTTTATAATAAAAAAATCTGTGGAAGAGATGTCTGCTATCTACTCTGCATTACAATAGGGTGAATCCTAATTTTATATCTAAATAAAACTAAGAATAATAAATTTACTTTAAGATAAACAAAGCTAATAATAGCCATTTGACATGCATTGGCATGTGAATAGGAAAAACTGCATCAAAGATAAACAAAGCTACTACATAGCCATTTGACAGGCATAGGCATGTGAATAGGAAACTCCTAATAATATACTAAGAATAGTAAACTGCATCAAAGATAAACAAAGCTACTAAATAGCCATTCACCATGCATAGGCATGCAAATAGGAAAACTCCTAAGAATAAGAAACCCGCTAGGGTAAAGGCATGGTCCCATGGAGTGGGGGCTCCATAAATATCTCAGCGGGTGCTGCTGAGAGAATTTAGGAGCATTTTAGCTGTTTTAGGGTCCCATGAATTTGATTATTTTCCTCAACAATTCCTGCTGAGAAATAATGACAATTTGCAGGTATATAATGATTATTCCCCCAAATTGACCTAAAAATAGTGGCGGGAATGCATGTTTGTTGCTAGATGGAAACAAACAAGGGGAAATTGTCAGCCCCCTCTCCAGCCACCTCTTAAGTTTAAGGGGCAAAAATGTGGAGCTCCTTTTGTTTTTTCCTGTAGCTGGTTGCAAAAATAATCACGGGACCTCCTGCAACAGGAAAATAGGAGCTGTAGCCCCTCCATGGGACCATGCCCTAAGAATTTTTATTCAAGCCATTTGGAGTGGCCACCTCGTCAGGGTCACATGAGTTTATAGGTATGCTCTGATTTTAGAACCGTTTTTACTTTTGAGAAAGCTCGGATCATGATTTAGGCCGCCACTTAGGTTTAATGAAGGGAAAACACTTTTGCGATTCCCAAAAAGCTCCGAAGGCTTCCGAAACTGCAACTTATGCGTGTGCAAATTTTTTTCGGAAAATTGTATTTTTGGAAAATGACCCCAAACTAGCTGCAATGGGCCTGAGTCACTGTTGGGATCACCAATCTTCTAAAAGCGTTACACATACAACCATTCTGCAGTGTGAAAGGAATTCTCCTTTTCTAAGGCTTGAAAGCCTGTTTGTAACTTCTTTTCTATGTAGGATGGTACATTCTGTAAATTCTTGACTATGACAAAATTCTTTGTAACACTGTGACACTTAAATTTCATTGAGTTCCTTATTTAAGATGCTAAAAAACTTTTGTAATGTTTCTTGCAACTCCTATGACACCTATGATGCTTTGGAACTTGCTCATTATTCTTTGTAACTCCTATGACAAGATTCCTTGTATAACTCCTATGAAATTGTCACGACAAATAAGCCTTCTTATGCTTTGGCTCACATATAAGAATACATTCTTTAATACAAATAAACAAAAAGCTTCAGTTTTCACCCTAAATACCATCTAGGATCTCAACAGTATGCTATTGTTTATTCAATCTATCTCCTTTCCCTTTAATGTTCAGAGGATTAAAGACAGAATGAAAACTCTTGGGTTAAATATTTCTTGTATACCTAGAGGGAAACCAATATTTTAATACCGAAGGAAAAAAAAAAACTATATAGCTTTGTCCAAGAAATGTGCATTATCTTGCTGATGCAGAGAAGAGAGAATAATTTGAGTGATCTGTATTGATTTGCATGCATGTTAGTTTAGGTTCTTACTTTTGTGGTTCATAGAGAATACAAGTCTCAGAGTCTCAAATTTATACAAGGACAATTCACTGTCCTTTCAATTCAAGGAGTTAACAAAGTTACTAATAATTTCAAGTGGTCATGCTCCAGTTGGTGTATGAGGAAGCCAGTCAAGTTGCAAATGACGCTGTTGGAAGTATTCGAACTGTCGCCTCCTTCTGTGCAGAGGATAAGGTTATCAGTCTCTACAATGAAAAATGCTCTGCTCCTTGAAAAGTGGAGTTAAACAGGGAATTATAGCTGGACTTGGTTTAGGATTCTCAAATTTTGTGATGTTTACTCAATATGCACTCAGCTTTTGGGTAGGGGCTCGCTTGGTTGAAGACGGAAAGACAACTTTTGATAAAGTTTTCAAGGTAAGGGTTACTCAGTAGTCAGTTTCTTATTTCACATATTTAATGAATAAATCCTTTCTGGAAGGGCTAGATTCATTAAATAATAAAGATATGTAGAAAATTTGTGTACTTGATCTGATGAGAATTTGAAATAAAGAGCTTGCAATGATTTAGATAGGAAACATATTTGACAGTTTGAAAATGTTCAAACATATTCTAGTTTCGTATTTTCTATTTTTGAGCTTAAGAGTGTTTGTGGCACAGGTGTTTTTTGCCCTCTCAATGGCTGCCGCAGGAATCTCTCAATCAGCAGGCCTTTCCCCTGACCTTGCAAAAGCCAAGTCCTCTATCAATTCGGTGTTCAAAATTCTTGACCGTCCTTCCAAGATCGACGCAAATGACGAGTCTGGGACTACCTTAGATAATGTGAAGGGTGACATTGAGTTTCAGCATGTCAGCTTTAAATATCCAACTCGTCCAGATGTGCAAATCTTCCGTGATCTATGTTTATTTGTCCATTCTGGGAAGGTAACTTTTAGATTCCACTCTAATTGATTCAATAAGGAAAGTATTAGATTGCAACTAGAAGTAGTGATGGATACATTCTAATTTCTGACATTAACAATTAGGCTACCTGACAAATGCCCCAATACTTGCTGATGGTTTGGCCTTTTGTTTTGATTTGGACAGGCTATTGCTCTTGTGGGAGAGAGCGGAAGTGATATATCAACAGCCATTGCTCTTTTGGAGCGATTCTATGATCCTGATTCAGGCCGTATATTCCTTGATGGAGTTGAAATTCGTCAACTTCAACTTAAATGGTTGCGACAACAGATGGGCTTGGTGAGCCAAGAGCCTGTTTTGTTCAATGATACAATCCGTGCAAATATTGCTTATGGAAAGGAGGGTGCAGTTACTGATGAGCAAATCATAGCAGCTGCTGAGGCTGCCAATGCCCACAAGTTCATATCAAGCCTTCCCCAAGGATACAACATAAATGTTGGTGAGCGAGGGGTGCAATTATCTGGGGTCAAAAGCAACGCATTGCAATCGCAAGAGCAATACTAAAAGATCCCAGGATACTTCTCTTGGATGAAGCTACAAGTGCCCTAGATGCTGAATCAGAGCGCATAGTTCAAGATGCATTGGACCGTGTAAAGGTAAACAGGTCTACTATTGTCATTGCTCACCGTCTTTCAACAATTAAAGATGCAGATCTCATACCAGTGGTAAAGAATGGAAAAATTGCAAAACAAGGAAAACATGATGAATTGCTCATGAAGCAAAATGGAGCCTATGCATCCCTAGTGCAATTGCATAAGCCCTCATAGTTTTTTTTCTAGAAACACAGAAATGTGTCTAGTGTGTATTTTATTCACATTGCTAATAAAAAAATATTGGCAGGCAACAAAGTAATATGTTGCTATTGATATCTTTCTAGGTCCATAATATACAGTTGAAACAACCAACAAAATGAATTGCTGTACTTTTATGTGGGAATAAATTATTTAATTTGGGGATCAATCTTTTTGTCAACAAACAGTGGAGAGATGCATTATGCACGAAGATTTGGAAGAGGAATTTCGGTAACAAGTCTGTTCCATAAGAGCAAAAGCAACTCAAATCTCAATGAAGCTTCATGAAACATAGCCAAGCATAAGAGATGATTTTGTCATTAAAACAGAGAATGTAAACAATCATTTCAATACAGGCCCTCCATGCTTTCTGGGCTTGCAAGTGCATTATTTAATTTCTGTTACTTACATTATTGGAAGCTTCTTCATCCACTTCTTATTATCTGAGGTAGCATGAAACAATTTCTCCCTCAGAAGGACGGACAGAACTCGCCATCGGTGATTTTGCTATATCTTTTTGATATTGATTGTTGTCGACCATTTCTTGGTTTCTACCGTCAAATGCTTTCTACCAGTTGTGTGTCTGGGTTTTTATGTAATTAATGGCCATTGTAGAGTTATGATAAGTAATGAAGTTTTGCCACGGAGGAACTGATTTTGTCAGATCTGTCACTATTTTTTTAATGGGGATGCCATGCCACATTGTAAATGTTTTTCTTAGCTAGTCTAACTAATGCACATTTTCACCTTAAAAATTAAAATATATATATTTATAAAGATGCAGAAAGTTATGTCTACCTACACGGATTTTAAGCAAAATGGTTTGGCATTTAAGGTTTATAGATTTCCTTAATTAATGTGAAGGTGTTTCCTCGACGAGAATCATAAGGAATTCAAATATACTAAGATAAAAGTAACATTACTAGCAATTTGCACACGAGCACTCGGATGTGAACGTAGAAAAAGGGATGTGGTGGAAGAAATAAATGTGGAAAAGGGAAGGAAACTAAGAAGTGTAGTTGTGTTTGTTAAGGTATTTGATTTGTCAGTTATATGGAGGAAGAGAGAGTGGAATAGAAGTTAAAATTAGTACGGAAGGTGGTGGTGTAATGTGTGGTAATGTTAGAGAGGAGTAACTATTTATGGTGATTGTTTGAAAGAAAATTCCTAAAATGCAAGTGAAGAGAATGGGAAAAAGTTAAAAAAATGTAGTTGACATGAAAAAAGTTTTATGCAAAGAATCAAATTTGATGGGGAACAAGAGCAACAAATGCCCTCTAGATCTATAGGCGTGCCCTCGTCTTGGCGAGGGGATTGGGGAACCATTGCAAAACTCTAGTTTCCTACAACCACATGACATATTTGCGAATCTTTTAAAGGGGTAAGGACCAATTGTGTCATTAAGGCAATGTATTGTGGAGATATTTGAAAAAATAAAGAGTGGTTGATAAATAATGTTGAAGTGAATAGTTGTTTGCAATTTCAGGCCTTTTGTTTTATGGGTAGTTAGAACACACATATATGTAAGGGTAATTTGCATGTGTGTCCAACGCATTACTTTTCATCACTTCATCTTCTAACCATGCCATGTTACTTTCTATGGTCTGCACCACAATGTCAACATTTTCCTTCTCAAGATCATTTACAAGCAACAAAACTTTGGCAAATAGTTGATCTTTTTCTATTGTTGAAACAAGACCTGTTTTTTGAGAGAAAGAGACTATTTCACTCTTGTCATTCAATAAATCTAACCCCAAGACAGAATGAAAACATAAAACCAAACAATAAAACATGTAATATTTTTCATTCTCTCCCTCATCTCAATTTATACCCTTGTCAATAGAAATTACTGCCACAGGTAAAAATGGAAAATGATTCTCTACAATAAGGTCAACAACGTGGATATGCAATAAACTATTTCGTTTAAAGAGGGCAACAAAAGTTATGCTTTGGCTTAGGCCATTTGGCAGTTGAGAATTTAAGGATTGATCCTCAACATATTAGAATTACAAATATACTAAATTGTAACGATCGTGATTTACTTCTTGGATGGAAAAGACCAAAAAAGGTTATGCTCTCTCTGAGCTCATTCAAAAGTGCAAAATTCATGATTCTTCTTAAGAAGCCCAAACATTGTGTTGAAACACCGAAGTTGAGTGAGCATTGTGTTGCACTCACTTTCAACTAAAATGTTTAAATGTAAATAATTCTAATTATTTTTTTGGATTATATATTGTTTATATATGTCATGGTTATCTGAAATGCTTCTCAATAAACAATGAAGAGGAAAAAGAGGGAGGTAGTTGTGGATGAGAGGAAAACAACAATGTAAGCAATTAGAAAGACCAACAAACC
The DNA here is from genome assembly GCA_018340775.1 of Taxus wallichiana var. yunnanensis. Lineage (NCBI taxonomy): Eukaryota > Viridiplantae > Streptophyta > Pinopsida > Cupressales > Taxaceae > Taxus > Taxus wallichiana. Next base: position 630,023,690 of record CM031243.1, on the reverse strand, counting down.
ATAGACACATAATTCTTTAGATTCATCAATCAAGGACACCAAGTTCCTTCTTGGTTATTCAAGATCACTATGCTTGCAAAGTTGCATAATAGAGAGAGAAGAGAGGAAAACATAAGCAAAGGAAATGGAAGAAATGTAGCTTTTATTTCTTGTGTAGTGGTGATACCAAGCTCAACAACTTACAACAATCCACAATTGCTACAGAAAAACTAACTTTCAAGATCCTTTGGAATGGAGAAGCCATTCTAATTTATAACATTGCAAATTGTCTTCTCATCTACCCCCCACATGACCCTTCAAATTCTCATTCCACTTGTGAATTTACATCTTCCTAGGAAGTGAGGAAATAAGTCCCCTTTTTATAAATCAAAAGGGACTTTTACAATTCAACATTAGAGAGTCACTTAAGTGAATAAGACAAAATATCATGATCATACACAATGAAGGATTAGAAAGGGGAAGAGAAGAAAGAGGGAGAAGAAGAAGAAGAAGGGAGTTGACTGATTTGATGAAGAAGCTCCCTATGATGAATAACTTGTTGATTCATGATCGATGAGGAGAGTTTTAGAACGCGTTCATGTCCTTTGAATTCTTTCTTGAACCGATCTATCAGAGGTGCCACTTTGTCTTCTTCAGAAAGCCAATGCAGCTCAACACCTTGATCCATGTCTTTGGAACATCACTAATATCCTTACACTAATTAAACCATTCTTTGTGATCTCTTGCAATGTCAGAAATAGATCCTCTGATGTTGGCAAGGGACTCTAATGTGTCTTCATTGAAGGAGAGAGAGTCACCTACCTATTTCTTGACAAACTCCTGGAAGGAAACAATGAGTTCTTCTGATGATGAATTCTCGGTGAGTGAAGGGAACCCAATTCTCTGAACACAGTTGTAGGCCTCATTCAAAATCTCAAAATCATTTTGTCCACTAGAGTCAAGTTTGGAGATGACATCTTTGAGCATTCCATATCTTGCATCCATGATGTGGATCCAAACTTGAGACAAATTGTCACAGATGATGTGAACACAATTATGCTCGGGAGGGTGTGAGAGTCAAGGAAGCTCATCTTGGACACAAGTGGGAGCACCTCATCCAAGTGGATCTTCTCTTTTCCAATCTCCTCGGGCTTGCTTTCTTCACTTCCAAAAAGTGGCAAGAATATACTCGATTAGAGAGAGGACCTCTAGAAGTAATGTCTTACCTTTCTTGATGATCTTCTCAATCCACCTCTCATTAGCCTTCCCTTGCATAATATAGCTTTTTGATTTCTTGACTACCTCAAGGTTGAAACCTGTTGATTGGAGGAAATGTCTTCCACCGGAAGAGTAGGTGTTGAATTGGGCTCCAAGAAAGGACATATGTAAGCACTAAGAGTTCTTACATGTTCTTCCAATTGCTCAATTGTTTTCTTATACTCTTCATTCTGAGAAAGGAGGTGTGTAGAGGATTCTTTGAACAAATGAGAGTCACCCTCGTGCGAATCTTGACCTAATGAGATGAGAATCGACTCATAGTCTGATGGAGTCATCTCCTCAATAGGCTTTACATTCTTAGACATAGTAACTTCTACATATTGGTTTCATGAGGCATCACTGAAGAAGCAAGAATATGTCTAGGCCTTCTTCCTTCGCTTGTATTTCAAGTTTCTTAACATAGCTTTAAGGTTGGGCAAGGAAGCTTGTTGTGTTGTTCTTGGTTCATTTTCAAGCAATTCTTGAATCCATGGGAATGGTTCTTCCATAGTTGACATGATATTGGTAATTGGAGCACTTTCAAGAGCTTGATATATGATCACTTCTTGTTTATTGTGGGAAATATCTACCATTGGGGAAGACATGCTTGAATTCTCTGAAGAGAAAGATGAGCTCTTGATTCTTCACACATGGTGGCTTGAATACTTAGATGATTTGACTCACTCACTTGGTTTACTTGATGGATACATGATATATTTTTTCCAACTTGCTCGATGAGTTACTGATGACCTCCTTTGATGGATTGATCATGCTACCAAGTGCTTGATTGAGTGTTTAAGAACACTATGACATCCAAATGGAATTGGGATGATTCTTTGTTCTTACATTCATGATGCCACACATGAAAGTCACCTCTTTAGCCTTTACTACATCAGAGTACTTGAATGCAATCCGATTTGAGATGCTTGTATATATTCGTGCTCAGATGCTTCCGATGAGTTCCTCGTCTTACTTATGATTATGATCACATCCTTTGATGATCTTGGATTCCAATGGGACCCTTGATACTTTTCAAATCCTTTCCAACTGCACAATGTCCCTAACTTTCACCTGTTGCACCTTGATATGTTCTCTCTTGCTCCATGACACAATTATGATGAGAATGATGCTTTATGATCCTCGTGGAGGGTGTATTATCTTGTTTGAGCTGTAAGAAAACTTAAAAACCATGTGAGGATGGAAAAAATTAGTGAGATGAGTGAAAATGGAGCCAATTGTAACTTTCGCATTGAAAACTAAACTTCCTATTTTCGGTAGGTGGGACCAGGACTCATTATTTTGGGAAAATTTGCCTTTTTTTTTCTCTCAATTTTGGTCTTGTAAGGATTTTGGAACATCTAATTCACCTAAATTGATGATGATTTACCATTTTCAAGAAATTTATATTTTTAGCGAGGTTGTTTTTTTTTTCGGAACCTTCTTTTTCGGAAAAATTCCCTGTTTTACCCTACTTGCCATTTTACACTGTTTTTTGATGTGCTGAGTAGTTGGAGATTGAAATTTCGAGAGGTTTAATATTTTTAGCATGTGAGTGTAAATATAATATGTTATTTTTAGTAATTGGTCATTCGACATCGGTTTGTAACAAAAACACCATTGTTGGATTCATCTCTGCACCGTGATCTCGTGCTCCAATTTTAAGTCGTGTTTTGTCTGTTAGAAATCTTGAAAATAAAAAAGGAAAATTTTAGGATAGAGGGTTTCAGGTATAAAATTGTGTTATGAAAGTCATTAATGAAGGCCTGAAGCTTTAGTGATCACAAGGAGTCTGAGAGGAGAAAAATCAATTAAAAGCTTGGTGCAATCAATTTTCTCACAGTTGTAGCAAGTTATGGGAAAAACTCTATTTTCACAGTCATGGCTGGTGTAGAATGTGTTGGGAATCATGGATGTTGTTTTTTCATGTATTTTCAGGTTTAATGGATTCAATAATGGTGGAAAGGTCGAACTATGTAAGGAAGAACACTTGGAAGCAAGCTATGTTTTTAAGCTACCAAACAACTACTTTTTGATCATGGGTGAGAAAGTTGCTTATGTTTCAAAACTAGGGTTTTGATTGCTTGAGAACAGGGAACATTTTTTCATCCCCTCTATCCCATTGGGAATGGGGACAAGGGGGATGAGAAAATGTGTCTCATGTAAATCATGACAAGTGTCATTGTGAGGTGCAAGATGGGAGAGATGGAGAAAACATGCCTTGGCATCCGGGAGGCTGGAAGCTAGTCACATGGAGAACTTTGAGGAAGGGATAGGGTGGGGAAATTTTTTGTGTCCCCTCTGTCCCCTTGGGAATGGGGACGATAAAATGTGCCTTGACTAGATGATGAAAAGTGTTATCACGTGGTACGAGGAAAAGGAGATGAGATTATCTTGATTAACACTCTATTGGGTTGAGTTGAGTCATGTGGGGCACCGAGAGGGAGGGATGAGGTGGGAATAATTTTGTGTCCCATATGTGCCTTTGGGAAAGGGACAAGAGGCACACAAAAGTGCACCATGAAGCTAGTAGGTGACATGTGTCACTCAGAAAAATGACTAAGTATGAAAAGCACACCTTTACACAAGAGAGAGCTTGATGATGTAATTCTCGAGCTCCGATGGTATTTTCACATGATGTTATATGATTTGAAATCCATAGAACATTTCAAAAACAATGGGATATGTTTCAGACTTCAATTTTGCTTTCATCTTCAAAAATGGCCCCTTTTCCTTCGGGACAACATGGTGTGTCTCGCCAAGATTGAGGTACCTTGAGAAATCATCGGTCTTGTGAAAAATGTGATGTTTCAAACATTTATATAATTCCTTCATATTTCGAATGCCCACTTATTTTCCTTCCAACTCCTCACGAGCTCCGGAATCCTCTCAAGAAGTTCAGAGCCAATTTTGATTACACTCCATACACCTGAAAAACCCACTTTTGCATAGTTTTTCCCTAAACTTCCCAATATTTCCTAAATATTCCTAAATCAATTCCATGCATCTCGTATCTCCTCTACACAAAACCTAGGTGGGTTTTTCAACAATCCAACTTTTGAGGGTGTCCACCAAGTGCAAAAAGGCTAAAAATAACCCTTTTGGAGCCTCCTAAGTACTTATCTTCTCATGGACCTCCAAATATTCATGAATAAACTTTAATAAAATCCATTGCACATGAAAAACACTTGAAAAACATATTAGCACATTCCTTTTGGCCATTATGAGGGTAACACAATAACTAAGTTGGCCGGAGGACAAGTTCACATTGACCAGAGAGGGATTTTTAAGTGAGGTCTAAGTTGTCATGATTTTTTTTGAATTTTTCAAGCTAAAAATTTTGCATGAAAAAATGCACACCATAATATCCATTAAATTTATTTATACTCAACTCTAAAATAACATATACTCACTTTCATATCCAACCAAAATGTTACAAAACAACCAAGTATTTTATTCAAATTAATAAGGATAACCCCTTATTTTTATAAATAATGATATACAATTCATCAAGATAGTACATTAGGAAATATGCTCATTAATCAACTTGTGAAGATAAATCATTCACCTTTAACAAATAAATACAACAATCCATATTGAATTCAAACAAATATCACATGACGTAATCATACATAAACAATCCAATCAATCACTTCATGAATGTCATTCCTATCTCGCACTATAGGAGAGAAAATGTATACATGGGCTAGTTCAAATAACTAGCATAAGTTAACCATATAATATTCTTAAACTTAACTAATAATTAATAAACTTCCTAGTTCTTTAAGCAAGTTAACTATATCATGTACAAATGACTTATTGCTTCATATAGAATGCTATGTTTTCCCACAACGCATGTATTCAACTAAAATCTTAACCTTTAAATAGTAAAGGTAACATACTATTGCAAATGTTAAATACATTAATCAAGAATCATATTTTCATCAACAACCATCAAATCCATTCATACTTTCCGCAAGAATAATGTCTACAAAATATCCTTCAGCTAAGTATAACTATTAAGTTTCAAACGAACAATCATATTCTAACTCATTTCCCATTTCCATAATTATTATTGAAAAAGAAATGATATCAACCTTTATAAGAAATCATACAATACCAACTAGCTACCCAACTTTTATCTATTTCATAAACAATCAACCGTCATACTTATGAGGAAATATTCATTCTATGAGTCAAAGTTCAAGGATAAGTTAATGTCAAACATTTTAGCAAAAATTTAACATCTACCTCACAATGGTTCATAATAATAGTCGTTTCTTTCATGTAATGAATGAATTAAGTATCCTCAAATAACTAGGTTTAATAACTACTAAAGGAATAGTGCTTACATCTTAAAAGAGGTTGAAATCTCATTATCACACTTCCAAAACCAATGAAACGTAAAGGTTGAAAATAAATAAAACAATGCTCAAACGAGATTTATCATTTAACTCAAATCGACCCACAACCATTCAAGCCTAGCTTCAAGCTAAACAATGATGGTGTACTAACCTTTCAACAAGAAGCATGTTTATACAAATAGAACATCAACAAGAAAATTATGAGCTTATATTTGTGAATAACTACAATCTCTTCCGAGTTGAGTAAAACAATGCTATCGCACCTTCTAATATGTCATGATAAACAATAATATTGGCCCATCTCCTTGAGAGAATCCTCAAAATAAAACGTGTTTTAAACCATCAATGGTGAGATCAAAACAAGCAGATCAAAAACTTAAAATAGCTAAGCCCTTTTGGGCTTGGAGATTAAAATTAATGACCACCAACTTTCGGACCAAAACAAATTAAACTCAGTCGATAGTGATTACACACAAACACACACACACACACACACACACACACACACACACACACACACACACACACACACACACACACACACACACACACACACACACAACAATAGCCAATAGGTGTGCAAATAAAATTGACCAACATGACAAGCTTCACCAAAATCCTTGGAATCCAATAAAACCCAATTTCATATATTTTCATTGTAAATTAGACCTAGGATACCCACTATGGCAAAAATTACAGATCTCTCATTTTCTAGCAACCCGTGTGGATTTACAAGCTCTTCTCAATTTCCTTTACTACTTTCAGGTCAAAATAAGGAAACTTCCCAATTTTAAAAACAACAAATCATTCGAAGAAGAAGAATATGATTTAACATCAAATACTCTAGTATCAATTTTCAAAACAAAACAACGATCAACAAGCTCTAATGATCTATTTTTAAAACCATTTGCATACATATTTTCCAACCAAAAATAGACCCACGTCATTATGTTGAATATTTTTCATTGTTATATGTGTTGTCATTGATGTCAAGATAGATGAGTTGATATCAAGTTGCATTGATGGCAAAAGGATTTAATTGGTAAAGTGAGCATGTGAAGAAGATGAAGGTTGATTGGTAGTGTCATCTCACAAAGGCTTCAGGATGATCAAGGATAAGTGCTAAGGGACTTAGCCAATATTTGTGCAAGCCGCAAAACATGAGGGAACATCCACTAAAGACTAGAGATAGCCGCCGAAGTCCGTAGGAAGCCGCGAAGCACTAGAAGAAACCACAAAAGGTAAATGTGTCCCACACATAAAGGAGTGAAGTCGTGAAGTGAAATGGAGCCAAAGGAAAAGCTACAAAGTGAAAATGGAAAGGTTGCAAAGCTAAAGGCAAAACCGCGAACGTAAGGAAGGTGAAGGCAAAACCACAAATAAAGGGAAAAGCCATGATGCACTAGAAAAGCTGCCCAAGAAAGAAAATAGCCACAGAAGACTGCAAAATCCACAAGAAGAAGAGATAGAGTTGTGGACATGGAACAAATCCGCGGAAAGACAAAAGACAAGGAGGATAGCTGCGAGACATTGTGAATGCCACGAGAAACATGGAAGAACCATGGATAACTAAAAAGCCGCCAAGTAAGGGGAAATGTTGCGAAATAAAGAAAAGAGCCGTGATACAAAGGAGAAAGCCAGAGGAGTTAGAGAAAGCGGAGGAGTTAAAGAAAGCCGCGAAATGATATAATATGGACCTGAACAAGGGTTGAAGGTAGTCGAATTAATTCAAACTTAAACAAGAGAGAGATGGTTTGCCAAAATCGATGTCAATTCGATTGTCAAGTAATTATAGCCAAGTGCACGACTTGAACTCCACAAAGAACGAAGAAATCCACTATTTCAGCTGCCAACATTTAATGCTCATTGACCTTATGGCAATGCAGTTGAAATTTTCTATGTGATCCCGAGTTTCAAGGTGAAATGAAATTTTAAGAAGGAAACAAATCGCTCATCTTTGTCATGTTGCAAATTGTAAAAAGATGGAAAATCTATTTTTGGAAAATGGCTAATAAATAGCTTTGGTGGTACATTTGAAAACTGTGTAATCAAGCCGAACTTAGAAGGAACAAATCCTAGTACTAGTTGTATTCATTTAATGAGCCAAATTTTTAGGCGACCAAGAAGGAAGGTGAACGACACACATTCAAAGTAAAGAATTGGGTTGATTGTGAATATATTTCAAACTTGGAACTTTTTTGTTGTTGTTCAAGTAAGAATAGAGGCGTTGTCGAGCTAGAGGAAAATGGTATAAGAATGAATATGATGCAATCTAGCTGAACAAGAGCTGCAGATGTAAAGAGAGAGGAAAAACGAGAGTAGATCTATGAAACATTAATTTATCGATGAGCAAAGCATCAAAAGAAACAAATTGATTGAGCAAGTAAGATCAAATCATATGAGCAAAAGAGAGTGAAAATAAGAACACAAACATAACCAGAAAGTGATCATAATTCATTGTATTAGCAATTTCTATAACCATATGATCAAAATGTATATATAAATCAAGTCTAAGTTGTAGCTTAACATATTCAGGATTTATAGCTTCCTTGTAGGTGGTTCGGCAAAATAAATTTCTTTTCCTACGTAATATTCACTTAAGTCCTTTTTGTGTGTAATATCAGCAAAGGTGTAAGGGTTGGTGCTCCTTGTGGGATTGGTGTCTCACTAAACAAATCTTGTAAGATGTGTTATATTCTTATGAGTCCTTGCTTTGTGTAATATAAGCAATGGTTTTGGTGGGTTTTCTCCCAAAAGGGTTTCCCACGGTAATTTATGTGTTTGTGTTATTGTGCAAGACATTTGGTTGATTGACTGCTCATAGTTTAAAGTTGCACATTATTAAAGGGTTTAAAATTGGCATTAAGTAAAAAGTTTTAATTTACACTAATTCACCCCCCTCTCAATGCTTGTGATCTCTAACAATTGGTATCAGAGCGACGTCCTTATTGTAGAAGCTTAACATCTTCAAGGAGATCCTCCTATCACAAGCATTGCAATAAATCAGGCACAAGGTGGTTTTTCACTGTTAAGATCAACTCTCTTCACTGGTACAAATTATGCATTCTAGAGAATAAGGATGAAGACATATTTGATGTCACTTGGTTTTGATAGTTGGGAATGCGTTGAACTTGGATACAATGCTCCAACCACACCAATCACTACTTCCGCAGATAAGGAAGAATATGAGTGTAACTCAAGAGATATGAATGCCATTCTATGCGGCTTGACTGAGACAAAGTTTGTAAAAGTTATGCACTACACAACTGCAAAGGAGATATGGAAAAATTACAGAGTATCTATGAAGGAGATGAAAAATTCAAGCTAGATAAATTGTAGACCTACAGAGCTCAGTTCAAGAATTTGGAAATGAAGGATGATGAAATCATAGAGGCGTACATGAAAAGAATAGATGAAGTCATAAATATGATCAAAGGCTTAGGAGAAAAGATGGAAGAATTTGTTATTGTCCAAAAGGTTATGAGATCCCTGACCAACAAGTATGATGCAAAGGTTTCAGCCATAGAGGAAGCCAAAGACATGAAGACTCTCATAATGGATGAATTACAGAGCACCTTGTTAGCATACGAAATGAGGACTAGTTGGATCCAAAGCTACCAAGAAAGAAGTAACATTCAAGGTTAAGAAATAAACTCAGTCCGCAAGAAGAAGAAGAAGAATCAACTTCAGGAGATGAGTTGGATGATGAAAATATTGAAGCCATGTTCATGAGAAGATTAAAAAGAGGCTCGGTAAATATAAAGGAAAAATCCCATTCAAATGTTTTTCTTGTGGACAAGTAGGTCACTTTGCTAGTAGGTGTCCAAACAAGAATAAAGATAATTAGTTTGAACATGAAGAAGACAATCATAAACATAGAAAAAGAGAAACTGAATATAAGAAGAAAAGTGACAAAAATAAGTTCTTTAAGAACAAAATAAACTTCTATTCAAAGGAAGAATCAAGTGGATCAGAGTCAAGCAACTCTGAGAATGAAAATGATGAAGATCAGTCATAGTGTTTTTATGGCTATGGATGTGGTTGAAGAATGCAATTCTAGAGGAAAGAACACAATTGAGTATGAAGAGTCAAATGAAGAAGAAGCTGAAGTTAATCTCGAAGAAGAGCTAATATGTGCTCTTGAAGAGCTGAAACTGTGTAGGAAGAAAAATCAGAAATTAAGGTGCACCTTGAAAGATTATGAGGAACAAATCCACGTCTTTGAGAGAAGAAAAAGTTTGAAAGAAGAAGAAGAGGCTAATGAGCTCAAGGAGTTGGAAACATAGTTGGAAAATATTTCAAACTCCTACAAGTCAAAGGAGGATGAGTGCACAAAGCTAAACTTAGAACTAGAGAAACTGAAAATGAGATGGAATAACTGACCAACAAGCTAGCAATGTATGAAAAGCTAGAGAAAATTTCAAATGTGTTAACTGATATGCTCAACAATCAATGAGACAAAATTGATAAATCTGGAATTAGCTTCAAGGGAGAAAGTAAGAAAAAGGAGCCAACTAAGAATGAAGGGAACAAGTCCGTGACAACACCAAGTACCTCCTCTACTGCAAACAAAGGATTCAACAAATATGTGAGAAGAAGAACCACTACACCAAGGATCACCTATGCTATGAGGTACACTCATTCATTCTATGGCTATTGTTATTCATGTAATCAGTTTGGACATAAGGCTGCCAAGTGTAGGAAATTATCTAGAGGCTATAGAAGAAACTTTGGCCCATCTTACACTAGATCAAACTATAATAGTGTCCAACACAATTATCATAAGAAGAGTAGTGCGGTTTCAACCAATAAACATGAACCACCTAAACAAAATAAGTGGATGTATGTTCCAAATAATGATGATAACAAGAGAAAAGAGTCTTGTTCAATTGTACAAACAACATTTCATGTACAAAATGAAGATAAAATCTAGTATTTGGACAATGGATGCTCAAGCCATATGACAAGTGATAAAAGTAAATCTATTACTTTGTGCAACAATGCTTCAGGTGTTGTGAGATTCACTGATAACAACTCTGCAAACATAGTTGGGAAAGGAACCTTGAGTCTAGATAATGGAAAGACTATAACTGAAAATGTTTTATATGTTGAAGGTCTTAAACATAATCTGCTAAGTGTGAGTCAAATGTGTAAGAGGGGATACAATGTTATATTCCATGACAAGGGCTGTGATATCATAAATTGCAAAATAGGAAAGAAGGTTGCAAAGGCCAAGCGGACAAAGAACAACATGTATGTTCTTAATGAGATAAACAAAGAGAAATGCTTCACAAGCAAGATTGACTATAGTTGGCTGTGGCACAGGAGATTGGGGCACATGAGATTTGAAAATCTAGTAAAATTAAGTGCAAAAGGTTGTGTCAGACATATGCCAGAGATTTTGAAACCCGCAGATACTCTATGCAAGGCTTGTCTAGCATGGAAAACAAATAAGGAGATCATTCAAATCAAAAGAGTATTCTACAACTAGACCATTGGATTTGATCCATACAGACCTCTATGGACCCACCAAAATTGAAGGTATAAATGGTGAGGTATATTTCATGTTGCTAATAGATGATTACACAAGAATGACATGGGTAGTGTGCTTGAAGCAAAAATCAAAAGCCTTGGAAAAATTTAAGAAATTCAAGGCATTGGTTGAAAATGAGAAAAATAAGAAAATAAAATGCCTAAGATCAGACAGAGGCAGAGAATTATGATAAAATGAGTTCAATGAATTCTGTGAAGAAAATGGAATCAAGAGACAATTCTCGGCCGTGAGAAAACCTTAAAGCAAAATGAAGTTGTTGAAAGAAAAAACAAAACTATTTAAGAAATGGCAAGGACAATGTTGAATGAATCCAAACTCTCATATAGGTATTGGAGTGAAGTGGTTTACCTTTTAAACAGAGCTCAACTAAGAATAAACAATGATCAACTAAGAATAAACAATGATAAAACTCCCTATGAATTGTGGAAGAAGAGACCAGCAAATGTAAAACACATAAGAGTCTTTGGAAGTAAATGCTATATCAAAAGAGATGAAGAAAACTTGGGAAAATTTGACTCAAGATGTGATGAAGGAATATTCTGTGGATACTCAATGGTTAGTGCAACTTATATGCACTATAATAAACAAATTACAAAATATTGTTGAAAGCACTAATGTGAAGGTGGATGAGACACAACATGCCAAAACCAACACTCAACACAATGGAAATCATGAAGAACAAGAAGATGATGAAGAGTTGGACAATCCATGTGAAGAAGTAGATGAAGAGGAAGAAAGGCCAAACACCAAGGCACCCTCTAGGCAAGTCAAAAGGACCATCCTTCTAATCAAATCATTGGAAACAAATATGGCAGCATTCTCACAAGAATAAGGCTAAGAGAACAACAAAACCATGAAGACATAACACTCATGTCAATGATAGAACCCAAGAATGTTGCAGAAGCAAGAAAAGATCAACATTGGGTAGACACCATGAATGAAGAGTTGGATCAAATTGAAAATAATGAGACATGGAACTGGTACCCAGACTACGAAACAAAAATGTGATTGGAACCAAATGGGTATTTAGAAACAAACTGAATGAGAAAGGAGAAGTGACAAGGAACAAAGAAAGGATAGTGTGTAAAGGATACACACAAATGGAAGGAATAGATTTTGATGAGATGTTTTCACCCGTGGCAAGAATGAAAGCAATAAGACTATTCTTGGCTTACGCGGCATACAAAAATATTAGAGTGTTCCAAATGGATGTGAAATCATCCTTCATTAATGGTTTTCTAAATGAAGAGGTATACATTAAACAACTTGATGGATTTTCATTTACAGAAGATACAGATTATGTGTGTAGGTTGAAAAAGACTTTGTATGGATTAAAACAAGATCCTAGAGCTTGGTACAATAGATTGGATTCATACTTCATTGAGAAAGGATTCAGAAAATGTGTTGCAGGACAAACAATATCTACATCAAGGAAGAAGGAGACCACTTGTTAATTATCATTGTATATGTAGATGATATAATATTTGGCGGAGACCATGATAAGATGACATATGAGTTTTTGAAATGATGAAAGAAGAGTTTGAGATGTCAATGCTTGGAGATATTTCATTCTTTATGGGTTTACAAATCAGTCAAACAAATCAAGGTATATTCATATCCCAGACTAAGTATATCAAGGAAATGCTAAAAAGGTTAAGAATGGAAGAAATCAAATCAATTGGTACACCAATGGAAGGCTGAGTGCAAATTGAGCGAGATGATGACTCACCTAAGGTAGACAAAACATTGTACAGATCTATGATATGAAGTCTACTTTACTCCACCGCATCAAGACCAGACATCATGCAGGCGGTAGGTCTTGTTGGAAGATTTCAAAAAGATCCAAAGGGAAACCCACCTCAAGGCAATTCTGAGAATCCCGAGATACCTCATGGGCATAGTTGAATATGGATTATGGTACCCCAAAAGAAATGAATTCAACATAAAATCATATACAAATGTAGATTGGGAAGGAAGTGTTGATGATAGAAAGAGCACAAGTGGAGGAACATTATTTGTTGGAAACGCTTGGTATCTTGGCTAAGAAAGAAACAATCATCAGTGGCTCTCTCAACATGTGAAATAGAGTATATAGTTTCTGCGATGTGTTGCACTCAAGTTCTATGGATGAAGTAGACATTGGAAGATTACAAGGTAAATATGAAAATCCAATTCCTTTATTATGTGACAGTACAAGTGCAATAAGTGTCTCTAAGAATCTAGTGTTCCACTCAAAGACCAAACATATACCTATAAGATATCATTTCTTGAGGAAAAAGTGAATGACAGGAAGATTAGTCTAGAATATGTGAGCACTAAAGAAGAAATTGCAGACATAATGACCAAGCCATTGCCAAGAGAAACATTTGAACACCTAAGGAATGAATTAGGGGTCATTCCTGATCCCGCAAATAACTAGAGGGTATGTAGAGAAGGAAGGGAGCATTCTCAGGTATTATCCACTCCTAAAAATAGTGCCAAAGTGAGGGGGAGCTAATCTATTAGCTTAAATATATCAAAGCATGCATCAACTCAAGGGGAGAATTGCTGCGGAAACACATAACAAATGAATAAAAATCATAAGCCTAAGGGGAGATTCTTAAGGTAAGCACATGAAGAAGCAAAACTTACAAGTATACTCATCTTTATGCGGAAAATATGGCCCTTTTTCATTGTTGTCAAAGGGGGAGAAATGAAGAAACCAGAAACCAGTCCACGGATATAGAAGAACAGGAGAAAGGTAGATTCATGTATGTAATCATTTTTCCATCAAAAGGTTATACATGTTTCTATAGGTAAGAGTGTTACCATAAATGAAAAAGGAAAAGATTGTTGAATATTTGTCATTGTTATATGTGTTGTCATTGATGTCAAGATGGATGAGTTGATATCAAGTTGCATTGATGACAAAATGAGTCAATTGGTAAAGTGAGCATGTGAAGAAGATGAAGGTTGATTGGTAGTGTCCACTCACAAGGCTTCAAGATGATCAAGTATAAGTGTTAAGGGACTTTGCCAATATTTTTACAATCCACAGAGACATGAGGAAGATACACCAAAGAATATAGATAACCATCAAAGTTTGTAGGAAGCCACAAAGCACTAGAAGAAACCGCAGAAGGTAAATGAGTCCCGCGCATAAAGGAGTGAAGTCTGCGAAGTGAAATAGAGCTAAAGGAAAAACTCCAAAGTGAAAATGGTAAGGTTGCAAAGTTGAAGGAAAAATCGTGAAGGTAAGGAAGGTGAAGGAAAAACCGCGGATAAAGGGAAAAGCCATAATGCACTAGAAAAGATGCCTGGATAGAAAATAGCCGTAGAAGACTGCAAAATCCGTAAGAAGAAGAGATAGAATTGTGGATGTGGAACAAAGCCACGAAAGGAAAAAAACAAGGAGGATAGCCGCGAGACATTGTGAATGACGTGAGAACCATAGAAGAACTTTGGATAATTAAAAAACCGCCAAGTAAGGGGAAATTCCGTGAAATAAAGAAAAGAGCCGTGAAACAAAGGAGAAAGCTAGAGGAGTTAAAGAAAGTTGCGAAATGATAGAATATGGACTGAACAAGGGTCAAAGGCAATCAAATTAATTCAAACTTGAACAAGAGAGAGATGGTTTGCCAAAATTGATGGTGATTCGATTGTCAGGTAATTGCAGCCAAGTGCATGACTTGAACTCCACAAAGAATGAAGAAATCCATTGTTTCAACTTTGCCAAAGATTTAATGCTCATTGACCTTATGGCAATGCAGTTGAAATTTTCTATGTGATCTTGAGTTTCAAGGAGAAATTAAATTTGAAGAAGGAAATGTCTCACTCATCTTTATCACGTTGCAAATTGTAAAAATATGGAAAATCTATTTTTGGCAAATGACTAATAAATAGCTTCTGGTGGTACATTTGAAAACTGTGTAATCAAGCCGAACTTAGAAGGAAAAAATCTTGGTACTAGCTATATTCATTTAATGAGTCAAATTTTCAGGTGACCAAGCAGGAAGGTGCATGACACACAATTCGAGGTAAAGAATTGTGTCGATTGTTAATATAGTTCAAGTTTGGAACTTTTTTTGTTGTTTCTCAAGTAAGAAAAGATGTTGTCGAAGCTAGAGGAGAATGATACAAGAATGAATACGATGCAATCTAGCTGAACAAGAGCTACAAATGTAAAGAGAGAGAGGAAAGAGGAGAGAAGATATATGAAGCATTGATTTATCTGATGAAAGAAGCATCAAGAGTGACATATTGATTGAGCAAGCAGATCGAATCAGATGAGTAGAAGAGAGTGAAAAGAAGAACATAGATATAGCCAGAAAGTGATCATAATTCATTGTATTAGCAATTGTTGTAACTAGATGATCAAAATGTATATAAATCAAGTCTAAGTTGTAGCTTAGCACATTCGGGAGTTGTAGCTTCCTTGTAGGTGGGTGCCTACAAAAGAAATCTCTTGTGATGCATAATATTCACTTGAGTCCTTTGTTGTGTGTAATATCAGTAGAGGTGTAGGGGTTGGAGCTCCTTGTGGGATTGGTGTCTCACTAAACAAATCTTGTAAGATATGTTATATTCTTATGAGTCCTTGCTTTGTGTAATATAAGCAACAGTTTTGGTGGGTTTTCTCCCAAAAGGGTTTCCCACGATAATTTATGTGTTTTGTGTTATTGTGCAAGACATTTGGTTGATTGAATGCTCATAGTTTAAAGCCACACATTATTAAAGGGTTTAAAATTGGCATTAAGCAAAAATTTTAGTTTACACTTATTCACCCCCCTCTCAGTGCTTGTGATCTCTAACACATTCCAAATTTCCTTTTCAAACAAATTCCTTTTAAAAACAAAGAACACATTTAAAGAAAATATCAACATAACTCTCAATGAGTTGTTTCATTTAAAGAAAATATCAACATAACTCTCAATGAGTTGTTTCATTTTTAAAACAAAAATAATCATATTCAAATTCTATGCATGCAAAATTAGAATAAGATATCAACCCAAAAGGTTAAGTTAAAACATAAACAAGATCTCACTTCAACCACAAAACCCATTCCCATGCCAACATTCACTTCTTGTTTCTTTGTCATATTTTCATAATAAAATAAAAGAAATAGTCTAGATTTTAAACAACAATGAAAACCCAAACATATTCACATATTTCATAATAAAAAGAACAAGAACAAGAGAGATAAACCCATGCCTAGTTTTCTCTCATTTCCTTCCAACTTTCTTACAATATGAAAATTTGAATGCCCACAAACAACACCAAAAATACCAAAAAGATAATACACATGAATTTTCCATTAAAAATATCTTCTCCATTGCATGCGAATGCCAAACAAATTTCCATAATAATCTCCTCAAAAACTTCATGCAGCTCTCAAGCCGAAACCAAAGCCCGAATGCCCAAAAATGCAAATGGAGGAAAGAGTTGCATGTTTTGGATTGCAAAGAAAGCTACCAGTTCCCAAGGAAATGAATATATTTACTACTATTTAAGACTATCGGTGCCACATTGTGGCCATCGCATAAACCCAAAATCTTGCATGCAGTATTTTCTATGAACATTAAATAATAAACAATAATTAATAATCAATCAACTATTATATGCCTCATGGTTTATGACAAATTTAATAAACATTAAACTTTATACTTTCCAAGTGGTCTATGACCATTGTTCACAATGCTATGGAGAGAGGGTAATAAAACATCAAACATTATTTGATATGTGGTCCAATACCAATTCACAATAATTATTAAGATTTAAACAATTTCCAAGCAATGTGGTCTAATACCATAAAACCTTAATTATTTTCCTTAATTAATTGCTATGGTCTAAGACCATTTAAATATTATACATTTCCCTGCTGATTGGTCAACTTCAAAAATGCAATATTGCTGAGTGGTCACTAGTGGTGGTGTGTAAATGTTTCACATAAACCCATTTGGTGAATATTCAATGGTAGTAATAATGAATTTGTGTCCATCATTCGACTCAAGATTTACTTTTCCAACAAGGTAAAAACCCAATATGAAAAAAGGCCATGGAGATATAATAGGTCAGTAAGGCATATGTTTGGGCACAAATGAGGTTTCCATGTTGTTGACATTGATCACATCATTTGGCATGATCAATATAATCTTGTTCCATGGTTGGATAGTAGTAGCCTTGTCAAAACAATTTTTGAGACATAGTATTGCCACTAGAATGACCTCCACAAAAACGCCGTATATTTTTATAAGGCTAGAGGGATATCATCGACCCTCAGGAAATATAGAAAATTTCCACCAAGCATATCTAAATAATGATCCCCAATGAGCACACAAAGAGAACCCTCGTGGCACAACTAGTGCACTTATTGTGGTGATGTGTGGTAGGGTAAATATTTTCTCAAATAAATTTGTAGATATCAATATACCATTCAGATTATCAATGTTTAATGTGATAACAAGAACTGCAGGATTTGATTGTGCATAATTCAAAGGACGGTTGGCGTAAATGTTGAATAAGAAAGGTAACACGGTTATCTGTGATGTCAAGTGGGATCAGAAATGTAGCACTAGCCATAACATCTGTGTGTCGATTATCTTTGTAGGGGATAGTAACAATAGTATAGGAATCAAATGCAGCTTAGAAGGTTTTTAAAAATTATATTGTATAAAATTATCTTGTCTTCCTTTTCTTGATAAACATCACCAACTTGATTGACAATAAGTTGAGAATATTCAAAGATTTAAATATGTCATACTTGGAGGGTGTGGGCTACATATAGGCCAAGGATGAGTGCTTCATATTCGGAAATGTTATTGGTGCATACAAACCCTAAACGGTACTCGAAAGACATGACTCCACCATGAAGCGTGATGAATATAATGCTGATTCCAATTCTAATGGATCAACAAGAAATGTCAAAATACATGGTCCAAATATTTGAGTTGATATTGTAAGTAGTATAGTCACCACAAAAATTATCATAAATGAGAGAAGTGTCATTGACAGAGTCTGCACTAATTAATCAACAACAAATTTTCCTTTTATTTATTTATTTGGAATGAGCTTGAGGACAATTTTAGTAAGAAGCTTGACCCATTAGGATAAATGGCCGATAAATGTTTACATGAAATAAAATACCATAGGGGTATACTTTATTAATAGCAAGAATTTCTTTGTTTATCATGTAGTGACATAACTTGTTTGTGATGAAAATGAGTCCTAGGAAAAGTTTCTCAATGTAACCGTATTTGTAATCATATCATAGTAACGTGAAAATATAATATAGTAGGTAACACATTCTCAATGGGCATCATCAAAATAAGAAATTGAGGAACTCAATGCATGAAAGGTAGTGGAGATGTACAACAACAATGGCCATTTAGGTACGAAGCGAAAAAACAAACAAATCGAGAAAATAAAGATTTGATGACATCGAAAGCTTTCTAACACGTGTCATTCCATACAAATATAGTATCTTTTTCATTATTCATGTGAATGGTTGATTTTTATCGCTGATTTTTCCAATAAGTCAATAAATAGCTTCGATTTTTCCTTGTAATGAATACAATTGGTGAAGGTTACGAGGTGGAGACATGTCTGCGCAATAACATGGATTTTATATGGGTCAATTTCAATACCTTGCCATGATATGATATATCCTAAAAGCTTCCCCAGTAGTGAAACCAAAGAAATGTTTTTTAAGGTTCATACTTACATTATATTGCCTCAATCACGTGAAGAGGGTGTGAAGATCTTGAGCATGGTCAACATGACACTTTGACTTGGAAAGTATGTCATCAACATAGTCCTCAATTATTTTATGAATGTAATCATGAAATATATGAGTCATTGCACTTTAATAGGTGGATCTAACATTCTTGAGACAAAAAGGCATGACAATATAGAAAAAGGTGACCCATGGGGTGGTAAAAGATGCCTTTTCTTTTTCAAATGAGGCTAATTTTACATGATTATATCTCGTAAAACCATTCATGAATGAAAAATTTCATTACCAATGGGGAATCAATAATTACATCAATGATTTGTAACGGAAAATTATCCTTAGGGCATGATTTTTTAAGGTCGCGGATGTTGGTGTAACAAGGAATTTTCCCATTAGGTTTCATGACCGTAAACAATGTTATATATCCATTTGGGATAGTCCACAACTCAAATGAATCTAGTATCCAATAATCATTATATTTCTTCTTTAACCAATAAGGAAACATGATGGCACATATTACAATTTTTTTATATTATAGGTTTAACACCCTCATGGAGTAAAATGTTACACATGGTCGTCAAAGAGTCAATGTTGGGAATATGATTGTAGTTTCATGCAAAGAGATATATAAAATATTTAAAAAAGCTGTTGGATATTTTCCTTTTCGATCACTAAGATATGAGACCAAAAGAACCAAATGGGGGTCATCGGTGGTGCCAAAGTTATATGGTGTGGTTTCTTTGTTAAGAAAGGTAGATTGGTATTTAATGTAGTCCGTGTTGGAATAGTGTCGTGTGTATCCAAGTCAATATTAGTAAGGCTACTTTCTCCAAAGTATGCAGTGTTGTGCAGAGTATGAGGAAACCATTTATTATGAATGTGGGAAGGAAGATGCTCATAAGCCCCCATGTATTCAATGAGGTTCTCATCATTAAGAAATTCATGTAGAGATGGTAAGTTAGAAGAAGCATTATTTTCAATAAGGTGTGGGTTGAATAATTGGAGCTTGTTTGAAGAAGCAAAACACACCTTCTAGATACATTTGGTAGGAAGAAAATGTGTGATGGAAGAGATAGATTGGGAACTATGGGGATCATAGCAAAGTTTATATTTATTGAGATGTTTGGGATATAATACCAGCTCTCGGATGCCTTAACTTTATCTTCCAAGACCATTCCCATAAAAACTATGTCACAAAAATATTATTAACCTTTACTTTGTATGTATTGTAGTTAATGGTGTTCTTTTTGGTCCTAGTAATGGGGTATGTGGGACCTCAAGCTCAAATATATTACAAAAACTAAAGGGTGATGGATTGGCTAGCATATCATTTACAGCACCATCATACAAATAATTAACCCATGTATGTAGGGTATATGGTACAACATGCATGACATGTAACCAATGTCGGCCTAAAATAATATTACAACTGAGGTTATTAGGCATGACTTGACATATAACATTAAGGATGCAAATCTCGATGTAATAGGAAAATTTATTTCCCCTAGCACCCGCTTAAGTGTATTGTCAAACCCATGAATACATATCCCATAGGTAGTTATATCTTTAGCGAAAAATATTATTTTATTTAGAAAAGAAATATTATATATGTTAATACTAGAGCCATTATCAACAATTTTCCTCGGTGAAGCATTTGGATGCTCCAACGAGTATGGATTATGCTAAGGGATTTCCCCCTCAAGTGGATGGGTGACACAGAAAACGGTGGACTTCTACTTGATAGGAAGAATAAGAATACTTATTTTTCAAGAGGGATTAGAAAGGATATGCTATCGAGTGAATGATAATGTTAGGAAAATGATGAGAATTATGATATGACTTTTTGTGTTTTGAATGAGATGCATGAATGAATGTAATGGTGAGATGATCAATCATTTCTCGTAGCTTGAGCTTCCATTTAGATTTTGTATTTTGGAGCAACCTGCTTTGCTATTGCATAGTAGATTTATCACCATGATTATTGAAAAACCATGATGATAAGACCATATGCACATAAAAAAACATACAAACACAAATAAAAGAAATCCAATATACAAAGTAAGATGATGACACCAAGGTTATATATGAACCAAGATGCTAACAAAATACTTGTAATTGGTCAAAAAGAAAAATCAAAGATTAAACATAAAACAAACCCAATATACACAATAGTTGATAAACCATGGTTATGAAGAAACCAATATGCTAACAAAAATACTTGCATTTTGTCAAATAGAAGACAAAAATGTTAAAAACCCAATTTACATAGTAGTTGATACACCATGGTTATGAAGAAACCAAGATGCTAACAAAAATACTTGCATTTGGTCAAACAAAAGACAAAAAAGTAAATAAAACCCAATTTACACAGTAGTTGATACACCATGGTTATGAAGAAACCAAAATGCTCACAAAATACTTGCATTTGGTCAAAAAGAAGACAAAAAAGTAAAGCAAACCCAATTTATACATTAGTTGATACACCATGGTTATGAAGAAACCAAGATGATAACAAAAATACTTGAATTTGGTCAAAAAAAGACAAAAAAGTAAAGCAAACCCAATATACACAATAGTTGATACACCATGGTTATGAAGAAACCAATAAGCTAACAAAATACTCACAATTGGCCAAAAGTAGCAACCATGCAACAAAAATTAAAATGCAAATATTTAACTATGACCCTAATGCATTCCACAATGAGGATTGAGCAGATATGGATGCCCTAAAGAAAGGATACATAAAAGGGGATTGGATCGGAATGAAGAGGGAGTTAAGCAACTCTTAATGACACTCTTGTTATAAAAGGGTCGTACTTGTGACTAGGGTGAAGCGAGGCGATGGGGAAAAGGATGGACTAGAGAGTGCAGGGGGGTTGTAGCTTACGCACTTGCTTAAGCGATTTGTGGGAGTACAATGTAAACATGGGATGAAGGAAGAACTAGCTTACATTCTCGTGTTGGTGCCATTGATTGCACTTGTCTACCCAAATTTTTGCGTATCTCCCTTATCCACTTATTCTACCTCTATTGTTTTTGTGGTAAGGGTCTCAAGCTCTGCTTTTCCTACGCTTCCTTGGCCTTCACAACTGTTTGTTCTAGTAACTTTTGTTCTTTTGTTGCTCTCTTATCTTCCTCTTACTTTCTTATTTCTTATTCTTTTCTTCTACTTTCTTTTGCTTCCTTTTCTTTCTCCTCCACTTCTTCCTTATCCCATGCTTTCTCTTCTTCTCTTTTTCCTCTTTACTTATTTACTTATTCTTATTGCTTCTTTTTCATGTTTATGGAATTTTTTGATTCATCATGTGTATTTTTTTCCTTCTGTTCTTCTTCTTCTTGTTCCTTGCTTACTCTCTCTTCCTCTTGTATTTATTTCTCTGCAACTTGTTGTTTGTGCAACTTAACTTTTGATGCCTTCTGCTTTCTTGTGTTTTTCTCTCTATGTCCTATTGATATATGGTTGTTTACATTGGTTCCTCAACTAGCTATGTATTGTTATGTGTGAAGAATTCTTGTTTTTGATTCTCTTGCAACCTTAGTATTTTCATTGTGCTAATTTTGGGTGGAGTGCTAACCTATGAGGAGATAGAGGAGAAGAAGGTGTGCCCGATAATTGAGTTGCAGAACTATGGGGATTATGCTTTTAATCTCTTTTCAATCCTCGAATTCTTGTATCTTTTGAATTCTTTGCTCCTTGTCATCAACATGCTTTTCTTGCACCCAATGCGCAACTATAGTATATTATTGTAAGTCACATGTAATTGAGGCTCTTCTATATGTGCTTTGACAGCTCCTCTTGATATATTTGGTTCTTCAACTACAAGCGGTCACACTACTTTGAAAGGAATTGTTTTAGTTGTTTTCTTATTAGGTGGAGAAAATAAGAATTCTTCCTCTAGTGTGGCTACATCCAAATCATAGCCCTTTAGGCCTTGGCTTATGTTTTTCACCACTTGTGCTTGTGTTTCATCCTACAGCCCTATAATGATCATTAGATATTTTGGAATATGAGGGAGGATAAAGATGTATTTTTATTCATCATTTTGTTTGTGGCTTGATCCATTGCAATAGCCTTCCAAGTTTACCATTCCCTTTTTCTAGGAAGATACATTTTAGTGCCCATTTTCGCAATTAAAATTACACATGTTATCTCTCTATCAATTTTCATTTAATGAAAATCTAGAATGAAAACCAGCTGGGTATTCTAGTGTATGTCAATGCTCTTGGTGATTATCTTCATGTTGGCGTAGTGATTGATAACTTACCTCTTTTACATTTAGCCTCCTTGACAAATATTCTCATTTGAATTGCATTGCATGGGTTGATATTTCTTAGTTGATTCCATCTATATC
The DNA here is from genome assembly GCA_018340775.1 of Taxus wallichiana var. yunnanensis. NCBI lineage: Eukaryota > Viridiplantae > Streptophyta > Pinopsida > Cupressales > Taxaceae > Taxus > Taxus wallichiana. The sequence continues at coordinate 630,000,479 of CM031243.1, read as the reverse complement.
TCTCTCTTTACTGGTTTCTATGGTCCTTGTATGCGTAATGGTAAGACACTTGTTGGGATCATGCCATGATATTTTATCAGTTTGACCTTGGTTATATCCATGTTGGTAAATAATGATAGTGACTTTGGATGTTTGGCATTGGTGACTTCGATAATGTATGAACCCATCATGTAACATTATGATCTTGTCATATAGGGATGTATAGGTTCTTACTTCCCTATGTATGTATGGAATTGCACTAAGAGTTTCTCTTATTTTTAACATCCTATTTCCCAATAATTTTGTATCTTTAAAAGTTGTGTTGGTTTTCACTATAATGAACTACACAAACCTCTCATGCAAGAAGTACTCATTTTATACTTCTATAAAGCCCTCGAGGGCCTTCCAATGTGTGAAAAAAAAATAAAAAATTAGCCATTGGTATTGAAAAACTTTACCTCCTGCCTATGTGATCCTTTATGCATTTTTTGTTGAGTTTGTGTGTGAGAAATTTGGGACAATTAAAATCTATGCTTTGACATCCCACATTCTTGTGATAATTTCTAAAAATCCCAAGGATTCTTGCTTATTCCCCTAGCCAATTGCCAATATATTTTAGCTATGATCTCTTCTAGAATTTTTACTTCTTGATTTGCATTGAATCCCAATGGAATGCCTCTACCTTTGTGAAAATTACAATAAAAGTCACCATTATTGGATTTACAAGAGTTATGGTGGTTTTTAATGGTAAGATAGAAAGACCTCGGGTTGGGAGAACCTTAGCTCGTGAATTGTGACTGTGTTTATGGGAACAATGTCCTACACATAAGACTAGATGGTGTCATTTTGGTAACCACTCATGATTTTCTAGATTAACTTAGGATGATATCCCAATTAAGGTAGTGTTGTGATCCTATGCGCAATCATTCCTTAAATCGATTCCTTTGGAAAAATTCTCCTTGTGTAGTTTCTATTTGGGATTTTGGCTTCTCTACGCCCTAAATATTTAGTGCTTGCTCTACTAGCTCATGATGCATTGGATCACTCAATTTGGTCTAATATGACCATTGTGGATATCCCCATATCTTCTTTTTCTTCGATTAATAATGAAAGGAATGTAAACCCTTGTTCTTACATCATTCCTTATTTTGAATTTATTGAAGTAACCTTTTAGCTCTTTTATCATTGCCTTTTCTTTTCTTGGGCCAGATGGGTATCTTTGTGCACGTGAAGTATGTGGGGATCCATAAGAATATCTTCATGCTACGAGCCTTAATATTTTCTCTATACTCATTTAACAACTTGAAGATTTCTAGTTTCTCTAGGTACTGCATTAATCATCTTGACATTGTACAATTATTTTTATTTTCTTTGTTTCTCTAATACGGGATAATCTTTGTATTGTGTTGCACTTGCACCCTACAAGAAGAACAAATAAATGTCCCACTCATGATTTAAATGGAATTTTTATGTAATGTGGTTTCGATATCTACATAGGTAGTAAATAACTCCTTATCAATGGGGTCTGGTCACGTCCTCATTTACGGCACCAACTTTGGTAGCCTCTTTATTGCACTTTGTATGGTCTCAGTGTTGTATTCAAATATTGTTTTTTTCCTTGATATCCTCCATATTATGTTTGTGGTGAAGGCATATTCCACAAAGGTGATTGCTGAGATGAAATAGATGCCCACCCCATGCTGTTTTGCGGAGATGGTGGTGCCTAACTCAGAATGGCTTGAAGAGATTACGAGATCCATTACAGATTTATTTACGGTGAGGGTGGAGCCCATCATGTAATTGAATTTGGTGAACCAGTTGTTTCTCTTTCTGCTACAAAATTTTGTGCCTTTGGTAGCATTCGAGCTTGTACTATAAAAAATTCCTAGTAATTTCCTCCTTTACATCCATAAATGCTCGATAGTCTTTAGTTTCATGAGTCATGGCCTTGCAAAAAAGAACATACCACATTTTGAGGGTGCCTCACATAGTGTTGTAACAAAGGAAAATTATTAATTGTGTGTCCAAATATTTTGCGAGACATCATATAATTCTCTTCACCATCTATTTTTTATACTATGGCATTCATTTTTATGATGTCCTTCCTTACACTTTGTACATCATATACCCGGTCTAGGCTTCTTTCCTTCATGTAGTTCCTCCAATATTCACATTATTGCATCAATATTTTCTTCTATTTTGAAACTAGGATTACTACTATCTCCATAATCTTCAATTTTTTCCACTCTAATAGCTACTTCAATGGCTTTTGTTTTGGTTGAAATTTTTGTCTCAGTGCAATCGCAAACTAGATTTTACTATGCAATCCTTCTACAAACCAAACAAATTTATTTGACTCATCAAAATTGAAATTTTATTATTCATGACATCTAAGAATGTCATGTCATATTCTATGACCAATTCTCTTGGTATTTTTAAATTTCTTTCGGATCTTGAATTGGCTCTTTGATACACTTGTTTCTTTTGAATTCCTGAGTTAGAGCTTTGTGGACATCTTGCAACTTCTACAAACTCAACTGTCTTGAGTAAATGAATTCCAAGGTTTTCCCTTATAGTGTGCATATTAGTTCACACTACTTATTATTGTCATCAATGACCCCTTTTGTGCCTTATCACATGCCACAATTCAACAAGTAATTTTCTGGGTATGTAGTTCCATCATACATTGTGAACTTGTATATGGATTAGAATAATGAGCCATTATGCTTGCTATTCCTAAATTATATCCTAATTGACCTTACGTAGTTGGAAAGCTCAAATAATGTCTTGAAATCCACCGCACTTCTGGTTATGAGTTGTTCACTCCAATACTGGGTGTGTTACATTCATGTTTTTTTCTTTTGATTCTTCAAACTTTGGGAAACTAACCTTGTAATTTGGGATAATGGAACTATGATTGCTATCTTTCCCACTTCCTTTTCACTTTCCTCTTAGTGAATTATTTGCAATGAAGGGATATGTAATAAAAATTCTACTTCTATCGCAATTTTTCCTACTTCCATTTATTATACTCTTGATTTTAATACTACCAAGTGTTTCATAATTTTGTTCTAACCTTCTTAACAATTTTTGTAAAATTTTGAATTGTTTTATGTCATTTAGAAAGTCCCAAGTAATGAATTCGCTATCTAGTTGCGGTGATATATATCATGTAAGAGGATTACAATTATCTTCTACGGGCGTTTGAGGATCATGTTTTACTCTTTCCTCATATTCTATGTTTGCTTGATTCTCACAATACCATGTTTTCCATGATGCTTTCTTTGGGTTCAAAGTACACTAAATACTAAATATACTTCTAACTAATTTTAATCAACTCTGTCCTTGGTTTTATTTTCTTTTTCCTCGGTTTATCCTTTGGCTTCCATCTCTAGGTTCCTCGGTTCTTGATGTATCCTATAATTCACCGTAAATAGCCCAAGGTGCACTGACACATCACTCAGCCTGAACTAAGTGCTCACCCGAAGCATGCAAGGGTACCAGGTCCCTCCTTAAAGTTTCTGTTCTGTAAATGTTAGCATGATTGAGTATGTATATATCCAGATTCATAACAAATAGTAAACAATCCATAGTGCATAAACCAGATCTAGATCTAAACCATAGGAAAGATTAGCTAAACCATGAATATAATGAGATTTATCATGCAAGATCCATGTTTAGTCACATATAACACCAACATCCAACCAATATGATCCATTATATTAAATTTTGTAAAACATAGAAGCTTCATAAATCATAATAATGTCACCATGAGTCATGCACCGTATATACCAATAACATAACTCTACTATCAAAACGGTATCAACAGGCTCTCTAAACCGTGCAAATCAATACATATATATTTATAGGGGTGGGGAATTTCCCTTCTCTGCCCATGCACCTTCCAAAAATAGGCTACATGCTAATAATAGCCATGTACCTTTACGAGAAAATTACAAAAGCATGCAAGTCTTAATAATAGATCTTCTAAAGTTAAATATTAGTACAAATCCTATTATTAGTCCAAAATCTACATGGCACTCAAGTGATGAAAATCCCAAAATAGCCTTGGCGTAGTCTTCAAGTCTCCATGTCATTGTGTGTTTCACACTTTATGTCCAAAAATAACCTTATACAAAAATGGCTAAATCCTCGATTCCGAGCGCTTATGTCTTACTAGTTTTTGTACAAAATTTACATGCCCCATGTTTACACGTCCCACATTTGCATGCCCAAACCTTATATGCTTACCAGAATTAGGTCATATTTGTCATCCCAACATCTGATTTAGCCTAGAATTCACTGCAAATAGCCCAAGGCACACTGACACATCACTTAGCCTGAACTGAGCGCTCACCTGAAGTGCGCAAGGGTACTAGGTCCCTCCTTAGAGTTTCTTGTCCAGAATGTTAGCATGATTTAGTATGTATATATCCAGATTCATAACATATAGTAAACAATCCAAAATGCATAAACTAGATCTAGATCTAAACCATAGGAAAGATGAGCTAAACCATGACTATAATGAGATTTATCATGCAAGATCCATGTTCAGGCACATCTAACACCAATATCCATCCAATATGATCCATTATATTAAATACTGTAAAACATAAAATCTTCATAAATCACAATAATGTCACCATAAGTCATGCACCCATATATACCAAATGCATAACTCTACAATCAAAACGGTATCAATGGGCTCTCTCGAACCGTGCAAATTAATACATATATATAGGGGTGGGGACTTTCCCTTCACCACCCATGCACCTTCCAAAATAGGCTACATGCTAATAATAGCCATGTGCCTTTACAAGATAATTATAAAAGCATGCAAGTGCTAATAATAGATCTTCTAAAGTTAACTCTTAGTACAAATCCTATTATTAGACCAAAAATTTGCATGGCGCTCGAACTGATGCAAATCCTAAAATAGCCTTGGTGTAGTCTTCAAGTTTCCATGTTGTTGCGTGCTTTGCACTCTATGTACAAAAATAACCTTATGCAAAAATGGCTTAAATCCCGATTTCAAGCTCGCCTTGTCTTACTAATTTTCTCGCACATAGTTTACATGCCCCATGTTTGCACACCCAAACCTTATATGCTTACTGACTTAGGCCATTTTGTCATTGCCCAACATCTGATGTAGCCTAGAATTCACTGTAAATAGCCCAAGGCACACTGACACATCACTTATCCCGAATCGAGCGCTCACCTAAAGCATGCAAGGGTACTAGGTCCCTCCTTAGAGTTGCTTGTCTAGAATGTTAGCATGATTGAGCATGTATATATCCAGATTCATAACAGATAGTAGAAAATCCACAGTGCATAAACTAGATCTAGATCTAAACCATAGGAAAGATTAGCTAAACTATGACTATAATGAGATTTATCATGCAAGATCCATGTTCAGTCATATCTAACACCAATATCCAACCAATATGATCCATTATATTAAATACTTGTAAAACATAGAAGCTTCATACATCATAATAATATCACCATGAGTCATGCACACATATATACCAACAGCATAACTCTACAATCAAAACAGTATCAATAGGATCTATGAACCGTGTAAATCAATACATATATATAGGGGTGGGGACTTGTCCTTCACCGCCCACGCACCTTCCAAAAATAGGCTACATGCTAATAATAGCCATGTGCCTTTACAAGGTAATTACAAAAGCATGCAAGGGCTAATAATAGATCTTCTAAAGTTAACTCTTAGTACATATCCTATTATTAGAACAAAACTTTGCATGGCACTCAAATTGCTGCAAATCCCAAAATAACCTTAGCGTAGTCTTCAAGTCTCCATGTCATTGTGTGCTCCACACTCTTTGTCCAAAAATAAACTTATGCAAAAATGGCTAAGTCCTGATTCCGAGCATGCCCTATCTTACTAATTTTTTGCACGCACTTTATGTGCCCCATGTTTGCGTGCCCAAACCTTATATGCTTACTAGAATTAGGCCATATTTGTTAGCCCAATATCACCCCACACTAAACTAGATTTCTGCCCTCAACAATGGGTACCAAATTATCTCTCCAAGAATAAAGAATAGCGAATGAAAGAATGAATAATTACTAGTTCAAAAGAATTGCCTACCTGACACTTAATAAGGAAGTCAAAATACTTGGTGTCTTTCCCTTCTTTTGGTAGAACTAACTCTAGATATTCACTCTGGACCTCTTGTTTTGAATGCATACCAAACTTTAGCCCCGCATTTGTTTTGTCCAGGGATGTCTGTAACTACACCCTCCAACTCATCAAGAGTCATCTTACCACCTTCATTCTACAGAATTATGAGTATATTGGCCATACTTGAGACCATCCCTTCCATCACGTCCATATTCTCCATGATGACCTTTCCAATTTCCTTTATTCTCTCCTTATGTGGGATCTTGATAGCCTCAAGTGCATCGAGCTTAGTCTCCACCATCATAATTCTTTTCATGCACCTAAGTGTTTCAGTTTTGGCCGCTTGAAGGACCTCATCTTCTTCTCTAGAGTCCTTATCTTAATGATTATATTTGGCGCTGCACACATGGTCAATACCAGATTGATTTCTTCAATTCATCCTTCAAATCCTGCATAACAGACTCATAATTGGAAATTTTTCTTGCAACTGTGGCTTTGGCTCTAACACCTCCTCTGTAGCATCCTTTGGTTTTGGAAGGCACGATAGTCCTTCCATAAGAAAACAGATGTTATGTGCAAATAATGAAGGATGGATGAAAACTCCTTGGCACATTCTCTTGAAAGTCTGGCCTTTTCTCCATAATTTTGTCAGCGATCTGCTCGGCCATCTTATGAACATTCATGCCTCTGCCATAGCCTTATCCCACTCCTTGGTGTGTCACTTGATCTCAGTGTCTTTTTCCTTCTTATCCTCTAGAAGTGCCCTTATAAGTTCCACTTTATCAATATTACAGCGCGCAACTTCTATAGATACTTTAACAAGCACATTGCTTACCTATTCATCTGATAAATGTGTGGGCTTAATGGTGATATGGCGGGTATGTGGTGCTCATTTCATATTCCATGATACACATGACTCCTCATAAACATAAAATTCATGCTCATCCATGTGAGTCTGCATTCTCTAAGGCAAGTGTTTGCACGTGCATCTTATCGCCATTTCTGGGTCCATCAAATCCCAACCATATAACCGTTCCTTAGGAAAGGTACTATGAAAATGGGCGTGAATAATTTTAGTCATGTCATCAATGTAGCCTAGGTTCTAAGTCCTTACCACATCATCCTCCATGTTGTTCACTCTCTAAAGTTTGCTTGTGCAAAAGTACCCGCATCTAGTTGTTCTTCAACACCCACGCTCTATTGTACTTATTCTTTCTCATTCTATTTTCCTTCATGCGTTAGGTACACTATAATCTATGTATCCCCACCAATGCTACTTTGATCTCCAACCAGCTCCTAGATACTTACACTTGGGCCAACCTCCTCATAGATTATCCATTCGCCTATCTCCTCATCATCCTACATTTCCAAACTTGGAGTGGCCTCATCCCTGTGTACCTCCAAACTTGGAGTAGCCTCATCTTACTGTGCACTTTGTTGAGGGGACATCTCCTCCTCACTATCTTTTACCAGTAAATATTTCAAGAGCTTCTTCCTTTTCTCCTCTACATTCTTCACTAGAGTGACCCATGGTGACCTCTTTACAGGTTGTGAATTCCCACTATGGATTGTGCAATACTCTCATGTGTGGTCCAGTCCGGTGATGTCATATGGTTCCTCCTTATACTTTTCTACAACATTCTTCAAGCCCACTTACACTTTGGTTCTTCTTGAGTGGGGGTGCAGGTGCAACTGGCCTTGAGGTTCCCACTATCTGCTTATGCTTTGGAGGACTGATAGAGCTATGTCCTCGCCCTTTATCACCTTTCCATCTTTGAAGCACAACCTTAAGTATACATATACGCGTGCTTCTTCTAACTCCCCTATGACCATAATATCTAGAGTTATGTCAATGTTATCTCGATTCAATCGTTTTGACATATGCTTCCTAGTTTAGCCATACATAGGTTTTTGGTAGGATATGAATATCTACATCTACCTTATTAGCGTCCCAATTGAAGTTTACACGTGTTATGTAACCTCGTTGATAGAAATCTTAAAATACCTTGTGGTAAAGGTGAAAGGTAACTTGCACTGTGGGGCTCTTCTCACCCGTATGCATATGAAACCACACAAGCTGAAATGCTTGATAGACGAAGCACTCTCTTTTCCATTTAATACTATAGGAAGCTCGCGTGGAATGTGCCACTCCCCTTCAAGTGCACAAAACTACCTAAACCATGTTTGCAGGAGTTCCTTGTAGGTGTTGGAAATTGAACCCCATAATATATACTTTGAGAACTTCTTTGTTGGGGACTTATTTTCCAAGGGAAATTCCCAAACATTCTCCCTTGGTCCATCAGGTACACCAATCTCACTTTGAAAAAAATCAATAGAAGAATGGCACCCCAAGTAATATTCTCACCTTTGTCTTATTGGACATGTGCCTCAACTACCAAGCTTTCCAAAATGTATCCAATGATGTTGTAGTAATCCTTTTTGGTCATTTTGTGTGCTATGTACAACCAAAGTGCCAATTTACCTCATTCTATCTCTTAGAGGCCCATAAGTTAGAACCATCCAATTGTGTTGCGATATTTGTGGCCATGTCCTCAATATTAGTTACCTTGAACACTCAACCCACCTTATTATACTTGAGTATAATGGCCGTTGCATCAATTACCTCATCATCTAATAAGTCACCTACAATTTCTGTCTGAGTTGCACAACCCTGTTACCTTTCCAATCAGTTTAGAGGTGATCCACATTCTTATTCCCACGAAGTAAAATAAATCTTTGTGTATATGTGACATAAACCACTAATACAATTTCTCAGGCTTCTTAAAGTAAATAAAATTGGGATTTGCATGACCCCCATATTCTCTAGCAATCTCTTCATAGAGTCATCCAAAACCATCTCTCCATCTACTATCCTTCGATTTGTCTTTCTAAAAACTTTGATAGTGATATGCTTCATACAATTGTCTATTCTATGATCAGTGTCTAAAATTTTACATTGTGTTATCTTCGTTTTCCATGGTCGCCCTTTGGTTACTCCCTTTGGATATAACATCTCAACCAAAAAATCCTTTTCTACTTCATTGGCTTCACACAATAATTAAAGCTCGCCATGGTGCCATCCTATCTTCCTCACATGTCTGGAACATTTGCAGCTTACAAATTGTCACATGGAAACTCTACTTTCGATGAGTGTAAACCAGACCCTTCGATCTGTCAAACCCTATTTGTACTCTTCCTCCTTCAAACCCTAATCATACATCCCTTCGCAAAGCACATGCACAACCACCACGAATCTCAATTCTACACTTGAATGCTTCTCAACAATGTGCTTCGATCCCAACCGGATCGTTGATATGCGATTACTCTTCATCTTCACTCTCCTTCACACTACACACTCGTTAGCTTCAACTATGCAAGGTAATAATGATGTTACAAAACTGACATTATAGAAAATTTCAAAAATCCTTTACATTAATTTTTCCCATCTACCACTATACGTGACATTAATTTCACATCTTCACTTCCCGCATGTCTCACTTCTTCTTCCATACCTCATATTTTCATGCCTTAGTCATAACCTTGTAGCGGGCCCATTACTTCTATATCATATATCTCCTCTTCCTACACTTCTATATGCCAAAATACCTATCCAATATGACTCTTCCTAAGCATTCTCCAATGTTGCAGCCTCCTTTTGTTATATTAAGCATCCATCCCCCTACGCATGGTCTAAAATTTGAGAAACTTCCCTAAATTTTTCTTTTCTAAATCACCTGTGAGTTTGTCTTTATCATGCACCACAATCCATCATACGATACTAGTAGTTAATCCTTATCCAACCACCCCACACTAAGGGTATGTGTGGTCCTCTGCATACGAAAACACTTTAAATAGAAATCAACTTTCAAAGTGCACAAGCGCACTTATTACACAAAACACTGAACTAAATTGATAAAGCATAACAACAATGATGGAAACACATAGAAAGGGAATGCATTAAGGAAATCTAATTTAAGTGGAAATATTTCCTTATTATAAATACCAAGAAGACTTATTTATAGTAGGGCTCCATCCTACTCCCGTTGAAGTAACTGGGTAGCCACGTTCCATCTAGTGCCTCTAACTCGGAAAATTCTGAATCAAGTATATAAGTGATTAAATACCATCCCAACCAATGTAACTTAAGATTTACAAGGTGGTGCAAAATATTTGAATCATATAACAATACCATTTGTCCAACTTGAAGCTTCTTATCCTTGATGTGCCTATCATGCCATGATTTATGCCTAGATATTTCCTTCTTTTGACTCCATCTTTCTATGACACGCCTCTCATCTAGCTGCATCAGTTTGTTAATACGTTCTTCCATTTCTTGCTCATCAGCCATACCTCTTACACACATAATACAAAAAGAAGGTAACATGAATTCCATGGGTAGAATTGCTTCTGTGCCAAACACCAACTTAAAGGGTGTTGAAATATTCAACCTCTTATAGGTTGTCTTGTACACCCAAAGTATAATAGAAACCTTGTCATCCCAATCTATCCTTCCAACATAATTTTTTTGGCCAAGGTATGGCTCAATATTTTGTTGAAGTCCTCAATAGTCCCATTTTCTTGAGGGTGATAAGGGGTTTTCCTATGGTGTGTAACCATAAATTCATCCAATAATATCCTAATAGTCTCATTAAGGAAATGAGTACCATTATCACTTGTTAAAATTAAAGGGCATCCATAGCTGCTAATAATATTTTCCCACAGAACCCTTCTTCTGTAGATGCTCTGCAATCCTTTATAGGCATCACTTCTACCCACCGTGTAAGACAATATGTATAAGTTATAATATAGCATGATCCTGTCCTACGCGTGGCTGTGGAGATAGGATCTGCAAAGTCAGTTGCCCACTTCTGAAAAGGCTTTGCACTAGTAATAGGCCTCAAAAGCATTTCATCTCTATGCCTAGGATTTCCAAGGTGTTGTAAATGGTCACATGCCTTCTAATATGATTTGTAATCCTTATATATCATTTCCCACCATAGACCAACTAGTAGAATCTTGCGCGTGGTGGCATCCCCTGCATAATGTCCACCTGTAATACCACAATGAACCTCTACCATAATTTCTTTGAGCTCATGCTCAAGTACATACCAGTGCAAAAATTCATCACGACCTAACTTGTATAAGTCTCCACTAATCAACATGTAAGGCGCACAAATAACAAGTTGTTTCTTTTCTAAGGCCTTCATTCCCTCGGGTGCCACACCTGTACGTAAAAATAAAACAATATCCTCCAAGTCTCGAGAGCGCATGGTTCAACCCGAATAGATGTGCATCCGACATTATGTCCTCATTGTTCTCGCTCATCCTCTCCTTATTGAATCCTTAATAAATGGTCTAGACTAGAATTTCTTTACCTAGTTTAACCACAACCATAAAATTGAACTCCTAAAATAATAGTACCCAATGACATATATGCCCTTGTAAAACGGGCTTGTTCACCAAGTACTTCAATGCCATGTGGTTTGTATAAAATATGAAATGCATGGCCAGCAAATACTTGTCGAAACTTATGGAGCGTGTAGATCATAGACAAGGCCTCATGCTTTGTCGTTTTATAATTTTGTTCTGCTGGAGTCAACTTCCTGCTAGCAAAACAAATAGGATGATCAACAATCCCTTCTTTAGGCTAAGCTAGTACTTGTACTAATGGCCATGCAAGAAGCATCTACATGAACATGTAAAGGCTTATACCATGAAGGAAAGTGAAAAATAGGCACTGTAGTAAGCCTCTCTCTTCGATGTGTTAAACACATGCTGCATGCCTCACCCCAATAGAACTTGCCTTTTCCCTTTAATAACTCTTCTAAAGTTGTGATGATATTTGCATATCCCTTAATAAACTTTCTGTAATAACCCATATGCCCCAAGAATCTACACACCTCACTTTTGCTAGTAGGTTCCTCTAATCCCAAAATCACAACCACCTTAGCAGGATCCACTAGCAAGCCTTCTTTATAGATGATGTGTCCCAACAAAATTCCAAAGGGTGTGGAAAATATACATTTCTTAATGTTCAAAGATATGCTCAACTTCCTACATCTCTCAAACATCAGCCTCAAATTATCACAATGATCTTTCACAAGCCCATAGATTGTCTAATCATCTAGATACACCTACAAGAACTTGTGAATAAAATCCTAGAATGTTTGTACCACTATGCGTGAAAATAGTACATGCAGTGCATTCTTTAATCCAAAGGGCATAACCATGTATGTAAAACTTCCCCACTCGGTGGTGAAAGTTATCTTCTCTTGATCCTCTCTAGCTATCCTTACCTAATGATATCCAGAGAATCCATCAGTGAAGGAGTAGATCTCGTGCCCCGAGACGCCCTCTAAGATAAATATTTAGTAAACGGTGTGGGAAAGGGGTTTATGACACATGTAACATTCAACTCCCTATAATCCACACAAATTATGATTCTACCATCTTTCTTGATGTTGATCACCATAGGGCTCACCCATTATGAATCCTCGATGGGCACAATGATCCCAAAATTAACATTTTGTCAATCTCTTCTTTCATATTGACGTGTAAATTCACATTCATCATGTAAGGCCTCTTTCGATCCGGTAGGGAACCTTTCTTCAACTTGATTCTCATTTCACCCAAATATTCATGTACTCCTTTTACTTCATGATAACCTCTAGGGAATAAGTCCTGAAAGTCGCACAACAACTCAATGATTTTAGCAACTTTAGAGTCAGACCAGTAATCTCTCGATAATGACTTCCTTGGGTTCAACATCCATTCCAATGTTCAATTTCTTGGTCTTCATAGGCTCATGGTAGGTGTGTGCCTTCTCATCTACACTGTCCAAGACTTTGTGGGTACCATATGTTTGCTTAATGTCTAGGTTCTCTACCTCTTCATCATCAACCATGTAGATCATATTACCCTTTTCTCTTTCTAAGCAGGGGCACCCAAGCTATTCAACATCTATTTCTTCTTCTTCAAAATGCACCACCAATACCGACTCACTAAGTAATTCCTGGAGCAACTTTTCAACCTTCATACTATCTCCCATAGTTAAGCACTTCATAACCTACAATGCCGCATTAACTAGGGGTTTAGAAGAAAAGTAGTCAAAATTCTAAATCATACCTTCAAAGAAGTTCTGAAAATTTCCAGTCACTCTATTCAACTCTACATAGATATACCATGCGTGCATGCAACCTCGCAAAGTAAAATAAAACTTTTTCACCCATAATAAAGGTGGTAATGCTTCCGCCCTCTCTGTCCCGCAGTCTCTCACACTACTGAACGTGGTGTTGAACAAGATCATTACCATGAAATGCATAGATCTCGAGTAGGCACATTTCTATTTAAAAATATACCAAATAAAGCAATCCTTACTTCTCTCCACTCCAAAAGATTATCCCTTTGAATAATCCACCAAGACGTTGTTGTTCGTGCATAGTATAAACTAACATGTTCCTTCGCTCCACTTGACATTCCCACTAAATTTCCATAGCAAGTAGAAATACTTCCGATTCTCTCGCACCAGTGTAACTTGGTACACGGATGCTGCCCAAACACCTAACACCGTGTGGCCTGCTACGTGCATAACCACACTTCTTTTCTCGCACCGAATAATTTCATAAGTACCATGTGCCCAATTATCACATACAACACTCATATTATCTCTTATGGACTGTGCATCATTGCATTGGAGAAATCGTTCCTTTGAAGGTTCAAAAAGTTTTAGATCTCGAATAGTGTGCACATAAACTCTGTTCAAGTCTTCTTCACTTAAGGTCTCTACATAAGGTGCAAATTTCCCATCTATCAGGTAGATAATGACTCGTTCTTCCTTGTTCTCAAAACTTATATACCCTTTATTGAAACTTAGATCAACGTTTTTGTATAACACCAAGGGAACCCAAGTAGTCTTTGGGAAACTATCTACCTCTACAAGTGCTAAGACTTCAAAGTCCCCAGTAAACTTGCCCCGTATAGTAATTTATGCATCCTTTAAAACTCCAATCGGTGTGGCCTTTGTTTGGTTTTCCATAAACAAAACATTAGAAGATGAATGTAATGGGGTCTACCCATTTGAACCCACACATCAAATGTAATCACATTTACTTTTGCACCCGTGTCAATCAAAATATTACTCAAAATATAGCCATAAAAAAAAAACATTCAAAGTGATCTCCTTGTCATAATCCAAGCTATGAGGAGGAAGGTTAACATGCAAAATCTACCTTTCATTCTCGAATACTAGCACGTGGAGTGTTTCCTTCAACCAATTCCCTAAAAGGAATATTTTTCTCTTGGCGTAACATCTTGCAAACCTCCTTTAAATCATGAATGTCTGATTGATGAAGCTCATCTGCCTTATTTTGTTCTAACTTCCGTGAATATTCTTTGTTGCTAAAATAGTTGAGCTACCGCTTGACTTCTAGGACTTGTTCCCTAGAGGCTATCATGAATTAAAAGGCGTGCATGAATATTTGGGAGATATGTGATTCAAGATAAAGGAAGGTACGTGCCAGGTTAGGAAGAGGCCTTATAGGATGAATCCTAACTTGCGCATCAAGGTGAAGGAAGAAATTGACCAAATTTTGAATTCTAGAATCATTGAGCCCATCGAGGAGTCAGAATGGGTTAGCCCTTTACTTGATCAAGATAAAGAAACATGTAAGAATCAAATTTTGCATGGATTATAGGGAGTTGAATGCCACATGTGTAATAGACCCCTTCCCCATGCCTTTTACTAAATAATTTTTGGAAGGTGTTGTAGGGCGTAAGATCTATTCTTCACTAATGGATTTTTGGATATCATTAGGTGTAGGGTTCATTTTAAGAGACCTCTTGGAAATCGGAGGTGGAGAATACCGGCAATATCCCCGGAATCTGGTTTCAAGGGAAGGTGAATTTTTGGGGGTTGTATGAAAAAATTTCGCCGATTGTCAAGTCTTTGTGCGAAGATGTTTAAGGTGCAGAGACGCAGGACGGGAGATTTTCTGCCGTCGCTGTAGCGTCAAAAAAATGCATTGACGCGCGTCACTAGACCTCAGTGACGCGCATCATTACGGTTGTTGACGCGCGTCACTGAGGTCTATTGACGCGCGTCAATGCATTTTTTTGACGCGCGACAACAAAATCTCCCCGTCGCGTGTCTGCAGCCTCCGACCTCTACTTTCTCATCAAAAAATATCCATGTCGCGCATCAACAAACTCTTTGTCATGCGTCTGCTATGCATCAATATCTGTTGTACCTCCTTAACACGCATCAACAACCGTAATGACGTGCGTCACTGAGGTCTAGTGACGCACGCCAACAACCCTTTTTCTCGCCGTGTGTCCACTGCTCATGCGTATATCTTTTGTCGCGTGTCAACACCGCTTGCCACGTACGCGTCAACTTCTTCACCCAAGTCGCGCATCAACACTTCCTCTGTCACACATCATTACAGCTGTTGTTGTGTGTCAACAATGCCCTTGTCGCATGTCATCACTGCATTTGTTGTCACGCGTCAACAATCACATGCTAACAGTAATCGGAATCTCTGGTGCTTAAGGGTATGCGAGTTCAAATTTCACAGTATTGGTAATTTGTTAAGCTACTTGAGGTATACTACCCAGTAATCGAGATAGATTTTTATAGGTATGATGTTTTCAAATTAAGGTGAAGTGACCCCCAAAAAAAATAATACTATATATTTTAGGCGAACAGGACACCGACCCACTCCGAATAATTCGCCTTTTCAAATTTTCCTAAAATGAAATTTTCACCATATTACGAATATTCGCCGCTAAAATTATCCCCGATTAGGTGAGGATAGCTAAAGAGGATCAAGAGAAGAAAAATTTCACCACTGAGTGGGGAATTTTTACATACATGGTTATGCCCTTTGGATTAAAGAATGCACCTGTAGTCTTTTTGCACATTGTTGTGTAAGAATTCTAGGAATTTATTCATAAGTTCTTGTAGGTTTACTTGGATGATTGAATAGTTTATGGGCTAGTGAAGTATCATTGTGATAACTTAAGACTTATGTTTAAGAGGTGTCAACAGTTGAGAATATCCTTAAAAATTAAGAAGTGTGTTTTTGCTACACCTTTTAGAACTTTGTTAGGACATATTATTTATAAGGAAGGCTTGTTAGTGGATCCTACTAAGGTTGTTATTTTGGTCTTAGAGGAACCTACTAACCGAGAGCAAGGTGCATTCTTCTTGGGACACATAGGATATTACAGAAATTTATCAAAGGATATATGCTAAGATAGTTGTGCCCTTGGAGGAATTATTGAAAAGTAAAGGCAAGTTCCATTGGGGTGAAGAGTAACCACGTGCATTTGAGACATCAAGGAAAGGCTTACTACAATACCTATTCTATGCTTTCCTTCATGGTCCAAATATTTTCATGTGCATGTGGACGCCTCTGGCATGGCCATTGGAATAGTATTATCCCAGCATGGAGAAGGTATTTTTGATCATCCTATTTTTTTTTAATAAGGAAATTGACACCAACTAAATAGAACTATATAACTACAGAGCGCGAGTCCTTGTCCATGATCTACGCACTACATAATTTTAGGCAATACTTTCTGGAAACACCTTTTTTATTCTATACAAATCACATGTAACTTAAGTACTTGGTTAACAAGCCCATTTTGCAGGGGCATATATGTTGTTGGAGTCTATTGTTTCAAGAATTTGATTTCATGGTTGTGATAAAGACAGGCAAGAGTAATTCTCGGAGCGGACCATTTATCAAGGATTAATTCAGGTGAGGATGCACAAAACATTGAGGACACAATGTCAGATGCACAAATTTTCAAATTGAACCACATTCCCTCGAGTTACAAGATATTGTTGCCTTCTTATGAACCGGTGTGACACCTAAGGGAACAAAGATTATGGAGAAGAAACAAATTTACATATATGCCCCACCCTATATGTTGATCAATGGAGACTTATACAAACTAGGCCAGAATGAAGTTTTGTGTTGGTGTGTACTTGAGCATGAGCGTGGAGCTATTATGGAGGAGGCTCTGGGGTATTATAGGTGGACACTATATAGGAGATGCTACTGAGTGCAAGATTTAATTGGTTGGCCTATGGTGGGAAACATTGTATAAGGATTGTAAAGAATATTGTAAGACATGTGACCATTTTCAGCACCTTGGAAATCCTATGCATAGAGATGAAATTACTTTAAGAATGATTTTTTGTGCATAACCATTTGAAAAGTGGGAAATTGACTTTATGGGACCTATTTCCCCACCCATGCGTAGGATTATATCACAATATATTATAACTCTTATAGATTATCTTACAAGGTGGGATGAAGTGGCACCTAAAAAGTATTTCACGATAGCTACGGCAACAAGGTTTTCATGGGAGAACATTATAAGAAGGTATGGATGCCCATTGAGTTTGACAAGTGATAGGGGTACTCATTTTCTTAATGAGACTATCAAGATATCATTGTTGGAAGAAATTATGATGGCATAAGATAAAACAACACCCTATCACCCTCAAGCTAATGGAATTGCTTTGAGGCTTTTAACGAGATATTAAGACACACATTTACTTTGGGAATACTTGAAAACCTATAAAATATTGAACAAAGCCACATGCTTTCATTTTGTGTTTTTTGTGGAGGTTATTTCACTCATGGAATTCATGTTACCATCTCTACTTGTTATGCACACATGAGGTTTGGATGATGAGAAATAACTTGAAGAGTGCATTGAAAAAATAATGTAGTTGGATGAAAGGCACGCTACAAAATGATAGAGTCGAAACAAAAAAGGACAGGTAGAAGGCATGACATGATAGACATATTAAGGATAAGAAGCTTAATGTTGGACAACCGGTTCTTCTCAGTATGATTCAAATTTTTTTGCCACCCTAGAAAGATTAAAGTGCATTGGTTGGGAATATATGTTGTGACTTATATACTTGATTTAGGTGCTTTCTAATTAGAGGCACTTGATAGGAATGGTTCCCGCTTACTTCAATGGGAGTAGGCTAAAGCCCTAATATAAATAAGTCTTCTTGGTGTTTGTAATAAATTACTTTTTCCATTTAGATTAGGTTTTCTTTAATGCATTTCATTTATATTTGTTTCCTTTCATCATCGCTATGATTTTTCAATTTAGTTCATTGTTTTGTGTAATAAGCGCACTTGCACACTAAAATATGATTACTATATATTAAATTCATGCACAAAGGACCATGCATACCCCTAGTTTGGGGTGGATTATATACAGGATAAATGGATTAGGTTTGAATTTTCTCTGAAAATGGATATGCATATAGAGATATTGTGTAGGTGCTTGAAGTAAAGGTGTGGATAGAGAAATATTTCTCATGATTGAAGACCACGTATGGATGAATGGATGCATAGTGTAATGTGAGGTAGGTTGTAGTAGTGGAAACTACTTGGTGAAAGGTGCAAGTGGATAGGTACTTCGGTGCATGAAGGAATGCAAAAGTAGGTCTATGACCGAGGAGTAGTAGGCATGCCATAAGGTTATGACTGTGGCGTAGAAAAATTAGTGTGTAAAAAGGAAAGAAATGCCAAATTAATGCTGAGTACAGTGGTAGGTGGAGAGAAATAAATGTGGAATTTTTTTCAAAGGCTATATAAGGTGGTGTTGTGAAATTAATTTTACCTTTGCGATTGAGAGAATTCAAGCGAGTTATGATGTGCGAAGAGCTACATTACCAAGCTGAACCAGATAGATTTGTTTAAGTTATGCACATAATTGTTTGGTGCTCCATTAGAGGGAAGTGTTTGAGTGAAGAAAAGGTGTGCGGGGATAAGAAATCCACTATTAGGGTTTGTGTTTGAGCTATGGCACGTGAGTCTAAGTTATAGAGCTCAAATATCTTGAAAGAAAATACCTTTATTATTTTAATGGCACTTAAGTGAGCACCGGATCGGTCACAAGGGGGAGGAAGAAGAAGGAAGTCGAAGTCAAAGTGGAGGACGCCCAAAGCTATTTTTGAGATGCAATACCCCTAAGGGGTTTTCATGGGTCATAATTGGGATTCTCACATTTTCTCGGTGTAAAGTAAGTGATTATAACCATAGAACCAAAGATAATAAGGATGAAATGGATAACTTTCTAGTGGTAAAGACATCCCTAAGAACAAAAATGATATGGCCATGTATTTACGATGTAGGTGAGAAGCTATTGATAAAGCTGGGAGTTTTACAATTGTATGAACTCCCCTATTTTTTAAAATAAGAGAAATTATATCATTGGTTGATTATAGGATTCTATGAGGATTTTTTCTACTTTTTTGGGAGATGGATGAGGATTACCATGCCCCTGATCGGGAGGTTGATGGGATTGCGCAGCTTTAGGCACAAATATTAGCAGTGACCGCCGGATAAGGAGGGTATAATAGTGACAAGGAAAGCATTGGGTTATATAAAAGGAGGGCATGGAATTGATAGTGATAAACTACAAAAGTATCTATTGTTTAGGTAGTAACACACTTCCTCACAAAGCTGAATAACTAGGAGCGATGGTCGCAGATAAATACAATGTGGTTGCACATAACAAAGAAGATGATAGAAGGGGTGGTGTATAATTTGTCTAGTTTCATTGTTGAAAACATTATTGAGGAAGCACACCAAGGTGAGAAAATAAGTTTCGGTGTGATCCTTCCCCCCTTGTCTTTGCAGAAATTGGAGTGCCCGATGGGCCAAAGGATAAAATATGGCAATACCCTAAGGAGAAGAAATCTCTTGCAGAGATATTTTCTCAGTATACATGTGATGGGACCATGAGTGGACCCTTTAAACAAAAACTAGAATTATGGTATTAACAACTTTGCACCATGTTTGAGGAGGAATGGAGAATACATAAGGATATTCCTTCAATATTATATAAACAAGTACAATTTGCGAGTGTATCGTAACTTTTGAATAGGGCACTTTGAGAGGAAGGATGGGAAGTAGAGCACTTAGTGTAAGCTCCCTTATGCCTTCACAGAGCGCTGCTTCTAGGAATTTGTACACAATTTTTCGATGCGTGCCGAGTTGATTTTCAATGTAGATAAGGTAAGTTGTGACTACCACACACTCAGGAAGCCTTACATTTATCCAAGTAAGTTTGCATATATTGAAAAATTAATATCATATGATATTAACATTAAAGCTATGAGTTTGGCCATTGGAAAGTATGGGGCAGCCCTTGTATATACTCACCTCAAGCTAAGATTGGAAAATCAAGTATGTTGAAAATGATTTCAAGCTCCTAGACCATCCAAGGGAAGCATACAATTGGTACATTGCAAGATGAAGAAGATACTTCACCCCTTGAGAAGAATAAGGAGAACATGAGGATCTTAAGGAAGACTATGGTGGCCCTGGAGCACAAGGTAGAAAACAACTAGTTGTAGAAGAGAAAAGGGAGCACAAGGGGACCCTCCACTATATATAAAAGATGAAGTGTTGGAAACATACATCATGGAGATAGATGTAGAAAAGAGTGCTCATGAACCTACGTTTAGAAAAGTGTTGAGAAAAATAAGGACTCAAGGCATGGGGCCATCATAGCCCCTTAGAGGTCACGTAGGACTTCTCTAGTGAAATAAGAACCTAAAAAGAAGAAAAGGTGCAAGTACATTCATAGGAAGGATGACAAGGAAGATAAATTTGGTGGCAACACGCCGAACACTCTAGTGCAAACCGAGGATACGAACAACCTCGGGAGAAAGAGATTAAGAAAGATGAATAATATTTGAAGGAAACAAAGATAGAAATAGATAAAGGCGAGAGCCATTAGGCATGCCTCATACCACACAGAAGGTGAGGAACCAATGGTGGATTTGGGGGTGCACACCTCTAAAAGTAAGTGCTTAAGAAAAGGAAAGGAGGAAGAAATTTATGAGACACCAACAATTAGCTACATTTCGACCTAACCAAGATCATACGTGTGAGGTTCCAAGTACTATGGCACCCAAAGACCTTTATGGTTGGGAGCTAATGGATGCAAACATGACTCCTATGCACACACATAAGAAATTATCTTGGAGCATGCAGACTCATATGGATGAGCCTGAATTTGATGTATGTGAAGAATCATGTGTATCATGTAGATTGAAGAAGGCACCACATTTACACCATGTCACAATTAAGCCCACCTAAATTTTAGACGAGAAGGTAAGCACCGCATTAACCAAGGTATCTGCAGAAGTTACGTGCGTAAACATCGATAAAGTGATAACTATTCAGGAGCTTCTAGATAATAAGAAGGACAAGGACACTGAAATCAAGTGCCTAACATAAGAAAAAGAGATAGCTAAGGTGACAACGTGTTTGATACTCAACATGGTTGAAAAAATTAGGGACAAAATTTTGAGAAAGAGGACGGATTTAGAGGATAAAGTTACAAAGGAGTTCCCATCCGCTTTACATTATTCATGCACTTTAGTTCACATGGTTATGGATGAAGGGCCTGTAAGAATGCCAAAACCCAAAGATGTTGCAAAATAGGTAGCGAAGGCCAAGGAAACAAATGCTTGAAAAATTACAAGTTATGAAGCATTATTGCAGACCTTGAAGGATGTATTAAAGAAAAAAGATTTGACATTGAACATGTGCGCAGCTCCGGATGTGATAATCAAGACAAGATCCATGGTAGAAGAATATGAGGTTCTTAAATTAGTAAAGAATGAGACACTCGAGAGTGTGGAGAGGATTAATCGATAGAAGATAAGCGCGATGCACTCGTGGACATCCCATGATAAACACAAGGAGAAAATAAAGGACATTGGAAAATTGATAGTACAATAATGGATGTCATGGATGGAATGGTCTCAATCTTGGCCAATGTTCTTAGGGTACTACTGAAATGCGGTGAGAACATGACACTTGATGAAATGGAAACAATACTTATAGAAATTCTAGACAGAACAAATAAAACACTAAGTGATTGGAATGACTTAGAGGTAGAGATAGGGAATGAATATCCGAGTCGATTCTCGCCTATGGAAGAATAGAGCACCAAGTATTAATTCATTCTTTGTACAGTTATTTTTTCATTCTTTATTCTTTTTCATGGAGAGATAAGTTATGATTACCCATTTTCGGGACAACAATAAAATTAGAGTGGGGTAATGTTGGGCTGATGAAATATAGCCTAAGTGTGAGAGGCATAAAAATATTGGGTCCGCAGCATAGGGCACGTAGGTGCATGTGGAAATACAAAGAAACAGGGCATGCCTAGGAAAGCATAAAGTCGAACTTAGCCATTTTATAGGATGAGGCTAATTATGGACATGGAGTGCGGAGCATGTTTTTTAGAATACTTGAAGAGCACGTAAAGGCTATTTTGGACAAGTAAAGGATCAAGAGCCATGCATGGTTTTGCAGTTATTAATAGGAACAAACTTATTTGTCCAAAAATATGTCGGGTGGACAGATCTATGGATAGATGAGCCAACAATGTGCAGGGTATAGCCCCTCTTTGAGACAACAAAGCAAAACTAGTTTATTGCTATTCTACCAGCAGGAATCTGTGCAAGTCCTACAGTATTCTGCCTTCAGGGGTTTGGGATCTCATCCCAGTTGGGGTATTTTTGACTGTGAGCAGAAAGGAATGAGAGGAAGAGAGGAGATAGGATAGTTTTGAAGGGAGAAAAGAAATGAATTCCAAAGCAGAAAGGTCAGAGGGTTTATGTTTTGGGATTGGTAGTAAACAGAGCCAAACCTACTTGCATAAATGAACAAAGCAATACTGATGAACAAATGACAAAAAATAGAGATAGATCCAACAGAATAAACACATAGATCTGACATAAGAAAGATCAGATGCCCATAACACACATATTCAACACAAAATCTTAATATTTGTATTAATGTTTTCTTCTGTTACAAAAAGTACAAAGCCTTTTCTTCTCACTTCTATTTTTCATCTAAAAAGTGTCCACCCCTGAATACAAAAAGTATTCAAGTATATATAGAAGGAGAAGGAGAGAGAAGAAACCAACCACTAATTACAAAATATTTACAAAATATCTAAAAGTCAACTGTTGACTTTGGGCAACTTGGTGGATAACAACATCCCATGGTGCAACATGGATGATGTCATCATTTGTGCCAACATACTTTTAAATATTACAAAAAGAAAGCCAAGAAGAGGAAGGCTATTCATCGTCGTCTCACGGCTGGAAGGGAGTATCCTGCTTCTTCTCAGGAGAGGCAATGTGGAATTGGGCCCGGTACTCCATGAATTTGCTGATCATTGGTTGGAGTTGATCCTGCAGGACCCTTGGTGTGATCGCCAATGACTTCACAAGTCTCTTGTTCATCTCTAAGTTTTTCTGGGAGTTTGAAGTATTCATTACCTACCTCCATCAGGTATCCCACAAAGTCACGGCAAGCCAGAAGGTTGTTGATGGATTCAGCATCAAAAGTAGCTTCTGGCCCTAACCCTTGTGAGATGATCTCTTTGAAGATCCGAATGGTTTCATCTGCCTTCCTCAAGGTGAATGATGGAGTGAGCAAGCCCGAGACATTCTTAGGACAATTTTCTCCATCTGATGCATTGCATCCAGGGCTTCCTCTTTGACCTTGTCAATCTTCTCCAGGACAAATTCCATCTGATCGACCCGGTAGTCCAAAGCAGCAAGGACTTTGTTGGGTGCTCTGGGGTGATCGAAGATGCCGAATTTAACTAAATCATCAACTGAGTAGTTGAGCATCTTCTGAATGTCTCATGTTGCAACCTAGCATGGTCCAACTCTTCGAGAGATAGGTCCTACAATCACCTGGAGTTCCTTGTTCGACCAATATTCTGATATAGCTCGGTGAACTTGACGATTACTTCCTCACTATCTTTGAGGATCTGGTCTCTCTAGGTGGATACTGCCATGCCTTGTTCACCAATTTTGGCATATTCATTTATCTTTTCTTGACTAAGGGCCTCAGGAGTTTTAGTGGTAGTTGTGGGAGGTGCACTGCCCATTTTTTGCAGGGCTTAGAGAAGATGTTTGTTTTTCTCTTTTAGTATCCTCTTCTCTTCCTTTGCTTCCTGAAGCTTTTTGCAAAGGGCATCCACTGCAGATAGGGCCTCTCCTTGTAGGCTCTTGGAGGACGTTCCCATTGTGACCCACGTCATTGTATAATCTGTAGGAGACAGATCCTTTTTATCCTTTGTGGGATCGAGATACACGATCTCCATTACTCTTTCACCTGAGGCGCTATGAGAGAAGCGGGTTATTGGCTTTTGCTTCTTAGCTCCTTTTTTTGGGATGACGGAGAAGTCCATAGGTGCAATGGGGAATTTCCTCTTATGCTGGCTCAGGTGTTGGGAGATCCATGCTAGACTTAAGGGAGTGGGACCAGCGGGAGAAGAGGGAATGACGGAAGAAGAAGGAGAAACTATAGTGTACTCGGGGAAATGGGTTGAGACGCTTGGCGGCGGCATTGATAAAGAAGCCAAACCTCCAATGCTCACAGGGGTAGGAGTTACTGTAGGAGAGGAAACTATGGGGGTGGAAGGGAGCTGAGAGATGAGGGAAGAAATACTGGGGGACAGTCTCATGAGGGAAGAGAAGATGGAGGAAGAGGAAGGGGGAACAATAGAAGATGGGGGAGAAGACGTAACCAGGAATGGTTGCTTGAGCGACTGAGGAGGGGAAGGAGGAGCGGGAGAAGGGATGGAAGGAACTTCAATGGTTATAGCAGTGGCAACATCCTGAGTGGATGTGCCCGTTGGAACACTTACCACCTACTCTTTCTCTGAGATATCAGGGTTACAACTTGTTCCTGGGCGGCGGAAGGGGGACTCTCGGGAGCTTGCTCTTGAGTAGCACTTGATTCCCCTTCCTTGTCTTTTCCTTTTCCCTTTGGCAAATGCTTCGGCCTGGCAGGTGCATTACCTAAGGGAGACATGGTGAAGTCTACCCCAAGGTAGATGAGACCATTAAACCTGCACCAGTATTCCATGCACTGCAAGGTGCCTTTTACCCTCTCCTCAATAGTCTGAGGTGCCTTTGTTTTATCTATCTCAGCAAATGGCCAATTGTCCCTATCTGTATCTAGATATACCTGATCAAATTCTTGATCAGTCATTTGGAAACCTTTCGGAATAATGGCCACACCATACTAGATGATCTCTGCTAAGGCTAGGTGGGAGTGATCCTTTCTTCTAAGCTCGACCTCGTGATAGAGATCGATATAGATATCCTCGATCTGCGGGATGTGGATCGGATCGAGCTTTGCCTTTGGGAGGCAATTTCATGGATCAAAGGTCGGCCTTGCTCGGGAAATTGTGCTTCAGGTTGAGCAACTCTAGTTCCAAAACATTTCCCGGGATTTGGTGTGAGAAGTGCATGTGTACCTGCCCACCGTGAGGGGGAATGGAGTTCCACCCTTCTTTCTCTTTAGGCACTTCTCATGATACGTGATGAGCTGTCTGGATAGCTCCAATAGGATTAACTTAGGGCCTACATATCTTGGCAACTTGGTGGGCTCCCCCAAGAATTTGGCGGCTCTGAGATAAGTAAAAGTGGGGAATTACGTAAACAACGCCCCCACTTCTCTGTTGCAGTCACAATGCTCTTGGTCGTTCGACCGTGAGTCATATTTGGCCTCAATAGGTAGATGATGCCATAGAAGAAGGCATCGTTGATCTTGTTGAACTATGGAATGTTGTTCTCCAGTTTCAATTCTAGATAATATTCATATATTTTCACCTGGGGCCATACCCTACATTGGCTCAGTCGGATAATCTCTCTCAGAGGCAATGTAGACCACGTAGGAGTTCATGTAGAACCTCCCGTTGTTGAGAGTTGTTGGAGCTGCTCAGAGATGGTGCTGCTGATGATTTCGCCCACGCAAAATGTTGATCAGGCACGTTTTTGTTCATCATTTCCAGATACCTGAGCATCCATTTGTGGAAGTAATGGGCGTCAGGAAGCCCAAAACCCTACTCAGGAAGGTAATGGTGTCACTTAGCTCCTCCAAAAAGTTACTGATGAATAACCTGGGGCCACCTAGTTATTACCTTCTTATTCTTTAGATAAACCTCATTCATGAGCTGCATACATTTGTCCTCATTTTCATCCCATGCTTTAATGCAGTCTTCCTAACTCACGGCCACAAAGTGCCGGTGGTGGGGGATACCCAACATGATCTCAAAGTGCTAGCGGTGAGGTTGATTATAACCTCGCCCTTCTCATTCTCGACACACCTTGTGTCTTTATTATAGCAATGGCCACCACCATCATGAATTCATTATTTACTGCGCTTACGGGAATTCCCCCAAAGTGTAGACCACTGCCAACCAATTTTTCCATCCAAGGACTACCTGTGACCCTTCTGGTTCTGGCCCAAAAATCTTCCATGTCAATGTGGCCAAGTTTGGCATCTCTGATGTCCAAGTCACATTCTGCATGGGACTCGGGCATCCTGACCCTTTGATACTTATATTTCATTTCTTCCTCTGTGAGTTTGGCCTTACCCTTTGACTTGGTTGGCCTCTTACTTGATGTAGACATATGCGATTCCGAGTTCAGCTGCTGATCTGCAAGAAGAAGGAGTGAAGTCCAACACAGAAGAGCCATGTTAGCCATTAGATCATTCATCAAAGCTTTACAGAATGAGGAGTTAGCAATTTAAAAGCTTCGGGCGCAGGGCGTAGCTATACTGCAGGTTGCAGGTCAAAAATCAAGGCACACTGATGGAGAGTGTTGCAAGGAAGAAAACAATGCCAAAGGGTGCAGGGCGCAAGAATATTACACATAACATTCAGTGTTAGTGTCGAAGGATGTGCGCCTGTGCCAAGATAAAGGCTTTTCAAAGGGCGCAACTAATTCCGATGTAACAAAGCTGCAGGATGCGCCATTGGCATAGGTATTGAACATGTTGCAGAACATTTTTATGTACCAAAGGGCAAAGTTTTAATGATGCATCATTGAGTTAAGGTGTGCCTTGCTTTTAGCTTTGGTACGGCGCAGAAAAAAGCTTACATGTCATACATGTTGGTGTATCCTGGAGTTGCGCCCGCGCCTTGTTTTGGATTTTAAGGGTTTTAAAGGGCACGAGAAGATTACATGTTACAGGTAGGGACAATGCACCCTTTGGCGTGACTGTGTTTTATGCAACAATGATGGCATTTGCGCCAAGGGAAAACTACGAGGTGTGGATTGTGATATCTTCGGATTTCTTCTTTTTCGATTGGTTTATGCGGTTTTCAGGGCTCTTTCAACATGGATTTGATAGTAAGGGGAATAGAGTGAAGAGGATCTTGGGTCCATTTCTGAGACAAAGCCCTCCAGGCCAGTAGATCTGGAAGGAGGGTAAAACCGGTTTGGGGGAGAGAGAAGATTGCAAAACGGGCTGGAGGGGTTTATGGTTTCTTCAGATTCATTTTATTATTATTCCACAAACAACCAAACCAAAACAAAAACCATAAGAAAAGTAAGGACCACCTACCCGGGATATATAGACTAGAAGAAATGATGCGGGGCCCACAAATGTGATGTAAAGTGACACGGGGATGACTGGAGCACTGACAGGTGCAGAGGAATAAACTTTTCACGTGTTTTTCAATCGTGAAAATGACAGGTCGGATGCGCCTATTTATAGCAAAAGGTGCAATAAATGCGCCACCAACCTTTTTCAAAGGGCACACAAAATGGAATGCCAACATGAAAATACTTGCACCTTTGGCGTGGTTATGTGTCTGTCAGCAAGAAATTACTTGTGCCTTTGGCGTGAATTCAGGACTGTCAACATGGGGTTTTGAGCACTTTGGTGCACCGCTTAAGGGTGCAACATTTTTGGTGTCAATAGGTTGGTGCATGCGCCTCGGTGCAGGTTAGAAGGGCGCAACATGGGGAGGCGCAACATTTTTGTTGTTGACATGATAGAGAGTGTGCCAAAGGCACAGAAGAGGGCGCATATACATTTGATGTTGCATGAACAAAATCTACGCCCAGCCAAAAAGGACAAAATGACTAAGCTCAAAAACCAGATTCTCTAGAAAGGGATTTTAGGCCATTCTCGAATGCTAAGGGACCTCGGTGGTGAACCAAAACAAAATTTTGGTATGGTTACCTACAAAATTGCCCTTGTCAATTTTACAGGATAACAATACTACATTGTACTATTAGATAATCTATTAATAGAGCTGTTGCATGCTTTTTTATTTATCATGTAAGGTTACATGGCTATTATTAGAATTTAGCCTATTTTTGAAGGTGCATGGGTGGTCAAGGGAAATTCCCCACCCCTATAAATATGTATTGATTTTCATGGTTTAGGGATCCAGATTATTGTAGTAGTGTTATGATATGATTTTGTGAGCGCACATGACTATGATGACTATACTATGTATGTATGAAGTTTTTGTGTTTTAAAACAATTAATATAATGGATAGTTGTGGATGGATATTGATTGTTGATACATATGTTAGTGGTTTTTGTATGGTAAAGTTAATCTTGATTCGGTATAAGTAAATTTTGCATATGGTTAAGATCTAGATCTAGTTTCTACTTTGCAATATAATAGGTTATCTATTAGGGATCCGAATATTTGTATAATCATGCTAACTTCTTGAGAAAGTTGACATAAAAGAGGGACTTGGTACCCTTTTAAGCTTTGAGTGAGCACTCAGCTTAGGTTGAGTGATGTGCCAGTGTGCCTTGGGTTGTTGGTGATAAAATCTAGGCTACATTGGTCAAACTAGTCAAAATTGGTAAAATTGCCCCTTTTCAAAGTTCAACTTCTAGGAAAGGTTTCAAGAGCCTTAGAGTGTTTCAAGAGCCCAAATTATAGTCAATGGAAAGGTCTCTAATTTTTTATGTGATAGTATGATTTAGAAGATATTCTTTAGTTTTAGAGTGGCCTTGGGAAAGCTTTCTCTCTAGGAAATTTTTGGGGAAAAGGAGTGTGTGTGCATTATTGAAGATCCAACTTATGAGATAGGTTTTAGGAACTCTCGGTGGTTTGAGAGTTCAAATCTCAGATCATTGGAAAGTATACAAAGTAGTTTACATTGGAAAGCATAAGACAAAGTTATAGTAGTATAATAAGATGAAACCTTTCTAAAACTGAGTCATGGTTTCCTTTCTAGAAAAGGAATTTGTATTGAAGGTTTAAGTTACCCCAATGGATTTAGGATCCTAAAAAAAAATCAAGTGGAATTAAATTGAAT
Organism: Taxus wallichiana var. yunnanensis; assembly: GCA_018340775.1. NCBI lineage: Eukaryota > Viridiplantae > Streptophyta > Pinopsida > Cupressales > Taxaceae > Taxus > Taxus wallichiana. The sequence goes on along the minus strand of CM031243.1, from coordinate 629,971,188 downwards.
CCCCTTCATGACCCAAGTGATGGTTTTTTTCATTCTTGTTGTAATATCTCTAACTAACTCAACTCACTAGTGCAACCTCCTAGAAAAAATAATATTCTAAGAAAAAAACATTAAAGGAATCATTTTCATACTTTCTAAATATTCTCATTGGGATTTTTGTCCCATTTCCATGTGAAACCAAATATTGTATGACCAAATTTGGTTAAGTACAAACCTCGAGGCGAAAGAACACTCCTTGTTCTTATTTTGTATTGTGTGGTTGATGTCATCATGCGTTTGATGTACTTTAGAAGGGTGGTGGCATTTTGAGGTGAATTTACACCTTGTGCTTTTCACTTTTCATTCCCAATTGCAAATGGGTAAATCATTATAAAAATTAAACTTTAACTTTAAAAATAATTCCTCATATTAAATGTTCTTATTGGTGTTTGTACGTCAAAAGTGTGGTTGGGTTTTGAATGTGGATCCTATTGGATTTTCCCCATTTTTATTTTGTAACATTTAAACTACAAATTGTAGTCACATGAATAATGTGAATGAGATTGAGACTATAAAATGGAGAACATATACAAAAATTACTTGGTTAGGAGTGATTTGAGTCATTGAACATGTGTGACACATGCGTCTATTTAATTCCTAACTTTTTATTTCCAAATTTAAATTCAATTATTTATCATATCTAACAAATTAAATGTTATCCAATTTAAATTCTTGATGTTGTAATTTTTTTAAAAAAAATAGCAATCCCGTTTTCTCATATTTACTTAAAAATGTTTCTTTTAGTTATGTAAGGGTGATGTGTCGGTGTCATAGAAGTAATGAAGAACTTAACAATGTTGACTGAATAACCCCTCTATATGGCTTAAAATACATGCATTCTTAAGCTCAATATTATTTTATATTAGGTTGACTCATGTTACTCAATACTTATTTCATAATAACGCACATCACCCAAAAAATTATCTCCTTGTTTTCTCCTCAATATGGAAAATATTTAGCCAAAATTTCTTGACACATGTCAAACAAATTTGTTAGCTCTCAAAAATAAAAAAAAATGAAAACTAGACAATCCTATCAAATTTATTCTTAAATTTTTGATCGGAAGATAAAATCTACCTAGTACTCATATGACCAACCGTTGGATGGGCTCTATCATCATTGCTTTCTCGTACATCACCTATTTTCTTGAAATTAGTCAAGCTAAAAACTAAAAGGGGGCTATAAAGTGCTAGAATAAGCCAACATTGCAATTGGGTTTTGAACTTGAAGCCTTTTCGATCTCTATTTTTTATGTTGTCCCCTTTAAGTGCAACTTGCACTCATGTGAATAATGTGAGTGTAATCAAGATGATAAAGTAGAGAAGAGATAACAAATATTGTATGGGTAGAAATAATATGAGTCATTGAATAGGTGTGGGACATGTGGGTATTTAGTTCTTACATTTTGTAGATGTAATTGTCAGCATTGGGGTGGAAAGACTCCAGTTGTGAATCTTTTGATCTGCAACCTCTCACCCACAACAAAATAATAGAGACAAACGCAAAATTAAAAAATCATCCATTGTGTCGACAAAATGTAAACTATAACATACACCATCACTTATATATACACCAAAAAAGGCCAACTATGTATTATCTACAAACAATAGTGCATGATATTGGTTGTTGAATTTGTAATGTTAAGAAGTAATTATGTTTAATTTTTATTTTCAAACTAGATTGATGGGAGAAAATTTTAACTTATGAAGCAAAATATGATCTTCAAACTAAAACATTCCCTCCTTATAACTTTGGATGAGCTAGAGAATTGAAGGAGTGCACATAGAAAATAAATTTTCTTATTTTTGATGCCTTAAAAATTAATTACATTATTAAGTGTTTCCAAATCGAGTCTCGATGGTTATACCTAACACACATGGAGGCCCAATCGTAAATAATCATGAAATCGATGACATAAAGAACCTTTAACGCATAATTTCCATATCTAACATATATAGACTTCAAGATTCAAACATATGCATGTTTCCTATGCAAGTATTCATCGTTGATGACTTTATTTCGAGATATCTCCAAATTGCATTTCCTTTATGAATTGCACACCATAACCCCTTTCTCTTTCAAACGATTGAGAAACATGGCACATGGTTCATATATGCCTTCCCATAAGAAAGAAAAGTTTTACATTGGTTCCCCAAACATTTTCCCCACTCCTTTACTTCTCCTCCCTCAAACCCCTTCTTTATTGCCCCTCTTCCTCCTTCAATGCTATGATTACTAAATTTCAACTTATTTGTCACATCACCTTCGGAGTTTTTTTCGGTGTCGGCATTACTTTTTCTTATAGCCTTTCATCTCCATGTCCTTGGATTTTGGCATAACATTTGTTTTGAAACAATGGCATCATAAGTGGTGGTGGGAAAAAATATTTCTTTTGGGTATGCAGTATATGTCCGCCACTAAAGCAAGTGCTTATTAGTATTTTTTCTTCTATACGGAGTTCTCTATTTGGAACTTTAACCTTTCCTTTACTTTACGTAAACAAAAGTTGACAAGTGTAATTCTTGCTCCAACCTTTATGTGGAATTGAATTTAGGGGATTTATAATTTTAATGATGGAAGAAAAAGTGTCGGAAAGATGGATCTTTTGGTTTTAAAGATCATGCATTATGCAAATTCCGTCTATTACAAGGGTTTTTATGTGTATCTAATTTCCCCTCAATACATGAATATTTTTACACCTAAACATTATGAGATACACTTTTATTATATTATTAGTAAAAATCCCTTCTTGTATACAAAGTGAGTGATTTTCACTTTGAAAACATAAGAAATCATATGAATTATTAGTCTAAAACTATAATTCTTCAAGCTTAAATTTGAAAATGGGGTCTACATAGTGTTACATGAAGAAAGCTTTTCATTTGGGTTTTCAATCTCGAACTTATTGGATTTTCCTATTTTATTTTCGGCTATTTAAGCACAAGTTGCACTTATGTGAATAATGTGAATGAGATAGAGACGATAAATTGGAGAACATAAAGAAAATATTATTTGGATAGGAAAAATCTAAGTCATGGAATTGGTCTAGGATATGCAGGTATTTAATTCCCACATTTTTCTTTCCAAATTTCCATTCATGTCTTTATCTTATCTAACCAATTTAACACCATCCAATCAAAAATATTGATGCCTAAAAAAATAATATAGAAAAATAGTGTTGTCTTTCAAAATGTCCCTACATTTCTTGGACAACCCTATTGAAACTTTTTCCCCTTTTTGGTAAAAGCTGGTCAAAATTTCTAAAATTGCCCTTTTCAAAGTTCAACTTCTAGGAAAGGTTTTAGGTTTTAGGAGCCTCGAGCATTTCAAAAGCACAGTTGTAGTCAACATAAATTTCTTGGATTTTTTTCCTTTACGATATGATTTTGAATATATTTTTAGTCTTTGGGGTGGTCTTGGGAAAGCTTTCTCTCCAAGCACTTTTTGAGGAAAAGGAGTGTGTGTGTATTATTAAAGATTCAACTTCGAGAAAGGTTTTAGGAACTCCTCATGGTTTTAGGAACTCAAATCCAAATCATTGGAAAGATTACATAGTCTACTTCATAGTTAAATGTATAAGACAAAGTTTTGGGATTATAACTAAATGAAACCTTTTCGAAACTAAAGCATGGTGTCTTTTATGGAAAAGGAATTTGTACTGAAGGTTTATGATACCTTGACTAGAGTTGGGATCTTAAAACAACCTCAATATGAATTAAATTGAACCCCCTTCAAGACCCAAGTGATGGTTCAATTCATTCTTATTTTACCCTCTCCCAAAACTCAACTCACTTGCGTTCCCTCCTAGGAAAAATGGAGGTATAAGAAAAAATCATTAAAGGAATCATTTTCAAAATTCATAAATATTCTCATTGGATTTTTTTCATGTTTCCATGTGAAATCATATATTATACAACCAAATTTAGTTCAATACAGACCCAGAGGTGAAAAATAACACTCATTGTTCTAATTTTACATTGTGAGGATGATGTCATCATGTGTGCCTGACGTAGTTGCAAAGCGTGGTGACCTTTTAAGGTAGGTTTTCACCTTACAATTTTCACTTTTCATTCTCACTTCCAAAAGTGTTCCTCCCTATGATTGACAGATTCAAACTCAATGAAGAAACATGAGGAAAAGGCAAAAATTGAATGTTTTATACAAATTGTTTGTGTAATAGCTAGTTAACATGATGAGATCCCTCTCCACCACCACATCATCGAGCATGTGTTTCATTTATTCTTTCTGTAATAAGCACATTTAGTGCATGTGTTTTTGTTGAGAATAATTTTGTACATGCATTGTAAATGGGTATCTAAAAAGGTGCCTATTGCTAGAACCCATATTGAGAATCACTGTGTCTTCCTTGTAGCAGTTGTGAATTCCCATTGTAATCTTTGAGTATGGCATGTTCACACAATTTATCCATTCCTCTGTAGTGCCAACTTTGTCCTTTGTTTTTTGTGCCCGCTTGGCCAACCGATGGTTTTTAAAACAATATTGGACATATTTGTTCGTGCAAGTTCTACTTATTGGAGGGTGATCTTTGGAGAAAGTTCTACTTGTTGGAGATTATTTATCAATTCTTCATCCAATTTTGGATTCCTATTGGGTTGTCTTATTTATTCCCATTTCATCTTTTTATGTACTTGGGTCACGTTATCCAAAATGTGCCCCTGCTCATTTTTTGTGGCTAACTCCTCTCATTTTTTCCTCTCTTGTGCCTCAGTCATAATATTTTTATTTTTAGGCACTCAAAACCTTCTGGAAATGACACCATTGGATAGAGCTCTTTCTCATCTTTCCAGAAAGGTAAAGTTTTCCTCCTAACTCCATGTATTTTTGAAGTTATGGCTCGGCGGAGTTTTTTGGAAAAATTTTCCCCTGAAAGGCTTGCTGCCAATGAGATGCCGCCACGTGGCACCTAGAGTGGTGGAGTGCGGGGGAATTTTGGAAAATTTTCCAAATGATCAAAAAGGTGCAAAAATTCTTTTTTGCCTCCCAACCCGATTTGGCCCTATTTTGCCCTAAAACTTCAAATGGCCATATCTTTCGATCTAGATCTTGGTTTTCACGTTCTTTATATCAATGGAAAGCTGGTAAAATTATCTACAAGATTCTCGGGGTCATTTTTGAATTTTGATGGAGTTTGGAGAGATAAAATTGAAAAACACCTCTGGCACGTGGTCATGGACAGAAATGACATTTCAACCACCGTTTTTAATGAAGAATGGCTCGCATTCTCTCCCAGCATGGCTAAAAATGTCGGGGATGGGTGTAAGGATGCCCATGCTATTTTGAATGTGTTTTGGTCAATGGTTGAATCCCTTCCACGTTTTCCCACGTTTCTCTCTCCTAGGCTCATCCCTTGCACTGTAAAAGCCAGATTTGGCTCATTTTCAAAGGGTTGAACATTTTTTGTGTATTGCAAGTCCCCTTTCTCACCTTGGAAGTGATTTTGGTGGAATATTAGACCTTTTCTAAGAGCTACAACTTTTATTTTACCTCTTAGGTGTTGTAACGCAAGTGATTTTGATGATTAAAATAACAATACAACCTCTGTGATTAGTTTTCATCCTCTGCCTGTGTTGTTTGGTTAATTTATGATCCTTCATTACAATTATTAGTTTGTGCATGAGGTTATTTGTTGCATTTTTATGGACTGTGTCAATCTGTAGAAGTAAAAAATGCTCACCACTCCTTTGGTGCATCACCTATTAGCATTAGTTTTAGCTTTTTTGCATTCTCTATCTCTGTCTCCTTTGGAATTTAGGGTAGGGTTAGGAATATAGACCTCTGCAACTTGTAAGTGATAAATCTGACTAGAGGAATTGAGGAACCAACCTCTAAACTGGAGATTCTTTTCTCATTTTACAAGTCCCACACTTGGGGAAAGGATTCAATGTTGTGTAATCACACTGGATGTCTAAAATATCAAACTAGAAATCTGATCAACATCCAGGGGTGCTGCTGATTTGCAACAACAGTTTTGGCACGCCAGTGGGACCTTAGAGGTCTTCATCTTCATTGCAACAAAATTGATGTGCATTTGTTGCAAGTTTCTTGCTTTAAAAGAGCTATAAATTACACATCTGGTGACTCCAAGGAAGAAGAATCAGCTGGTTTTAGCAGTGCAGACCTGAAAACTCATGAGAAGAATCAACACAAGGTCAAGAGCTGGAGAGGAAGAGGTGCTTGTTTGAATATCTACAGTTATCTCCAAGAATAAGACTAGTGGGAGGAGAATCCAAAGGTCTCCATCTCCACCAAACAGAACTCTCTCAACTCCTCCACCTGGTAGGCCTTTCATTCAATCAACAAGGGTTCTAAGGCCAATCAGAATGGCACAAAACAACCCCTATGTTAATTTCACTGGTAGCAGCCCACTTGCTCTCAATGCACAAAATCCAATCCCAAAGCATTGAAGAACATTCCATAATTCACTGGAGAAAATCAGACCTCACCTGGTGATCATGTTAAGGATATTGCTAACATTTGTGCAATCCATGAGATCAATGAGATGCAAGTTGCTGTCAAACTGTTGGCATCTTCATTCAAAGGGAAAGCTTTGCAATGGTTCAGGAGTCTTGCCTCAGGTTCTATTCAAAATTGGAATCAGCTATGTATAGCCCTCCATGAGCAGTTTGGGGAAAAGGGAGACAACTTGTCCCTTTTGGAGCAGCTGACAACTATCAAAAGAGCTCCCAATGAGCAGCTGACTGATTTTAATTTCAGATTTCAAAGGACTTGGGAGAGAATTCCAGTGGTAGTCAGGCAACAATCAGAAGGTGCTTTTCTTTATTACCTTAAAGCTTTAAATTCTAATATTTCTATGTTAATTCAGTCCATGGGAGGCACAACTATCCCCATTGCTTATAGCATTGCCATTAGAGCTGAAAATTGTTTGATTCAAGTGGCAAGTGGCTCCTGAGGCCTCCAATGCCATTATTTCCAAGTTTAGAGAGCCCAGTACTAGCCAAGTGCCTAATTTAGCTTCTATTCCCACTCCTAGAAATCAGAATTCAAGTGAAGCTTCCACTTCATCTTCTAGTGCCTCAAATGAACTTCAAGAAGTCATGAAGTAATTGCAAAATCTAGGTAATGAGCTGGTTACACTCAAAAGGTAGCAAGCTCAAGGTTTTAGACCTTCCTTCCAGCCTCAATCTCAACCTAACAGTAGCCATATCAACCTCATAGACCACCTAATCCAAATTAGCTGCAAATCTAAATCAAGCAAGACCTCTTGCCAATGCAGACCATTTCAGCCTATAATCCCAATGCTACATCTCGCATCTAAAGCATTAGTGCCGGTATAAAACAATATAGCTCAAGAGTATGATTGGTGTTTCCCATGCAATGAACCTCATAACTACCCATGTGCTTCAACAAGGTGCCTTGAATCAAGCATTAATGGTGACAACAATAACGGTGTGGAGGGTGAAGGTAGTCAAGGAAATAACCAGCAACAAGAAACATTCCAGCAGCAATCAGCTCCAAATGATACCACACTTGTAAACTGGTAGGCAGAAGATTTTTGTGGCATGAATCAAATGATTTCCCAAAGTGTTGCAGCCAACACAAGGTCAAAGAGAAGAAATTTGGGTGAAGAACAGCCATTGGCCCCAAGTAATTCACAACCTTCTGTCACTCCACAAACTATTGGCAAACAAAATGCAATCCCAAGCACGCAAGGATTGCCTAAAACAGCCCCTAGGCCAACCCAAATGCCAGTTGTTGCTGCCCATGTGCAAGGAATGAATGTGCAGGCCAAGGGACAGCAGAGGGATACTTCATCTCCATTCAGTATCATTGATCAGATGAAGAAGACAAATGTAAACATATCAATGTGGGAATCACTATCTATCCCAGGCCAAAGAGATTTGCTACAAGCTGCCATGAAGGACTGGTCAACTTCAAATCAGCAAGTCCAAATGCAAGAGAAGGTGCTCACAAATGCTGCCCAACCTGAGGGAATCATGGAGGACAACAAGGTAAAATATTGAAGCCCCTCCATTCTATGTTTCATTGATCATTGGGAACCAATTAGTACACAATTGCATGATTGATTCCGGGCAAGTAGTTCAGTAATGCCCAAGCAAATAGCTGATCAGTTGGGAATTCAGTATGAAACCATATCCAAAGGGGTGGTGCAGTTGGATGGGACAGTAGTAACAACAATCGGGGTGATTAAAAACTTGAGTCTTACTTTGCATGCCTGTCCCAACGTGGTTGTTTTGCAAGATGTCTCAGTAATAGACCTTCCACCACTCTTTGCCCTATGTTTGTCAAGGGATTTCACAACTAAGATTGGAGGTTACTTGTCTGCTGATTGGTCACACATGCTTTGTTCAGAACAAGATATGGAACCAAAGCCACAATCAGGTCTAAACCTATTGCAAACTTTCACATTGAGCCTTACACTCCAAGTCAAATTAATGCCAATTGTTCAGCGTTTGATCAAGAAGATCATCCAAGCACTGATGAAGCTGACACCAAGGTTGGAAGCATCCCAGATTTAACTCTTGATGAATGGGCAAGCAAGGTGCATGCTTTTGATCCTTATCAAGAAATAGAAGAATCTGAGCTGGGAGTCTATTGCATACATGAAGAAAATTAGCCTATTCCTAGCATCACCAAGCCAAACCACAAAGATGACAATGAGGTATGGCAGTTGTTTTTTGATGGATCAAGGAGTAGACAAGGTGTAGGAGGGGGATCCATGCTGGTTTCACCTCAAGGAGTTAAGTATTATTCAGCTTTTAGATTTTAGTTTGCATGCTCTAATAACACTGCTGAATATGAAGCCTTGGTGTAAGGACTACATTGGGCAATCAAGAGAGGAATAAAGAACTTGCAAGTCTTTGGTGACAGTGAGTTGATTGTCAACCAAGTTAAGGGGCAGCATGCTGTCAAGAATGATCTACTCAAGTGCTACAAGAACAGGGTGTGGGACCTCATTGAAGATTTTGAGGGCTTTAGCATAAAATCCATTCCTAGAAAAGAGAACCAAGCTGCTGACAGGCTTGCAGCAGTTGGGGCAGCCTTTGACGTTGTGGAGAGCATTCAAAAAGACAAGGTACAGCCAAACATCCATGTGATTGTGAGGCCTTCAGTGTCAGATAACAATGTAAGTTGGCAAGTGTTTGAAAATGATCAGCAAATCATCCATTTCTTGTAAGAAGAGGCTGAATTCTCAGCCAAAAATCAGGAAAAGTTAGAGCAGCAGTATGGTGACCAAGTGGTGCAGCTGAGAACCAACAAACTACCAAAGGGACTTATTACTTTGGAGTCCATTTTCAATCCTAATGATCAGTTTAGGAAGGAGAAAGCAAACATCCAAGTGAAGGGAGAAGATTTAGTGTCCATCTCAGTAGAAAGAGGCAAATCACTCCAAATTGGTAAGATGACAACTGAGCAAGAAAGGTATGAGTTCATACAACTTTTTCAAGAATTCCCTGATGTGTTTGCTTGGAGCTATGAAGATTTGAAAGGTTTCAATCCCGAGTTAGCTCAACACACCATTGAATTGGATCCAAATACTAAGCCCATCAGGAGAAACAAAGGCCAGTCAACCCCCACATGGAGCCTCTCATGAGAAAAGAATTGAATAAGTTGATAGAATCAAGAATCATATTCCTATCAAGCATTCTAGTTGGGTTGCCAACTTGGTTCTAGTCGAGAAAGAAGAGTGGGGAAATCAGATTGTGTGTTGACTTCAAGATTTGAATAGAGCATCTCTCAGGATCATTATCCACTTCCTTCCATGGAGTAGATTTTACAAGTTATTCTTTGGCTCAGAGGTTTTCACTACTTGATGGCTATTTAGGGTGTAATCAGTTATGGTGAAGGAAGAAGATCGAGTTCAAGACAGCCTTTACAACTAAATGGGAACTTATGCATACGGGAAAATGCCATTTGGGCTGTCCAACGCTGGAGCTACCTTCTAAAGAGCAATGGACATGGCGTTTAAAGGTTTGATTAACAACATTGTGTTGATATATCTTGATGATATCACTATTTTTTCAAAAAATACAGTAGACCACCTCTTTCATTTGAGACAAGTGTTCCAAAGGTGTAGAAGATTTGGAGTCTCCTTGAATCCTAAAAAGTGTGTTTTTCTAGCCCATGAAGGAAAGCTCCTTGGCCACATTGTCTCCAAAGAAGGATTAGCAATTGATCCGGAAAGAGTCAAAGCCATAAGAGCACTGCCATTGCCAAGCCACAAGAAGGCCCTTCAAAGTTTCTTGGGAAGAATAAATTTTGTTCGGAGGTTTGTCCCAAATTTTGTAGCCCTTGTCAGACCTATCACCAAGATGCTAAAGAAAATCATGGCTTTCAAATGGACAACAGAAGGAAAGGAAAGTTTTGAAGCAATCAAAGAGGTCATCTCTCAAGCCCCAACTCTCATCAACTGGATTTCTCCAAGGATTTCATCCTCTATGCGTTTGGAGGTGATGATACTATTTCTGCAATTTTGGTACAGCAGAATAAAGACAATGATGAGTAGCCAATTTCTTTCTTCAGCCAAATCCTGGAGGACTATGAGGTGAGATATTATTTCATTGAGAAGCATGTTCTTGCAAAGATGTAAACCAAAATATGAGGTTCAACCACGATACATGAGATTTAATCCCTCCTCAAAGACAGTGAGGCTGCTGTTTATTGCTAATCTAAAACACGATAAATAATATATACAATATTCACACTAATCTAACCATTGGGGTTGGGATGAAATCCGAAATCCACATTCACACGATTGAGGATATTGCTTTCGTCGTGAAATAGGTTAGAAACTATTACAGATGAAAGAAGCACGGTAGAAAAGAAATGGGAGAAACGTATTTTCTTTCGAGTAAACACGAGCACGAAATAATCATACGAGTTTTAGATCACAAATATAGTGTCAGAGATAATTAGAAACAACTTGAGATTTTATGCGAAGAATAGCTCTAAGATCATGAACATAAGAACAATATCTTAAATAAGATATATTTCACAACACAAAGTCAGTAAAACAATATCAACTTCTATTCTTCAAAATGATTGAAAGAAAACACAAAGTTTTCTCCTTTCCATAGCCTCTTAATGCTCAAAAATTCTCGACCCTTTTGAATGCACAAGCATCCCTTATTTATAACAAGAGAATCAGAGCCAAAATAGGCCAGATCCTGAAAAGTAGCATGTTTTAACTAGAGTTTCAGCTTTGCATGATTCTCACGCAGGAGATCAAGTCGAAGTCTGAATTAAAAATACTGATAAAATGGAAATAAAAGATGTGTCATTCTAAAAATAGAAATGACATGAGACGCTGGAGCTCAATCCGAGTCATCATCTTTTGATTCTTCTCCTTTCTCTTCCTCCAGCTGAGACTGTTTGTTCCGGAACTCCTGGAACTTCCGAATAATGCCTTGCATTTCGTTTTCCTCAGGTGCAGTGGAAAGATCATTCCACATTTCGCAGGTCTCATGGATATCACTGGCACCGCCGGGAAGCTTTTTTAACCTCTTGCTGAGCTTTATTAAGGCCTCCAACGTATGCTCAATCCTCACAAAGCCCGACCCGATGACTTCAGGTCGAATCCATCTACGAGTTCATCTTTGAATAATCTCTTGAACTTGTTTGAAGAGATCATCTGCTGATAGGGCACTTGATTTCCCAACCGACATCTTTGGACAAATCTTTAGCAATTCTTCCTCCAGATCACTTTTCCCATCGATCAATTTATCCCTTGATTCTCTCAACTTGCTGCGAGCTTCGTTGAGAATCTTTACTCGAACTTGATGCCCTTGATCAGGTTGAAAGTGTTTATCTGTATGTGGAAGAACGCCTTCTTCTACCAAGAGATGTCTTTGGTATTTGCTTTAGCACTTGGAGAGCTTCACAAGTCAAATCAAGTGTCCAGTTCTTGATGAATTCCTCATCCATCTTCTCTCCTTCCTTCGAATCTCGCGGGTGATGAACTTTCACCACGTCTTGAATTACTTCCTTCCCTTGTTGGAGCAACTTTTGGATCCATTCATTAACCACTCTTCCTTTTACGGTAATCTTCTCAATCGTAGGCACCGATGAGAAATCGAATCCGCGACGAAGCGGATGGTATGGATTCGGGGGTGTTGAGAGTTTAATCAAAACCTCATCATTGCTCCACTTTTTCTTAAACTCATCTCTGCTGATCTTTGTTTCTTTCAACTTTTGGCACAAAGACGTCTATGGAAGCCCGTGCATCTTGTTGCGCTCATTACATTGTTACTTTCCTAGAGCCACCTTGGTGATCGATAATCAGCAGGTGTTACATCATCCCTAGTTTTGTCGGTGAGGAGTGGCGATCTCTGCGAACTTATCTCTGAAGCATCTACCAAAACTCTTGAAAGCTGTTTTGGGTTTCTTGGCTGATTTCGCGATAGAAGTCTTGAGTGAGCTAAAATCAAGGGGTGGTAGAGTCTGATCACCTTCCTCTTCACAGGAGTTTGCTCAAGTAACCATTGTGGAGTATCGGAAGGCTAGCTGCGATGTTGTAGTAACTAGTAATCTACTCTCAGAGGAGAAGATTCTACTATTGGAGGAGCAGATAATCAACGTGGTAGTAGGTGCAACAAAGAGAGGCACGAGGTTGTGGCGAGTGGTAATTATTTGGGTTCCGGTAGAGAGGGGAGAGACCGGAGAAAATGCACTGCCATACTTGAAGAAGTGAATGGGGATTGAGGAGATTGGAGTGGTTGTTGAGGGGAGCACGATTCGGACTCCAAACCACAGGGTTGCGAGAGACAAAGTTTCTTTGTCGACTATCAACAGATGATGGAATCAAGATTTGACTTCCTTCCTCTTCCACATTAATTTCTTCTTTTTCTGGTGACGTTGGTGATTCTGGCACAACCACCGTTTCATCTGGAGAAACAATTGAAGAGATTTGTCTTTCTTTCCTCCTCCTAGGAATCCTGATTTTTATAGGCCCCCCAGAAGATTCTTTGCCCTTTTCCTGTTGGGAGGGCCCCACCTCTAAAGCAGCCAATTTGGGAAACTTGTCATCTTTAAAATTCATGCCCCAAGAAGAGAGCCATTTCTTTGTACGAGCCAAAATTAGGGCTGACCTATCGGTGATAGAGGCTTTCTCGCTGGCCGACCAATCAATAGGTGGAAAAATGTATCGATCTTCGTTAAGCCCATCATAGGACATATCCAACACACTTTCATTATCGGTCGTGCCATCTGGCAAATCAGAAAGCTCCAGCGTCTGGATCTCATCAATAGTAAGCCTCTATTATTATCCTTTACTGCGTATCGCAACTTCGTCCCATGAGATCAATCCGGATGTCCTCAATATCGGGCTGTGCGGATGTTGAGCTCCATAAGCCGAAGCACTCCTCGGATGTCAAAACCATCCCGAGATTTCATATGCTTCTTTAATTTCTCCTGAAGTTCACATTCGACATTTTTGGCCTTAGCGCTTGTCGAAACAAGTATATCTCCCATAGAAATTGGGAAGGATCTGCTTGCTGCCTTGTTGCTTTCTCTGTTGGAACTTGTGGAAATCCAACAATTGTCGACCAATTCCAACAAAATTAATCTATCCCCGGGATAGCGAGGCGAGACGGAAAGGCTCTCCTGCATACATCATCTTTGTTCGAATGTATGTAAACTTCCTAAAGCGTAGGAAGATACATCCCCATTTAGATACCTCGGCCCAAGCCTCATCGGAGACTCTTGTTTTCTCAATCCGGGTTCGATCTGCGATGTTCTCATAGAAAAAGGCATCATTAACCCTTCTAAACTGATCCTTAGACCCCTTCTTCGTTATTTGCGGAAAATGCTTGTAGATTGGGTTTGTGATCCTGCTGCCTTTTGTATCGAGCCCGGGATAGTTCCTCATCCCGGCTGCCGCATAGGCCACATACGAGAACATGTAAAATTTTCCCGTCGACAAGACCGTCGTCATTTGGGCATCAATCTCATCACTGATCAAGGTTCCCCAGTCAATCCCTTGCTTATTCTTCTTGATGGTGACCATGAACTGGTACATCCATCCGTGAAATAGATTTGACTCTGGTAAACCAAATGCCCGGCTAAGAAGTGTGATGATATCATTTATCTCTTGTATAAAGTCACACCTAGGAATAGTCCTAGGAAATCGGGATACCGCTGGCTTAGCTTTAGCCAGGAACTTCTTGTTAACATCTCTTATACAATTCTCCTGGTTAGTGTCCCAGGTTTTCTGGGCTGACTTCATATTCAAATTCCCATACTCCTCGAAATTGGGTAATTTCAGGAGGTCATCAAGATAAATCCCATCTAGCTTGATCACTACTTCTCCTGCTGGGTTCCTAACGGAACGAGAAGCAGAGTCGTAGTTAGAGGCACAGGCCAGAATGAACTCTGGACATTGGGCGATAGAGGAAAAGCTTCTTTGCCAAAGGTAAGCCAACTTTGTTTGCTAAAGAGGTCATCCATTCGGTTTGGTGGGACTTTTCACCTGTTCGAAAAATCGTCCATGTCAACATTACGAATCGGTATCCCGAATATCGTAATTACTGATCAACATATAACGGGGATTACTAGTTTCTTAAACTTATATTTCATCTGCTTGATTTCTCGGTCTTCTCTTGTGATGGACCGGGAGTGCATCATGAAGAAAATCGGATGAAGAGATGCTCGGAAAACCACTGGTGATGCTATGCACGCTGAAATACCCGATTGAAGGTATGTGACGGAAGATAAAAAAAGAACCCGACAGTGAAGGTGTCGGAACTTTGGAGGAACCCGACACGCCTTTGCCTTTGTGAGAACTTGACGGAACCCGACACTTAGTATTCTTGCGGAACCTTTTGAGAACCCGTACCCACTTGTTTGAGATCGGAATATTGAGGAACCCGAACTTGAGCTCTCTCTGTACTTTAGGCGATTAAGGAAAGCTGCAAAACGACTTCCGAAGTCAGGGTAGCACAAAAAGAATTTCTCCTTTGAGTTTTTGCATATAAAACCTTTTTCTTTGATAATATTCCAAATATCATGCAAACAATTGTTTCAAAGGAACAGTGCCAACTGATATTTGCGAGAAGAAAATAAACCTAGAAAACCCCAAAACGCTTTCAAAACGCGATTCGGAGGAAATAAGGAAGAAAAATCTTCAACAATCGGCAAGGAAGTACGGAAAAGCGTTTCTTAAATCAAGAACAAAGGAGGAGCGATTAATACCTTCCAATCGAGGCGGTGAAAATGAAAACAATCGATCCAGTATGATAACGCGAGCTTGCGGGTTTTGGGAGCAGGAGAACATGCGCAAAAATCCACGGTGTAAAATTAAGAACGGTGAAAATGACGTGTAAAAACCGCATATTTATAAGAAAACCAATAATAAATACACATCAGCTCCGCACGTGCAGCAAGCGCCACCGACCGCTTAGCATGTGCCACGTCAGCATGTTGGAGGAGTTCGGAAACCCGATGGGAAAAGATTTGGTGTATTTCGGGTTTTGAGCGTCGGAAAACATGGAACACAAAACATGTCTAGAAACACGAATGTTCCGATGTGTTAAACTTCCGAAAACCCGATTTACAAAGGATTTTCTTAATACTTGGCGGGTTTCGGGAATCGGAGAACATGCCATATAAAACATGTTTTGTAACACGAATGTTCCGATGCCTTAAGCTTCCGAAAACCCGATTTGAAAGGACTTGCTCAATATAAAGCGGGATTCGGGAATCGGAAATCAAGCAACACAAAGCATGTTTTAACTCATGAATATTCCGATGCATGAGATATCCGAAAACCCGATTTACTCATAAAGAGGTCATAACTCAAAAGTGTTAAGAAAATTTTGTAGGGGTTATCCAACCATTTCGTCGTTAACTCAAAATGGGGATAACAGCTGGCTCCAGTTGGGGACTTTCTTTGTAACATCAAAGGAAGAGAACTCAGAATCTCTGGTCTTATTCATTAGGCTACGGGGTCAAGAAGAAAACCAAAACAAAACAAACAAAACAGAAAGCAAAGCGAAAGCAAACACACAACGGAAAGTAAAATATGTACAATGCAAGAGAGCATTTTGCATCAATGGTGGAACAGCTTCAGATGTTGTCCACTGAAAGGCAAAGGGAGTAACCCTCCATCCAAATATGATAGAAGGAAACTATTTTCACCATTCAACTCGTTGATCTTGAAAGGTCCTTTCCATAAAGAATCAAATTTTCCATGCATTCCTTTCTGTTCTCTTCTTTTATCCCAAAGCAATACCAGGTCTCCAATCCGGAAGTTACGCTGCTTTGACTTCCTGTCGAAAATCTTCTTTACCTTGCTCTGATGATCTGCTATACGATCAACCACCTTAATCCGCTCTTCTTCTAGCTTGGTTAGGTACGTAACCCTTTTTTCTATAGAATTTTGAAAAGCTATATCTTCAATCGCTTTTGCCAACTGCAAGGCTGGCAATTCTACTGAGATAGGAACTTCAGCATCAGTCCCGTATAGCAATTGAAAAGGGGACATCCCTATGGCTCGCTTTGGAGTGATCCGGTCAGCCCACAACGCATCATATAATGCTTTGTGCCATGTCCTCTGATTTTCGTCTACTAATTTCCTGATTATTGTAACCAGATTCTTATTACTAGACTCAGCTTGCCCATTGCCCTGTGGATAATAGTCAGATGAATGAGCCAAAGTAATGCCAAATCCATAGCAGAATTCTGTCAATTCATGTGACGAGAAATTAGAGGCATTATCTGCTACAATTTTGTGAGGAACACCGAATCTGACGATTATGTTTTCCTTTAAGAATTTGCAAACAGCTTCAGAAGTTGCTTGCTTGATTGGTACAGCTTCTACCCACTTAGTAAAATAATCAGTAGCGGTCAGCACATAATTGTGTCCAGCACTAGAAGCAGGATTCAATGTTCCGATAAAATCAATCCCCCATTGGCGAAAAGGTTCTTCAATTACCACAGGTTTTAGAGGAAGAGCTGCTAGCTTAGGACGACCAACGAAATGTTGACAAGCTTCACATTTTGATACCCATTCAGCCGAATCTCGGAAAAGAGTAGGCCAATAATACCTGGCCCGTAAGATTTTATACGCTGTTACGGAAGATGAAAAGTGTCCCCCGCATGCCAGGCTATGAAAGGATTCCAATAACTTTTCCTGTTGTAACTTATCAACACAACGCAAAAAGACACCATCAATACCTTTCTTATATACTGCATTATTCCACAAAAGGTATTTTGCAGCTCTCAACTTAACAGTCCTCTTCTCCTTTTGATTTAAATGCGGAGGGCATTCACCATAGGTTAGGAAAAAAACAATGTCAGTGTACCACTCATCAGTCGTACTTACAAAAAGTACCATAGGCAGCTCGGGAGGAGTATCTTGAGTCTTTTCACACTCTTTTTCGATATGGTTTTCTGCAATCAATTGACACAGGCCCCTTCCTCGTACCAACTTGGTGGGTTTAATGTCCAAATCGTACTCCTGAACCTTTGCTATCCAAGTACCTCGTTGACTTCCCAGTTCTTGTTGAGTCAAAATAGACTTAACAGCAGTATCAGGAACAAGAACGACCGTATGGGAATTCAGCACATAGTACCTGAAGTGTTTTACCGCTCTTACCACTGCGTAGGCATGTTTCTCAATCTGTGACATCTTCAGCTCATGTTCCTTCAACGGACAACTCATGAACGCGATAGGAGCTTCTATGCCTTCTTCATTTTTCTGCATTAGAATGGCTGATACTGTATGAGCAGAAGCATAACTGTACATTATGAAATCTTTCTTGAAGTCTGGACACACTAAGACAGGAGCATCAGCAACTGCCTTTTTGATTTCTTCAAAAGCCAACTTTCCTTCTGTACTCCATCGAAATGGAGTTTTGCTTTTCATCATTCCAAGGATATCCTTGGTTTTATCAGCGAAATCTGGTACAAATCTTCTCAAGAAATTAACCTTTCCGAAGAAAGAATGAACTCCTGTTTTGCTTGTTGGCAAGGTAAGGCTCTGAATAGCCTTTACCCTTTCTGGGTCAATCTTAGTTCCTTCTTTGGTCACAATATGGCCCAGCAGCTTTCCTTCAGTTACCCCAAACATAGACTTTTTAGGATTCAACGAAATTCCGTGACGTCTGCATCTCTGAAGTACCTGTTCTAAATGATCATAATGATCACTTCGTGTTTTAGAAAAGATAGTCAAGTCATCTAAATACACGACTATGACCTTACCCATCAGATCTCTGAATGCTAGGTCCATTGCTCTCTGAAAAGTAGCTCCGGCGTTGATCAAGCCGAACGGCATCCTCCTATATGCAAAGGTACCCCAGGGGGTTGTAAAAGCTGTTTTGTGTTGATCTTCTGTGGTTACCTCGACTTGATTATATCCCGAAAACCCATCGAGCATGGACAGCATTTGTGATCCGATGCATTTGCAATACGGTCCATAATAGGCAAGGGATAGTTATCCTTGATGAGGATGGTTCAAGTTTGGAAGTCAACACGAGATCGAATCTCGCCATTTTCTTCTGGCGGGGAACAATATTAGCAATCCAAGTGGAGTGATGGATCGGAAAAATTATTCGAGCATCCAACATCTTCTGTATTTCTGCCAGGATAGTCCCGGAAATCTTTGGATTGTAATGCCTCTGTTTTTGTCTATACGGCTTCACATCAGGCTTCAGAGGAATACTGTGCTGAACATCCTTGGGCTTGAAAGATTTCAAATCTGCATAGGACCATGCCAACACATCGATGTATTTCTTTAAAAGCGAAGTGAATCTTTCCTTCTCTTCAGGAGAACAGCATTTACCGATATTCACCATCCGAGGTTGATCAGATGAACCTAAATTGATTTGATCCACTTCAGAGGAAGAAGCTCCTTCAACCTGCTTTTTGTTTTGGATGAAGCGATCATGCTTATCAAACAAACCCTCCAGGGAAACCAGACCTTTTGGTATCTTGTTGCCTTTCAGCTGGATAAATTCGCCATCAACTTCTTGGTATGGATCTGAAATAGTTTCACGAAAGGCTGATTCTGAACCCTCGAAATACAGCTCACTGAAATTGTCAGCCTTTTCCAGGAAAGCCAACACTTGTTGATCGTCATTGAACACCTGCCAGTGAGTTGCATTATCTGGGATGCTAGGGCGGTACACAATCTCGATAGAGTATGTGTCTTGATTAAACTGAGGATGAGGAAGAAGAAGAGATGCAGACACAGCCAAAGAATCAGCCTTGTCATTATAATCTCTTAAAACTGCCTTAATAGAAAATGCATCAAAGCATTCTATACTGTCCCAGACCTTGTTCCTGTAATGCCTCAACCGGTCGTTTTTTACCTGATATATACCCCTGACCTGATTAACAATCAGCTCCGCATCTCCCTGTACTTTGAGATTCTTGATTCCCTTCTGTCTGGCTAATTCTAATCCTAATAACAGGGCTTCATATTCGGCCGTGTTATTAGTATTATCAAATTGCAACTTGTAAGCTGATGGGAAAATCTCGGAGCTAGGAGATATGAGAACAACACCAGCGCCTGACCCAGAAGTTGAGCAGCTACCATCAAATTCAAGCGTCCAAATTGCATTGGGATCTTCCTCTTCCACATCTACAATGGGTATTTCTGAAGCCATGAAATAATTCCCAAAGCTAGCATCTTCGAAAAGGATCTGAGCTTTTGGATCGTCTGATTTGGTCACCAAATACTTTGCCTGTGATTCAGGATAAAGAACCTGTTGAACCCCTTTGACTGGGATCTTAGCTTGGGTCCAATCCATATTAATTTCTCCTCCGACATCTTTACAAAATCCTCTACCCAAGAGGATACCGTAAGCTGCAGGAATATCTGCAACCAGAATAGTCATTTTCACTCTCTTCTCAGGAAAAGCAACAAATGCGAACTGTGCGTCCTTGATTTGACCAATCAGAGGGACTTGCTTAGTTTCCATGGAATAGCACCGTCCATATGACTTGGTCAAAGTAAGCCCAAGGGCATGGGCCACTTTTGCGGGCATAACATTATCAGAGGCCCCTGAGTCAATAATGCAATTGCTGAGTTTAAACCCATTTATTAGTAGAGACAAATAAAATGGTTCAATCTTTCCTAAGGAAGAAGCAGAGGTTAGATTATTCTGAGGTGTGAGTTGAGTAGGATTTGGAAGGAGACCTTTTGAAGGTGATGGAATAGCCGCTTTACTTCTGATGAACTTGGCTAGTTTTTCAAATTGTTCAGGATTTGATTGAAGGTATTCTGCTTCTGACATTTGAATTTTAGTTCTCTTTGCATGATCAATAATATCAAAAGCAGTATAAGAAGGAATGATAGTAGGCTCAGTTCTAATTACATGAGCTTGTGCTGGGGTACTGGCCTTAGGAGAAGGAGCATAAGGAGCAGCTGCCTTTTTAGTAACCTCTTTCTCAGTTTGTGCCGAAATAGGTGTACCCCTCTTGACTATGGATATGGGAGGTTCCTTATTCTTCTCCTTAGTATTTTCCGGAGGTCTTCTGGGATTCTGAGATTGAGACCGAGTGAAAACAGCAAAAGATTGACCATCGGACTCACATTCATCTTCATCATATTCTAAATACCCAATGCTGGAGTCGCCAGCTGACTCATCATAAGACTCATCAGCATATCCTGAAGCTTCAAAATCCTCATGGGAATCCTCTTCTTCTGGTTCATCATCCTCTTCAATCAGTTCCACTGCTGCATTAACGGGCGGAGCTTCAATTGCTAATCTTGGTTGAGCAGGAGCTAACCGTGGCCTATCTCTGGCAGGTACACCATTGTTATTAAAATTCCGCCTAGGGATATCCCGGTACGGAACATTGCTCCCCTGCTGAGACACTTGCTTCTTTAGGGCAATCAAATCATTAGCCATTTTTTGAAACATAGGGTCAGTATTACCTTGAGAAGAACCTTGATTTTTTAGTTTGGGAATATCTTTCTTGATCCTTCCGGCTAAGATGAGATCATCCTCTATTTCAGTAGCCGTTGACTGAGCAGTAGCCAAATCTGGGATAACCGACCTTCGTAATAAAAAGCTTATATCAGGAGGTTGAGCATTGATGAAGAAGCACTTTTGGTTTTCCAGAGTTGGTACAGCTATAACTGGAATTTTCCGAATCAGCTTATTGAACTTAGCCACGAATTCCCGCATAGGTTCATGCGATTCCTTCTTCATATGAGTAAGCTGGGCTAACAATGCATGAGAATCTTCGGCTGGTTTGAAACGTGCCTCAAACTTGGTCCGCATGGTAGCCCAATCCGGAATGCATGCATTCGGGAGGTGATAAAACCATTCAGCTGCTACTCCCTGCAATGTTTCAACGAAGAGCCGAACAGAGACGTCTTCATGGGCTACTCCAAGGACACCGCATGCAACAAAGAAAGACGCAATATGCTCATCAGGATGCTTTGCTTCCCATCCCCATTAAACTTGGGAATATTTTTACGTGATCCACGTGGTAACTCATGCAATGGAGGAGTCAAAGTAAGAGGACCAATGGCTGCACCCCAAGGCACAGGTTGAACCGCCATCCTTCTGAAAAGAGTGCGTATAGGGATCCGGGTATCAGACAAGAGTAGTGCACGGCAAGTTGCAGATGCTTCACGTTCTTCAGGGATCCGATTTCTCCGAACAGGTGAAGAGCTTCTGGCTCGATTAGAGACAACGCTGTTGGGAGAAAGGCTGAAATTGTGCTGTTGCAGCAACTCGAAGAGTGGATCAATTTCACCTTGAGCTCGGCGAGACCGAGTGAAGATCCTCCTGGCCAGCTTGAACTGAAAGGAGATCTTATTAAAAATAAGGCAAATATGGAGTCGCCAGACACCGAGAGGATAAGCTTTATACTATGGATCTGTAGATCCCCAGCGGAGTCGCCAAAAACTGTTGGTTGGATATTTTGTCAAACCAAAATATGAGGTTCAACCACAGTACATGAGATTTAATCCCTCCTCAAAGACAGGTGAGGCTGCCTGTTTATTGCTAATCTAAAACACAGTAAATAATATATACAATATTCACACTAATCTAACCATTGGGGGTTGGGATGAAATCCCGAAATCCACATTCACACGATTCAAGGATATTGCTTTCGTACGTGAAATAGGTTAGAAACTATTACAGTGAAAGAAGCACGGTAGAAAAGAAATGGGAGAAACGTATTTTCTTTCGAGTAAACACAGAGCACGAAATAATCATACGAGTTTTAGATCACAAATATAGTGTCCGAGATAATTAGAAACACTGAGATTTTATGCAAAGAATAGCTCTAAGATCATGAACATAAGAACAATATCTTAAATAAGATATATTTCACAACACAAAGTCTGTAAAACAATATCAACTTCTATTCTTCAAAATGATTGAAAGAAAACACAAAGTTTTTCTCCTTTCCAATAGCCTCTTAATGCTCAAAAAATTCTCGACCCTTTTGAATGCACAAGCATCCCTTATTTATAACAAGAGAATCAGAGCCAAAATAGGCCAGATCCTGAAAAGTAGCATGTTTTAACTAGAGTTTCAGCTTTGCATGATTCTCACGCAGGAGATCAAGTCGAAGTCTGAATTAAAAATACTGATAAAATGGAAATAAAAGATGTGTCATTCTAAAAATAGAAATGACATGAGGCAATTTGGAGCTCAATCCGAGTCATCATCTTTTGATTCTTCTCCTTTCTCTTCCTCCAGCTGAGACTGTTTGTTCCGGAACTCCTGGAACTTCCGAATAATGCCTTGCATTTCGTTTTCCTCAGGTGCAGTGGAAAGATCATTCCACATTTCGCAGGTCTCATGGATATCACTGGCACCGCCGGGAAGCTTTTTCAACCTCTTGCTGAGCTTTCTTAAGGCCTCCAACGTATGCTCAATCCTCACAAACTGACCAATGACTTCAAGGTCGAATCCATCTACAGGTTCATGCTGAATAATCTCTTGAACTTGTTTGAAGAGATCATCTGCTGATAGGGCACTTGATTTCCCAACCGACATCTTTGGACAAATCTTTAGCAATTCTTCCTCCAGATCACTTTTCCCATCGATCAATTTATCCCTTGATTCTCTCAACTTGCTGCAGGCTTCGTTGAGAATCTTTACTCTGAACTTGATGCCCTTGATCAGCTGAAAGTGTTTATCTGTATGTGGAAGAACGCCTTCTTCTACCAAGAGATGTGCTGGTATTTGCTTTAGCACTTGGAGAGCTTCACAAGTCAAATCAAGCTGTCCAAGTTCTTCAGTGAATTCCTCATCCATCTTCTCTCCTTCCTTCTGAATCTCTGCCAAGGACTGATGAACTTTCACCACGTCTTGAATTACTTCCTTCCCTTGTTGGAGCAACTTTTGGATCCATTCATTAACCACTCTTCCTTTTCTGGTAATCTTCTCAATCGTAGGCACCGATGAGAAATCGAATCCGGCAGAAACAGAAGCATATGGTATGGATTCCAGGGGTGTTGAGAGTTTAATCAAAACCTCTGTCAACTGCTCCACTTTTTTCTTAAACTCATCTCTGCTGATCTTTGTTTCTTTCAACTTTTGGCACAGCACGTCTATGGAAGCCCGTGCATCTTGTTGCGCTCCTTCTGTTGTTACTTTCCCTAGAGCCACCTTGGTGATCTGATAATCAGCAGCTGTTACATCATCCCTAGTTTTGTCAGCTGAGGGAGTGGCGATCTCTGCGAACTTATCTCCTGAAGCATCTACCAAAACTCTTGAAACTGTTTTGGGTTTCTTGGCTGATTTCGCAGTAGAAGTCTTGAGTGAGCTAAAATCAAGGGGTGGTAGGGGTACAATCACCTTCCTCTTCCTGGGAGTTTGCTCAAGTAACCATTGTGGAGTATCAGAAGGAACTGCTGATGTTGTAGTAACTAGTAATCTACTCTCAAGAGGAGAAGATTCTACTATTGGAGGGGGAACAGTAATCAACGTGGTAGTAGGTGCAACAAAGAGAGGCACAGGTTGTGGCGAGCTGGTAATTATTTGGGTTCCAGTAGAGAGGGGAGAGAGACCAGAGAAAATGCCTGCCATACTTGAAGAAGTGAATGGGGATTGAGGAGATTGGAGTGGTTGTTGAGGGGCAGGCACAGATTCAGACTCCAAACCCTGGGTTGCAAGAGACAAAGTTTCTTTGGTCTGACTATCAACAGATGATGGAATCAAGATTTGACTTCCTTCCTCTTCCACATTAATTTCTTCTTTTTCTGGTGACGTTGGTGATTCTGGCACAACCACCGTTTCAGCTGGAGAAACAATTGAAGAGATTTGTCTTTCTTTCCTCCTCCTAGGAATCCTGATTTTTATAGGCCCCCCAGAAGATTCTTTGCCCTTTTCCTGTTGGGAGGGCCCCACCTCTAAAGCAGCCAATTTGGGAAACTTGTCATCATTGAAATTCATCCCCCAAGAAGAAAGCCATTTCTTCGTACGAGCCAATATTAGGGCTGACCTATCGGTGATAGAGGCTTTCTCAGTAACTGACCAATCAATAGGTGGAAAAATGTATCGATCTTCGTTAAGCCCATCATAGGACATATCCAACACACTTTCATTATCTGCAGTGCCATCTGGCAAATCAGAAAGCCCCAGTGTCTGAATTTCATCAATAGTAAGCCTACTATTATCCTTTCTGCGTATCGCAACTTCGTCCCGCAGATCAATCCAGATGTCCTCAATATCAGGCCTGTGCAGATGTTGAGCTCCATAAGCCCGAAGCACTCCTCGGATGTCAAAACCATCCCGAGATTTCATATGCTTCTTTAATTTCTCCTGAAGTTCACATTCGACATTTTTGGCCTTAGCCGCTGTCGAGCAAGTATATCTCCCAATAGAAATTGGGAAGGATACTGCTGCCTTGTGCTTGCTCTGTTGGAACTTGTGGAAATCCAACAATTGTCTGACCAATTCCAACAAAATTAATCTATCCCCAGGATAGCGAGGCAGACGGAAAGGCTCTCCTGCATACATCACTGTTCGAATGTATGTAAACTTCCTAAACTGTAGGAAGATACATCCCCATTTAGATACCTCGGCCCAAGCCTCATCGGAGACTCTTGTTTTTCTCAATCCCGGGTTCAGTCTGCAGATGTTCTCATAGAAAAAGGCATCATTAACCCTTCTAAACTGATCCTTAGACCCCTTCTTCGTTATTTGCGGAAAATGCTTGTAGATTGGGTTTGTGATCCTGCTGCCTTTTGTATCGAGCCCGGGATAGTTCCTCATCCCGGCTGCCGCATAGGCCACATACGAGAACATGTAAAATTTTCCGTCGACAAGACCGTCGTCATTTGGGCATCAATCTCATCACTGATCAAGGTTCCCCAGTCAATCCCTTGCTTATTCTTCTTGATGGTGACCATGAACTGGTACATCCATCCGTGAAATAGATTTGACTCTGGTAAACCAAATGCCCGGCTAAGAAGTGTGATGATATCATTTATCTCTTGTATAAAGTCACACCTAGGAATAGTCCTAGGAAATCGGGATACCGCTGGCTTAGCTTTAGCCAGGAACTTCTTGTTAACATCTCTTATACAATTCTCCTGGTTAGTGTCCCAGGTTTTCTGGGCTGACTTCATATTCAAATTCCCATACTCCTCGAAATTGGGTAATTTCAGGAGGTCATCAAGATAAATCCCATCTAGCTTGATCACTACTTCTCCTGCTGGGTTCCTAACGGAACGAGAAGCAGAGTCGTAGTTAGAGGCACAGGCCAGAATGAACTCTGGACATTGGGCGATAGAGGAAAGCTTCTTTGCCAAAAGGTAAGCCACTTTGTTTGCTAAAGAGGTCATCCATTCAGTTTGGCTGGGACTTTTCACCCTGTTCCAGAAATCGTCCATGTCAACATTACCGAATTCGGTATCCCGAATATCGTAATTACAGTCAACATATGACGGGGATTCTGGTTTCTTAAACTTATATTTCATCCTGCTTGATTTCTCGGTCTTCTCTTGTGATGGACCGGGTGTCATGAAGAAAATCGGATGAAGAGATGCTCGGAAAACCCTGGTGATGCTATGCACGCTGAAATACCCGATTGAAGGTATGTGACGGAAGATAAAAAGAACCCGACAGGCTGAAGGTGTCGGAACTTTGGAGGAACCCGACACGCACTGCCTTTGTCAGAACTTCGACGGAACCCGACACTTAGTATTACTGGCGGAACCTTTTGAGAACCCGGTACCCACTGTTGAGATCGGAATATTGAGGAACCCCGAACTTCGAGCTCTCTCTGTACTTTGGGCAGATTAAGGAAAGCTCAAAAAACACTTCCGAAGTCCGGGTAGCACAAAAAGAATTTCTCCTTTGAGTTTTTGCATATAAAACCTTTTTTCTTTGATAATATTCCAAATATCATGCAAACAATTGTAATTCAAAAGGAACAGTACCAACTGATATTTGCAAGAAGAAAATAAACCCTAGAAAACCCCAAAACGCTTTCGAAAACGATTCAGAGGAAATAAGGAAGAAAAATCTTCAACAATCGGCAAGGAAGTACGGAAAACGTTTCTTAAATCAAGAACAAAGGAGGAGCGATTAATACCTTCCAATCGAGACGGTGAAAATGAAAACAATCGATCCATATGATACTTGCTTGCGGGTTTTGGGAGCAGGAGAACATGCGCAAAAATCCACGGTGTAAAATTAAGAACGGTGAAAATGACGTGTAAAAACCGCATATTTATAAGAAAACCAATAATAAATACACATCAGCTCCGCACGTGCCAACGCACCGACCGCTTAGCATGTGCCACGTCAGCATGTTGGAGGAGTTCGGAAACCCGATGGGAAAAGATTTGGTGTATTTCGGGTTTTGAGCGTCGGAAAACATGGAACACAAAACATGTCTAGAAACACGAATGTTCCGATGTGTTAAACTTCCGAAAACCCGATTTACAAAGGATTTTCTTAATACTTGGCGGGTTTCGGGAATCGGAGAACATGCCATATAAAACATGTTTTGTAACACGAATGTTCCGATGCCTTAAGCTTCCGAAAACCCGATTTGAAAGGACTTGCTCAATATAAAGCGGGATTCGGGAATCGGAAATCAAGCAACACAAAGCATGTTTTAACTCATGAATATTCCGATGCATGAGATCGAAAACCCGATCCGAAAACCCGATTTACTCATAAAGAGGTCATAACTCAAAAGTGTTAACCATTGCATCCAATTTCAGTTGACCAGCCATTCATGCAATGGGGTTTAGACTTCATTGGAGTTATTAATCCCAATTCGAGCCAAGGGCACAAGTGGATTTTAACAGCCACAGATTACTTCACCAAATGGACTGAAGCAGTAGCACTCAAGGAAGCAAATGAATCTAGCATCCTAGACTTCTATGAGGGAATAGTAACCAGATTTGGCATACCAGCTACAATAATATCAGATAATGCATTGGCATTCATTGGATCCAAGGTGACTGAATGGGCTGTCAAGAATGGGATCTACCTAAGTACTTCATCAAACTATTACCCCTAGAGTAATGGCCGGATGAATCTACAAACAAGAACTTGTTGAGGATCATTAGGAGGACTCTTGATGAGAATCAGAGGTCTTGGCATACCAAATTGAAATCAGCCTTATGGGCTGATAGGATAACTCCTAAAAGATCTACAGGTAACTCTCCATTCAAGCTTGTTTATGGAAGAGAGACAATTTTGCCCATATCACTTGAGTTGCCAACATTGGAACTCATGAAACAGTTGGAGTTGTTGGAGTTTGAGCCCATGGAAGTCAGATATGCAGAATTGATGGAGCTCCAAGAAATCAGAAATCAGGCATCCCAAGCAATGGAGAAGGATCAAGCTTTGATAAAGAAGACCTTTGATAGAAAGGCCAAGAACAGATCCTTCCAAGTTGGAGATCTAGTGTTAAAATGGGATGTGGATAGAGCAAAACCGGGAAGGCATTCAAAATTTGATGCCATTTGGAGTGGCCCATACATGGTCACAAAGTGTAAGGACAACAATGCTTTCCAGTTGTCTTCATTGGATGGCGAAGAACTGCAGATTCTAGTCAATGGAATCCATCTGAAGCATTGCTACTGAAGGAAATGCTTCACCCTGTACATATTAGTTTAGGTTTTTCATTCCTCCAAGTGCTTGTGCACATTGTTTTGTTGTAGATTAGTTTTTCTTTCCCTAAGTGCTTTGGCACAAGCTTGTTGTTCCTGGAGATGTGTTTGCAGGCCTTGCTCCATCAGGTGATATTCCATCTTCCTCCTTGTAGTGTTCTAGTCAGTTGGGGTATCAAACAGAGAATTCAATGACTCCATACCCAATGGATTGCTTCAGGCAACTGGTAACTTCATCTAGTAGGCAGATGACCCCTCTGAGTCGCCAAAATTGTTATCCAAAATGTGCCCCTGCTCATTTTTTGTGGCTAACTCCTCTCATTTTTTCCTCTCTTGTGCCTCAGTCATAATATTTTTCTTTTTAGTCACTTAAAACCTTCTGGAAATGACACCATTGGATAGAGCTCTTTCTTAGCTTTCCAGAAAGGTAAAGTTTTCCTCCTAACTCCATGTATTTTTGAAGTTATGGCTCGGCGGAGTTTTTGGAAAAATTTTCCCTGAAAGGCCCGCGGCCAATGAGATGCCGCCACGTGGCACCTAGAGTGGCGGAGTGCGGGAAATTTTGGAAAATTTTCCAAATGACCAAAAAGGTGTAAAAATTCAAATTTTTGCCCGCCAACCCAATTTGGCCCTGTTTTGCCCTAAAACTTCAAATGGCCATATCTTTCGATCTAGAGCTCGGTTTTTCATGTTCTTTATATCAATGGAAAGATGGTAAAATTATCTACAAGATTATGGGTTATTTTTTCATTTTGATGGAGTTTGGAGAGATAAAATCGAAAAACACCTCTGGCACGTGGTCATGGACAGAAATGATGTTTCAACCACCGTTTTTAATGAAGAATGGCTCGCATTCTCTCCCAGCATGGCTAAAAATGTCAAGGGATGGGTCTGTAAGGATGCCCATGCTATTTTGAATGTGTTTTGGTCAATGGTTGAATCCCTTCCATGTTTTCCCGCATTTCTCTCTCCTGGGCTTGTCCCTTGCACTGTAAAAGCCAGATTTGGCTCACTTTCAAAGGGTTAAACATTTTTGTGTATTGCAGGTCCCCTTTCTCACCTTGGAAGTGATTTTGGTGGAATATTAGACCTTTTCTAAGAGCTGCAACTTTTATTTTGCCTCTCAGGTGTTGTAACGCAAGTGATTTTGATGATTAAAATAACAATACAACCTTTGTGATTAGTTTTCATCCTCTTCCTGTGTTCTTTGGTTAATTTATGATCCTTCATTATAATTATTAGTTTGTGCATGAGGTTATTTGTTGCATTTTTATGGACTGTGTCAATCTACAGAAGTAAAAAATGCTCACCACTCCTTTGGTGCATCACCTATTAGCATTAGTTTTAGCTTTTTTGCATTCTCTATCTCTGTCTCCTTTGGAATTTAGGGTAGGGTTAGGAATATAGACCTCTGCAACTTGTAAGTGATAAATCGACCTAGAGGAATTGAGGAACCAGCCTCTAAACTCGGAGATTCTTTTCCCATTTTGCAAGTCCCACACTTGGGGAGAGGATTCAATGTTGTGCAATCACACTAGATGTCTAAAATATCAAACTAGAAATCTGATCAACATCCAAAGTGCTTGCTGATTTACAACAACAGTACCTAACATGGCCTTGTTTCCAAGACCCAATTCTTCTATCCCACATCATCTCCTTCTGCTCACATACATGGCTCTTTTGAGAAGCATACCACAACATTCAGTTCTCACATACTTCGTTTTATGGGTTTCAATAGCAAATGTATTGAAAGAAATTCATAGGGTATTGCTTCCCCTATTACACATGTTAAGTGGATTTCTCATCATGGCATTGGTTTTCAAGTAGGTAATTCATTGGGATCACACATTGTGAGCTTCTATTTTTGTTCGCTCAACTCTTTTCGAGGATCGTGAGCTATATATGAGTTTTACACCTTCACTCAGGCTTAAGAAACACGAGATTTCAGCTATCACCCATGATCGACTCGACACACATTCGATGTTCCTTTGCATGAACCCATTGTGCATTTTGCACCAAGTCATATCTGAGCATCTTCTTCATCCATCCATGTTGATTTGGGGTGGATATCTGATCATTTTTGGCAGAGTTATAGACATTCGTTGAGAGGACTCTGTAGGTGTGGCTCCTCCACCATTCGGCCTCTTGCTCCACTTTCCATACCTTCTACATTGTAATGCTATTTGTTTTGAGCATTTTTCTTTAACAGGTGTAGTGTATCTCTCTTGTTTGTTAAGAGATTTTATATCTCGTATTTTTGACATTTTTGGCATGTTGATAGTCTCTCTTGTGGGGTAACTATTCTAGTGAAGCATAGTGTTAGTTTGTCAATGTTTGAGTCTTTTTTTACAACTCATACATATTTGTAGCGTCATTACACCCATTCAACAATATGGGAGGGTGTGGTGATGATCCTGATTCTTCGGGTTTTATGTCCTTTCCTTATTACCTTGGATTTTCTTGGATCATGACACTCATATTTCTTTGGATCTTATGTCCTTGCCTTGTTGCCTTGGTTATTATTCTTGTATCATGGCACACCTATTTGCAGTAGTTGATCAAATTATGTTTGGTGTTTTTTTACACTTTCGACATCATTGCATTGATAGTCTTCTTGTATGGAGCTATTTTGATGAAGCCCAGTGTCAATTGTTTTTATTTTTGTGATCAAGCAAAGTGCATTCATACCACAAAGGCACACCAAAATTCTTTAACATCATACATGGTATTTGAGCTAGGTAGTTAAGCGCGCCCAACTTGGATTAGTACTTGGGATGGGTGACCTCTCAGAAATCCCGTGTCGTTACCTCCTAATGTTGTTAGACCTGATTGGGTGTATATGGGGTGGGTCAAGAGCTCATGTGGTTACATCTCGATCCATCATGCGGGGTGTTATTGTAGTAGCTGATTAACATGATGAGATCCCTCTCTACCACCAGTTCGAGCTTTTGGTGTGACGGTAAATCGTACAAAAATGGAGCCCAAATTTTACACCTTGGTACACATTAAGAGCCTATTTGTACCAAGGTGCACTTTGGTGGTGAAACTACATCAAAAAGTTCCACCTCATGCTAGTGGAGGCCCATTTTTCTAATGTATTTGCAAAACAAGTGGAAAATGCACTTTGCATTTGCAAAGTGCATTATCGACCAACATGTGCAAAGGAAAGTTTGAATCTCCACCTCCACTTGAGTCATTTTTTGAAATATTACTTTCCATCTAAACACCTCAACTAAAAAATAGAAAAACTCCTTGTTGGAAACTTCATTTTTTCCTCCATGGAAGCCATTAAATCAAGTTTGCACCCAATATTTGTAAAATCTTATTTTGTTTGTATCTTGAGCTCCCATGGTCAAAATGCCTTGAAATTTTGACCACCTATTCCTCTCCATAACACATTTTGTTGGAGATATTACTTGGGGCCATAATAAACTGGTTTATTTTTTATTTAAGAAATAATTTTCTAGCCATGAACTCTAATTTTTCCCAAATTGACTGAAAATTGTTTTGCACTTTCTCGATGACTCGGGGAGCCACAATGTCTGAAATTTAGAAAAATTTTCCTCATAAAATAAGATTTCATTTGAGACATTGCTTGCATGATGAGGTGGAGTATTTTTTAGATATAAAGGACTGATTTTTCTCTCGATTTTTACCCACTTCATTAAATTTTGTATCTTCTCGTTAATCAAGATGAGAGAATTCCACCAAATTTGGAGCATCATTTATCCTCCTAGATATCTTCCTAATGAGTAAAAAACTAGTCTGTTTTGACAAAAATATATCCCAAAACGAATATTTGAAAATTTTCCCCATCTCCATTAATGCTATTTTGTAAGCTTTTCCTTCAAATTAGAACTTGTTTTTGATTTCCCGTTGAATCCGATGAGAGAATTTTACCAAATTTAGAACATATACTCATCATGGGAATATATTTTCAATGAATCATGTCGCATCCAATTTATATTTTATTTTCTCCTATTTTTCCCGAAATATAAATTCAATTATCTCGTAGCATTAAAAACCATTAAATTTTTAAATTTTTTGAAAACTACATTGGAATCTAGTATCGATTGCACCATTGCATTCTTGCAATATTCTAAGACCATTGAAACCATAGAAATGCACAATGAATTTCCACTACTCCGCATTCAATCTCATTTTAGATCTAGTGCTCCGAGTACCTAGACATTGGAAACAACAATGTGGAGCATGTGGATTTCGATGATCTGAAGCGGAGGATGGAAGAAGGAAAACTCATTTGCTGACTTGATTCAAAGTGCACAAGAGGATTTTTGATCATGAAACATCCAATTGAATCAATTAAAGGATTTTATGATGGGAACCATGGTTGTATTGTATTCTCTATCTCCTCACCATTCTCCATTCAAGGGACATGACAAAGAGTTTTCATATTCTTTAAGAAATCATTTTCCATTCAGTCATGGATTGGTGTCATCTTAAGAGGAGGAAATGTTTCCATTTCAAATGATTTCTATATTCCACCGATAATTCTCAAGAATATTTGACATTGTCAAATTACAGAGAGCTCATGGTTACCGAGTTTAAGATATGTGTGATATGGGTGAATTCTTTATGATGATTACAAGATCATTATATGCTCATGTGAGAGACAAGAGATAATGTTCATGATAAGGAAATGATTTATGCATCTTAAATTTTCTTACAAAGATGAAGAGTTGAAAGGAAAGAAAGAAAGAAATAATCTTTTGATGAATATGATGCATTTTGAATTCATGTTAATTGTGATTTTTATCTTAATTTGCAAATTGGTGTCTTCTTGTTGAATCTGGAAATAATTTTGGTTTTGTGGTTAATAAAATCAACATTTATATTTATTACCCAAAACCCATTCCCCATTTCCCTTCTTTTGCTCTTATCTCACACTCTTTTCCTATAAACATTGTTGCCACATGCTTTGTGGAGTGTTCTGTGTTATCTCTAGTTTTTGTCCACCTAGAAAATAACATTAGTGTTATCCATTTTTCGCACCCCCAGTAAAATGGAAAAACTAACAAGTCTCGAACGTTGGCGGTTGATGGGTGCAACACTTTGAAATTTAACAGGGTAACTCACATCGAAGGTGCAAGATGAAAAGGGTAAAAATGGTGGTTAAAAGCCATCGGTAGTAGGTATGAATGCTACCGGTCGGTTGAGCAGAGGTCAATAACCACGAGGGGAAATGGAGTAGAGGCGCTAGTAGAATTTGTAGTGCTATCGGATGCTTGCACAAGGGGGATGTTGAAGAGTATTCGGATGACAACAAAGGCATTGGTAGCACTTATACGGATGCTACCGGCTAATATTATATTTTAAGCTACCGGTTAGGATCATGGAAAGCATGTTACCGTCTGGTCGATTATGCTACCAGCTAACACCAAAGATGATTATGCTACTATTTGGGAGAAGAAAATACATGCAACCGGCTAACCGTAAGAATGAACCAGGCATTAATGGAAGTGGTACAAGGTTGTTCAACTACCACTTAATGAGGTATGGCACCCATGATTACCCATGTAAGAAAATTACCAAATTTGTATGGCTTCCCATACCTGTTTAATGAAATCTATTGGTTGGTGAGGTAATTTCAAGGATCTTCTTCTATATATTGTAAAATTTGCCTCATTTTAAGGGGATTCATTCTGTTTTTTCAAAGGAACTCTATCAAAATTGTTCCAAAGATATTGTGAGCTAAAGGCCTCAAATTTGGGCTTATTATAAAGGATTTTACCTTGTGCCTATATTGTAATGGATTGTGCATGTTTCTGAGCAATAAAATCAATATTTTAGGGCTTTTCTTGCCCTAAATCAGGTCATATTGTATCTTTTGCCTTTCATTATGTTATAGGTACATTGTGTATGTTATACTTCTTTACAAGACCTTTAATTTGTTGTGCTTTATGAATCTAGGGAACTGAATATTGTTTTAGCTTGTGGTGCTTCTACTCGCCCTCCCTCACTTTGTTTACTCCCTATTGTTCACTCACTTAGAGTGTCTCACTCCCTTTCTTGGTGCATCACCTTCACTTAGAGTAGATTTACTTTTATGTATCCTTTTATCCCTGTCTCCTTGGAAAGCATTAGGGTAGGATTAGTTTAGTTTTCATTCTCTGCACTTTGGAGAAGTTAGCACTAGGTTAGGAGAAGAAGTCAGATTTCTCTAGGCTACTTGTAAGGTCCCACACTGCAGGATAATTCCATGTTATGTAGGTTACACTGATTGTCTCACATACAAATCACAAGCAATCGGGGAGTCTTTGTAATTTTGACATAACAATTAGTGTATAATATTTCTAGTTTTCAATAAAAGGGAGTCTCTCCATTCCTAAGAGGAGGGAATTAGTCCTAGAGTATTGGTGGAAAAACATATATTTGTCCTTGATAAAGTATTTCACCAAAAATAGAAAATCCCATTTTTTCAATATTTTCTCAAGATTTTTGTTTCATTCAATTGTGTAAGGTACATTTATTGACACCCTAGAACTGATAGATAAATCAATGATGTTGACTAATCTTCCCTATAGCTAAAAAAGATAGTACAACATTATTCTTAAGTTTGATACTATTTCGATTAAGTTAAATCATATTGATAAATACCTATTTCATCATATCCATGCACCGCCATAAAAATATTATTTCCTATAGACATAAAATCATGCACTTGGGTACATTTCTAGGTTCTAAGCACATAATTTCATTCATATGACTACTAAGCGAGAAAACTAGTAATTTAATTTTTCTTTAGCCTCTTTGCTTTGTTTTTTATCTTCTTTTTGGTCTTTCACACCCTACAATACATTCGGTACTTTCTCATCGATTTATCTTTCATTACTCTGGACACCATCACCTAGCTAGGATGCCAACGCCTGTGCACCCCCGACGACTTTGTATCTTCCTTTCCTTTTTTGGGCTTCTTTTATCTTTTGGACATCTTGTTTTCTTATGGTTCGGCCTTCCAGTTGTCAATTATGAAATTCAACCAAGGGAATTATATAAATACAAAATTATGTGACAAAAATAAAGGACCAATCTCTAAGCATATATTATCACCACCTAAGGTTGCATCCAAAGGCATCTAAGAGTCTCAAAGGCATCCATCTAGAACTCATACAAGTGACAAGGGACTGCATTTTATGCATACACACATATAAGGGGAAGTTATATTTTCCATCCACACATCTATTTACAAAGTAGTACATCTAGTTATTTCCCTTTATCATGCGCTCTTACACAAGGGCCTCCTAGGGCACGATTCTATCACATACACATAAGAAATAAATGGATTATGAGATGTAGTGCATCACTTGGTCATAAGTCCACTCTGTCGGGTAACCTCTGGGGTCAGTATGAGTCCCCATTTGCATCTTTATTTTTTAGGATTTGATGTAGTTAGGGGTTTTCCAAGGTATCATTTGTTTTACAGTTACAATAAAATATAGAAATCATCTAGCAACACACAAGAGATCAATAGAAAGGTTAGTGGACACCTTGTGACACAATAAAAACCATATTATGAGTTCTTGTGCAGATACAAGTTCTACCGGTGGTCCCTAGTTCCTAGGCACCCTATTCCTATAGACAAGAGATCAATAAGCAAGGTTAGCGGCCACCTTGTGACATAAGAAAAACCATATTTTGAGCTCTTGCGGAAACACAAAGTGCAACCAAGGTGGTCCCTAGTTCCTAGGCACCCTAGTCCTACTCTGGCACCCTAGTCCTGGCTCATCCGATAGTTCTCGTATTTTATACTAAGCATTTGCGACACTCTATTGAGCATGTTCAACATTTTTCCTAGTCTACACCTATCCTAGATCAAACATCAATTACCTAAGTCTTTTATCATCTCTCTTGCACCTAGAGTTTCATTTCATCTATCTTATTTCTTATGTCAAATTTTTGCTTAATTATTTATTTATCATACCCGACTTTGCAATATCTTAGGGTTTTATAAATTACATATTTAATAAATCATTTGGTGAACCCATCCATTTGGACCCAACCTTGTTTCTAGGCATTTTTGCAATATTTTTATCATGGCTAAATCTTATGAACCCTTTACTAAATCCCACCTTCAAGAGCTCAATGATCATCTTGTTGAGCATCCGCAAGATCTAGATCTACTCTTATTCACTGCTTGTGAGGAGGCCACCAATCTAGCTGAGCTTAGTGTTCCTACTTCTACCACCTCTATTCCTATTGCTACTCAACCCCCTCCTTCTACCACTCCACCTACTTCCACTATTCCTATCTCCATTCCTACTCCTACCAACCATTTAACTCCACCTCTCACTTTGCAAAAAAAAGTATCCTATTCGACACTCAAGAACTAGAATCTCTCTATGAGGATATTCAAGTTAAAATTAATCAAATTTAATAGGATAATTCTTGTTCCTCTCCATATCTTAATTCCACTTTACTCCTTCACACTCCTTTCACACCCGCCATCTCCACATATGCACTCCCTCAAAATTTCATCACTCATAAGCTCCCACCTTTAATGTCTATGGT
Source organism: Taxus wallichiana var. yunnanensis (assembly GCA_018340775.1). Classification (NCBI taxonomy): domain Eukaryota; kingdom Viridiplantae; phylum Streptophyta; class Pinopsida; order Cupressales; family Taxaceae; genus Taxus; species Taxus wallichiana. The sequence goes on along the minus strand of CM031243.1, from coordinate 629,934,575 downwards.
TACCCTCAAGATATCTTCGATATTTCCATGTGGCATGTCTAGATTATATGTATGATCATACTCTACTAGCAAAGATATTTCCCATTGTTGGTCGTCAAATAGGACTTTACGAAGAGCAACAGTCAGGGGACAAGAAGTCCCTCCTCTTTAATGGGAGAGGTTCCCTTATTCAGAAACGAACCTATTTACAAATATACAAAACATGATTTTCTGGTTGAACTTGGATATTACGAAAGTGTTTTCTATAAAGATCATCAATTACAAAAGGACTGAGGAATGAGAGTACGAGAATGAGCAAAAAGGCAACATGCAGAATTATAGATAACAGAGTAATTCTTTATGTATGTGAAGTTACAATGAATTGAAACAAGATCATTTGTATCATATAAATAAGATGGAATTTAAAGACACAAAGTTCTGTAAATAACATCTGCCAGAACACAAAGTTTCTTGACATAACACAGATAAATGATCTTCAAAAAATTAAATGAAAGCTTGGGGATAAAAGAGATCAGATAGACAAAGAATGAAAAGCCCTTCTATATTGATTTCTTTATGATCTATTTACACTTTTAGAAAATAAACCAAGTTCTTCCTTCTTTCAAAATGGCATGGAGAGGCCATTATATAGCTTACAAATCAGTTACTCTTTGTAACTACTTCTTTTAACTAAAGATTAGTTAAGGATTGCCAATCGCAATACCTCAACTTATTACAATGAATCCGAGAAAAAGAATCAGAAAAGAAGAGAAGAATAAGGAGAAGAAGATAGGTGGTTATGAATGGGAGGGACCCACTGACTTCAAAATTCACTGCCTGAATCTCTTCAATGCCTCGGCTATGTCTCTGCCATGAGGGATTGACGTGTTGGCTGTAGACTGAGCCCAAAATCCGAGGCACTTCTCCATTTCCTTATCAAACTCGACATGAGTATGGTAGAATCATCTGCGCCATTGGTGTAGGGTTTGCATCAGCCATCCTCGACCAAAAAATCACCAAAGTCAAGATGATGAGCTTCACTGTCCCTGAAATTTGATCTTCATATTGATAGTAATTCGGAGGGTAGAGCCGCAAACTAAACTCGGGAAGGAATTACAGAGGGAAGGGATACACGCGCAGGATTTTAGATTGCAAGGGTTCGAGCAATGGATAGCGTGGAAGCAGTGTGAAAAAATGCATAGGGGGTTCACTCGTTATATAGCCGATTAGGAGAGAGAAAGATAATGAATGCGCATTTACCAATTTGAATAAGCAAGATATTCGGGTAGAGCGGGAAAAATAAGCACGAATGGCACTTGGTTCATTTGGGACATGTGAGATGCGAATGCGCGAAACACGCGGCTCGGCCGATTCGGGTAGAAGGGGAAAAGACGCACAAATGCCTTTTGGGACATGCGGGACAAAAGTGCGCGAAACACGCGACTCAGCCGGATCGGACGAAAATGTGACAACAGGTCTGGGCGCACTTGGGACATTTGGGACGTGAAAGCGCGAAGTACGCGGTTCGGGTGATTCGGCCGAAAATGGAACAACTTGCCAAATTGAACTTGGGACATTTGGGACGTGAAAGCACGACGGGCCCGAAAAAGACAAACTTCGGGGAAACCGGCCGATCGGGGAACAAAGCGCCCGTTTGAACTTGGGACACGCGGGACATGAAAGCGCGAAGGACGCGGTTCGGGTGATTCGCCCGAAAATGGAACAACTTGCCAAATTGAACTTGGGACATTTGGGACGCGAAAGCGACGGGCCCGAAAAAGACAAACTTCGGGAAATTAGTCGATCGGGAACAGAGCGCCCGTTTGAACTTGGGACACGCGGGACAAAAATGTCCGACAGGCTCGAAAAACACACAAAATGACCCAAAAACGTAGATTTTCTCAATTTCTCTGACTTTTAACATTGAGTATAACAGAGAAGACACTTAAACTCAAAATTTTGAAATTTTCACTTTCTTAAGAGCAGGGGAATTTTGAGTGGACAACAGCTGGCTCCTTCTGGGGATGACTTGGCATAAATTCAAGGAATGGGACAAGGTAAGAACTTAGACAAACTCGGGAAGCAGACCAGTACCTTATCCATTGGGCCACGGAGTCAAAAAGCAAACCAATACAGAGGACAACACACCAAAACAAAAAGGAAAGAAAAACAAAACGCTGTACAGAATATACAAAGGACTCCCTAATCACCTATGACTTGAACAACTTAAGGTACTGCCCACTATAAGGAAGTGGGAGAGGAGAACCATCCATGTAATCAAGATAAAAGGAATTCTTACCAGCAAAGTGTCTGATCTTGAAAGGTCCGAGCCAAAGGGAATCAAACTTGCCATGGCTGCCACGAGGTTCATGCCTTTTATCCCATAACAACACAGTGTCTCCAACTTGGAAATCTCTGAACCTGGCTTTCTTATCAAACAGGACCTTTACCTTCTGCTGGTGAATAGATATCCTATCAGCAACCTCCAATCTATCCTCATTCAGTTTGTGAAGGTACATAATTCTCTTATCCAAAGCATCACTGAAACTAGTATCTTCAATAGCCTTCATTAGATGCAAGGCTGACAGCTCCATTATTATTGGCAATTGAGCTTCTACTCCATATACCACTTGAAAAGGAGACATTCCAATAGCTCTCTTTGGTGTAATCCTGTCTGCCCAAAGAGCATCATAGAGCTTCTTGTGCCAGTTTCATTGAGACTCATTGACTAATTTCCTTATAATAGTCACCAAATTTTTATTAGTGGATTCTGCTTGCCCATTTCCCTGAGGATAGTAATCTGAGGAGTGAGCCAAAGAGATGCCATACCCATAGCAAAAATCCATTATCTCGGTTGAAGAAAAATTCAAAGCATTATTTGTCACAATCTTGTTAGGTACACCATACCTTACCAAGATGTTCTCTTTGATGAAGCTGCACACCACTTCAGAAGTAGTACTCTTTACTGGAATAGCTTCTACCCATTTGGTGAAATAATCCATGGCAGTTAATACATGAGTATGACCAGCACTAGAAGCGGGATTAAGTGTTCCAATGAAGTCCAAACCCCACTATTGAAAAGGTTCTTCAATTACAACTGGCTTAAGAGGCAAAGAGGCCAATTTAGGTCTACCCACGAAAGTCTGACAAGCCTCACATTTATCAACCCACTTGGATGCATCTCTGAACAAGGAAGGCTAGTAATATCCTCCACGAAGTATCTTATGAGCAGTGACCATTGATGAATAGTGCCCTCCACATGCCTGATCATGAAAAGCTGAGAGTAAATTTTTCTGCTGTTCCTTGTCCACACATTTCAAAAATCTTCCATCTAACCCACGTTTTAACAAGGTGTTTTCCCACAACACATATTGCATGACCTCGCCTTTAACAGTCCTCTTTTCTTTGGCAGTTAAATGAGAGGGGCATTCTCCATAGGTGAGAAAATGAGTGATATCACCATACCATTCATCAACTGAGCTAAGAAACAGAATGGTAGGAAGGCCAACTTTCTCCTCCAGCAACTCATGTTTAGCTCCTTCAGCAATGAGCTCACAAAGGCCTTTTCCACGAACAAGCTTGGTCGGTTTGATGTCAATGTCATATTCTTGGACCTTAGCAACCCAGTTCCCTCTCTTGGATCCAAATTCTTGTTGTGTGAGAATTGACTTAACAGTTGTATCTGGAACCAACACCATGGAGTGAGAGTTGAGGATGTAAAAACGAAACTGCTTAATAGCTTTGACCACTGCAAAAGCATGTTTTTCCATCATGGTGTATTTTAACTCATGATCTTTCAGAATATAACTCATGAATGCAATTGGGATTTCATGCTCATTAGAGTTTTCTTGAGTTAAAACAACAGCCAAGGTATTATCTATGGCATAGCAATAGATAATAAAATCTTTGCTGAAATCAGGACAGGCTAAAACAGGAGTTTTAGCAATAGCTCTTTTAATACCTTCAAAGGATTCCTTTCCTTCAGAAGACCAACCAAACATTTGTTTCCCTTTCATCATTTGAGAAATATTCAAAGTTAACTCTGCAAAATCAGGGATGAACCTTCTTAAAAAATTGATCTTACCAAAGAAAGAGTGCACACCCTTTTTATTGGTTGGGAGAGGAATTTGCTGGATAGCTTGAACTCGCTCAGGATCAATCTTAATACCATCTTTGGAGACGATGTGCCCTAATAATTTCCCCTCTGTGACACAAAAGATAGATTTTTTAGGATTCAAAGAAATCCCATGTTCTCTGCATCTTAGCAGAACTGTCTCCAGGTGGTCAAAATGATCCGCCCTTGTTTTAGAAAACATTGTCAAGTCGTCAAGGTATATGACAATACACTTCCCTTTCAAACTTCCAAAGGCTAGATCCATAGCTCTCTGAAAAGTGGCACCAACATTAATGAGCCCAAAAGGCATTCTCTTGTAAGCAAAGGTACCCCAAGGAGTAGTGAAAGCTGTTTTGTGTTGATCTGCAGTATCAACCTCTACCTGATTATATCCCGAGAATCCATCAAGCATAGATAACATTTTAGATCCTATTACTACTTGCAAGACCTGATCCATCATAGGCAAAGGATAATTATCTTTCAAGGAAGCCTGATTCAAATTCCTGAAATCAACATAGATGCGGATCTCACCATTTTTCTTCCTAACAGGCACAATATTGGTAATCCATGTTGAATGGTGAATGGGAAAAATGATTTTGGCCTTTAACAACTTCTGTATTTCCTGAAAGATGGTGTCAGCTATTTTGGGGTTGTATTGCCTTTGTTTCTGCTTAAAAGGCTTAATTCCAGGTTTGAGAGGAATAAAATGCTGCATATCTTTTGGTTTGAAAGCTTTTAAATCTTCATAAGAGTAAGCAAGAACATCCTTATACCTCTTTAAAAGATCAATTGCTTTTTTCCTCTCATCTGCTGTGCAACATTTTCCAATGTTCACGAGCTTAGGATCAGTAGAACTCCCAATATTAATCTTGTCATACTCAGCTGATTGTTGAGGTCCAAGAAAGCTCTAGACTTTACATACCTGTCATGTTTATCAAATAATTCCTCTAAACTCACCAATCCTTTAGGAATCTTATTTCCTTTGAGTTTGATGCATCCATCCTGATCCGTTTCTTCTCCTTGGGTGACCGCTTTGTGAAAACACATTTTCTCAAGGCAGGTTGTCGCTTCCTTCAAAATACAACTGTTCAAAATTACCCTTGAGTTCTAAGAAAGAAAGGAAGTGTTGATCATCATTGAAAACTTGCCGATTATTTGTGTTATCGTACACTAGGTCGATGGACCATCTTAATGGTGAACTTATCCCGAGAGAAGTCAGGATGAGGAATCAGTAGTGACCCTGAGACTGCTAGTGAATCAGCCCTGCTGTTCTTCTCCCTAGGTATTGCTTTGATGGAGAAAGCATCAAGAAATTCAATGGAATCCCAAACCTGACTCCGGTAATGTTTCAACCTTCCATTTTTTACCTGGAAAAGGCTTCTAACTTGCTTTACAATCAATTCTGCATCACCACGAGCCAGAAGATTCTTTACACCTTGTTCTTTGGCCACTTGCAGTCCAAGAATGAGAGCCTCATACTCTGCTGTATTATTAGTATTTTCGAACTATAACTTGAATGAAAAAGGATGTAGGCTTCCTTCAGGTGACACCAGTAGGACACCAGCTCCAGAACCAGCTGAGGAACAACTTCCATCAAACTCTAAAATCCAAACACCATTAGGATCTTTAGGTGACACTTTAGGGAGTTGGATTTCATCAGGAGACATAATCATGTAGTTGCCATGCCCCATATCCTCATAGAGTATTTGTGCTTTAGGATCATCCGTTTTTTGTACAATATACTCAAACTGCTTCTCAGGCAGCAACTTCCTCATTTTCCCATTAACAGGTACAAGTGCATGTGACCAATCCATTTGAATTTCTCCACCCACATCCTTACAGAAGTTCCTACTTAGCAACATCCCGTATGAAGGAGGAATATCTGCTACTAAGATGGTAGCCAAAACTCTCTTCTCAGGCAAAGCAGCAAAAGCCACTTGTGCATCTTTAATTCTTCCGACCAGGGGCACTTCCTTACTCTCCATAGAGTAACAAGATCCATAAGTGTGTGTGAGGGTCAAGCCTAAGGCATGAGCTACTTTAGCAGGCATCACATTGTCTGAGGCTCCTGAGTCTATGACACAATTACTGAGCCTATGACCAGCTATAAGAAGTGTTACATAAAATGGTTTGATTTTGTCATTAGGTGAGGTGACAAATGCTACTGACTAGGCAGGTGCGAAGGAGGAGTGGGTAAAAGGCCTTTAGAGGTGGTCTTAGAATGGGAATTGACAAAGTGAATCATTTTAGCAAAATCTTTGGGATGGGTTTGATAATACTCAGCCTCTGAAATTTGAACCTTAGTCTTTTTCAGGTGATCAATAATATCAAAAGACCCAGAAGTGGACGGGCCATCATCACTTGAGACCCTAGGTTTATCAACTTTGAGGGAAAAAGAAGTAACTTTAATAGCAAGATTGACAGGACTCACCTTTGGTGTAGATGAAATGGGGATAGGAGATCCTCTTTTTGCAATTACGGGGATAGTTGTCGGTTGCTCCTTAGATTTCTTGGGGGCTGCGTCACTTTCTCCCTCTGATTTGTCTACTCTCGAGTCATGACAACGAATGATTCGCTATTCATGTCCACTACTACTTCATCATAATCATCTCCATCATCAATGCCCTCAGTGGTGAAGAAATTAACTCGAGATCCTTCAAGTTCATCTACTTCATCATCAACTTCTTCCACAAACTCCTCGCAAGCTTCATTATCCTCATCATCATCTGGTTCCTCAACTTCACAGGTTGCATTGACAGGAACTTTAACAGGAGGTCCTTCAAGCACTAATCTTGTTTGAGAAGCAGGCAAATGATTTCTGGGCTGAAAATTCCTCCTTGGAACGTCTGCATAGGGAGCATGCTGAGCCAATTGTTTCTTTATGGCAATGAGATCATTCGCAAGTTTTTGAACCAATGGATCAGTATTAGGTCCAGGGGTGGAAGAAGAGGAAGAAGCAGACTTAGATTTGGAAGGATCTCTCCTCAACTTCCCTGACATGATTAAATCATCCTCAACACTAACAGCAAGAGTTTGATCTTCAGCCAATGTTGCGAGATTAGCCCTTCTTAGCGCATAACTAACTTCAGGTGATTGGGCATTTAGGAAGAAACATTTTTGGATTTGATCAACAGGTCGAGTATTTGCTGGAATTTTATTAATTAACCTGTTGAATCGGGCCACAAATTCTCTCATGGGCTCTGTGAATCTTTCTTTATCTGAGAGATTTGGGCTAGCAAGGCATGCACATCTTCTGCTGGTTTGAAACGGTTTTCAAACCTAGTTCTCATGGTGTCCCAGCTAGTGATAGCACCAGCCGGAAGGTGATAGAACCAATCAGCAACATTATCTTGTAAAGTCTCAACGAACAGTCTCACGGAGATGTCTTCATGTTCAACTCCCAGAACTCCACATGCAACTATGAAGGCTGCGATGTGTTCATCAGGATGCACTTTTCCATCACCTTTGAATTTAGGGAAGTTCTTCCGGTTACCTCTGGGTAACTCATGCAAAGGCTGAGGAAGAGCAAGGGGCCCGACACGATGACCCCAGGGCAATGGTACCGCCATTCTTGGAAAAATGGCTTGGAGAGGAACTGCAACACCAGCAAGAATCAAAGCTCGAAGATTAGGACTAGCTGGCTCTGAAGGAATACCACCCGTAGGAATTCTATCTTGAACAGGTGGAGTGCTTGTCGAATGAGTCTTTCTATTTCTTGTTGAAGGGAAAGGAAAACCTGCTTTGCTCCAAAAGCTGAAACTGAGAATCTTCAATACCAAGGGCCCTTCTCCCTCGAGTAAAACGCAGAGTCGCTAGATCAAAGGATGATCAAAAATTACAGAACTGGAATATGATTTTCCCCAGCGGAGTCGCCAAAAACTGTTGGTCGTCAAATAGGACTTTACGAAGAGCAACAGTCAGGGGACAAGAAGTCCCTCCTCTTTAATGGGAGAGGTTCCCTTATTCAGAAACGAACCTATTTACAAATATACAAAACATGATTTTCTGGTTGAACTTGGATATTACGAAAGTGTTTTCTATAAAGATCATCAATTACAAAAGGACTGAGGAATGAGAGTACGAGAATGAGCAGAAAGGCAACATGCAGAATTATAGATAACAGAGTAATTCTTTATGTATGCGAAGTTACAGTGAATTGAAACAAGATCATTTGTATCATATAAATAAGATGGAATTTAAAGACACAAAGTTCTGTAAATAACATCTGCTAGAACACAAAGTTTCTTGACATAACACAGACAAATGATCTTCACAAAATTAAATGAAAGTTGGGGATAAAAGAGATCAGATAGACAAAGAATGAAAAGCCCTTATGTATTGATTTCTTTATGATCTATTTACACTTTCAGAAAATAAGCCAAGTTCTTCCTTCTTTCAAAATGGCGTGGAGAGGCCATTATATAGCTTACAAATCAGTTACTCTTTGTAACTACTTCTTTTAACTAAAGATTAGTTAAGGATTGCCAATCGCAATACCTCAACTTATTACAATGAATCGAGAAAAGAATCAAAAAGAAGAAGAGAAGAATAAGGAGAAGAAGACAGGTGGTTATGAATGGGAGGGACCCACTGACTTCAAAATTCACTGCCTGAATCTCTTCAATGCCTCGGCTATGTCTCTGCCACGAGGGACTGACGTGTTGGCTATAGACTGAGCCCAAAATCCAAGGCACTTCTCCATTTCCTTATCAAACTCGACATGAGTATGGTAGAATCATCTGCGCCATTGGTGTAGGGTTTGCATCAGCCATCCTCGACCAAAAATTGCCAAAGTCAAGATGATGAGCTTCACTGTCCCTGAAATTTGATCTTCATATTGATAGTAATTCGGAGGGTAGAGCCGCAAACTAAACTCAGGAAGGAATTACAGAGGGAAGGGATACACGCGCAGGATTTTAGATTGCAAGGGTTCGAGCAATGGATAGCATGGAAGCAGTGTGAAAAAATGCATAGGGGGTTCGCTCGTTATATAGCCGATTAGGAGAGAGAAAGATAATGAATGCGCATTTACCAATTTGAATAAGCAAGATATTCGGGTAGAGTGGGAAAAATAAGCACGAATGGCACTTGGTTCATTTGGGACATGTGAGACGTGAATGCGTGAAACACGCGGCTCACCGATTCGGGTAGAGCGGGAAAAGACGCACAAATGCCTTTTGGGACATGCGGGACAAAAGTGCGCGAAACACGCGACTTGGCCGGATCGGACGAAAATGTGACAACAGGTCCGGTGCACTTGGGACATTTGGGACGTGAAAGCGTGAAGTACACGGTTCGGGTGATTCGGCCGAAAATGGAACAACTTGCCAAATTGAACTTGGGACATTTGGGATGTGAAAGCGCACGGGCCCGAAAAAGACAAACTTCGGGGAAACTAGCCGATCGGGGAACAGTGCCCGTTTGAACTTGGGACACGTGGGACATGAAAGCGCGAAGGACGCGGTTCGCGATTCGGCCGAAAATGGAACAACTTGCCAAATTGAACTTGGGACATTTGGGACGTGAAAGCGCGATGGGCCCGAAAAAGACAAACTTCGGGGAAACTGGCCGATCGGGGAACAGAGCGCCCGTTTGAACTTGGGACACGCGGGACAAAAATGTCCGACAGGCCCAAAAAACACACAAAATGACCCAAAACATAGATTTTCTCAATTTCTCGACTTTTAACATTGAGTATAACAGAGAAGACACTTAAACTCAAAATTTTGAAATTTTCACTTTCTTAAGAGCAGGGGAATTTTGAGTGGACAACACCCATGAACCTTAAAGATTATGTTATTTCTTGGTTCTATGATCTACCTATTCATTCGGTAATATCATTTATGCATTTAGCCGATGATTTTCTTACTCATTTTTCATCAATATCGGTTCTAAAATATCCTATGCTTAACTCACACAAATTAGATAAGGATCGAATGAACATCTAGTGTGTTGGTGCTCAATTGTAATCTCTCCCCTTTTTTTTTTAAATTTTCAGCCCGCCTGGTTTGATGCACTTTTTGTCTTCCTATGTGGATGCGTAATTATTTGCCTTTACCAGGTGTCATTGTCAAGTCCTTTCCTTGGGTCGTGGATCACATTAAGTCTTGGTATTATTTATAGTCTTCTCTCCACGGAAAAAAAATTATGTTGTTGGGCATCTTCCACGATTGTGTCTCCTTTGTAAATCTTGTCCCAACATCCGTGGATACGTGGTCTTTTCTAATTGGATGCGGCGTGGTGGGTCTATTTGATATTTTGATGCATTATGGCGAAGGGCGTGAAAGTATAAGGTAAATGCCTAAGACCCGCAAAAGGACACGTGGAGGGCCTGTGCTCATTTGAGGTCCCGCCTCTAGATCTTACCTTTGGAGTTGCGCCGAAGAGACATGTGAAGGCTTCCGCCGCTCTGCCCATGCTCAAAATTTTCAACGGTTGGTGCAAATTTTGGACCCTAGACACATGTAGGGCCTACGCTCATTTGAGGATCCACCTTTTGTTTTGACCTTTGGATTTATGTGAAGAGATAAGTGGAGGCTTCTACTAGCTTTGCCCATGCGCGAGACTTTTCAACGACCGAGGCAACTTTCTTGGGCCCAGGACACATGGAGAGCTCAGCGCTTGTTTGGGGACCTACCCCTGAATTTTACTTTTGAAAGAGCACCGAAGAGACACATGGAGGATTTCACCGGCTTTGCCCATTCTCATAATTTTAAATGGCCGAGGAAACTTTCTTAGCCCCAAGACACATGGAGAGCCCACGCTTGTTTGAGGACTTGCCCCTAAATTTTACTTTTGAAAGAGCACCAAAGAGACATGTGGAGGCTTCTGCTGGCTCTTCCCATGCTCAAAATTTTCAACTGCCGATGCAAATCTCTCGGGTTTTGACCATATGGAGGGCCCGCGCTCATTTGGGGACGTGCCTCTAGACTTCACCTTTACTGATTGCGCCAAGGAGGCACGTGGAGGTTTCTCGTTGGCTCCTCTATATACCGATAATTTTCAATGGATGAGGAAAATTTCTTGGTCCCGAGACACATGGGAGGTCCCGCGCTCGTTTGGGGATGCACCTCTCGACTTTACCTTTATAATTACATCAAGGAGACATGTGGAGGCTTCCACTAGCTCCTCTTTATAATTGGCCGACTCGAGACTCACATCACAGATAAACAAAGGGGAAGCCCAAAAATGCCATTGTCGGTGGATGGGATACCATGTTGTTGAGTGAAGTGCAATTGGAATTATTGTGGAGCTAATTTTTCAAACCTGAGAAGGATGAAAGCTATTTTTTTGAGTCAGAATTACTCGGGTGCTTGCAGATAATCGACATACGACCTTGCCTAGTCCCTGAGAGAAGGAATGAGCCAAGGTCCTTGAAATTCTTTCCCAAAATGAGGGGCACAATACATCAAACATGTGGATAGCTAAGTTATAAACCTTCCTCTACTATCCCGAGCTGAAGGTATTTGATTTATGTGATATAATCCATGTGAGGACACTCATTTCTAAGAGGCACGAATGTAGGTATCTATTCCTCAAGGTGTATTCTCAAAGGTGAAAAGGATTGCTTGTCAGATCAAGCCATATGGAGCCACCTGAGAATTATTAAAAAAGGGATTTCTTGCATGATAAGATAAAAGAATGATTAAAAAGGCTGTCAAAATTATAACATGGTGCCCCAATCATATCTGATGAAAGTAGGAAATGTGAATGACTCACAACTTTTCCACTTGGTAAAAACAAAAATGAATATTCTTCTTTAAAAATTCTTGTTTTTTGGGGGAAAATAGAATGAGTGAGTGAGTGAAATTGTATAAATGCAGTGATAATACTCTTACAGAAGGGGGTTAATTTTTCTGAGAAATTTTGAGAAAAACCATTTTTTTGAGAGACCATCTGAGAAACCTGTTTATTTTCCTGTGTTTGTAGATTTAATCATGTCAAGATGGTTGCAAGTGTACAACCATTGATAAGATCTAAGACTATTGAAGAAAATTTCCCCTGTTGATGAATCTAATGAACCTTGATTGAATTTGTGTTGATCAAGAGCATAATTGTGTTTGCTTTTGTTTCATTATGTTTTCAAATAGTTATATATGTGCTAGTTGCAGTCTTACATTATAAATCCTTTAAAATCACACAAAATCCCATCCTCATGACAAGTATTGTGGCATTTTCAATTACGTTATGAAGAGAGCTTTCATTTCATAACAAAATAAGTGATTTAAATTCACTTTACTTGCATTTTAGTGATACAAATTGTTTGTCAGTTCATGAGTGTATCATGAGCGTGATATAACAGGGGTCTTCTAAAGTTTAATTGAGTCTTTGAAATGAGCCTTTGTGTTGAATTATTAAAGAGTGTATGAAATTTTGCATCTCTGGGCCTCAATCGATACACAGCTTTTGGTTGAAGGAATATTTTGGCTATTTTGAAGCATTTTGTCTGTGAGTGTTCCAATATTTGTAAAGGTTCTCAAATATCTAGTATAATCAAATTTATCTTGCTTAAATTCCCACAAAAACTTATCAAATGATAAATCCTACATGAACTACCCCTGTTTCTTATGTGTATCCACAAATATTTATCAAATTCCATAGCCAAAATATGTAGAGATAATCGAGTTTCAATTATTGTCTTTGGTAACTTAACCTTGTCCAGGAAACATCTCCACTCTCTAGTGTCACAACTTGTGAGAGTTAGATTGTGTTGTATTGATCATATTTTCTCAAGGTTTTCATGAAGATTGTGCAAAGAAGAATTTCTTGATATACTTCACCAATATGGGTTGCAAAATGGGTCCTCTCACCTTGGTTAAAGGCATAACCTAAAGTAGTCAGGGTAGGTCAGATCCTGTTCACGGTGCTATCCATTTCTTCCATGCCTGAGTGAATGAAGAGTTAACTAAATCCCTCCACGAGATACAAAATGAATCACACTTTGATTTATCTGCCTCCAAGCATCTTGTTCGAAATATGGTGAAGCTCAATCATAAAGGGAGAATCAATTTGGGTACCAACATTGATTTGGCACCATTTCCAGGGTTATTTTTACAAATACATACACATACCAACCCTGGTAATGTTTCTTACATGGTTTAAGTATAAATACATTGTTTAAACGTCATCCTTTGTTGATATTTGTAAGATTTGTGTAAGATTACAAGTTCATTTTGTAGTATTTCCAATTTCTAGTGGTTATTGCACTAAATTTGCATCAATAGTGATAAATGTGAGTAAAGGAAGGTCAGATCTGTTAATATTTTCAAAAATTAAGTATTGATAGACATTGGACAAACTACTTATAGTGCATTTGCACATATAAGGTGAGAATACTTAGTGGCAACTCTAAATTAGTTTAAATTTTTGATGATTACCAAAGTGTATTAACTTTGTCAAGTGAAATTTTCAAATCTTGAGGGAAGAAGGACATTCTTCACTAGAGAACCTAATAGAAAGTTGTTTCTAGAATTGGGAAAAGAAAATTTAGAAGGAAAACAAGTCTAGAAAGTAGTTGGAAATCAAGAATAAAAAAGGAGATATCAATTCTGAAAGGTGATCAATCTATGGTTGAAGATTACCATACATCTTCAAGTGTTTCTGAACCAAGTAGTCCTCATGTGAATCTAAGTTCCCCTACTGGAGAGGGGCCATCATTTGTGTCTGAAAAGCGTGTCCCTCGCTTTTCTTTGCCTCTTCCAAGGTTGATAGAATTTTCCAAGAAATTGAGTCATTAGAGGATATTTACTTTGAGAGTTATACTCCTGTGCTCCAAAGACCCCTTGTCCCTTATCATTTTGATTCTCCTACAAGATCACCTCCTCAAGGTAATATGGCTTAGCCTCCACCTAGACCTCCTTTTGTTGTCAGTAATTTTGGACCAATAAATTTTAGAGGTATGGTTGGATATCCTAATATGGTGCCACAAGATGTCAGAAATAGGTTGCCAAAATTTCAAGGGAATAATGCCATCACTGGTGACCAACATTTAAGACTATTTTTCAATATGATGGAAGATTTTGAAATTGAGTTTGAAGACGTGTATATAAATTTGTTCATTCATACTCTTGAAGAGGATGCACGTGATTGGTACAAGTCTTTACCAGATAATTCAATAGACTCATGGACCGAGATGAAAAATGCCTTTAGACTACAATATGGGGATATGACTGATCCCAGGTTCCTTCTATCTAAGTTTGAAAATATAAAGAAGAACCCAAATGAATCTATCTAGGATTTTAATACTAGGTTCAACAAAACCTTGAATAGGCTACCTATAATCCTAAGGCCAAGTGGTGAGTCCTATTTGATAAACTATTCTAACGCCTTTGATAAAAAGGCTACTTATTACTTAAGAGACAACAACCCAAGAACATTGAGGCAGGCTTTCACCATGGCCTTACAAATAGAAAATAACATCAAAGTAGTTGGAAAGCCTCCTCGGAGAGAGAGTGTCAAGTTTACCAATCTTGAGAGAACTCATCCAATAAAGCTATGGATTTGGAAGAGGTTGTGAAGACTTTGGCCGAGTGGTTAAAGAGATATCCTATAAATTGGCCAGAGAAGAAAAAGGGATAGGACAAAGTTTCTAGGGTCAGCACAAGCCGCACTGTCAAGAGAGATTTGGAAATCATCCCATAAGTGATCACATATTAGATGACAGAGGGAAAGGGCCCATTGGATCAGGGAATAAACAACCTCAACCCATGGAAAATAGATTGGTTCCTGATCCTTTAACTAATAGGATTGCTACTGTAGAAGAGGCCAGTGTTATTGAGTGGTGTGATAGGTGTTTCTTACCACACTCCCCATGTGATGTAGATCAAGAAGTTGAGGAAGACGATGATGATGAGGCATATGAATATGTGTCTATGATGGAGTGCCTTGGGAACTCATAAAAGGGGAAACATTAATCGAATCGATAAGTGCCAGAACTGTTGAAATTTTTTGGGATTGTGTTCACCGAGTATTTCCTTTTCCTCCTATTAATACTTTTGAAAATGATACGGTGTAAGAATTTGATTTACCTACTCATGATTTTGAATACTTAAGGGCCTCGATGATTAAAAAGTATGATGGAGGAATCCCTTCCGAAGAGGACATGCAATTTTTAATGAATACAATAGTTACTCAGGAGAAAGAATATAACACTATAAGTAAGGTTGTCAAAGGGGGGAGGATGCAAACCAAGCCAAAAATTCAAATTCTTACCAATATCCTGAAGGAAACCCCTAAGAAAGATACATCTAGTAAAGGCTTAATTACCCCAAATAAAACCTGTGCTCTTGCCCATGCCCAAACTCTGAAAACTCCTATACTATCAGATGAAATTATGAATCTTCCTCCTAATACTACCTCGTCCAAATACATTCCTTGTGAAATATTCCAAATCTTGAGTCAAATCAAGGTTATTGTTCCCATTGTTGAGTTACTTAGGATCCCAGAGCATAGAAAAAGAGCATTCAAATATTTAGGATTTAAGGAAGAAAAGATTTGTCAGGGAAAAAGTGTTAATAATATAGAGGTTCCTCCCATTATTGCAGAGTTAGAAATACCAAAAGTATTGGAGGAACTGGGTGAATCACTTGAGGTGTATTTGGGAACTTCTCGGTTGAATCTCACCTGGATGTAGATCCATTTTTACCACTTTGATTATTAAAGATAGGATGGTACATAACTATATGTTTTATTTAGGAGCCTCATGTAATGTAATGCCTCTTGAGGTAATGAATGAGTTAAATATCAAGGTAATAACAACTTTCGGAAATGTACTACTATGGATTCAAGAGAAGTGCCAGTAATTGGATATGTCAAGGATTAGTAGTGCAATTAGCAACTTATCCAGGAAAATGCTTAACCATGAATGTGGTTATTGTGGATTGTCCTGCCAAGTGGGGGATGTTATTGTCTAGAAAATGGGCAGCTAGTGTGGGTGGAAGTGTACAAATGGACATGTCATATGCAACCATACCAATTGAGGGGAACCTTGTGAAGTTGTACGGTGAGAAGAAAATGTTGCATATTATTGAGGACCCTAACAATGCTTCTTATGAAGTATTGTACACAGATGTCGATGTCGATAACTTTGTGGGCTATGCTGATTGTAAGGAGCATAAAATTGATGAGTGCAAGTATCCTGAGTAGGTTGGTTCTCCTTGGACCTTGATGTTTGATGGGGCTTGTTCTAGATCTGGTAATGGCATTGGTGTTGTCTTGATATCTCCAAGCCAAGAGGAGTTTAACTTTTCTTTTAAACTCAATTTTGAGTGCACAAATAATATTGCTGAGTATGAAGCACTACTCTTGGGTCTAAGGATTGCATGGAAGTATGGTGTCAAAGACATTATTGTTAAAGGAGATTCAGATTTGATAGTAAAACAAGTCAGAAAATTGTATGCTATGAAGAATCAAAGAATGAAGCAATAAAAACATGCGGTTTGGTACTTCATTAAAATGTTTGACTCTTTCAATATAATACACTGTGATAGGAAATACAATACTGTAGCAGATAAGTTGGCAGTGTTGGGATCAAGGTTAGAGAACTGTACAATATCCCCTATTGTGAATATGATATTGAAATATTGATCAAGGTTATCTCGTCCTTAATAATATTAAGCATTGGCAAGTTTTTGAAGATGATGCCTAGGTCCAAAGGTTTTTGCAAAATAAAGGAGAATTTTCCAATCAAAGTATGGATTGGGAACCAATGGTTTGTGTAAATGATGGAAAAGAGACCCTGTTTGGTAAAGACATTATCTAATTGAAAACCAATACTATTCCTAGAGGTTTGGTTGCATTGGAATCAAATTTTGATAATGCTGACCGCATTGTTAATAGACACATGTCAGCCTTAAGAGATGTTGAAGAATATAACCTAGGCACAAAGGATAAACCTAGGAGAATATGGCTAGGTAGCAACTTGAACAGAGAAGAAAAGCAGTCATATGTCCAATTGCTAAAAAATTACCAAGACTGCTTGGCTTGGTCATATTCAGAACTGAAAGCATATAGGAAGACCTTTTTCAGCATAAAATACCCCTGGAAGCTAATGCCAAGCCATTTAGGTAGAAACAAAGACCAATTAATCCACTCCTTTCCCTAAAAATGTAGGAAGAGTTGAAAAAGTTAAGGGATGGAGGAATCATACAACCTACAAGGTACTCTTCATGGGTGGAAAACTTGGTACCTATTCAAAAGAAGAACGAAGACATAAGATTGTGTGTTGAATTTAGGAATTTAAAAAAGGCATCAATTAAGGACAACTACCCCTTTCCAAATATGGATAACATGTTACAATTGGTTATAGGTTCATAATTGTTATCTACTTTGGATGGTTTTTTTGGGTATAACCAAGTGGTTGTGAAGCAATTAGAGAGAATCAAAACTACTTTCACTACTCCATGGGGTACCTATGTATACGTAAGAATTCCATTTGGCCTGATGAATGTTAGAGCCACGTTTCAAAGAGAAATGGATGTAGCATTCTCAGGTTATATAAATGAATTCATTGTTGTGTATCAGTGACGACATGACAATTGTTTCAAGGAAGAGAAGTGATCACCTGTAGCATTTATTAAAGATGTTGTTAAGATGTAGGGAATATGGTATCTCGTTGAACCCTAAGAAATATCATTTTGGGGTTCAAAAGGCTAAGCTTTGCTTGGACATATAGTAGTGTCAAAAGAGGGGGTCATAATCGATCCCGAGAGAGTGGAAGCCATTAGCAAAGTTCCTATTCCAAGAACCAACAAGGGAATTCAATCCTTTTTCAGGCGATAAATTTTATTAGGATATTTATTTCTAACATTGTTGAATTGACTATCCCAATCACTAGTATGTTGAAGAAGGGTCGAGTATCGATGGATGGGAGGAAGCAACTATTCAATATTTTACTGGGATCAAGGAAGCATTGAAAAACGCCTCTGTTTTCACACGGCTCCCGATTACAAAAATGCCTTCCAAATGTTTTCCTTTGCCTCTGAGAATACCATTGCATCTATGTTGCTACAAAAGGATGAGATGAAGGACTATCATGGAGAAACATGCCTTTGCTTTGGTTAGAGCTAAAAATATCTTTAGGCCATATATTTTAAGTTCTAAAGTCATAGCTTATGTCCCTCATACTATGGTCAAGGATATCCTTTCAGAGATGGAAATTTCCAATAAAATATGATGATGGGAAAATAAGTTACATGATTATGATATGGACATCCAAACTACAAAATCGGTTAGAGGTTTAGGCCTGGAAAAGCTAATGACAGAAAGCAATCAGTAGACGGTTGAGATAAATGAGGTTGATGAAGAAAGGCTAAATATTATTGAGAAATTTATAAATTCGGATGGTACAGAGATATTATTTTTTATCTCAGACATTTGCAATGTCCCGAGTATTTAAGAAAAATTCAAAAGAGAGCACTTAGATTGGCTTCCCAAAATATATCATTACTCATTATGGGTTGGCTTGGAAAAACCCTGAGGCAGTTCTCTTAAGGTGTATCACTGAGGATGAAGCCCTAAAATTAATTGCTGATTTCCATGGAGGAGTTTGTGGGGGAATTTTGTTGGGAGAGTAACAACCCATAAGATCTTAAGGGCTAGTTACTGGTGGCCAACAATTTTTAAGGATATAAATTTATTGGTAAGTTGTCAACATTTTTCAAGAATATTGAAAGCTTCAGGATCCCTCCCTTTGCAGCTAGTGTCAATTGAAGCCCCTTTTAAGTAGTGGGGAATGGACTTTGTTGGGGAAATTTTAGATTCTTCAAGTGCAGGCCACAAGTGGATATTGGTGGCTACTGATTACTTCACCAAATGGGTAGAGGCAATCCCCACTAAGAAGGAAACCCACCAAATTTTCATGGATTTCATTCTAAATCATATCATTTACAAGTTTGGAGTACCTGTAAAAATAATTGTTGAAAATGGTATGAGTTTTTGAGCTAAACCTTTGGTGGCCATGTGTTAGGAGTATGGGATAAATTTAGCATATGCATCCAATTATAATTGTAGATACCTAAATTTGGTTACATTCCCTTAGCCTCCGATTGGATAACCAACTTAAACATGGGCACCTAACCATGGCCCCCTTTCATCCCACATTAATAATTAATTTAATAATTTTAATTCAATTAAATACCCATCCTCACAATATCCATTATTTTATTACCTTAATTAACCTAATTTCCACCTCACCTAGACACCTCATCCAACCACCTCACCCTAGACCTATTTTTGGCATGTTTCCATAACTAACAACAACTAAGTCTTACTTACCTTAATGAGATAAGATTTGGTCTAACCCTAAAATCAATCCCTACAATATCTCTAACCACATTCTCACCCATTAGAAGGGAAGCTTCCATTCTAATCCGTGACAACAAACAAACTTGGCCCAAGAAATTATAAAGATCTTCCCCTTTTAGTAAACCTAGGAAATCCCGCCTTAACCGATGCCGGTCACCCCTAAATCAATGCCGGTCAAGACGGAACCATCGTCGGTTACCATTTATTCACCTAAGCAACCTTGTTTTTGGGTTGGCACATTCTGAGAGCAAGAGGATGAGAAGAGAGCTACATGCAAGCAGTAACCGAGTCTTGACACCATAGCTAGCACCAGACCGATCCGAAGCATTGAAACTCACGGTAACATTCTAGGAAGTGTCACTATTGCACCAAGCTCCATTCCATTAACCGATCATCACCACCACTCAACCATTAGACTGTAACACTGGTAGCTCCTCAAAATCGAAGCTCTGGGTCCGAAGTTAGAACATGCGTAACAAACCTCAATTGAACATCAATAATAGGTATTCCTCCTTAACCCTTAGCCTTATCTGCTTCATCATTCAAAACGTAAATAAAATCGTGAAACATTTTGGCAAGACTTGTGGGACCCATTAGGGGTTCTATTGCATTTTCTTCAATCCTAGGCAAAAGTTGTGTGTTTTTCCTTTAAAAGGCTTACACATTGATCTTTTTCTCTGGTAATCTTATCTTCTTTCTAATTACTCTAAAAGAAACATTTCTATTGGTGCATTTAAAAAGGAATCATTCTTATTTCTTGCTTTATGCATTTAGTGAAAAAGCATACCCTCTCCTATTCATCATTTGCTTCATCGAATGTAACCTTTTTGATTTGGGCTTAAAATTGGTTGAATTACATTCTGATTTGCTGCATTTAGCTCACATTAAAATGAGGGCAACCTATATACTGGAATTCATGCCTAGCTGATGGTTGACACAAAGAATCGTAGAAAGAACATTCTCTCTCTTTGTGTGTCTTACCAAACTTACACAAAATTGAAATATACACATCTTTCTTAAACAACATTTTACCTGGGAACACCTGTCTATGATCACATGATCAAATTGGTAGTACACCCCAGCCATTACCTTTGTCAATTCAATATCTCGAGAGGATGGCCCACCCCCACCATAACATACATGAAACCTCTCCTTTTAGATATCCTTCTTCGTAGGAAGCCTTCCTCACCAAAAAATCTATTCTAAAATTCATGAGTCAGTATTCTAAATAACATAAGCTTAACACATTAAAAACCACTTGTTAGGTACATGTTTTTAGTGTTTGATTGACGTGTGTTTTGAGGTGTAAGGATACGCTTCTCCTTTTTCTATTCTCGTTGCCTTACACACTCAAAAATCACAAATTGGAGTATTCGACTTCATCCGAGTGTGTCAGACTTCATTGCATCATCTCCAGAACTCCTGTTGATTATTTATCTCACTAAAATTCACAATAATCCATTTTTCTACATTTTCCATATTTCACAGGAATCGCATCGGTTACCCCCGATCAACATCGGGTTTGCTTAATCGACACCGCTTTTACTGTTCTTTTGAATTAAATTACCTAATGAACCCTTATCCCATTTTCTTTACTATTAGAGTTCCTATGAGTCTCTCAGATTTCTTTGCTCAGTCAACAAATCATCATACAACTTCTTCATCTAACTGTCAACAATCTTTGCTTCATTTGGTAAAACTATTCCTATCTCACAATAACCGATCTCGGTTACCCCTTTAACCGGCATCGGTCATCCTTAACCGCATCGGTTACCCTGTATTGAACATCAACTGATATATTACCCAAATCTACCTATAGACACTTGTTTTCTTCATTCTTACTGCCCCCTGTGTCATCTGCAGGATACATAATCATCTGATATATACCCATTCACATGGCGTTGACTCGCAGTCAAGCCGGTGCTCTTATATTTCACGTGAATCGTCAACAACTCCCGCCTAGTCCTTCACCACCTTATGTCCTGTCACCTATGGATCCAACCTTACCTACCATTATTGCTGTGTAGGAGACGAGTAATTTACATGGCTCCTTGATCGAATCCCGTGGCCTTACATTTCTACCTTTCCCACTCTTCCACCCAAGACTCCTCAAGTCGGTTGATATACGACATACCCGTATCCATATCTCCTACGATTATTCCCACTTTTGCATTAGCCCTTAATAATGTGGCATTACCTTCACCGCTTTACCCCTAGTGGTTTCATAGCTAGGACACATACCCTCCATGACTACTACGTTTGCAAAGTATCACTTGCACTTGTCGTATCTCGTTGTCCCCTCATCGACCACCTGTGCCATGACCCCATCCACACCCATTGTCTTAAAAATACCCATTGCAACACAACCACCGTGGTATCGGTGACCCCTACTCTATTCTAGAATATTTTCCTCTCCATCCCATAAACACCGCCCCCCCGAATCGCTACTAGAGTCACTACGACCATCCCACCTACATACACATACTATCAACAACCCCCTATCTCATTTATCACCCATTTTGGATACATGCCTACTATGTCATTCCCCTATTCTAAACCTCCCTATTTAGCATCACCATACAATGGAGTGCCACCCATGTCACATGTTCAATACTAGTCCCTTATGCCATAGAGGGGGTCCCCGCACCACAACTTACCAATGACCTTATTAAATTGATGATGCAAAGGATGTAGACACTATAAGCAACGGTTTCCAGCTCACACAATTCTCTCACCTATGATGAAATCAGAATAAGCCCATTCATCAAGATATCCCTATTTTCCCATACCATGTACATTGGGAAATGCCAAAATTCAGTCGTTTCAATAGTAAAGAAGACCCGCAACAACATTTGTAGTCTTTCAAACATGGGTGTTACCTGATCGCCCATGATGATGATTTACTCCTATGGACCTTCCCAATGTCCCTGACATGACCTACATTAGACTGGTACAATAGGCTACCAAGACACTCCATCTACTCATTTAATCAAGTAGCCTAAGCCTTCCTAAATCACTTCTCCATCAACATTGTTACGAAGGTTACCATGATTGATCTTTATTCCACATGACAGTAAGATGATGAGTCTATCGCTGAATTTTTCACTCACTGCGCAACCTAATTAACCAACTCACATTTAAATTACATCAAAATGAACTCATAGAGTTGTTTACTTGGGCTTGTGCAAGACACATCTCACCAACTCTGTAGGTGCAAACCTTTCACACTTTTGATGAGGCATTCACCATGACACGGAAATTGGAAATTCATGCTATCGAAGAGAAGAAAATTCAACTTCGTAACAAGAACATCGTGTTCAAATCAAATGATGCTTCCTCCTGCTTTAAATCCTTGGCCTTCTCTTCTAGCTCTTCCTCCTTCTTTTCTATCTCTTCCTCCTTCTTTTCTAGTTCTACTTCTAGAAATCTTATCTTGTCATTCCATCCAAAGAGCCTAGCTTCAACCTCAACTGAGACCTTGTTGAGCGCATTGCATAACTGCTCATCTAAGAGCCACTAAGCATTTACCAAGGGGTTGTCTCCTTTTGACTCAAGCATTTTCATTAGTGCCCCCTGGCTTACCTCAAACTCTAGCTCATCGATGTGGGACTCAATTTCCCAAGAGAGCATCTTCCTCATCCGAGGGTATGTACCTTCTTCATCGAACGACTTCATTTCCATGATTTGATCTATTGGGATGGTGCTTTGGAAGCGCATGCAACACCTTATTGGGATCATTAATGTAGCTCATTCCTTGCCTCTGGATCTCCATGCACTTTCCCCCTGTGCATGTGCCCTTAGGAACTATTCGATAAAATAGGGCATCCCGTCTTGCTTGTGATCATTCCCCGCACTTTCTTCCTTATCCTCTTCCATCACTATATCAGTGCTGTGCTCCAATTCTTGTTCTACCAAGGCCTCGATGATTTTTTTTGCTTCTCTTTCTACCGCCTCATTTACTTGCTCCTGTGTGAGGCTTGGAGCTTTGTACTCATGCGTGCTAACCTCCTCACTTCTTCCCATGTCCTGGTTGCCTTCCTCCTCTTAGCTACCCTTGCACCACATGAAAAGGAACTCATGTTCTTCTTCTCTACCCTCTTCTTTTGAATCGTGCATGCTGAAAACAAGTGGCTCTTGGTCCCCTTCAGGATCATCTTCTTCATCGTCATCCCTCTCACCTATGTATTTCTCCAAGCTCTCCATCTCCTCCGAGTCAGCTTCCTCCATCACCTTCTGTTTCTTCCTAATTGGGGATTCCAGTATAGGATATTTTTCTTTCTCTTCCTCCTCTCGATGATTTCTCCTCTACGATAAGCTTTTCCTATGCTTGATGCCTCTTCTTTGACTAGGGACCTCTTCCTACGCGTGTAAGTACTCATTCTAGCACTTGTTCCCGGGGTACCTAATGCCTGTATCTTGGGAACTTGGTGCCTTCTTCTTTATTTCCTCCATCTCCTTCTTCTTGGGTGTGGTCTTCTTCCTACCTGTTAGGTCCTCAGGTATAGCTATCTCATTTTCAAGATAAGTGCCCTT
Source organism: Taxus wallichiana var. yunnanensis (assembly GCA_018340775.1). Taxonomy (NCBI): domain Eukaryota; kingdom Viridiplantae; phylum Streptophyta; class Pinopsida; order Cupressales; family Taxaceae; genus Taxus; species Taxus wallichiana. The sequence goes on along the minus strand of CM031243.1, from coordinate 629,910,646 downwards.
CTCAAACTTGGGCCTTATCCGAAGGTATATACATGTAATGGACCTTCCTACAATAGTCGAGTCGTGGGGTTTTACCATTTGGACTTCGTGCGATAAGTATTTTTCCACGTATGCATGCTTGTTGGGGTAGACCAATGTTTTGCGCATCTCTGTGTGGTCTTGGTCCAAAACTTTTTGGACTCCTTGAATCTGTTAACTCCCACCTGGAAGTATTGAGATGTGAAGGTGAATGGGAGCTTGCACCATGGGCTCATGTTTTCATCCTCCAACTTAAATCTACTAATGAAAAGTGTTGGTATAATGTGAATGCAACTTCTCCTACTGTAAGCGTTGATAGTTGTTCCTGGTTACCTCCATTCTACCTTGAACGCATTCCTTAAGCACGTATACCATTTTTTAAGATGTGCCTTGTGAACGGGTGTCATGCTATCACAAGTGTATTTCTCAAATCTTTTTGTAGGCGAGGGGTCTTCCTCTGGGTACTCCCACATGAACTTATCTATTGCATCTGGTACTGATTTCTAGAGAACACAATGGTTAAGAGGACATTACCAAAGAGAATATTGTCTCCTTCCTGTGTCGTTGGTGATAATTTCATCTGCAATGTATGTAAATAGATTATAGATGATGCCCTTTGATATTTTTCTACAAACATTTAACCAGACTTGTTTTCCGTGTCTATCTTTATTATGCATTGAGTTTTGTTACCAGAACGCGCCATTCTCATCATTAGGTCTTGGATATCCCTAATATCAAAGTACCTTGACCCCTTCTTGTACGCATACACAACCATTATTTCCTTAATTGCTTCCTTGTCACACATGTCATCCTCTATACTATCTCCTTCACGATAAGGCCTCAGAAATCTTGAAATTAGTTGAGGGGTTATGTGCATCTTGCGCCCCCCGTGAAGTGAAAGTGGTCTTCATGCATGTACGACATTAGCCACTGATAGAGGCACTCTGGCTTTCCAAAGTAGGGAAACTCATAGAGTTACAATAACCCCACCTTCTCTAACTTCACCTTGACTTCATTGCTATAAATTGGTAACCCCTCAGGTGTTCTCTGAGTTAGTTAGGTGCACTAACTCCAACTCCATTTCCTTTTCAATCATGTTTGTGTGATGATTGTAGTCACTTATTGTCATTTTTCTCAAGTGGGATTCCCATTCCATCCCGAGTGAAACCCCATCTGGGTACTGCATTTTTGCATACCATTCTTCATTGGTACTTGCGGTAGTTTCTTGTTGTTTTCCCTTGCCCTTGCCCTTCTTAGGTGTTACTGCTGGTTTCTTGGTGCCATTGCTTGGGTTATCACTTCAAATTCTCTTCCTAGCTCTGCTCTTCTATCTTTTCCAAGTTTAAATCCCTAACCTATGAAGAATACTCTTTTCTAACCCGTGCCCTAGCTGCCAAACCCTAACTGGAATATCTTTTCATAAGACGATGCTTCTCCACAACTCTCCCCATGCCCATGAATTACTTCCCCCGGTTTGCAGATCCAAACTAGTCACTCACGGTTAAAATCTTCCAATTTTTCTTCACACGAGATCAACTTTGGAAACCCTAGTTCGCAAAAGCTCTTCCTTCTTCATATTCGTAAAGTAAATAATGAAGTTCCCAACCTTCTATTTATAGTTTTCCCACTTTTTAACATTAAATTCTACCTTACCTACCACCGTACTTTAACACTTAATGTGGATTTTTTCAACAAATTTTGACTTTAGTGCTTTAACTCATGCACCCAACCTTGCGCGGACAATTCCCCAACCTTCTGGCATGCAACCAATCCATCTTGATAGGAGACTCTTGTGCGTGTGTAACCATATTTGAAGGCACTTCTTCTCGTCATGATTTTTTCTCCCACCTACGTCCAAATTGTGTTTGTGCTTCTTCCTCTCTTGTACATGGATCCCCAATGTAGCCTTACCCTGACACCAACCATCCTTTTTCACCTTTCCTTATATGTACTTCCTTCACAGGGCCATTCAATCGGGCTTTCCAATGCAATCCTTCCTAGCACTTCACACTTCAAGTTCTTCCACCTTACTCCACCCCACACTAAAATGATGCATGGTCCTCTCGTACAATTACAACCTTCAAAAATTAATGAGATTACCGGTGCAACAAAAACAACAATGAGAAAGGGAAACACAAGAAAAGAAAATGCACTAAAGAAAATCCTAAACTAACTGGCAATACTGCCTTATTTACAAACACCAAGAAGACTTATTTATAATAGGGCTTCACTACTCCCCATTGAAATGTCCCAGCAATTTTGTCCCATCCAACGCTTGAATCGCACGTGCTCGAATGAAGGATGTATGAGATGATGTAGGGACCTAACCAATGGACTTTTAACTTTCCAACATGGTACGTAAACTTAGAATCATATAGTAGCACCATCTCGCGCAACCTTAAACTTCTTGTTCTTAATGTGATAATCATGCCATGCCTTTTGTTTTTTTTTCCGTCTTCTGTCTCCACTTGACGAGTGATCATCTTTTGTCCAATTGCATTAACTTGTCAATTCTTTCTTCCAGCACTTGTTCATCAGCCAATCCTCCTATGCGCACTATACGCAGAGAAGGTAACATGAATTCAACTGGTAGGACAACCTCCACGCCAAACACCAATTGAAATGGTGTGGCCTTATTCAACCTATTGTAGGTTATCCTATATGCCCAAAGAACGGCTGATACTTTTTCATCCCAATCTTGTTTGCCAACATCAAAAATCTTAGTCAATGTGTGGCTAAGTATTTTGTTAAACACCTCAGTAGTTCCATTTTCCTGAGGGTGATAGGGAGTAGTTTTGTGATGGGCCACCATGAATTCTGATAGCAGAATCCTGACCATTTCATTGAGGAAGTGCATACCTCTATCACTTTTCAAACTCAATGGGCATCCATACCTACTGATTATGTTTTCCCATAAAAATATAGCAACGGTAGCCACTGTACAATCCTTTATAGGTGTTGCCTTTTCCCACCTTGTCAAATAATCAGTGCAAGTGAGGATATACCGCGAACTAGTCCTTCGCGCCACTGGCAAGATTGGTCCGACAAAGTCGATAGCCCATTTCTCAAATGGTTCCACACTAGCTATTGGTCACAAGGGCATTTCATCCCTTTTTCTAGGTTTTCCAAGGTGCTGGAAATGGTCACAAGCCTTGTAAAACTCAATGCAATCTTGATAAATGGTCTCCCACTAAAGCCCTGCGAGTAGAATCTTCCACGCGGTTGCATTTCTGCATAGTGTCCTCCTACAATCCCACCATGCGCTTATTCCATAATTGCAATGTGCTCATGTTCTAGTACGCATCGACGCAGAACCTCATCACGACCCATTTTGTACAGGTCTCCACTAATTATCATGTAGGGTGCAACACGTATGGCCAACTTCTTCTTTTCCAAGGCCTTCATTCTGTCTGGTGCCACACTTGTTTTGAGAAATATTGCAATATCCTCCAAATCTAAGGGCATGTGCCATAACCTAAATAGTTACACATATGGCATAGTCTCTTCAATACTCTACACGTCCTCCCCTGAATCAATCCTAGATAAATGGTCAAGTCCAATTACTTTTTCCTGGTTTGAAAACCACCGTGAACTCAAATTCTTGGAACAATAGTACCCACCGACATATGCACCCTTTTAGAACGAGCTTGTTCACCAAGTATTTCAATGCCATATGGTTAGTGTAAAATATAAAAGGGGTTGCCAACAAATACTATCTAAATTTATGAAGCACGTAGATCATTGACAATGCCTCGTACTCAGTCATAGTGTAATTTTGCTCCACTGGTGTCAATTTCTTACTTGCAAAGCACAAAGGATGATAAAAATCCCTTCACCAGCCGTGCATGTATCTTTCCAATGGTGGTCCCTGAGGCATCCACATGAACATGGAAAGGCTTATCCCAAGAAGGGAAATGTAGGATGGGCGCAGTGATAAGCCTATCCTTCAAAGTGTCAAATGCCTTTTGTTGCGCCTCTCCCTAATGAAAGGAACTTTTATGTCTAAGAAACTCTTCTAAAGGTGCAATGATCTTGGCATATCCCTTGATGAACTTCCTGTAGTACCCCGTATGCCCAAGAAATCCACACATTGCACTCGATTAGTAGGCTCCCTCAATCCCACAATTACTGTAACTTTTTACAGGATCTACTAGTATGCCCTCCTTACATATGATGTGCCCCAATAATGTTCCAAACAGGGTAGAAAGACACATTTCTTAATGTTGAGGGATATCCTCAACTGTCGACACCTTTCAAACATCAGCCTTAAGTTGTCACAATGGTCCTTCACTAACCCATATACTTGTCCAATCATCTAGGTAGACTTGAAGGAATTTATGGATGAAGTCCTGGAAATCTTATACCACAATGCATGAGAACATAACAGCACATTCCTCAATCCAAACAGCATGACCATATAGGAAAAAATTCCCCACCCAAAGGGCAAAAGTTGTCTTCTTTTGATCCTCCTTTGCGATCCTTACCTAGTGATAGCTTGAGAATCCATCTGTGAAAGAATAGACCTCACGCCCGTCACTCCTTCTAGGATCTCTTTAGTAAATGGGTTTGGGAAACGATCAATGATACATACTGCATTTGGGTCCCTATAATCAACATAGATCCTTATCCTTCCATCCTTCTTGATGTTAATTACCATTGGACTTATCCATTCAAACTCTTTAACAACTTCAATAATGCTCGACGCTATCATCTTATCTGTTTCTTCCTTGACCGTCACGCGTAGGTTAGGATTCATTCATTATCGTCTCTTCTCGACCGAAGTGCACACCCTCCTTCAAATTATTCTCATTTCCCCCAAGGAATAGTGAACACCTTTGTGTTCATGATACCCACATGGGAATAAATCCTCAAAATCATGTAAAAGATCAATGATCTTAGAGACTTCCTTCTCTAACCAATAGTCTCGATGATAGCCTCTTTAGGCTCCTTGTCTAAGCCGATGTTAACCTTATTTGTCTTTAAAGGCTCATGATAGGCACGCGCCCATTCATCAGCACTATCTACCACCTCGCGCATCCCTACAGAATGGTCAACATCCAAGTTTTCTCGCTTCTTCACCATCAATAACATACACCATCTTCCCCTTTTCTTTTTCCAAACACACACGCTCAAGTTGTATCTCTTCTATTTCTTCTTCCTCAAAGCACACCTCCAAGCCAGGTTCACCTAGCAACTCTAGTAGCCTATCTTCTGCCATGGCACTATCCCTAATGGTAAGGTGCTTGACAACCTACAATGCCTTATCCACCAAGGGTTTTGTACTCTGATACTCAAATGTTTGAATGAGATCAGCCACTAACTCTTGCCAATTCCCTGTCTGGCGGTGTGTCTCAGAATGAATGTACCATACGCACACACAACCTTGTAGGGTGGAATACAACTTGTGAACCCATAATGAAGGTGGAAATGATTCTGCGCTTCCCATCCAGGCTGCCTCAAATTCTTGGATGTGGAAGGAAGCGGTCTCTTTACCATGGTAGTCTTTTATAGTCAGGTGCATTGCTCTTGTAAAATATTACAGAATGCAATTCTCACCTCGTGCCATTCCAAGAGATTATCCCAATGTGTTTCCCACCATTGCACAAAATTTATGAGTAGGAAATAACTTAACATCCCCTTTGTTCATTTTCCTCCTTCCACTGAGCTTCCATCTCCTGAGAAAAGACCTCGGGAGGGCTCTTACCGAGTACTTAGGTAGCTTCTTTCCTCCTGGCACCGAACTGCATACGACTTTGTCACCTTTGTCATTGATCCCCTCAAATTCCATCCGATTAACTCATATGTTCCATGCACCCAATTATCGCATGCTATACTAGTGGTGTCACTTAGGGACTGAGCATCCTCAAACTGGATAACTCCTTCTGTGGGATGAATTGTCTCTAGATCCCTGATTAAGCGCACATATATTCTATCTAGGACCTCTTCTCCCAAAGTTTCAATATAGGGTGTTGATTTCACATTAGCCAGGGGTATGATAACCCGTTCCTCCTCATTTTCAAAGCTTATGTATCCCTTATTGAACCGTAGATCCACATTGTTCTTATAGCACCATAGGCACCCAAGTAGTATTGGGAAATTGTCTACCTCGGCGAGTGCCAAGACTTTGAAGTCCCCAATAAACTTAGCTCCCTGAATGGTGATGGTTGCATCCTTTAAGACACCGATGGGCATTTCCTTCATTTTTTTCCATATACAACACATTCAAAGATGGCTGTAATGTAGGCCTTCCCATATGATGCCATGCATCTAAGGTGAGAACATTGACCTCTGCGCATATGTCAATGAGGATATTACTAAGGAGCCATCCATCCATGACTGCATTTAACATGATCTCCCTATCATAGTCAAGGTTGTGAGGGGGAAGGTTTGCATGCAAGACCTTCCTCTCATGCTCTTCCCCGACGTGTGGTACCTTCTCTCTCAACCATGCTCCTAGCAAGGGAATAATATTCTCTTGCCTTAGAATTTTACATACTTCCTTGACCTCATCCAGGTCATCCTTTGGCACCTCGACCTTCCTTCTTTGCTCCTCCCTCTTGGACTACTCCTTTAGACACTAGATTTCTCCTTGTAAAATCTGAATGACGTCCATGGTTTCTTGATATACCTCCTTTTGATGCGTAGGGTTTGGGTACTTCCCATGTACCACTTCTTCCCTTGAAACCAAGTTCTTTTGCCTTGGTATTTCCTTTGTGCGTGTAGCCTTTTCTCTTGTTGTTACCATAACAGGTCCAAGCTTACATCACGTGTCACCCATGACATCCATTGTGTGTATGACTTCTTAATGATTACCATTGTAGCACCATTTTCTTTTTGGTGCTACTAATTCATATGCTCAAACAACTCAGGAAATCCTCATACTTGTGCTTCTTCCCACACCATGAGCATTGCAATAAATCTGGGCACTCACGCTTGTAGTGGTATGTAGACCCACAATTAAAACAAGTTCCATGTGGGAACTCACTCCTTCCTCCTCCATGGTTACCACAACCACGTAATCCTCCACAAAATCCCCTTCCACATGTACCTCCATTTGTGTGATCCTCATAATGGTGGTCATCATTCTTAGAATTGTTGGCAATGTTGTTCTGCACACCCCATGATCAATGGCCTCATGGATCTGGTCAATAAGCCTACAACCCTTAGTGTCATGGGTCGTAGAGGTATAGATATTATAGTAGCAAGACAAAATTTTCCACATTTTACACTGTAACAAGGGACATCTACTTGCATCATGGTCCCTATGAAAATTTCATAGTCTACTATTACAAAGGCACTGCGTCTTTCTTACGGGGTAACTATCCTTAACATGCTCTTCTACTTCACAATTTGTACACCTCATACTACTACGAGTCTCATAAGATGAGTTCACAAACAACCTCTACAAATGCTTAGCCATAGTAGCTATTTGAGCTTCTAGGAATGGGCTAACACCAGTATCAACACTTCTAACAACTTTGGTGCTTAGGGCGGCTTCTAACGCCTCACACGGATCTATGAAAGTTTTATGAGATAAAGCTCTTCTAAAAGGTGTTATCAACCCCCAAAAACCATTGAGCATGCTGTGAAGGGTGAATGTCATATGATAATTTTGACAAGAGGGTTTTGAACCGTGCATCATACTCCCACACACTCTCTACCATTCCCTGTTAAATCTCCTTCAGGGCGCTGATGCTCTTCTATTCAAACTCAAGGATGTGGAATTCTGCTAAGAAGGAATTATTTAAAGTAGTATAATCCACCACCGTTTGATGAGAATCACATTTCCTATACTAGTTATACACGCCCCTTGCAACATCATTGCAAAATCGGCTTGCTTTCCACTCTAGGCTAGTGATCCCTTTTGCACGCCATATCAACTCACACTTGTGAACATTTTTACAACGTCTTCAATACCTATGTAATTTGACAAATGTAAAGACATCTCAAAGAAATCTTGAGGGGGTGGTCAGGGCCCTTGTCCTCCTAAGTAAGAGCCTTTATTTCCTCCAAGTGTTTCCCCTCTTGCCTAATCCACTAGATCCTGTGCCTCCTAACCTACTGCACCCACCGATCCACCAGGTCCTGTTCCTCCTAACCCACCAGATCCATGAGGTCTACCAGGTCCTATAGTGGTCGTTCAAAGGGTCCCCCAAGTTCCATTGAATTGCATACCAATGGTCTGTGATAATGCCCCACTACTAATAGTGTACCTCGCACCACTCCCAGATGCGAGACCAAAGGCTTGTGTACTTGCTCCTTATCCAAATATTCCTCCAAATACTAGAATAGTATGCCTAGCCATAGAAGTGGAAAATGAGAAATTATATCTCCTAAGCACGATCTGTCACTTCCACTGATACCAACTAGGTCAACGATACTCCTTCCTTGATCTAGAAAACCAAGTGCCATGGTTTGGTCACTAGGTGGGTTCAGATGCGTGCTAATGAATCTTCTCTCTCTATGCGACAAAATCTCATTAGAAGCTGAAGGGGTCTCTCTTACGCACTTGCCAAGATGGGGTAGCACAGACTACTTAGGTTCCACATCCTCTGCGTGAACCTCAACTCCTTCCCACAATGTCTTCCTTCATAGATCCATCACACCTACAACCTCATGTTGTCTAGAAATCTCCCTTTCATGTGCTTCATTATACTTGAGTCGTCTCTCCTCCCTTTCTTTCTCCATCATAATATCTTCTGCTTCCTCCACCCTAGCTTCCTTGCCCAATGTTCAGAATGGTTTAGCCATCCATTGGAAATGCTTCTAAAATCAAGGTAACAATCAAAATATTCATTGCCATATGGATAACATGTAGAAATGATCCTTTGGGCTCCCGTAAAAACTTAAACTCAGCAACTTCTAGACAAGAATATATAGAAATAGTGTACTCCAGAGTGTAGCTAGCTAGTACTCCTTTCCACCAATGATCCACAACATGATTCCACGTCAGATCTGCATCTTACAGCCTCTGGTATTCTTCTTGGGTCCACACGCATGATCTATAATACTAGCTTGATCTAGATGCATATGTCGAGAGCGATTCATACATTTCTACTGCAAAGAAACAAAAGAAAGTTTCATAAAAATCATGGTAGAGGTTTTCTCCTACCCATCTACGTGCATCAAACTCAAGTCAAGTGCCAAATCTTTGAGAAAATTCATCCTCCATGCTCTTGAACCATGATTCAACACTTTCCAAAGTTAAACGCTCTATCATCACTCATCACACAGATCATGATGTATGTCATTTCCCACTATAACTTCAAAAGAGTCTCGCAAAGGAACCAAGATGTAGTTATTTTTACACCCACCAAAGAATAAGGGAATCCCATGTGTACCATCCTATCACCCAAAGTCTGGGGCGCTTACCCAAGGAACACGTGGGTGTTGAGTCTCTCTCTTATGTGAGTTGAGTGGGAAAACATCATCTATGATCCAAAATTTACAGGAAGTGATTGGGAATGAAACATGTGAACATCATAGAGCTCAGAACGGCTCTAGATCATTGTAGTCATTACAAACAAAGATACTTTAATAGACTTTAAAGAACTGAATCAAAACAAAAAGGGAGATGCATAGGAATTCATATTCATCTTATAAACATACATGAAAAGGAACTATGAAGAATCATGTATGAATCTCGAACCAAGAAGGATCATATTCAATTAACTTGGTAACCTCATTACATTCATTAGACTTACTACAAATCACCACATTATGGCAAACCAAAGTCATGCATCATAACTGGATCCATATCATTTAGCTCTCAAAAATAAATTTAAACCCCAAGCCCTTGATACATCCTTCTCCTATATTTCATCTACCCAACCCAATATGATTCCTTATAGCATTTCTACATAGCTCCACTCTCTATTGATCTCCCTATATTATATCTGATAATTCTATATATATCCCTCTCAATATCTCGATCTTTGATTCCTTTTTCTTCTGGGTGTTTGCATTTATAGGCATCCCGAAGTGCCAACTCATCCTTCTGTGGCCTCAGATCCGGTGCCAAGTGTTTGAATGTGGTCCTCCATGGGAGCATGCTCCTCCAAGCCTAAGCTCTCCACTTTTTTCCATGATGTCTTCTAGAAACTTCTATCACAAGGCATATTCCTTCCTAGGCCAACTTGTCGCCAGGCTAGCACCTTATCCACTCCGCATGTGCACTTGGGTCATGCTTTTCTCGTGTCCTTCCCGATATGCCAAATATGGCTAAGTCCGAGACCTTGTCTTCCAACGGCTGCAACACAACCCTTCTAAAACCCTCCTAGAACCTTGCCTTGCATGCCTTCTCCTTACGCGCCCATCCTTCAACCTAGGCCTTGCACGCCCATGTGCCGTTGTGTACTTAGCCAATGTTTTAGGGGCCCAATAATATGTGAATTCATCAACCATCACATCATTTTTCATTTTGGTGTTCCTCACTGCCTTATCACTAATAATGGAAAACAATTCAAAAACAAAACCCTACGCAAACTATGTGATGCTTTTGGCATCCAACTTGGTTTCTCATCACCTTATTACATGTAAACCAATGGTCAAGCCGAATCAACCAATAAAACCTTGAACAAAATTCTTATGAAGGTAGTCAACGATACTGGGAAATATTGGCATACAAACATCCCTTTCACCTCATGGGATTATCGTACTAGTATCCACACTTTGATGACTACCACACCCTTTTCTATGGTCTATGGTACAGATCCCGTCTTACCTCTCGAAGTCCAGATTCCATATCTTCGCATCTCACTACAAGACATCCTCAACGACAATGAATTTTGCCAAAATTGTTTAGCTCAACTTGAGTTATTAGATGAACATCGTCTCAATGCTCTTGACCATCTCCAAATTTACCAAAAGTGTATCAAATGTGCATATGATAAATGCATTCACGAACGAACCTTCTAGGTCAATGACCTCGTCTTGAAAGAAAATCAACATGTAACTAAAGAAGAAAAAATTAAACTGGGAAATTTTTCTCCTAATTGGCTTGGACCCTATATCATTACCCATCCCTATAGATTAGGTGCTTATTGTTTGTCTTCACTCGAAGGAAAACCCAAACTTGAGCCCCTTAATGCCTTGCATCTTCGACCATTATATTATTGATCTCAAGTCCTATATCACTTTTTGTCAGTTGATTGCTTGTCCCTTGAGCATTTTTCACCTTCCATATCACCCATTTATAGGATCCATGACTAAATAAGAATCATGTGATTACCCGTCACCATTTTAGCCTTGTCTTCAATATGCCACGTCTCTACTCATAGCATGATTCTCATGGATACTTTTCATCTTCTTTGAGATGGAATCCCATGGTCATTCATCACTCGAAACTACCTTTTCATAGTTAATATTTGTGTGCTATGGTCTTGTACATTCTAAACAAGAACCTAATCTTCCTTTATAGTCTTGTCCATGACTTAAATGTCGAAAAACAAAAAGGGATACAATACCTTGAGTCAAACATCCAAAGAAAAGATGACACCCTCAAAAGGGACATCTCTTCACTCTAATCCCACCACTATAAATAGATCTGCTCCCTTGAAGAAAAGCTATATAAGGTCATTAAAAAAATATAATAAATATCCGTAAGCTTCCCGCATCGATCGATTCATGAATAGCTCAAGGAGATAATATACTCATCCCATATAGACTTCCCGCATCGATCAATCTATTAAAAACCAAAAAATGAAAGAAAAAGATGAAATTTTCATCATGGATTTGCCTATTTTTTATCCTGGGTTACTTGTTCCAAAAGACATGTTATCGTACACTAAGTTACGCTACACCGCCTATTCTCACCTCCTTTCCTTTTAGCCTAATTCCCTCGTTACTCAAGGTACTTACCGCAAATGTGACATTTTGTGATCATGCAACTTTCTTCACCCTTAGAATGGTCCATTACGTAATGCCTTTAGGGTCTTACGTTCATAAGCCCCTCTTAGGTATGGTTGACTCATTAGGGTTCTTATCAATTAAGCGGCTCTTTTACCACCTCTTACCATTTTCCTTCCTCATTACTTATTGATTATCCTATACATGGACTAGCTCATTGACACCTATATTTAACAACCATTCAATCATGCCTATGACCTACATTCAACCATGCCTATGACCTACACTCAATCATGCCTATGACCTATATTCACCCATGCCTAAACACCTATCAATCCATTCCTTTCCTTCATCACAATCTTCCCTAGCTTATGGGAGAACTACATCGCATGAGGTCCCTTTTTCACATGGACTATGTAGGCAACACTGAGGGCATAGGGCCCTTAGAGGTTATCTTAGCCACTCTCTCTACCCCGAACAATTCCCCTTTCCCTTTCATTTTCCTATTCACATTCTACCCTAGTTAGTTTCCTTTATATATCAATAGCTGGAAATTAAACCACACAAGCAACAATTGCTAAACATCTTTACCATCATAATTTATACATTCATTTCATCACATCTACCATTTCTCTACCATAATCATACATTTTCCTACAAATCATCTTAACATGATCCATACCATCACAAATTCCACACATTAATGACTTAGAAATTCAATCAACCATAAAACCTAACTCAACCATGCCTAACCGACCTAACTCCACCATGCCTACATCAACCTGACTCCAACCATGCCTAAACTAACCTGACTCGATCCATGCCTAGGGCCTGACTCAATCAATGCCTAAACTAACCTGACTCCATCATGCCTAAACTAACCTGACTCAATCCATGCCTATGACCTGATGCCATCCATGCCTATGACCCACCTCCATCCATTCCTAGGACCTAAATCTATCACGCCTAACTTACTTAGTTCCCATCACATGTATAACATCATCATCGAAATTACATATACACAACAATGCCATAAACATCATCATCACCATATATATAAATCATCAACATCTCTACATGTCTGCTCAAATATCTCCAATACAAATGTATCAAGATCATCAGGCACACAAGTCAATATCATTTACAAAACATCATCATGCCAAGCAGCCGATATTATATACAAAACATCATCGACACGTAGGCCGATATCATATAGAAAAAATAAATATAGAAATCATCGACACGTAGGCCAATCCATATCTCATATAATCCCTATACTATCCAAAATGATGATATCCCTCGCTCCCTCGGATATCTAAGTTGGTCCCTCCCAACTCCTCTTCCACTCTTGTGTGGTGCCCCACACCCGCCTCACCATGTTGTGGGCTTCGATCTAACAATCGATTGCCCTCACCTGGATTTGGCCTCCATACACTCGTGGCCTCACCTTACTCCCCGCCTCGGGATTACCACCCCATGTACTCTCCACACTATGAGTGTGGGATCGGGTCCTCTCACTCGAGGCTTGTTGTGCTCGGTACTCTGCATATGAAGGGACATATATCCTTGCTGCTACCAAATGATCCTAATAATACCTCACCTCACGCAGGCATCCTTGAATCTATCCATGGGCACCATCCGAGGAGGTTCCATGGGTATCACCATAACCTCGTACTCGCCTCTATCAATAAGGGTCTTTGACCTTGTTCTTGTACATGTACCATGATACCCTATCCCTAAGCTCGTCCCCTTTGCTATGTCAAGCTTTGGTGCTCGCATAGAAATCTGGCCTATAAGGCCACACCCATGCCCGTAGTGGCCAAATGACCTTGCAACCCTATCACCTATGCCTGTAGGGTGGCCACTTGCTCCCCATCTCCGGCCCCACCCTGTGTGGGTACCATCCTCGTAATGTTGTGACCTAGGCCCAAGGGACACCACCGTTCCTATAACGTGGCCACCTCTTCCTGTGACCTCGCCAAAATTCCCTATAAACCTTTAGCATGGCCTTATAAGGTGGCAACCTGTCCTTGTAGCTTGTCCCTCTAGACTATGAGGGTGGCCACGTATGGTTGTCCTGGTTTGGGTGGCACTGCTTGTAGCTGAGCTACCCAAAACTATCTGTATCTGTCAGTGCACCTGACATCATCAATGTGTCGGTCCACTGGTGCCTCCTCTTACCCTATCGACATGGTAGGTCATGGAGGGGACATCGGCCTCTCCACATCATCCCTCTTATATTGTGGGAAGTTACGAGTCGGTACATCCTTCAATAGCCCTAACGGTGTCTCGACCCTATCTACGAGTATCAACCCATGCTCTCCCCCATGATGCCCCTCTATCCATCGAACCAAATGCAGCCCATTTAACTCTGTAAAATCTACCCATATGATGGAAAACCCACATAGGGCCTCTAAATAATGTCCACGATGGATAACCCCTCTAGTAAATGCTTTGGTAATAGGCTACATCATATGTAGCCACAGCGTCTCTACGCACTCCAATAATCGGCTCCCAATGCCTGTAACCCACTCGAACAAAACCCGGCTCAAATGCATCAACCTAGGGCATATCTAGTGGCCTCACACATACAATGTGCTCATATGCCCAATAGTGGAGAAGAAAGGTGCAACATAGGCTGAACCACCATAATATCCTATATGCCGTAATCTCCCCTCTACCATGTAACACCTCTACCTCCAACCTCTCCACCAATCCACTCACTATGCCTGATCTCATGGTCCCGCCCACCTGACTCCTCTCCCCACTCGGATCTCTCCACCTCACCTTGGTATGGTCCCACGTTGTAACATCCCCATTTTAAGATACTAGAACAAGGGAATTTTTTTATATAACATTCCCTGTTATGAATTATATAATTCAAACACACGTTCAAGTTTTAATAATTGTTCTCTGTCCAATTAATGCAGTTTGGATCACACAATTTCCTTTTAAAACTAATGTTCTCTGTTCACATATTTGTAATATGGAACACACATTCAGTGCCATTCAATCATATAACAGATACCATATGCTGTTGTAAATGACTCGAAGAACTACCGACCTCCCACTTTATGGCTCGGAGTTTCAACGATCTCTCATTTCATGACTCGGTGACTTACCGATCCTTCATGTTAATTCATGCATAGTATAATGAATATACAGGGTTCTTTTACCGTTTCCGGTTATCGAAGTGATCCATTTAAGAAGCCTATCTGAATATCTGTTACTGATATTCATCTGACATCCTGCATCTTAAACTAGGTGATTAGGACAACGCAACCAGCACTTGCGATACTTTGGCCAAATATTTTCACATGCTTTGCATGATCATATTCCTAGATGTGATACACACCAATGGAATACGTCCTTCACCTCACTTTGTCTATTATCTAGAATGGTCTTTCCTGGTCTCTACCAGTCCTTCCATTTAAGGTCAAACTCTAACCCCAACTAGCAATATGAACGAGTATAGGAAGTTACTCATGGTAACTAAAGATACGCAGACATACGGTGTCGTTCCTAGATGACTCTGTGTGTCTAGTTACCTTTAGTCCTCCGGAGTCACTCCGTATACGTGATCACATTCCTATCCCCAGCTAAGAACTTAGTATCCAGCTTATGTAAACTTGATGATTTAATTCGGGAGGGCATTGTAATATGTTAGCTATAACATTGTGTCATCATGAAGGACCCACCTTCACAAAGACACCATATTGTAGCTGGCGTATGTCAATGTCCTACGAAATCCTCTCATCAAGGGTACACATCCAGCTTAATTGTGATTGGTTATAATCTTAGTATTTAAGATCAACTTTCAGCAGCCATGCTGATCCTTTATCCTTGTTCTTGTTATAGTTGTATGTATCTAAGAGAGACTTAATCCATCTTCTAGCTTAATACGTATCTCCTCCTTCATACCAAAGGGTTGCATATTCACTTCTTGGTTCCTTTCTTAATCTTTGGACTAATCAGTCCATTATCGATAAACTTACTAAGTTTAACCTATTAAACTTAACCAAGTTTTCCACAACTGTAAACAAATTCAGAATTCCATCTTATTAGACGTCATTTAAACGAGGTCTAATTCTAAATGAATTTATTCATTTATCCTCCTTAACCTTACTTAGTTAAGGTCTGTTAACAATAGATATGATTTCCCATATCTTTATTTTCTGAATTTAAACATTCGAGGCTATTAACGGAGTCCGAATACAAGGTTCGGCTACCCCTAAGTTATTTGATATCCCTTAGCTTTCAAGCTAATCCCGAATACCTTCCAATTAGGATTTCGTGTTTATCTAAATCTTTTTAATGTCAATTCAAAATTCATCTTAACCCAAGTATGAACTAATTGCACATTTCAACGTAAAAGTTGCATTCAGGTAAAGAATAGATGTTATTTCCTTTTAAATTCATCCATTAACATTTGAATAATTCCAAGTCAAGGAATAATGTTATATTCTCAACTTATTCAACAATATCAAACTGATACAGTTATTGAAAATATCACACTTTTACTTGTATTCATCCATCAGATTTACAATCTATACATTTGCCACCCAAACGATGACTTTGTTTATATCAAACAACATTACAACTCATAAAGATAGAAGAATGTAACTTCTTCCTTTCTCATTTCTTCGTGGAGGAGTAATAGCTATCAATACAATCCATCTTCAGTTAATCAAATAAGTATCGGAAAACAACCATGTCTTCATTTATACTCAAGTTTCATCTGCAAAATTACTTGCATGCATCGCCTTCATCAATCGAGCATATTAAGCACTTGTCATTAAAATGAGGTGCTTTTAATTAACCTGTCTCAATAAAAGAACCTGCTTTTATGAAACGTTAATATTAACATCATTCAAGAATTAAATACAAAAAAAAAGGATGGACAACATATCAACTCAATCATCCAATAACCCTCCTAATCGGATAAAGGATTACTGCCTCTTTCCCAAATAATTATTACAAGAAGTAATTTCCTTCAACAGTTCCAGATTACAAACATCTGTAAGAACTAAAAACACAATTATGCAACTACTGTTCTAACATAAATGCTATCAATTCCATTCTCTTACAATAGTTGTGAATTCAAAAGATAGATCTTAACTAAAATCTAAACCGAATTATTGTCCCTTCTTTCATACAACTCATCTGATTTCAAGCAATCAAACGCTGAAGAGAACAAGCAAACAACAATTAAATACAAATGCTTAACCCAAGCAAAAGATTTAAATTGCTCCATAACAATTATAAATTTCCAACCGTATGAGAGAACAAAGATCATTAATTCAAATTATCCATTCACACTCTCTTTCTTTTCCTCATAGCTGTACTGAGAAGTTTTTAATCCAAACGTGATATCAATCAATGATAACAGTCCAAAGAGAAATAAACAAAAATCAATAATCGAATATAAGGGAGCAAGATCATATCACCTCTTCTTACTGTCTATCCAAATACCTCTTATTTAGAGCAGACATACTCCAATAGTATAATTCATTCAGAGTAGTATATTCAGTAATTGAAAACTACTATTACCTTTCCAAAAAGTTGACCAGAGTTCATTGCAACTGGTCTATAAACATTAGTACCAAAAGAACCTATAACACAATCATTTCCTTTTAAACATTTCACTCTACAGACATTCACGTCTTTATAACATGCAAGAGTGTACAACGACTACAACCAGTCACACTTTCATCCTAATAATGAGAGTTTTCACTTTCCAACAACAAAGAATAATTCCATTCATATTCTGTTCTTAATGAAAAAGGTCCACAATCAAAATATATATATATATATATATATATATATATATATATATATATATATATATATATATATCCTTGAGTTCAGCAAGACACAATATAATTTGCATGCTCTACTCAGTCTATTATATAGACTGATTTTTTGTTCCTCGTCAGATTAAAACTTCCTTCCAAACAGTCCTATATGAATACCAAGAACCAGCAGGCAGAATACCATATCAAATTAGTACAGCAAAGTAAGATGCTACAATAACCTTACTGTCCCAGGGAACCCGTGTTTTATGCAATGAAAAACATCAAGGAATTATAACTCGCATAATAGTCTAATTATATCACCACAACTTTGTTTTTCCCAAACGTTTCCACACACTGAACTCAGAAATACAATATTCGCATAACAATGCCTTTATCAATGCAAACCCGCATAGGGTAATAGATGCGCAAGCAAGGTACAGTCAAAACAATCTCAACAGCAAGCCAAATCTCATTTGTTTCATTCATTTGCACAGAAACACTAAGCCATGTTCATTTTCATGATGACAGTTCAGACTAGAAGATCAAACCGCATCCAAAATGCACAATAAAATCCTCTTTCCCATTACCTTGATTTCAAGCAAAGCAAAGAGAAAACATAATTCATTAATGATTTCAATAAGAAGAACAATCATTTTCTTCAAACACCCGAGAATACCCAAGTCGTGTTCATTCTTTTAAGGACAGTTCAACTAGACATACAAATCATCTCATCTTTTCATTTTCACAAGAATGCTCAGAACTCAGAAGTGATATTCATTTAGCTAATGTATTTATTAGCACAACCCAAAATGGTAATAAAGCGAATACCCAACACTGCCGAAACAAACCACACAGCAAGGACAGTGTATTCAACTTACTCATTATGCAAAGAATGCTCAAGCCGCGTACAACAAAAGAAAACGACTCAACTCGAAATCATCTCAACGTAATAGCCAAATCAAATAACCAAAACCCCCATCATAAGAGCAGGGTTGTTTTAATGAGACTATTAAACAAAAGCAAGCGGTTTAAGGAGAAGGGCTTAACATGCTTGTTAATTTTTCTTGTGGCTCGAAGAAAACCACGCCCACTGGAGTTGTTTCTCTCCACGATGTCCTCGGCCAGGCTTCCTAACTAGTCACTAACTTCCATAGGCTCAAGAATAGCCTTTGTTTTTCCAAAGAACAGAGATAATAATCAAAACATAGCTGGTTCGACAGAACCAGGGAGAAACAAAATGCAGAGCAACTAAAATCCAAATGCACACAGCAACAAACAATTTTCCTTTTTCCTCTATCCTCTTTCCAAGGTGAGCTGGTCACTAAGACCAAGATAATTAGTGCATTGAATGCACTGCCTTTCCTCATTCCTCATGCCACCACCGACTCGGGTTGGTGAGTTTCCAAATTTCAAATTTGCATATAAATTCCATTTAGTTTCTAAGCTAGTTGGACGCCTCCAACTTTTCTTTGTTCCCGCCAAACTTGGCGCTGTACATGTAAGGACTTCATTTACTGTCCCATTAAATTTCCTACCTTCCCTCCTTATCCTTTCCATCCACATGGGTCTATGCGTCCCCTTCCTTAGGTTAGGATTAGTTTAGGATTTTAATAGTCCATATCTAGGTCATTCACCTAGTTCATAGGTTAATGGAATTTATATCTATTTTCTCCCTTATGAAATCTAAAATCCATATAGGATAGTAGTTAGGGTATAAGATAAAACTTAGGGGTAGGTTAGGGTTTAATCCCCTAATATTTAATTAACTAGTTTCCATATCAAGTCCTTCCGCCTGACAGTCATATTCAACATTAAGCAGGACATTTCATCCTAAGTTCCACATACCTGTGCCACTTGCATCCAGGCCCTTATCATCTTACGCTATCTAGCATTACAACGGTGTGTGGTTCGAGAATCAAACCTTTTTCATTGGCATCTACGTACCAGATATTCATACCTGAAATCAGGTGCTGCAACATTTATATCAACCTTCAGTCTGGTTTAAAAGTAAATCGACAAAGCGATCATAAGAAGGCCACAACATACGACAAGTCTGTTGTCTCATTAGCAATCACACAAGCAATAATAACTTCTGTCCCAAGTATCAAGTTACAGCAAACAAGGGTCCAGATCAGCAACACATTCCTCTAAGATCAAAAGATGTGTCTTAACATATTTATCTTCATTTCTGCAGTTACAACATCATGAAAGGTAATTACCATGATAACTTACAAAAATCAAGGCGTTACACATGTACTTTTATCCCGACAAAGCATAACTTGTTCAATGCTCTGTCATTTTTAAATGTCTAACATGTACAAATGAATCCATATTATATGGATTTTTCCTTTTATATACCCACATCAACCAAACTCGCATCGGTTATACCTAGAACCAAAATTGGTCATGTACCCTAAAAATCGTGGTCAGTTGTACCTAAACCAACATCAGTCTTTTTCCATAACAAACCGTGATTAGTTTACCTAGATCGTCATCGGTTAAGTATGAAAATCAATTACTGTTGTGTTCTTGTCAATACCCTTTCCCATTTTTGACCAACATTTACCCTTCCCCGCCACTGTTTGACCTTACCCACCCTTATCGCAACCTACCTCCAAGCCTACATTACCTCTCCTTGTCCTTAATTACATTTAGGGACTTGTTATTTTACCCGTACCTTGGCCCTACCCATGCCGTGACCTAGCTACTTGGACCTAGAACATTGTTAGTGACCTATGAACTCATGTGCTCGCTATACCTTGCGACATTGTTACCCATGTTGTTTGACCTAATGACCTTACCTTGCCTATTTTCGTGTTGTTTATCCTGACCCAACCTTTGGTGTACCGAATATACCTAAACGTTCTTGCACCTAACCTATGTTGTGTTTCCACACCATATCCTATGCCTTGGATACCAAAATCACTTCAACCTTGTATAGATAAACCTATCAACCTTGGACGATGTAGAGTTTACAAGCTCTTCAACCTAGAACCGTGTCGCAGTTTATACCGTGTGCGTGCGTTTGACTACCACTACCTTTGACCCTAGCCCATTTACTTATTTTCCTATTTTTGACCTCTACCCTTTCCCACATTCGCCCACATCTACGCTCCTTTTCCCTACATCCACCTTTTATCAAACCACTCACCACTTCCATCTTCCACCTCACCAGTTCCTGGTTTGAGGGGGATCACCTTCACCCACACATGGGGCACCCACTTCTTATTTTTGTCGTATCGCTTACCAATACAAGCTACATGACAAAAAGGGGAAAATGTAGACACCTAAATTTGGTTACATTCCCCTTAGCCCCTAATCGGATAACCAAATTAAACATGGGAACCTAACCATGGCCCCCTTTCACCCCACATTAATAATTAATTTAATTATTTTAATTAAATTAAATACCCATCCTCACAATATCCATTATTTTATTACCTTAATTGACCTAATTTCCACCTCACCTAGACACCTCATCCAACCACCTCACCCTAGACCTATTCTTGGCATGTTTCCATAACTAACAATAACTAAGTCTTACTTTCCTTAATGAGCTAAGATTTGGTCTAACCCTAAAATCAATCCCTACAATCTCTCTAACCACATTCCCGCCCATTAGAAGGGAAGCTTCCGTTCTAATCCATGACAACAAACCAACTTGGCCCAAGAAATTAGAAAGATCTTCCCCTTTTAGTAAACCTGGGAAATCCCTCCTTAACTAATGCCGGTCACCGCTAAACTGATGCCGGTCAAGATGAAACCATTGTCGGTTACCATTTATTCACCTAAGCAACCTTGTTTTTAGGTTGGAACATTCTAAGAGCAAGAGGAAGAGAAGAGAGCTGTATGTAAGTAGAACCAGAGTCTTTTCATGCACCTAGACATCCATAGCCAACACCAGGATAGATCCGTAGAAGCATTGGAACTCACGGTAATATTATAGGAAGCGTCACTATTGCACTAAGCTCCATTCTATTTACCGATCATCAACACCACTCAACCATTGGACCTGTAACATTGGTAGTTCCTCTTAGCTAAAAGGAATATCTCACAATCAGCATTGGGTCAAGAAGTCGAATGCACACAACAACCCTCAACCGACTAGCAATAACATGTATTCCTCCTCAACCCTTACCCTTATCTATTTCATCATTCCAAATGTAAATAAAATGGTGAAACAATAATCCCAAGGTAAAGGACATGCTTGAGTCGAGCAACAATTTTTTTAAAAAATAATCAGAAGAACTTTGGAGATAAATAAAAGAAAGTGGGGTGAGCAATTGAAGTTTGTTGTTTGGTGACATAATTACTGATTAAAAGAGCTACTGGAAAGAGCCCATTTGAATTGGTGTATGGAACTCAAGATCTACTTCCCTTGCATATGTAATTATCTTCATATCAATTCATCTAACAATTGGAGGACCAAGAGGTTAGTCCCTATGATGCATAGATCAATCAAATTGTTGAACTAGATGAAGAGAGAAGAGAATCCCATCAAAGACATGTGAAGTTTAGGGAGAAAATGAAGAAACTATTTGACAAAAAGGTTACCCCAAGATTTTTCAGTGTAGGATATTTGGTGTTACTATGGGATAGTAGACATGAGGATAAGGGAAAACATGGAAAGTTTGATGCATTATGGATGGACCCTTATTCTATTGATATTAGGATCGACGAGCACACCTTCTTCCTAAAATATCTAGATGGGGAATTTCTTGAGTTTCTTGTTAATGATAGGCACTTGAAACATTTCCTTGATTGATTTCTCAGAATCAAGGTACACATCATTATACAATGTATAATCTTTTAGTTCTTTTTTGTTTCTATTTTTCTATTTTGGTTCATCCGGTCCTTGGCGGCTGGTTTTTGTTGGTTTCTCAGTTTGTCCCTGGGGTGTTGGAAATTATTTTTCTGCTCTGCAAGTTGGTGCTTGACTCTATTGCCCAATGGATTTTTTTTTGGCACATGGTCTATTATGTTGTTCTTGTGGAACTTGTAGGGAGTTCCCATCCCCAAGTCAGAGCCGGTGTTGGTGCTTAATTGTAATCTCACCCCTTTTTCATTTAAATTTTTAGCCTACCCGGTTTGATGCACTTTTGTCTTCCTATGTGGATGTGTAATTCTTTACCTTTATCGGGTGTCGTTGTCAAGTCCTTTCCTAGGGTCGTGGATCACATTGAGTCTTGGTAATATTTACAATCTTTTTGTTGGGTGTCTTCCACGATTGTGTTTCCTTTTTAAATCTTGTCCCAAAATCCATGGACATGTGGTCTTTTCTAATTGGATACAGCGTGGTAGGTCTATTTGATATTTTGATGCATTATGATGAAGGGCATGAAAGTATAAGGTAAATGCCTAAGACCCGCAAAAGGACATGGGCGGTGGTCTCAAGGCTCATTTGAGGTCCCACCTCTAGATCTTACCTTTGGAGTTGTATTGAAGAGACACGTGGAGGATTCTCACTGGCTTTGCCCATGCTTAGACTTTTCAATGACCGGTGCAACTTTGTTGGACCCTAGACACGTGGAGGGCTCGCGCTCATTTGAGGATCCACCTTTGGTTTTGACCTTTGGAGTTACGATGAAGAAACACATGGAGGATTCTCTTAGCTTTGCCCATGCTTAGAATTTTTAATGGCCAAGGAAACTTTCTTGGGCCTAAGACATGTGGAGAGCCTGCACTTGTTTGGGGACCTGCCCTTGAATTTTACTTTTGAAAGAGTGCCAAAGAGACACATTAAGGCTTTTGGCTTTGGTCTACCCATGCACTGAACTTTTCAAAACCATGGAAACTTTCTTGGGCCTAGGACACATGGAGAGCCTGTGCTCATTTGGGGACCTACCCTTGAATTTTACTTTTGAAAGAGCACCGAAGAGACACGTGGAGGCTTCCGCTGGCTCTTCCCATGCTCATAATTTTCAACATCGATGTAACTCTCTTAGGTTTTGACCACGTGGAGGGCCCGCGCTCATCTAGGGATGTGCCTCTAGACTTCACCTTTGCAGTTGCGCCAAGGTGATATATGGAGGTTTCCACTAGCTCCTCTTTATATTGAGAATTTTCAACAACCGAGGTAATTTTCTTGGGCCCGAGACACATAGAGGTCCCGCGCTCATTTGGGGATGTGCCTCTAGACTTCACCTTCGCAATTGCACCAAGGAGACACGTGGAGGCTTCTACTAGCTCCTCTTTGTACTTGGCTGACTCGGATTAACAACACAAATAAACAAAGGGGAAGCCCAAAAATTCCATAGTCGGAGGATAGGAGACCATGTTGTTGAGAGAAGTGCAATTGGAATTATTGTGGAGATAATTTTGTGAACCTAAGAAGGACGAAAGCTCTTGTTTTGAGTCAAAATTGCTTGAACACTTGTAGATAATCGACATACAACCCTGATAGGTCCCTGGGAGAAGGAATGAGCCAAGGTCCTTGAAATTCCCACCCATAAAGGAGGGCAAAATACATCAAACATGTGGATAGCTGAATTGTAAACCTTCCATTGCTATCCCGAGTTGAAGGTATTTGATTGATGTATTATAATCCATGTGAGGACACTCATTTCTAAGAGGTACGAATGCAGGTATCTATTCCTCAAGGTGTATTATCAAAGGTGAAAAGGATTTCTTAGCAAATCAAGCCATATGGAGCCACCTAAGAAGTATTAAAAATATATTTCTTGCATGAAAAGATAAAAGAATGATTAAAAAGACTGTCAAAAGTTATGACATGGTGCCCCAATCATATCTGATGAAAGTAGGAAATGTGAATGGCTCACAACTTTTCCACCTAGAAAAATAGAAATGAATATTCTTCTTTAAAGATTCATGTTTTTGGGGAAAAATAGGATGAGTGAGCGAGTGAAATTGTATAAATGCAACGAGAATACTCTTGCAAGAAGGGGGGTTAATTTTTTTGAGAAAGTTTGAGAAAACCATTTTTCCAAGAGACCGTCTCGAGAAACTCGTTTATTTTCCTATGTTTGTAGATTGAAATATTCAAGATGGTTACAAGTGTACAACCATTGACAAGTCATGAGATCATTGAAGAAACTTTCCCCTACTGATGAATCTAATGAACCTTGAATGAATTTGTGTTGATCATGAGCATAATTGTGTTTGCTTTTATTTCAGAATGTTTTCAAATAGTTATATATGTGCTTGTTGTAGTCTTACATTAGAAATCCTTTGAAATCACACAAAATCTCATCCTCATGACAAGTATTGTGGCATTTGCAATTATGTTATGAAGATATCTTTCATTTCATAATGAAATAAGTGATTTAAATTCACTTTACTTACATTTTAGTGATACAGATTGTTTTTCAGTTCATGAGTGTATCATGAGCGTGATATAGTAGGGGTATTCTAAAGTTTAATTGAGTCTTTGACACAAGCCTTTGTGTTGAATTCTTGAAGAGTGTATGAAATCATGCATCTATGGGCCTCCATTGATATACACCTCCTGGTTTAAGGAATATTTTGGCTATTTTGAAGCATTTTGTCTGTGAGTGTTCCAATATTTGTAAAGGTTCTCAAATATCTAGTATAATCAACTTTATCTTGCTTAACTTCCCACCAAAAACTTCTCAAATGATAAATCCTACATGAACTACCCTTGTTTGTATTGTGTATCCACAAATATTTAACAAATTCCACTACCAAAATATGCAGAGACAATCAGGTTTCAATTATTGTCTTTAGTAACCCGAACCTTGTCCAGGAAACATCTCCACTCTCTAGTGTGACAACTCGTGAGAGTTAGATTGTGTTGTATTGATCATATTTTCTCAAGGTTTTCATGAAGATTGTGCAAAGAAGGATCTCTTGATATCCTTCACCAATATGGGTTACAAAATGGGTCCTCTCACCCTAGTTGAAGGTACAACCTAAAGTAGTCAGGGTAGGTCGACCCTATTCACGATGCTATCCATTTCTTCCATTCCCGAGAGAATGAAGAGTCACTAAATCCCTCCCTAGCTACAAAACAACTCACACTGATTTATCTTCCTACAAGAATCTTGTTCTAACTATGGTGTTGCTCAGTCCGAAAGGGAGAATCAATTTGGGTACCAACATAGTAGACTATGTTTTACAATATAAGAACAATTTTTCTAGGATGACCAATGTGCTCCTAACTCAAAACTTTAAGATTTATTTTTCTGAAGTTTCTTACCACCTTTGCAAGAAATTTTCATCTTTGAGACATCTCCTTCATTTGATCAATTATGTCATACTCTTAAATTACGTGAAGGAAAACTTATCTCTATGGGAAAATTCAAGTATCATGATCAACCTTCATAATATTCTAATTGATTTCAAAGAAAATCAAATTTCAAGCCATCTATTAAGACCATTGAAAAAAGCTAATGTTAACGTTGTCTCTTGTCTTGAAAAGTTTCAATAGAAACCATGAAAGTGTAAATTCATGAAATTTCTTTTTGCCCCGATATTATATTACCACAACTTATTGGGAGTAATCTTATTATCCTTCCTCCTCCACTTCATCTAGACCCATATCTCCCTAAAGAACGAAATTATAACCAAAATTTTAGATGCGATTATCATCAATGTGTTGGGAATTCTTGGATCATTGTTTTAAACTTCGTCATCTTATTGACAAAATTGAAATTTAGCTTCCTTATCCTTCGACATCTACATCACCAATGAAAATAAAAATATAAAAATATTTAATGATCCTCTTCCTAAACATGACAAGAAAGTTGTTGACTCTTCATCTAATCATAAATATCATGCGGTGCCTCTTCCGTTATCGCCGGATCTTGATTTTCTAGTTGTCAACGACGATGCATCTTGATTAATTGAAATTAACTAAATTTAGGTTAGCTAAGAACTAGTTAATCTAATCTAGGAGGACATATAACACAATAGATAAATATACTAAAACAAAATGTAAATTTAATAATCAAGTAAACTAATAAAATCAAATCAAATCCTAATATGCAAGAAGGCCATAAGGAAAGAACTCACCGATAACCGGTGTGACTATCGCAGAGTGTTGCAGTCCGACTTGAAATTATAGGAATAGGAACAAATCTACAAAAGTCCTAAAAATATTGTACTGGAGGATCTAAGTGGAGTGGGGCACCTAGAAAAGGACTGGGAACCTATGGGCACTTTGGTAAGGAATCTGGGTGCCCTAGTTTGTGAAAAATCTTGGAAGGTGATCTAAACTCGCTTTCTGTCACATCAATTATTCTCAGAGTGCACCAAATTCTTTGAATATTCCATGAGGAAGAAATGACATGTAATAAGATAAAAGGAAGTATTAAAACCCTAAAAAAAGATTCGAATGAATGGGTCCGACTAACCTCAATCACACAATAGTGGACTTACTAAACCAAGCGTTGCGCTATATTTTAGACCTGGATGTAGTTTTGGTGTGTGTGTGAATGTCATGCCCTAGGTGTTCTTATGTCAGTTGCACTTTGTGAAATAGTGAGCAATAGATAAATGTAGAAAATGTAATAGTATGTGTGTATGGAATAAAATATAATCCTTCCCCTTATGAAGTGTGATGTATATGTTCTAGCTTTTACTTTGATGATGGACCTATGTGGATGACAATGCAATAGATGGATGCAAATTTAGATGGAGTGATAGTAGTGTATGATGTTAGGTCCCTCATTATGGTCTCATAACATTATATTTATAGGTTATCTTGCTTTAATTTCATAAATAACCCCACAAAGTCCGACCACAAGAAAGATAAATATAAAACAGCTAGAAGAGGCCCAAAAAGTTGTAGGAAAGTGATAGAAGGATTGGGGTGCCCCCAGGTGGGACCAGGGCACCCATAGGCACCCCAATAATAAATTTGTTTGCCCTAGTTACAGACTAAAATTATGCACAATGTGCAAAAATGGCTGGGAATATGGGTTCAATAGGTCATAAATGTTGAAATAAAATAAATAAGATGACCAAAGGGATGGGGGTTAATTAGTACTTTCTTCACTCAAGAACCTTCTAAATAGTAGTATGAGACTGGGATAAATAAATGTCTAAAGTGCATGATTTTGTGACTACATTTTCCCCACTTTATGTTGGTGAGTGGAAATATTAGTAACATAAAGTAGATAGAGATGCATACCTGATGTCCATGAAGAGTGTAGTAGAAACATGCCAAAGGAATAGAAAAATCATGGAATGATAAAAAAATATGGAGGAGCATGGAAACTATAGATGAAAAAGGTGCAAAGAAAAAGTGATGAGAGTGAACCTAGGGTGGAACACATGTGTGTAGCTACCACAATGTGTACCTGCATGGTTAATAAAGCATGTGTGTTGTCACGAATGTTGTTGTTGTTGTCATTTTTTGTTGCTTGTTATACCCCCATTTGACTGTTTGTTTCTCATATGTCTTGACTTGCAAGAGAAACTTATCAAGTAGTCAAATATGTATGTATGTAAAACACACATGTATATGACAGTATGTGAAAATGGAAATGTAAATGTAAATGTAAATGGAACATGTGCACCTGATCCATGTAAAAAAAGACTAGAAGGATATCCTGTACTTCTTGGGTTTTTTGAGAGATCCAAAGCCACTAGATGAAGTAGTGTAGAGAGGCACACCCACTATAACCTCCAAGCTTGTAACTTCTCCATAGAAAAAATGTGTAGAGATCTCTATACTGTCTGGGTTTTTTGGGCGATCCAACACAAATGGATGAAGTAGTGAAGAGAGGCACACCCACTGTAACCTTCAAGCTTGTAACTACTCCACAGAAATGCTAATGACACCATGTCCTATAAAATTTGTTGTGTATGGGGTTTGTAGACTGGTATGAACCCACTTGTTGTATGTAACCCACAATGCCAAGGGTGAAAAGTGCACCGAATCGAACCGTGTCAATACGTTGTGTTAGTAATTAGAAACCCCAAATGGTGGCCCCCTCTTTAGAGGCGCATGAAATGTTGTCGATAGGAGACATGCAGCCCCAAAAGAGGGCCAACCACATGTATGCTGAAAATTTCTTGGTAAAAACCAAGGCACGCACAAACAAGAAAGGCTATCCAAAGACAAGTGTAAACACACATGCATGTAGAAAACAATGTATAAGCTACATAAACAATGTGTAAGCTACAAAGAAAAGTAATGTAAACATTCAAGTAGAAAAGTATGCCGCACACAAGGAGGATTGCAAACATAGGACATCACTCATGTTGTTGTAAGACATGTAAGGTCGGGATGGCTGCAAAACAATGAGACAAGTGTGCATACCAAACATAAGGCAATGCCTGCAAAACAATAAAGAAACAATAGAAGACAATGTAATAAATAAAGATGGAAACTAATATCCATACACAACAAATGTTGCACATGAAGCACTGTTAGCATATTTGAAAGATAGCTAGTATGTCAAAAATGTGTATAAGAAAGTAATTTAAAGTGCTAATTACAATATGAAACAATAAACACTGGAAGATACGAATGTGTGGATTCTTCCAAATGACCAGTGTAGGAAGGTTAGAAGGTGAGCATCCATGCAGCATGTAAGATACCTGTATCTACGATCACAAATAGAAGAAGGCGTGAATGCACATGTGTGGATGATATAGATAAATGACATACAATTAATCAAACTAGCATGTGTAATAAAGTGACCATGAACAAGCAAGAGTAAGAAAGAATAAAAGTAACCATATATGCAATATGTAGTGGATGGGTGGAATGGAATGCAAAATGGAATGATAGGAGCTGGGTGCCCTCTCGAATGGATAGAAGTGGATGGAGTGAGGTTCAATATTTTCTCCTCTCGGTAGTTAAGAATGAACCGTAAACAAGAATGTGTCATCTAGAAATGGTCTAGTAGTGTGTAAATCATGTCTAGTGTGTTGTGATGAATGTGTATATGTGTAGTGGTGATGATATGTGATATGTAAAAGAGATGTGCGTGGACCTTATAGCCTAAGCATATACCACTATGAGATGAGACGTGGAGTGATGATTTAGCCCAAGGTCTATATCACTATGAGATAAATAATAGGGAGTGTTGATATAACCTAAGGTGTATACCACTATATGATGATAAAATAGGTGAAAATTTATCCTAAAGCGTATGTCACTAGGCTAGTAGCATCATATGGTGAAAAATGGAATAGTAACATGTTGTGAATGTAAGTTCCATTTGATTTGTAAAACCCTTGGTAGTCAATTATGGATCGATGAACTAAAGTGTGTCATCGAGATAGTGAGTGCAGTATGCGTAGAAAATATTGTAGTGTTGTGTGATCGACCATGTGATGTGATGAGTGGAATGTGTAAATATGCTATGTGTAGAATGTCATGCAATATGTGTAAAATGTGTAAGGTATAATGCATAGGGAAATGTATTGTATGTAGACATAATAGTAATGTAATATTAGACTTATATGTGATGAAGGCTAGTAGAATATATGTGAAAACACGTGACATAATATGTATGGTATGTAGATGTATGAGGTGAAGAGATGCAAATGGGAAAATGTTGTAGAATGTGTAACATATAATATGTGATATAGTATAATGTGTAATGCATATAGTGTAGTGTATGGGGTTTAGTGTAGAAGTAATCCCTAAATAGTCAAGTGTGAATCAAGCACAATAGTGTGTCATTGGGTAGTAGCACTATAATATATGATGAATATGCCAAATGCGAGGATATGAGTGTATAAAAATATGATGATTGTGACTATTCTAAGAGGAATTATCTCGAAATGTTGTGATTGTGATGTAGAACTATGTAGATATGCTAGAATAAGGGGGAATTAAGTGTTATGCCCCCAAAGTGTATGTGAATAAGTGAACTATCTAATGATGGTGAAGGATGAAGGTGTTTCATCTACCACGGGAGGACAAAGCATATATGATCACACTCTAATAAGGGAGGTATAGTAGACAAATGGTGTAATGTGGAATGAATCATATGCACATGCGAGGGATGAATGTGTGAAGTAGATCATGGCATTACAAAATGATTCAATGATATGATTGACGATGAATTAAAAGGAAATGGTGAACTAATATTGGTAAATGATGGACTTAGTGATGTCATAGATGGCTAAATAGAAGGATATGGTAAAATAATTGCTAGAGGTAATTTTTTATTAGGTGCTTGAGTAATCCTAGCCTAATACTCAAGAGAAGCAAGAGCTTCATGGGTTGTATCGTGAGTATTAGGATGTTGTGCAATAAAAAAAAGGCTTAGATGCTCGAGGTGCTTGATCATTCATGAAAAAAATGAAAAGCGTTATCACGATGTCCATTAATTCAGTGATAATGGAAATATGGATGACCTCAAAGTGTTTTTCTATTCGATAAGGAGGGTAATAATGAGTAGGTGGTAGGGTGACCAAGCGATGACTAAGGAGCTGAATAAGGATGTCATGTGGTGTGGTATTATGTTCAAATATGAGAGGTTCAGAAATGGCATGCCTTGAGGTTCGGTTAGATGGTAGGTAGTGGACATAGATTGCATATGAGATGTAGAATGAGCACAAACATGCGATGGAGAAACATCCTTAAGTTGTTAAATTTCAGATCGAAGAGAGGTAATAGTGGATTCCATAGCCTAAAAATTATCTTAAGATAAAGTATACAGGGCATGGATCGAATTCAATAGTGATGTGTTAGATAGATGATTAGGATGGTCGAGTTGTCAAAGAAAACATTTGAATGTAGGACTTATTTTTGTGGGTAGAATATTGTGTCATCATCAATAAAAGGAAGCAAGGGACGAGTAAAATATTCTAACAGATCAACATTATCATTGTCAAAATCATATCGAACAATGTGGGAAACTTGATAAGCAATGGTGTCATGTTGGTCAGTCAGATAACCCTAAACCCGCAAGTGATACATTTCCATGGCATATTGTTCATTAGTAAAGGGAGGAAATGGACACCCATGAGTATACCAAATAGTAAAATTGGGTGAGTAACAAAGAAAGGAGCTATTTCAAATGTGCACAGTACCAAATGACATGGGAAAATCTATATCAATATGATTGGTATCAAGTGTGCCTCCAATATAATCTAACCAATATTGGCCAAGAGTAAGTAGGGAGGAGGTATGATAACACGCAAGGTGAACAACAAGATGGAAAAACACATTCCATATGCAGCAGTGAGAATAATAGATCCATGATATAAATGTGAGTCATATAAAGGAAAATGGAGGTCTTCAAAGGTGAAACCAAGTTGAATGAGACTGTCATGTGAGCATACAATGGTTTTACAAGAAGTATCAAGCAGTATATGGTCCCAATAAAAGCCATTCATGAAGAAAGTACAAGTGAATGGTGGGGGTACTAATGGTGATGGGGGTGATGATGTGGGTAACAAAGAAATGTCCGTGGACTAGACATGCCCCTAATATGGAATAATAGCAAGAGAGAAGTCAAAAGCGTGAGAGAGAATTACATTTATCGTAAAAATGACACTCTCGAATGGTGATAAATGGGAGGGTGGATGGGTAGGCAAAGTCAAGGAATATTATAGAGTTGACCTTGTATAAGGTAGCATAACATTCGTGAGATGGAGAGATGGTGTTGGAACTCTATTAACCATATGAATAGAGGCATCGAGTCATGTGGAGCGTTGAGAGGATGTAGTCCAAGGACAAAAGATGGAGAGGTAGGAACAAACATTATAGTAGGAGAGTTTACTATGTGAATGGTAGGATACAAATGGACAACATCTTGTGAATCAATAATGGAAGGAGATTGTGCTATGTGGTCAGATGAAAGAACTTTTCCTATGTGGTCGATGAAGGAGCTTTCACTATGTGGTCGATGAAGGAGCTTGCATTATATGGTCAAAGGAAGGCACTTACACTATGTGGTTAGTGGAAGGAACTTTTGCTTTTGTGAGAGTCTTTTCTAGGATATTAGGATTAATAGTACATAGATAAGCAACAATAGTGTCATCTAAAGCTTCATTATCTATACTAGAAGATGGGAGTTGAATAAACGAAGGGAAGGTTTATAGCCATATGGGCGGAAGGAGTATTGATAAAGGCATGGCCAGAGATATCAAATTACAAAATGACTGGAGATTTAGAAGGATGATTTTTATCCATGATAAGAGTCGGGTTCACCAAAATGATTAACTAAAATTAACTAAATCTAGGTTAGCTAAGAACTAGTTAATCTAATCTAGGAGGACATATAACACAATAGATAAATATACTTGAAAAACATGTAAATTTAATTATCAAGTAAACTATTAAAATAAAATCAAACCCTAATATGAAAGGAAGTAAGGAAAGAACTTATCGATAACCAGTGACTATCACAAAGTGTCGTAGTTCGACTAGAAATTCTAGGAATAAGAATGAATATACAAAATTCCTAAAAAGAGTAGATCTGGAGGATCCGAGCGGACTAGGGCACTGAAATAGGATTGAGGTGCCTATGGGCACTATAGTAAGGAATCTGGGCACCACTGGTATATGAAAAAAACTCGGAGGTTGGTCTTCATAGGGTTGTAAGGTTATTTGAAACTCTTCCTTCCTATCCCATCAATTATTCTGTACTTCACCGAATGCTCAAAATATTTGAAGAGGAAGAAATGACCTACAATAAGACAAAAAGAAGTATCAAAACCCTAAGAAAAGATGCAGAATGAATGGGTCAGACTGACCTCAGTTGCCACAATAGTGGGTTCACTAAACTGAGATTTGTACTACATTTTAAACTCGGATGTAGTTCTGGTGTGTGTGTGCATGTCGTGCCCTAGGTGCTCTTGTGTTAGTTGCACTTTGTGAAATAGCGAGCAATAGATAAATGTAGAAAATGTAATAGTATGTGTGCATGGAATAGAATAGAATCCCTCCCCTATAAAGTGTGATGCAGATGCCCTAGCTTATGCCTTGATGATGGAACTATGTGGATTCGAATGCAATAGATGGATATAACTCTATATGGAGTGATAGTAGTGTATGAAGATAGGTACCTCATTATAGTCTCATAACTTTATATTTATAGGGTTCTCTTACTTTAATTTTGTAACTAACCCCACAAAGGCTGACCATAAGAAATAAAAATATTTAAAAAATGGCTAGAAGAGGTCCAAAAAGTGGTGGGAAAGTGATAAAGGTTCTGGGCACCCCGGGTGGGACCAAAGCGGCCATGGGCACCCAAGTACTAAATTTGGGTGCCCCAGTTAAGGATAAAATTACGCGGGATGTGCGAAAATGGCTGGGAATATGGGTGTAATAGGTCAAAAATTATGAAATAAAATAAATAAAATGGCCAAAGGGATGGGGGTTAATTAGTAATTTATTCACTCAAGAACCTTCTAAATAGTAGTATGAGACTGGATAAATAAATGTCTAAAGTGCATGATTTTGTGACTACAAATCTCCACCATTCATTACATTCTTTGATCATGATTATCATGATCCATTCTCTTCTCGACACATCACATATCAATGCTTCTATCTGACCTTGTGTAATAATATAATGATCGATCCATCAATTTTGATAGGTGTGTGCTCTATTGCACTTCTTATCACTTTATTAACTATCCAGTCTCTCATAATTCGTATCCAGCTTCCTAAATGTTATGGCTTTATCAAGATTCCAGCTATTCTGATTGGTCCTCTTACCATGTTTGTGTTATTCATTGTGGCACCTTCCATCAAAGGTCATGATATGCTCTTAGGTCTTCCTTGGCTATGTGCTGCTCAAGCTATCATTTCCATGAATCACTTGTGTCTAAAGTTCATTCAAAACAATCAAGTTATCACCTTCAAGGGTGTTTCATCATGCACACCATAGCTGAAGCCTCCTCTTAAGGTTTTCATTTCACTTGTAGAGCATCTAGGTCCCCTAGACCTATCAAATCTAAGGCAAAATATGCTCTTAGCTCTCCTATTCGTACATGACCTACTTGATCTAATCGGTCTACTAGTCCATCTCATCAGCCTAGGTCCATTACTCGGACGACTCCTTCACATAGGTACACATTGCCTCCTTGGTCTCCCTCATATAGGTGCACATAACCTCCTTGTTCTCCTTCACATATGTTCTCATCACCTCCTAGGTCTCATGCACATAGGTCTCCTTCACCGATACATCATCTATCTCATACATCACCAATCTCACAAAGCATGGTTACACACCTTTATCTTTGCAAACATTGGGTAGATGACTCTTACCCTTCACTTTTTTGGATAGCTTACTCATCATCATTCACTTGTGGTGCATCACACTTATTCTCCCCCTCTTAGCATTATTAGGTGTCTAACATTTCTACTATCATGAAACGTGTTTTCTATGTCATATTGTAGACACCTAAATTTGGTTACATTCCCCTTATCCCCTGATCGGATAACCAAATTAAACATGGGCACCTAACCATGGCTCCCTTTCACCCCACATTAATAATTAATTTAATTATTTTAATTAAATTAAATACCCATCCTCACAATATCCATTATTTTATTACCTTAATTGACCTAATTTCCACCTCACCTAGACACCTCATCCAACCACCTCACCCTAGACCTATTCTTGGCATGTTTCCATAACTAACAATAACTAAGTCTTACTTGCCTTAATGAGCTAAGATTTGGTCTAACCCTAAAATCAATGCCTAAGATTTCTCTAACCACATTCCCACTCATTAGAAGGGAAGCTTCTATTTTGATCTCGCACCAACAAACCAACTTGGCCCAAAAATTAGAAAGATATTCCCATTTTAGTAAACCTAGGGAATCCCACCTTAATTGACACCGGTCAAACCTAAAATGATGTCACCAATACGGAACCGTCGTCGATTACCATTTATTCACATTAGAAACCTTGTTTGAGAGGTTGGTAGATTCAATACTGAACAAGATCGAGCTACATGCAAGAAGAACACACATTTTTCCATGTATCCAGGCATCCGTAACCATCATTCAGATAAATCTAGAAGCATTGCACCCACAAGTAGCAACTGGGAGGTACCGACATGGCACCAAACACCATTCATCTGATCAACTGTCACCTCCATCCATCCATCAAACCTGCATCACAGTAAGTGTATCACTAACCAACATTGTTATTTCAGTTAGTAGCTTTTGTTACTCCTGTTATTAGTCTACACTTTGCATGTTCATTCTTCTATCCCTTACCAACCTGTAACCCAACCATTTTCTTACCCACACTACCAAATCACCCATCCTCACCTACTATTCATCCCTGAATACACCTGAGACTTCTATAAACCTCCTTATCCACCCTACCATCTCTATCAAATCCCATATCAAACCTCGTAATCATGAACTATTGAGTTATTCAAAACCCACAAGAATCGTAGTCGGTTATTACCAAAATGATGTCACATACCAGAACGACATCGGTCTCTGTGTTTTATACCCTACCCAAAAATAGAGCCAAACAACCTCCTACCAATTGACCTAAACAACCCAGAATCAGACCCTGACTAGACCCAATACCTTGACAATTACCTCCTCCTTTAGATCCAACTATAACCTAGCCTGTTGTGATTAGATTTGCTTATTGTACTTGAATGAGATACCTAAATCATATCAACTATAGTAGGAATTTATTAATTTCTTGCATTACTTTGTTTTAAATAGTGGATTGACAACTATCTAGGAAGTATCACACTTCTTGGAACTAGCATATGATAGGCAATCCACTGTCATATATCATTTAATTTATCATTTGTGGTCTTGTTTTCTATTACGGTAGTTCCTCCTAGCTAAAAGGAAGCTCTCAAAATCAACAAGGATCGAGAAGTCGAATGTGCATAACAACGATCAAAATAGGTATTCCTCCTAGCCCATAACCTTATCTGTTTCGTCATTCAAAAAAATGTAAAGAAAATGGTGAAACATATCTTTCTAAACATCAATACAAACAACTTGATACACTTTTATCTTCATTAACCTATTATGCATTCTAGTTCCATGGTTCATATTTGACTATTGAGGGTCTAAATTGGAAATTAACCTCACCTTATTCACTCTTTACACTCTATGCTTCATGATCAAATCATTCTAACATACACATCTTTCAAAACATATCCCAATGACGTACTCTTGTTCTATGGTTCATTCTTGACTTTCGATGGGTATTTTATAAATGAAGTCAATAAGCAAGACGTACTCTTATTTATTGACAATATCTTCCGCTTTGTCCAAGCAGGATCGGAGGTATCAGCATTATTAGGCAGAATGCCTTCCGCTGTGGGTTATCAGCCAACTCTTAGTACGGAAATGGGCTCTTTGCAAGAGAGAATAACGTCTACCAAAGACGGATCTATAACCTCCATTCAAGCAGTTTATGTACCTGCAGACGACTTGACTGATCCTGCTCCTGCTACAACATTCGCACATTTAGATGCTACTACTGTACTATCAAGAGGATTATCTACCATGTCATACATACACATCTCGATCGGGGTAACTCCGATCTTATCACATTCACATTGCATTCCATTCTATTCCACTCACTCATAGTATATTGCATATCTTTCTTGCACATTATTTTTGTTTATTTATACTCACATGTACAATTTTCTTACTATACTAGTTAGATATTTTTATGTCATTATATTTTTCTATATACACATGTACGTTCACTTGGTCTTTAGTTGTGAATGAAAAATTCCTATAGAGATTTACATGTAGCATTGATGTTTGGCATTATACCTCTTACCTATCATTTGGTGATAAAAATTTTTTTGGACAAATTGGTGGTTATCTTATCAACGCTTTGGGACTCTAGGTCCCTCTCTTGGGTGGTGCAGCTCCACTTATTATGCATGCATGAAATTGAAATTTTCTATGGCCATGATGATTGGGGATCCAATAGGGGAACTCTCTCCGACCCTATGGAAAAATCTTGTGGTTACTCGCAAGAGAGAAGTTTGCTAGGAGAGCAGAAAATGGAGTGAGAAAAAGAGAGGGGTATTAACATCGCAGGTATAAAATTAGGTTCCTACAACCAAGTTAACTTAAAAATTCCAACACACATATACTTAGATTTTTTTTTGCAAATAAAGCAACAAGACAAGTTAAGATTAAGAACTCAAAGTTTCTAAAATATCCTCATCAAAAAAGGCATGAAACTCCTTCTTTCTTCATTGATGCTTTGACAAAATTATGCATAGTTAGAAGTAGAAGAACATAGGGAAAGGAATTAGAAGAAATAGCTATCTCCTTTGTTTCTTCACAAGTAGTGATCTCTCACGAGTATAAAAAATTAACAACCCTTAAGAATAAGGGTGTCATTACATTATATAGAATCTAAAACAAATCTTTAGCTACCCCCTCATGACCTTTCATTTTTCCTCACAACATGTGACTTCTTGAAATTCTTAGGGATGAAATCAAGTTCCATTTTATATTAATCAAGGGAAAATTATTTCAATGTTTTTAAAGCCACATTTAAATGAATAAGACATACATCATGATTTCTCACAACAAAGAATAAGAAAGGGGAAGAGAAGAGGGGGAAGAATATAGAGATAATGGGATAAAAATCTAAAACATGAGTAGGGATACATCCACCTTCAATGAATATTTTTCCAATGATGATCACAACCTTTGCATGATGCACAGACACCCTGGACCACAAAATGAGTGTTCGAAACATTGTTATGAGATTTACCAATGCAAGCTCAGGATGAACACATACAATGCCCATGATGACCCTCCTTGAAACTTGGTTGATGAAATCTTTGACTTGTTGAACTCGATCTAACCAACTCACTTTGAATCACCCAACTCCTTGAGTGATGAAGATGAATTCACATGTTGTGCCTTACGATGCCCTATTTTCCTTTGTATACCATTACACTCAGGATGATGCTTCTAGGACCTCTGTGAAGTTATCATTCCTTTATTTGACCCATGAAACCATATCATTATCTAAACAATAGTCCAAAATTAATAAGGTGAGTGAAACTAAAACCATCTCAGAACTTTATGCTTCCAAATGAAAACTTTCTATTTTTAGAATATGAGACCATGCCTTGCTATTTTGGGACATATCATATATCTTCCTAGCTTCACCTTCTAAACCTTCTTCATATTTCATCCTCCTTTGTTCCTTTGATATTGGTACTTTTAGCACATTTCTATTTTTAGCAGTTATTTTTGGGGACCTGTTATTTTGGGAAAAAGTTATTTTTGTCTTACTTTCCATTTTACACCTTTTCTGATTGTCTCAGTGATCAAACTTGTAATTCGGGGGACTTGTCATTTATAGCATGTGGGGAAGCATAGAATATGCTATTTTTAGTAAGTGGAAAAAACAACCTTGGTTTGCGACGGGAAAAACTTTTTGGCTTTGAATCTTTGTCACGAACGCATGCTCTAATTTTCATCATGATTCACTCATTGAAAGATCAAATAAAAAACCAAAATTCACGCCCGGTGAAAGCTTGAGCACATAGCTACTAGGGCAGCCATTAATGAAGTCACCAAGAAGTTTTCTTCCCAACCTATGATTGATGAAAAATAAAATTCTCTGTGATGGGTTTTTTCTAGATGCTCTATACAAATTTGCAACTCTACCCGCTTATCGGATCAACGTCAAATTGAGGAAAAGGGAGCTAATGCACACAATTTGATTTCATTGTCATTAATGGTCTGATGCACCTTCGAAATTTCTATTTTTTTCATCATGGATTCATTTGGGAGAAGATAATTTTCTCAAAGTTTTATGAATATTTGACTATTGGTTTTACGTGTTATGAGTGTTTTCTCATTTTAGTTATGAGTTATGAGAGTGAGCTGCCATAAACCTAGGGTTTCATTTACTCACTCTCATGGTTTTTTTCTTAAAAGTATC
Organism: Taxus wallichiana var. yunnanensis; assembly: GCA_018340775.1. Lineage (NCBI taxonomy): Eukaryota > Viridiplantae > Streptophyta > Pinopsida > Cupressales > Taxaceae > Taxus > Taxus wallichiana. The sequence goes on along the minus strand of CM031243.1, from coordinate 629,871,171 downwards.
TTCATTTCTCATTGTTATACCACCAAAGGATGATGAAAATATTATGTATGTACTTTTATAAGTTTCAGCAGAAAACATCAATGGAGGATTGAAGGAGTTTCGACATTTGGAGAAAACTTGTGCATGAGTGAAAGAAGAAGTTGATGACAACACGATAGTTAGAATTTTTGCTTAATTTTAATGTTTTGGACTGGGTCACACTTTATTGCACCTAATACACCAAATATTTGGTGCACTTGGTATAAAAACATGCGCCCTAACCCTATTAGGCCACTTGGCGAAGCATGATTGGTTGTTGGGTTTGAGTGGGGCTTAGAAAAGCACATTTTTGGTCTGCTAGGGTCACATCCTGAATCGGGTGCTTAGGAGGATAGGGGTGCATTTTATTACACCTCTTGCACTAATTTTTGGTGAAATTGGTGCAAAAAAGTGCGCCCTATATTGATTTGTCCATGTGGCGGAGTGTGGTTGGTTGGAGTGGGGGTTGGGAAATGAAGCCCGGTAGTCTTATTCTGCGAGGAGCTGAAACTTGGTCATCTTGAGGGTCCAGGGGCTCAAATTGGGTAGGGGAACATTTTATTTCAGCTCTTGCACAAAATATTTGGTGCACTTGGTGCAAAAAAGTGTGCCACATTTTGATTGGTTGAGTTTTCCACTTACAAATTGACTAAATGTTGGAGCCTATGCAACGACTTGTCGGGATCATATCTGGAGCTTCCATTGGAGGTTTTTGATGAAATTGTATATTATATTTATTGGAAATGGAATTATTAATCCAATTGTGTGATTATAAAATATTTATTCCATCATTTACCCTCTAAAATTTAGAATTTTTGTTCTATATTTAAGGTTGTGCATGAGAAAAACTAGATGGGGACATAGTGGACCAAGATTTTTGTTTAGCATATGATTATAACATCTTGTAAATATCTTAATTACCTTTCTAATAATATTTTTTTGACTCCTAACCCCTTATGGATCTCTCAAAATTGCTTCTTGAAGCTCAAAGGTGGTTGTTTTTGCACTGTGCACTGCCCAGGCCTCCAAGACTCACTTTTGTTGAAATTCCTCCAAAGCTTTTGAATCTTCCCAAAAATGATTACACAATGTATTTAACTCTTTGATATTCCTCCTGATTTATTTAATACTTTCATTCCATTCCAAGGGGTGTGCACCAAATCTAAGAAGATAAAAAAGTCTTTCCCAAGATTTCCAAAAGGCTTGTCTCGATGGATCTCGCTTGGGAAACTCCTAAAATGACTGGGTATCCCTAGATAACCTATGAACACACTGAAATGATTGTTGAGAATGATTTAGAGAGATGGGATAGGAATAACTTGGGGGCTAGGGTGATATGAAGGAGGACTTAGGATTAATTTTGATCAAAAAAATTGAGTAGGGTATGGTTATCATACCCGAAAATTGAGAATTCTTTGGTTGCACATTTGCATGACAACAACTAGATCTAGCTTGTAGAAATGTCATAGATCAAGAACAATGAGGAAATCACATGAGAAATTTAGAATCTTAATAAAACCCATCACATTGACCAATACCTTATCCATTGGGCCATGTAGGATACACACAACTTGCAAGAGATAACTAGAAAGGAAAACACACACACACACACACAAGAACACAAACGAAGGGAAACACACCACACAACAAAGGGAAGAACACACAGAAAGGGAAAGGAGAAAAATACATAAATCACCTATAATATAGTGTGGGGACAACCCTCTTTCATTGAAGCACTTTTCTTCTTAGAGGTTACCTCGAGTAGTAACACTGAGCGATGTTGTTCCACAAAGCCATTGAATGGTTCGAGAAACTAGCCTCCTCTATTTATCTATTTATGAAAGCCATTTGCTTTCATGATTTTCTTTGTACTTGGTGGGAGTGATCCCACGTGATATTCTTGATACTCAAGCCTTCACTTAGATATTTCATTGCCTTCATTCCCTTTAAAATTGGTTTCATAGTTCCAATTGCATTCTATGTTTATTCACATAGTTGATTCTTCATTGAGCATCCCATATTGTCCTAGGGCTTATTTTCATTCAAATTAATTGAATATTCTGAGTTCTTTTCTTTCTCAGGTCTATGTTAATTTTCCTCTTTTCCATGAGAAACCTCAGACTTATCTTTTATCTCTACTCCACTACGAGGTGCTTAAAGATTGAATGGAGGATTAAAAATAGCCTCATACCTATCCTGTATGGCCATGCCATGAGGTAAGAGACCAAGAATTAGCTCGGGATATTCCACAATTTATACCACATCTAATATTTCCTACACGGAATTCTCCTTGGCTACTTCCTAGAGCTCATCATTGTATGCCTTTAAAGAATCTTCATTTTAAAGCTCAAGGCAACTATCTCTGGAGGGATTACATCATCAGCTCGTAGATCGATGCATTCTATCACTCCTTTTCAAGGAGATCCTTGGATTCAAGCACCTCAAAACTCCTTGTTTCAATTTCTTCATCATAGAAAGATTCTTTCTCTTCAAATGGGAAATAAAATACCTCCATTTCTTCGTTGTGTCTATTGCTATTTACTCAAGAGGGGAATCAAATATCTCCTCTTCCTTTATTTCAACATGGAAAATATTCACACTAATTGATGCTTCCAAATAAGATTTGTGCTTTTCTTGTAGAATCATGACTTACATCGGAGTTTGAGACTGAGCTCGGGGGTCTTCTTTTCTTCTACACTCTTACCGTTCTTGTACATAAAGTTATTTCAAACCTTTCGAGGGCTCATCACAGGTAACTTTGTCTCTCCATAGATGGCATGATCAAGATCATCTTCATCCCCAAATGGGAATGAGAATATCTCCTCCCTCTAGGTAAACATACAATCCAGTTTCTCCATTTGATATTCATCAAGAACCATTTCCTCTTCTTCATGTTTTGTATCATTCTGAAATTCGAGGCTGCCCTCTAGTAACTCAAATATCCTCAATCTTCTTCAAGGTCCATACCACGAATTTATGGTCTAATCAAGATGGGAATCTCATCTTCTTTCTCATTTGTTACAAAATGGTTCATCCTCCCGTTGTTTTGGTAGAGAATGTTAGCCCCAGGGCTTCCCACATTTTGCACTGTGTACCTCATCTTATTCTCTGAAAGCAATATTTCCATGTCTCCCTTAATCAGAATGGTTGTAGAAGACTAGTTCATATGGATTTTATCTCCCAAATGTTGGCAGAAACTTCTACTCAACAACATTTCAAACAGGGCTGGAATGTACTCTACAAAATCATCATTGAGACATTTTTGTACGAAAATTTGGCAAGGGCCACCTATGCATCTTTGAACTTCCCAAAAAGTGGGACTTATTTAAAATCCATGGAGTAACAAGAGCCATCGGGTGGAGTCATCCTGAGTTTGAGAGCCTTTGCGACCTTTACAGAATTACATTGTCGGAGCGCGAGAATATATGATGCAATTGTTTAGTACATATTCTCCAACGAGAAAGAAGACATAGAAAGGATAAACCTTATTGGGCTTGAATGCAATCAAAGAAAGCATGTTCTGTGATAGAGGTTTAGGTGGGTTTGGTAGTATTCCTTTAGAACGGGAGTTACAATATTGGGTATTAAACTACCACTCCTAAAGTATCGAAAAAAAACTCTCAAATTGTTTGAGGTGAGTCCACAAATATTCAGGTTTCGATAATGTGAACTTTGGTTTTGTTCACATATTCTACGAAGTCAAAAGGAGTAGATGCGAGAAAGGGGATGAAGGGACTAATTTCAGTCGGGATAGGTTTGGAAGTAGGGAAGATGTTTGGGAACAAAGGCTATATTAAAAGGTGCATTAGAAACCTTTGAAGCAATAGATTTTACAGGATTAGATTTGGATTTAGAATAGGAAGAAACATTGGAAGAATTACTTGGAATAGCATGTGACCTTGTGTTTGTTACTGGATGAGGTTTCTCCAATGTGGACTCCATGCAAGGTGGAAGACGAGACCCTCGACTGATTATTTTATTTTGTGGAGTCACCACAAGAGGGTCTTCAGTATTATTTTTCCTTGTTGTTGTGAAGGAAGAATATCTCTTTTGATACTAGGAGTGAGTAAACACAACACATGAGAAACTTAGTGCCTCTTCACCATCATTATCTTCGCTCCCTGAGTGATATTCAATGAGTCCATTTTGAGTGTGCCCACCCACTTCTTTTGTCTCTAGTAAATTTTTTCCTTCGCTTTCTTGTTTGAGTCCTTCATTTTATTGACTCCTACCACTTTCATTGACAAATGGGACCTCCAAGAAAGCCTTCTGGGTGATCCTACAATCTAATTTATGTTGTTTCTTTGAGAAGATATTTGTTAAAAAAATCCCTCTTCAACGATGCCGTCTAATTTTCCAATTTTTGTAGCAATGGATCTATTCTCTCATCACCTAGACACCGAGCCTTACCATTTGAATGGTTCTTGATGTTTCCAGAGAGGATGAGATCATCATAAACTTCAATGACCATCCTTTGCGCTTTTGTAAAGTTCCTCAAGGCTAAACTCTTCGTAGGAAAAATTATACTTGTAACATCCTCATTTTATACATTAGAACAAGTAATTTTTTTTTTTTTAAATGCTTCCTGGTTCTAAATACATAATTTAGAACTCACAAATCAAAGCAACCATTCTTATAACAGATAACCATATGCAGCTGTAATGACTCGGAGTACCTCCGATCTATTCATTCCATGACTCGGTAATCTACCGATCTATTCATGTGTATTAAGAGTTAGCGTTTTTATTTAACACATCCCTCTTGCGGCTCTCTTCCCTAATCTGGGATTCAGAATGCTCTGTCTAAGGAACCTATCTGAATAATTGTTACCATTATTCATCGGCATCTCATCCCTTAGACTAGGTGACTTAGGACAACGCAATCAGCAGCTTGCGATACTTTGGCCAAAGATTTGAAACATAATGCTTATGTCTCGTATTCCTTGATGGCATACTCATCAATCTGGAATACGTCCTTCACCCCATTCCTATGTTATGTAGAATGTCTTATACTAACTTCTTTCAGTCTCTCCTATCCCAAGTTATTCACTCGGAAACGGATTAGTAAGGTGACAACGTTATATGGATGCTCCCGAGACTAGGGATATGCCGACATACTTTGGTCAACCCTAGTTAAACCAAGTGTGTCAAGATACCTCCCCAGTCTCCTAGGCGCCTTATAACGTGACCACATTCCTAATCAGTCCCAGAGTAACTTGTTCGAGTTAAAGGTGTAAATATTAACGATCAATGCAAAGGGTGTCGTCATAAGTCACCTGCATTGTTGTATCTTCGAGAAGATCCTAATCTTCTCAAAGGTACAACCCTGCAGTTGACTTGTGCCATCAACCTTTAAATCCACCTCGAAAAGATCTACTTACTAATAAGTGTTACGCACGTTGAGTTTAAATTATACTAAAAGACGTTCCCCTAAGGTTAGCCTTTCCCGATCCCTGGGTTCCTCACCTTAGAATGACCTTTCTTAATAAAACCCAATACACAAGAGAAGTTACTAAGACTAGAGGTCCCATCAAGGAGTTCATAGAATATACATAATTCTATAACAACGAAATTGGACAATTACTCTCATCCTTCACATGAGATTGCTAACCAAACCCTTTTTAGGTTTATATTAGTTCTCATAACTGAATTTATATCTTACTTATTAATATCGAGATATAGTGATTAAGAATCCAATTAAATGTTGTCTTGACTTAGGTCAAGACTAGGAAGTAATAATTTATTCATCTTGTTTAACTTCCTGCTCAGGTTTATTTTAACCCTAGCTTCAAGAAAGACAGTGATCTAAATTCCAATTTTAGCTTTAGATAGAACATACCAGAACTACTAAACAATCATAAGTATTCAGTCACTTATTCTTGCAAGCTTACATTGATAATCACGAAAGTCTCCAAATTATACAATAATAACAATGCTCTCAAGATCTTTGAACCGAAGAAGGTCAAACTATCAAGATAAGAATACAAACACATAAGTAACAAATATCTCTCTCTATTCCCTTCAGGCTAATCAAATACATTTTATGCATTCAGCATACTTGATACAATATTTCAACAGAAAAAGAACATCTTTCCTCATATAGTACATTTAGAGAATCAAGCTGTAATTCATCATAAAACCAAATTAAACAATCTGAACATCCTATCAGATCTGCGTGCTTTTACCACTTACGGCAACCATCTGCAAAAATTGTCAACATGGGTCAGTTCAATGAACTGAGCATGATAAGCACTAACTCTTAAAACAATTGCAATCCACCAACTATTTTCATTAAACAACCTGTTTAAATGAGATCATTTCACCAAACAAGTAAACATATTTCAGACTATGCTTTTGTAATACAACATGACTATAAACACGTAACTCAAATTATCGTTACTGAATAGTCCTAGATACTTTTCAAATATTTCATCAAAATATTAGGGATCAAGAAGAATGAAAGTATCCAAAACAACTATCCATCTGAATCCCAAGGACAACAAACATCAGACAGATCATTACATTCAACATAGTAAAATGAATATCATAACAAATCATGATTCCATCAATATGTTAAAAACAGTTCTAACGGTTAGATAAAAATATCAACATATACTTTACAACAGAAGAGAAAGAAAACAAGTCATTCATTTTTCCCTTCAAACAAGCTCATGACTGTACCGTCTCCTCGAGAGTAAAGCATTCACCTTATACGCATACGAATAAGTCAGACGAGCCACAAGAAGAACCACAGTTTTGTTAAAATTAAATATAACAAACTCCTGTAGCTTACTAGCAGTACAGTAGCTCTCACGCCAAAACAGTGATGAATATCTATCAAATAGACTCCACATAACCTTCCATACGAAGCGACAAACAAGAAGATATTCAATGCCATCGCCTGTCGAGGTGCAGTCGATAGCTCCTTAGTTCAGTCAAGCTCGAGACTAGATATTCATGCTAACAGAAGACGTAATCATGTTCAAACACAAGAACAATCCCACTGAGTCGAAACTCACATCAACATTCAATTCAATATAATCCCTACTAAAACACAGCAAGGACAAAAATCAAGAATCGAACCAACATACAACATAACATGGCTCGAACAGTGCCAAATTCAACCAATACTTAAATTAAAGGTTTCATTTGAAGTTGAATTCATATGTCAACAAATCAAGAATACCAAAAGTACTCACAGCAAGAACTCCTACAGATGTTACAACATAAATTACTTTTCAGTGTCTCCACCAAAGTTGATAACATTTAGTATTCATAATAACAACAGCATTCACAACCCAGCTTTGAATGAAATTAAAAATACTAGACACCTTTCAAGGACTCCCACCATATCCAAAATCATACAGTATTCACGATATAGCTTCTACAGAAGCCGATATACAAGATAAATATATATTAAGGATTCCAACCGTGCCAATAATGATAAATATTCACAATCAGGCTTTATACAGAAGCAAAATACTAGTTTCGTAACAAGGATTCCAACTGAACCCCTACAACAATATTCACTCTAAGCTTACACAGAGAGGAAAACATAAAAAGTACACCAACTGAGTCTGTACCAAGAAATTTCTTGCTAAACGAAGGTATTCATAACAAGACAACAGAAGTCGTATTACCAGTTACCCCTCCAGGACTCCGACTGAATCAAACTACCAGTATTCACATCTATGACTTCTACAGAAGACCATAATATATGAACCATTCCAAGAACTCCACAGAGTCATTTTGTATATAAATAAATATATTGCAAACTATCAACGGGTTAAATCCCGTAATTGCAACACAAGGGAGGGAAAACAACTTCTACAAGGTCGCATTAAAATACTGTAAACACAGCAAGTTATCCGTTCAAAATAACCTAAGTATTATAGCGAAACCCAATAAGATTTTGTAACCACCACTTATATTACCACGACAGAACTTACAAAGAAGTCGAATTATACTGAACATTCAAACAAAAATCCAACAGTATCCTTTTCGACCAGTATCTACAGCAAGTATCGACTGTAGCCTGAACCCAACAAGGAAACAATTTATAAACTCCTACAGAGCCAATTTCAAATATTTTCCTTGTAACATTTCTTCAAAATCCAACCTAATGCAAAACACAAAGGTAATACATCCGTTGAAACAAAATTCACATCCATCAATGGTTTACTCAAAATCGAGCCGGTTAAGAAAATACAATGACAAATCACACAAGGCTACCATAAAACCAATCAACCCAAAATCATCTCGAACAGAGTTGTTCTAATGAAATCATTTGAAAGAAAGCAAGATTTTTAAAGGTTAGGGCCTAACATGCCCAGTTATTTGCTTAAAAATCCGAAGAACCACTTGAAAGAGCTCGTGCCTTCTCCTCTTTTTCCACGTTAGATTCAACAACAATAACTTGTTATTTCCATGCCTTATAAACTTTCCTTGCCAGAGAAAAGAGCTAGTTACGCTCATATTTGCCATGCAACACCAAGTAGACTAGTGCGAAGAACCAGTAATCAGACAGAGGGAAAACCAGAGCGCATGAAAAACCAAACAAACTACCAGTTTTCCATTTTGCATGCCTTCCCGTGAAACCCGAGCTCGAAGACCGAGTTCATTAATTGCATTTACTCCAAATTTCCCACTCAATTTCCATTGCCACCGACCGCCATAGTTGGCGATGGACAAATGAAATTCAAAGACCATATCTAACTTTGGCGACTCTGCCACGTCGGCTCTTGCTAGCCGTTTAAACTTCTACCAAATTACCTATCCTTCATGCTTATCCATCTATTTAATGCCATAGAAACTGCCGCCCATGGCTCGCACCCTTTCATAGGTCCCCTTTCTGCCTTGTTCAATAGTTAGGTTAGTAACTTAGGTTAGGATTTAAGATAACACTTAGTCTAACCTCCATAGCACAAAGTTACTAACTTAGAACATTTAGCTTATAGCTTAGGCCTAGGTTAGATTAACACTAATCTAACCCATAGATCATAGTTTAGTTTTAGGTTACTAACCTTAATAAATCCAGTTTAGGTCTAACATTTCAAATGCTCAGAAAAAGAACCTACAACATACATTCATGAACAGGATTCACTCCTGCACTGCCAATAGGCTAGTGGAATAAATGTATCTGAATTTATTACCTGGTCCATGATCAAGACCTTCCTGATATTACGATATCGGGAACCAATTCATTTAACACGATCAGCCTGAGTTAGACTCCGGAATAGCTTATTCAACGCATTCAGACCTTGCAACCTGCGTAAGGTCTATAATTTTAGTTCATCCCGAATAAACTTAAAGCATCACTTGGATCAATGCCACTGATCCAAGGCTGGGTCTTATAGATGGATAACTCCATAATTCATTCCGAGATCAGATTAAACTCAGGTGTAAAATGAAAGAAATAAAAGAGTCCAATCATATTCTGACTCAGTCAAAGATCTGCAATTTCAAAGAAGATACAGTCCATATCAAGCATGACTTCACAATCAAAGGAACACATCCTTTTACAAAAGAAATCACATATCAACACTTGAATGCTCAGGAGGAAGTAACAACAGTTCAGGGTGTTACAATACTTCTAGTGATTGAGTATTAATGAAGAATCTTTTGACGTTGTTTTCAGATGGTGAATCTTCTTTCCGTATCCTACAAAGCAACCGGTCAAAAGAGACACAAATTCTTTCATAGTTTCATTTTCTCCCTTCTTCATTTGTGCCAATTGAACAAGGAGATCTTGACAATCCTCAGTAGATTTGAATATTTCCTTGAACTTGGTTTTGATATCATTCCAACGAGTTATTGATCTGGTGGGTAAGAGATAGAACCATTCTACTACTTTTTCTTAGAGAGATTCCACAAACAATCTTACGACAACATCTTCATGTGTGACTCTAAGAATCCCGCATGATGTGGTGAAAGTGGTGATATGTTCTTCAGATGTTATGTCACCGCCTTCAAACTTTGGAAAGTTCTTGTAGGAACCTGTTGGTAGATCATGAAGAGGTAGTTCAAGAGTGAGAGGGACTATATTTCTTCACCATGGAATAATGGGTTGAGGTCTTTATGCTTGATCCACCATTGTTGTTTACGTTTCTTCTTCAGCTCTTTCTTCTACAAATTCTTCTTCAAATTCTTCTTCTAGTATTTCTTCTTCCTCTAGAACTCAATACACAACGGGTTGAAAATGAGATATTTTGAAGAGGGGCTATTAACAGGATTTTGGATGGGATTTCTAGGTGAACTTCTTGAAGACCTGGATGGGGATGAGGCTTGAGAAAAATAGTATGGATTATCTCTTATTTGTTCTTGTTGATTTTGCAAAGCTTTGGACTTGGAATCAACAACACCTCTCGACCTATTCAATGTAGTATATCATCCTTCAAATGACTTTGAGAAAATTTTGCGATGGGAAAATGAAATGAAATCTGCATGGAATGTGAAAGGCCATGTGCAGAAATCAATAGTGTTTCTTTTGAAATGGGCTTCCAAAAATCCTTTTTAGTATGGATTTTTTCAATTTTATTTTGAATTTTTATTTTTATTTTTATTTTATTGATCTTATGATCAAATTTTGGGTACACATTGCTACAAATTATGCCCCCATGGTGGGCGCCAAAAAAATTATTGGTGAGAATATGTTTGGGGGAAGATTTGGTGGTTATCTTGTCAACACCTCCGGGACTCTAGGTCCCTCTGTTTGGGTGGTGTAACTCCACTTATTATGCGTGCATGAAATTGAAATCATTAGTGGCCATAATGGCCAAGAATCCAATAGGGGGCACTCCACTAACCCTATGGAAAAATCTTGCAGTTACCTATAAGAGAGGAATTTGCTAGGAGAGCAAGAAAGGGAGTGAGAAAAAGAGAGGGGGATTAACGTTGCAGGTAGAAAATCATATTCCTACAACCATTAACCAAAAATTCCAACACACATATACTTAGAAGAAAACAATTTCACAAGTGGCAACAAGATGAGTTAAGATTGAGAACTCAAAGTTTCTAAAATCTCCTCATCAAAAATACATGAAACTCCTTTTCTTCATTGATGCTTTGACAAAATTGTGCATAGTTAGAAGAAATATCTATCTCATTTTTTTCTTCACAAGTAGTGATCTCTCATGAGTATAAAAATTAACAACCCTTAAGAATGAGGGTGTTACATTAAATAGAATCATAAACAAATCTTCAACTACCCCCTCATGACCTTTTATTTTCCTCACAACATGTGAATCTTGACATTATTAGGAATGAAATTAAGTTCCCTTTTATATTAATCAAGGGAAACTTATTACAATGTTTTCTAAAGCCACATTTAAATGAATAAGACAAATGTCATGATTTCTCACAACGAAGAATTAGAAAGGGGGAAGAGAAGAGGGGGAAGAATATAGAGATAATGGGAGATTGATATGAAGCATGAGTAGGGATACATATTCCTTTAATGAATATTTTTCCAATGATGATCACAACCTTTGCATGATGCATAGACACCTTGGACAACATAATGAGTATTAAAAATAGTATTACGAGATTTATCAATGCAAGCACGAGATGAACACATACAATGCTCATGATGACCCTCCTTGAAACTTGATTGATGAGCTCTTTGACTCATTGAAATCGATCTGAATAACTCACTTTGAATCACCCAGCTCCCTAAGTGACAAAGATGAATTCACATGTTGGACCTCCCGATGCCTTGTTTTGCCTTGGTATACCATTGCACTCGGGATGAAGCTTCAGATATCTCGTGAATTTATCATTCCTCTGTTTGACCCATGAAACCATCTCATTATCTGAAGGAGAGTCAACAAAGTACTAAGGTGAGTGAAAACAAATCCATCTATAAATTTCTTTTCCCAAAATGAAAATTTTCTATTTTTAGAATATGAGACCATGCCCTGCTATTTTCGGACATATCACCTGTCTTGCTCTAGTTTCACCTTCTGAACCTTCTACCAAATTTTTTCCTCCTATGATTCTATGATATTGCTATTTTTAGCACATTTCTATTTTTACCAAGTTACTTTTTAGGGACTTGTTATTTTGGGAAAAGTTATTTTCTATCTTACTTTCCATTTTACACCTTTTCTAATTGTCTCAAGTGATTAAACTTGCAATTGGGGACTTGCCATTTATACTATGTGGGGAAGCATAGAGTATTTTATTTTTTTGTGTAAGTGGAAAAAATGGCCTCATTGTTAGGAAATATAATTTATTAGTGCTCCATTATTATAGATATTATAAAGAGAATAATTACGTGAGTAATTATTCACATATTTGGTTGTATTATTTGATAGTTGTGATATTGTTATGAGTTACAACAATATCACGGATATAGGTAGATTGTTGGAGCAACTTCCTAGAATATAGGATTTGCATCTCATTATATATTGTATGATCCAGATTGGAGAATTTATGAAGTATTATTCTGTGTAAATCTTTGCTTGCACTTACATTTGGTGTCAGAGCGCTTGAGATCCAGAAATGCCTCTTCCATAAGTCCGGTCTCCATTCTTTGAGAAAGGATCCATGAGAGTCTTTTACAGGTATTTCCCTTTGTTTAATGCCATTTTGTGAAGTCATAAACGTGTACGACCTGTCTATTGCATGTGAGTTATCAGTGGCTGCGCACGTGAGAAGCTCAACATTTTTTAGAGATTATTTGGCTTGTTATTCTGCTCGGTTAACAGCTTGTGGCAGCGTTGAATCCTTGGTGATATCTTCAATTGTGGTCTGCCTCCATCCACACAAATCTCTTTCCATTAGGACAGATTTACCGAGTCTTTTCTTGCATCAATTTTGAGCAGACCGTATAGCACCATTTGCCCACAATTTTTTAATTTTTCATGAATACATTACACCAGATCTTCCACATTTCAATTTTAGACGTGGAAATACGTGGATTATGACTGTTTTGTCTATCTATCTTATGAAGTGCCATCATATTGAGCTTGCATTGATTTAAATCCCAGATTCAATCATTTCCTCTGAGATCATACTTATATTGTGTTGCAAATCGTGACTTTCGGTTTTAGATTGGTTACATTTTATTTTCAATTATTTCATTTGATGAATGGAGCTTTGAATGCAACAATCTGTATAAACACTATGATCTTCCTTTACATTGTTATAATCCACATGGGAGCGACTCATTTATAACAGACATACACTCTGATTTCTCTTGGCGTTTGTATTCTATTGGCACCGAATATGATAGATCTATTCGTGGGCGTAATATAACACTTCCACGTATTTTACATGCGAGGAATTAAAATCTAGTGCATGCACAACTGGTGATCAGGTTTTCTCAGCTCATAGACATTGACAGCAAATAAATATTGAATATCAGTTTTGTTGGTTTGATCTTTGATTTCTATGCAAAGTTCATATTTTGAGGCTAGATCATGTGCTCCAGGTGCATTTGAAACTCAATATTTGATCTGCGCTCTCGTGTTTCATCCATTATATTCTGATTTGTCCATTGGGTGATTCAGATCTGCTAAATAATGGTAAGGAATTATGGCTTTGTCATTTAATTCCAAGACATATTTCCCCAGAAATTAAGGTGAAGACGTGGAAGTGGAATAGGTCTTGTATTGCATGGTCGAATCAAGCATTGGATTGGACTCGACACGTGTGTCGTAATTCTGGTATTCAATTATTGTAACCTTGTCACTTGACCCCCAAGCTCCAAACCAACATTATACTCTCTTGCATAACCATGGTCATTGCGTCAAAAGGTTCCTAATATTAAAAAAAAAAAGAGTCTTTGAGTAGTTTTTTTGTTATCATCAAATTGAAAAGTAATTAAATATTACTTTTTCATCATATGTGTTCAAGTAAAAAAAAAAATAAAAAATAGTGTTAGTCTTTATCGTCCATTGTGTTCTAGTTATTGTCCTATCAATATTGTCCTTGTAATGTCATTGTAAAAGTTGTAAATTTGTCACAATTGTGTCAATTATCCAAGTCATAAATGTCGTCTGGTTAAAATTGTGTCATTAGTACCTTGTCTAAACGTGTCATTATTGAGAGTCTCATCAAAATTTCTTTGTGAGTTAAATTCAAAAGTTGTGAAAATAAAAAATAATAAAAAAATTGCCTTACGGACGCATTATTGGTGTTACCCAACGTCCGGAAAAATACAGTGTTTCACATTGCGAGAGGGAAAATATAATAAGTTCAATGTGGAAAAAATGTACTTCATGTTTACATCTTGTTGAGTTAGCAACATATCACTGGAGGCAGGAGGCATCGGAGGTTGGAGGTCATTCAGCGACCTCTCGTCAGTTGCCAACGACGAGGCCGCATATCAGCTTTGGTGATAGGTGTGTGTGTAGTTTGATTTTAGTGCTTCCAGTGTGGTGTGCCTCAGTTTGCAGTAATCTTGTTTTCAATAAGTGGAAATTTCACATTGAGGGGGGAACATCATTCCAATGTTCCATTTCCAGTATGTCTGCTTTTTCTATGTATGTATGAGCAACAGATGTCAAGAAATTTCCTATGTTATTCCCTATAGTGAAATGTGATGAGGGTCGATGATAGTACTTGGCACATCATGATGTGGTTGTAGGTAAACCACTTGAAAACCTTCATTTGTGGTTTGTGGTAAACCAATAACAAAACCACCATTCTTGGTTGTTGGTAATCCATTTGCAAAACCATCACTTTGTGGTTTGTGGTAAACCAATTGCAAAACCACCATTCTCGGTTTTTGGTCAACCGTTTGCAAAACCATCCTTGAGGTTTGTGATCATCCTGTGAAAATCACCAGATCATGAGTAGGTGCAAGTACAAAGGCAGGTTTTCCCCATGTTCGCACTAAGGGGGGAATGTTGGGAAATATAATTTATTAGTGCTCCATTATTATAGATATTATAAAGAGAATAATTACGTGAGTAATTATTCACATATTTGGTTGTATTATTTGATAGTTGTGATATTGTTATGAGTTACAACAATATCACGGATATAGGTAGATTGTTGGAGCAACTTCCTAGAATATAGGAATTGCATCTCATTATATATTGTATGATCCGGATTGGAGAATTTATGAAGTATTATTCGTGTAAATCTGTTGCTGCACTTACACTCATTTTGTGAAGGGAACATTTTTTTGGATTTGGCTCTTCATCGCGAACTCGTGCTCCAGTTTTCATCATGATTCGCTCATTGGAAATCTCATAAATAAAAATGAAAATTTACGTCTAGTAAGAGCTTCGGGTATGGAGCTACCAGGGTAGCCATTAATGGAGTCACCAATTTTTTTAAGGTTTTATTCCCCACCTATGATTTATCAAAAATCAACTTCTATGTGATGGGTTTTTTCTCTAGATGTGCTGTACCAATTTGCATCTCTACCGTTTATCGAATCAACATCAAACTAAGGAAAAGGGAGCTAGGGTACAAAATTTGATTTCACTACAATTATTGGTCTGATGTGCCTTTGAAATTTATGTTTTTTACAGCATGGATTAGTTTGGGAGAAGATAACTTTCTTAAATTTTTATTAATATTTGACCACCGTTTTACGAATTATGAGCATTTTCTCGTTTGGAGCCTAGGGTCTCTGTAGCTCACTCTCATGGTTTTTGCTTGAAATATCTTATTTTCTCACCATTGGAACACTCGAAGGATGATGAAAATATTATGTATGTACTTGTATAAGTTTTTTTAGCAGCATCAATGGAGGATTGTATGAGTATCCGGTAGTTGAAAAAATCATGTCCGTGCGTGAAGGAAGAAGTTGATGACAACACGACGCTTAGAATTTTTACTTAATTTTCATGTTTTAGAATGGATCTCACTTTATTTCACTTGTTGTAGTAAATATTTGGTACAATTGATGAAAAAATGAGTGCCCTAACCCTATCGTGGCCACTTGGCGGAGCATAATTTGTTTATTGGGTTTGAGCGGGGGGTTTAGAAAAAAGCACCTTTTTGGTCTATCAGGGTCACATGCTGAACTGGGGGCTTAGGAGGATGGGAGCCACATTTTATTACACCTCTTGCACTAAGTTTTGGCTCACTTGGTGAAAAATAGTGCACCATATACTGATTGGGCCATGTGGCGGATCGTGATTGGTTGGAGCAGGGGTTGGAAAATGAAGCTTGGGGGCTTATTCTGCGAGAAGGAATTGAAACTTGGTCATCTTGAGGGTCCAAGGGATCAAATTGGGTCAGGACACATTTTATTACACATATTGCACAAAATATTTTGTGCAATTGGTGCCAAAAAATTGTGCCACATTTTGATTGGTTGAGTTTTTACTCGAAATTGACTTACAGGTGGAGCATGTGCATTGAGAACAACTTGTCGGGATCATATCTAGAGCTTCCTTGGATATTTTTGATGAAATTGTATATTATATTGAATAGAAATGTCCTTATGAATCCAATGGTGGGGTTATAAAATCTTGGTTCTACCATTTACACTCGAAGTTTAGGATTTTTATTAATCCAAGGTTGTGCATGAGTAAAACCGGATGGGGACTTAAGTACGCCAAGGTTTAGTGAAGAATATGATTCCACCATCTTGTAGAGATATGAATTACCTTTTTGATAATATTTATTTTGACTCCTAACTTATTCCGGAGCTCCCATAATCTCTTGCCGAAGCTCATGGGCTGTTTTTGCATTGTGCACTGCCCAAGCCTCCAAGACTCACTGTCGTTGAACTTGCTCCAAAACTTGTGAATCTTCCCAAAACCTTCCAAAACTTATTGTACAATGTAGTTAACTCTATGATATTTATCCCTGATGAATTTATGAATTTTGTTCCACTCGAGTGGTGTGCACTTGCTTTGAGAAGATCAGAAAATGATCTTTCCCAAGCTTGCCAAAAGGCTTGTCTTGATGGATCTTGCTTGGGAAGCTTCAAATGACTGGGTATCCCTAGATCACCTATGAACACACCAAAACGATTCTTGAGAATAATTAAAAGAGATGGGATAGGACTGACTTGGGGGTTATGGTGATATAAAGGAGGACTTAGGATGACTTTTGATCAAAAATTTTGAGTAGGGTATGGTTGTCATGCTTGAAAATTAAGAATTTTCTGGTTTCACATTACATGACAACATAGTCCCATCGAGGCTCTTGGGGTAATCTACATTTATTTTCTCACACATGACAGGTGTTATCATTTCATTATATGCTACTTTTTACTTTTACTAGCACACTACTTATTCTTATGATCTACACATGTTTTGACATACTTTATATCTTTCTAACATGCTAACGGTGCTTCATGTGAAACATTTTCCTTAAGAACTTTTTTTCCACCATGGTTGTCTTATACTTTAATAGTTGCTATTTTCCATTGTTTTCCATTGTATTCCATTGTTTGTAGGATTTTCCTTATATTTTTTGATCACTACTTATATTCTTTTGGCCACCGTAGACACTAAATCACGCACTTTGGGTACATTTCTAGGTCCTAATCACATATAACTATACATATGATTCCTAAGAGAGAAAAGTACTAATTGATCACTTTCTTTGGCCTCTTTTCTTTCTTTATGGTTTTCATCTTGGTCTCACACACTCCACTTCCTAGTTTGACCTTTGTTACATCATCTTTCTAAGATTGGACAAAAACACCCACTAGGATGCCAACGCCCAACCACCCTCATCCCCTTTGGGAACACCCGACCTCTTTGTATCTTACTCACATTTTTTGGGTCTTTTCTAGTTGTTGGGCATATTATTTTCTTGGTGGTATTCCTTTCAGGTGGTTAATTACAAAATTAAAACAAGGGAATCATATAAATGTAAAGCTATGTGACCATAATAAAGGACCAAGATCTAAGCATATATTACTATCACCTAAGGTTACATCCAAAGGAATTTCAAGAGCATTAAAGCATCCATCTACAATCCATTCAAGCGACAAGGGACTGCATTCTTTTGCATACACTTCATAAGAGGGGAAGTTCATTTTTTCCATGCACACATCTATTTTCATCTTTTATATCTAGTTATTGCTCGTTATCAAGTGCTTCTTACACAAGAGCCACCTAGGGCACAATTCTATACACACACGCATAACTATATGGAGTCTGAAATGTAGTGTAGTTCCTCGATCATAAGCTCACTCAGTTGGCTGACCGATGAGGTTAGTCTAAATCTCCATTTTCATCTTTTTATTTTAATATTTGATGTGTTTTGGGATTTTTCATGTGTTCTTTTTCTTTGCAAGTTTTAGGTGAATTTTATGGGCCTAGTGTGACACACAAGTGACCAAAATTGAAGGGTAGTGACAAAAAGTGCCACAAAAGAAATCAATTTCTAGATATTTTCATAGTCATAGGCACCCACAAGTATTCTCTCGACGCCTAGGCACCCCTAACTTAGTCCAAGTGCCCTAGTCCAGGAATATCTCACTATCGCACAATTTTCTCGGGTTCATTTCGACACTATCCTTCTCTTGTTTACTAGTTCTTCGATTCTGCACACCAAGATTAATTATGAAATTAGATAAGTATTTTATCCTTTCTCTTGCACTTAGGGTTTCAAATTTAATTACTTATTACTTAGGTCAAATATTTACTTTATTGGTATATCACCGTGTTGTGACTATGAAATTAGAATTTAACATTCATCATAACACACTTCCCTATGACACACTCTAGTTCCACGGTTCATACTCAATTGTTGAGGGTCTAAATCTAAAATGAACCTCACCACACTCACTCACTCTCTACGTTCTACACTTTATTGATCATATCTTTCTAGTGCACAATTCAAACCATTTCCCGATGACACACCCTTGTCCTATGGTTCATTCTTTACTTCTTTGAGGGGGCATTTATAAATTAACCTCATCTCATCTACATTCATACACATCCACTAAGGGGGAACGCTGATCCTATCACATTTAATTGGCATTCCATTTCATTCCGACTCATAACATACTACATATCTTGGTTGTATATTGTTATTGCATACTTATACTCACATATATACTTTGGTTACTAGTCCCACAACAAATCTTGGGGCATCTACTTTTAAACACATTACAGGTGTTATTATTTTGATTTATACTATTTCATATTCATACTAGCACACTACTATCGATCATATAGGCTTTGAAATATTTTTAATCTTCCTAACATGCTAACAGTGCTTCATTTATAACATTTATGTTACAGAACTATTTTCTACCATGGTTCTCTATTACTATATCTCTGCTATTGTTTGTAATTGTTTGCATTATTTGTGGGATTTTCCCTTTTCTTGTGTGCACACTATATGCTTTATGCCTTGATCTAGATTTTATTGCAAAATTGTGAGCAATGTCCCATGTTTGCAACCAAATTTTTTTGGTCCGCTTTTTCTTCTTGAGTGTTAGATTAGATATTGTCTTCTCTATGCATATTTGTCTTGTTTACACTAACACATGTTGTTAGCCGCTTTGTTTGCATGTTCCTTGGTTTCTACCGAGAACATTCACTCCCCTTATAGGGATTTAATTTCATATGTACATTGGGTCCTCCTTTGGGCTGCATTATCCTGACAACTTCACATGCAACCCAAACGAGGGATCATACATCGTGGTGAATCACTTAACCCATACATCAGTTCACATCTATAATAAAACACATAATCATCATATTCTACAAGATTAGATAGGCCTCGAATCTAACTTGGGTCCTTAGCATAACACAAACGTCAACGCCCATCTCCGGACATTAGAGCCTAAGTTCTTCTAACCCTTCCTGTGCGCTTATGACCAGGGAAAGTTACAACATTTTTCCTTATATCAACACATTTTTTAGCATTCTACATAGTAGTTTTAATAAATACAGCACAATCCTTCAATAATCAACATGACTATTTTTTTCTCTTTTATATTTTCATGTTTGATCAAACTATATCAAATTTGAACACACCATCTGCGATGGTGTATACATCATCGGGAAGAAGAAAAAGGATTGATAATAAAATTATACCTTCTCTCCTACACTTCTTGTGTCATGGCGTGAGATCTCCTAAAAATTACACTTTGCATTAGATTTCCCAAAAACCCATTCTTCTCGCAACATTTTCAAGATCCTTTCTATCTTTTCACTCATCACGAATCAGGTGTGCATGTTCCTTTTGGCATTTTTACATACTTTTTTTCACACTTTTTACACATTTTTTCATATACACATATTTGCATACCCATTTTCTTTCTCTTTTTTTGTAGGTTTGTATTTACCGAAGCAAAACTCATATCATCAAGCATCAAACGACATCAACAATAGGTACAATGTGACATATACACATACACTTTTCACCCCTAGGGTCACTTCCTCTTCTCTAGCTTCCACGCTTCATTTTTTTCACTCCACACTTTTTCTTTTCTCCTCGGCATGCTTTTGCCATCGATCTACATGGTTATGAGGTACACATATCTTATCTACTGTATATTATCGATAATTTTCTCAAAAACATAAATTGGGGAAAATGTAGATATTAAATCATGTACTTTGGGTACATTTCTAGGTCCTAATAACATATATACTATACATATGATTCCTAAGTGAGAAAAGTACTAATTGATCAACTGTCTTTGGCCTCTTTTCTTTCTTTCTGGTTTTCATCTTGGTCTTACACACCCCATTACCCAGTCTAACCTTCATTACTTTATAATTTTCAAGTCTAGAAACCAGCGCCCAACTAGGCTACCGGTGCACAGGTGCCCCCCCATTAAACCTATTTATATCTTGTTCACATATTTTGGGTATTTTCTAGATGTTGGGCATCTTATTTTCTTGGTGGTCGGCATTTTAGTGGTTAATTATGAAATTCAAGCAAGGGAATCATATAAATATAAAGCTATGTGACCATAATAAAGGACCAAGCTCTAAGCATCTATTACTATCACCTAAGGTTGCATCCAAAGGCATTTTAAGAGCATCAAAACATCCATCTAGCATCCATTCAAGGGACAAGGGAATACATTCTTCTGCATACACTTCATAGGAGGGGAAGTTTATTTTTCCATGCACACATCTATTTACATCTTCTACATCTAGTTATTGCTTGTTATCAAGTGCATCTTGCACAAGAGCCACATAGGGCACAATTATACACACATGAAAAACTACATGGAGTCTGAAATGTAGTGTAGCACTTGGATCATAAGTTCACTCAATCGGGTGACTATTAGGGTCATTCGACTCCCCATTTGCATCTTTTTCTTTTTAGGATTTGATGTGTTTTGGGGTTTTGTAGGTGCTCTTTCTCTTTGCAAGTTTTAAGAAAATTTGTGGGCATAATGTGACACACAAACAACCAACAAAAAGGGTAATGACATAGAAGAAATAAATTTCCGGTATTTTTGCAATCATAAGAACCTAAGAGCAATCACTAAGGCCTAGGTTCCCTGACCCATTCCAGAAGATCCAACTATCGCACGATTTTCTAGGTTCATTTGTGACATTGTCCTCCTCCTATTTAGTAGTTATTCGAGTTCAACATAGTCCAGGATTAATTACAAAATTAGATAAGTACTTTATCCTTTCTCTTACACTTAGGGTTTCAAATTTAATTTCTTATTGCTTAGGTCATATATGTACTTTATTGCTATATCATTATGTTGTGACTTTGTAATTAGAATTTAACATTTATATTTCAATATTTGTTAAATCATCCGCTCCGACCTTGATTGTCTTATGATATTGTGAGCGATATCCCATGTATGAAACCAGATTTTCACCGTCTAATTTTTCTGCACTATTGAGTGTTTACATTATCTTCTATCGCATGCTTGTCACTTTTTATACTAACTCTTGTTTCTAGACATAATGTTTGTATGTTCCTTAGTTTTTACCATACAAAATCCCTCCACCTTTAGGGTACTAGTTTCATATCGCATCTTGTCCTATCCTTTGGGCCACATCCTCGTATGCACCCCAAATGAGGGGGCCATATATAGGGTGAATCACTCACCCCATACAATATCTTAGAGCTTAAGTACAAGCCTACACAATACAATAACATAATAGATTTATAGTTACATGACATCCCAAAATCTAACTTGGGTCCTCAGTTTAGCATAAACGTCGGCTCCTAGATATAAACACTAACATCTGGGAGATCCTGACTTTTTCTAGGTGCATATGACCAATGGGTAGTTACATTCACTTTATCGAGTAACATAGTTTTCAACAATTTACATAGTATTTTACATAGTACAAGCACAATCCTCCAAAGAATCAAAATGCATTATCTTATGTTTTCCTTGGATCAAACTAGAACAAAATAGGATCACACCATTTGTAGTGGTGTATAAATTTGGGAAATATTCATGGATGAAGAGTAAAACCATGCCTCTTTCCCCAATACTCTTTTTCTATTGCGTGAGATCACCCAAAAACTTGTTCTCAGCATGAGATCATCCGAAAAACTCATTTTTAGCATGAGATCTCCCAAAATACTTGTTCTTAGCGTGAGATCACTAAAAACCTCACTCTTCTATAGTAGTTTAGGAAATTTTCTATCCCTTTTTATGCGTAATGGATCAAGTGCACACTTTACTTTTTACACATTTTCTCATCTTTTTACATACTTATATAGATTTTTCATATACACATATTCAACTACTTGTAGTCATTTTTACCCTTATCACAAAAGAAAGGTACCCCATGCGCACCGGCCTATCACCCAACAGATGTTGAGTGCTCATCCGAGGCATGAACGGGTGCCGAGTCTCTCTTTAATGCAAGTTTAGTGGGAAATATCATCATCTATGATTTGTGCTTAAAAGATTTAAACGAGGTTAAGACATTTAAGAACCATAGAGCTCATAATGACCTCTAGATCCGTGTAGTCATTACAAACGTAAAACACTTAACAAATTATATAACTTACACCATAACGTAAAGAAGTATACAAGCATCTATACTTCACATAAACATAAATGAAAGAGACCCTATGAGGAAGACGTATGCATCAAAATCATTGATATTCATATTCATATAACTGGTAACCTCATTACATCCATGGAGCCATCATAGAATGTCACAAAGAAATGTACCACGCCATGCCTTTCAACTGGACTAATGTAGCTAGGCCATCAAATAAAAATTTGCAATCCCCATACCCATTATACATTCTCTCCCAAATACCATTATCCACTAATAGAGTTCTTGCAGTATTTCTGCATAGCTCACCCTTTTTTCTTCTATCCCTATTTACTCTGCAGAGGTGCTTGTATTTATAGCCTCCCTAGGTGTCCAACTCATCCTCTAGTGCCCTCAGATCTGATGCCAAGTGTTTGAATGTGGTCCTCCATGCGAGCATGCTCTCCCAAGCCTAAACTTTCCACTTTTTACCATGATGTGCTTCTAGAAGCTTCTACCGCATGCATGCTCCTTCCTGGCCAACCTGTCACCAAGCTGGTGCCTTATCCACATAGCATGCATAGTCGGGTCATGCTTTTCACATGTTCTATCCCGAACACCCAATTTGGCTAAGTCCCAAACCCTTGGTTTTGGACACGTGTGCCACACGTGCCACAAGCTTCCTTAAACCCTTTTCTTAAACCCCGCCCCAGTGCGCTTTGTCCTTACACGGCTCTCTTCAACTAGGACCTATGTGCATGCGTGACTTTTGTACTTAGCCAACATTTTAGGGGCCTAACACTACTTTTTTCTCTCTCTTTTACAGTTCATTCATAATACACAATGAGAAGCAACCCCATGTCAAAAAACATATCAAGATACAAAAACAACATGTATAACACAATACAACTCATACGCTTCACTCCTAGGGTCAAAGTACATGTACAACATAGTACAACTCATCCTCCAGTGCCCTTAGATCTGATGTCAAGTGTTTGAATGTGGTCCTCCATGCAAGCATGCTCTCCTAGGCCTGAGCTTTCCACTTTTCACCATGATGTGCTTCTCGAAGCTTTTACCACAAACATGCTCCTTCCCGAGCCAACCTATCAACAAGTCGGCACCTTATCCACCTAACATGCGTAATCAGGTCATGCTTTTCACGTGTTCTATCCTTGATCACCCAATTTTACTAAGTCCCAAACCCTTGGCTCTAGCCGCGTGCGTCGCGAGCGCCACGAGCTTCCTTAAAACCTTTTATTAAACTCGCCTCTGCGTGCTTTATCCTTGTGTGCCTCTCTTCAACTAGGACTCCGCTGCGTATACGTGCCTTTGTACTTAGCCAACATTCTAGGGGCCCAACATCACCCCACACTATGCCTATTCTCCATCCGTGGGAACACTTCTCTAGTGAAAGAAAGAATACAACAGGCTTACACCTTGGAACAAGAATAAGGGGATGAAAGAATGGGGGAAGAAGAAAGAATGGGAGAGTGAAGGAATCACTAACACACCCTAGGAAAATCCTTTTGTATGTCGGCCTCCAACTTATTGCAAGCATCGACTTCTTCTTGCACTCTCTGACAAAGGTCACCGACTAGGGCGCTCACCTCCCCAAAATTTAGTCCATCTCCTTACATGCTCATGGTATCAGTGATTTTCTCCAACTCCTTTCCTATATCCTCCAGGCATCCATTCTTCATGTAATACGTGGATATAGTTCCTTCAATCATTTTTGATTGAACCCCTTAAGGTTTCAATGGCTTCAAATTTCCTCTCGATCTCAAAGCAAGGATTTTATCCCTTTCTGCCCTATTTCCCTTGTTCTTCTCCTGGAACTCCTTGAGTTCTACTTCATGAGCAAGTGACCAAGTTTCATGCCACTTTTTCTCTATCTCATGCAATTTTCTTACATGACATCAATAGTCTAGGAAGCAACCCTTACATCAGTAAGAACCTTGTTGTATTCCACGACGAGCACTATGATCTTAAACTTATCCTCTTTCTCTAGGCGCATGTAAAATTCTTATACAGACTCCAAGGCTAGCGGTTGTCTTTCCATGGTGAGGATCCTCGTTAAATCCTCCAAGAATCCCAAGGCTGATCCATACTTCTGTGTGGTTGATGCTAGGTCTAGATGATTCAATACTATAGCCTCATTGATGGATTCTACCTTCTTGTACACAGTGCATACCTTAGCCTTTTCATCCTTCAATTCACGCTGCCACTGAGCGCTGATCAACTTATCCTGGCTTAGCTCCTTTGTCATAGCAACTAGATTTTCCTATTTCTTCTTTAGCTCTCCTTTCATATCTCTGACCCTATCATTCTACCCGAAGAGTCTAGCCTCGATCTCAATACAGACTTTGTTGAGCGCATTGCATAGTTGTTCATCCGAGAGCTACTAGGTATCCACTACTAGGTTGTCTTCTCTTGGTCCTGGCAATGTTATTATTGCCCATGTGGCTTACCTCAAACTCTGGCTCATCAAGGTGGGACTCTATAGCCCATGAGATCATCTTCCTTGTCTATGGATATTCAGCCTCCTTGTCAAAAGATGACATTGCTACAAGCTCCTCTACCGGAATGGTACTTTGGAACCACACGCGGAACACTTTCTTGGGGTCATCAATATAACCCATCTCCGACCTCTCCCCTCAAAGATGCCTTCCTCACGTGTACCTAACCTTAGGTATAATTACACAAAAATGGGGCCTCTAGTGCTACCATGTTCCTCTTCTGCACTCTCCTTATTCTCCTTGTTCAACACTGGCTCAACGTTGTGTTCCAATTTGTCCTCCACCATGGTCTCAATGTTCTTGGTCTCTTCTCCTTTTTCCACCTTGGTTTTCTATTTCTACGCAAAACTTGGAGACTCTTTCTTCTGTGTGCTAGCTTCCTCACCTTTTCCCATGTCCTGGGTGCCTTCTCCTACCTAGCTATCCTTCCGCCGTATGAACTGGAACCCCTATTCTTCTTCTCTGCCTTCCTCCTCTGAATCATGTATATTGAAGACGGGTGGTCCTCAATCCTTCTCGAGTCCTCTTCCTCACTTAATTCTTTTCCACTCTTGTCCTCTTCTCTCTCATCTTTTTCTCTTATGTACTTGTCCAAACTCTCAGTTTCTTCTGAGACGGTCTCTTCTTCTACCCTCTGCTTCTTCCTAACTAGAGATTTTGGTGTAGGTGATTCCGTTTCTTCCTCTCCTAATGAATCCTTGTTTGATGGATTTTCTGTCTCTAGATTCTTCTCTTTTACTATGGGCTTATTCTTACACGCGTACATACTTGGTTCTCATGCTTGTCAGGGGGAACCTATTGCACTCGTGTTTCCACTACACTTGGTATTTTCTTTTCTAGCTCTTTTTCCTCCCATTTGGGCATGGGTCTCTTCCTACTAGTTGGATCCTAAGGTATAGATACCTTGTTCTCTATATATGTGCCCTTCTCAGACTTGGGTCTTATGTGAATGTACATGCGCACCACGGATCCATACGCAATGGGTAGAGTCATGGGCCTTGTCATTTGAACTTCATACGACACGTACCGCTCTACGTACACATGCTTGCTGGGTAGACCAACCCTTTGCGCATTTCCCTGTGGTCCTAGTCCATATTACGAAGGTCGAACTTAAACTTCTAGGACTCCCTAAACATGTTTACTCCCATTTGGAAGTATTGAGTTGTGAAGGCAAAGGGGAGCTTGTACCATGGGCTCCATGTTTCATCCGACATCATGAATCTACCCAAGCGAAATGATGGTACATAGTAAATTTTACTTCTCCCCTAGTGGTGTTGGCAGCTTGTTCAGAATTCTCCATTCTCGCCCGAATGTGTTCCTTAAGCGGTTATACCATTTTTCCAAGCGCGCCTTGTGCATAGTTGTCATGGTGTCACAAGCGTATTTCTCAAACCTCTTTGCGGGTGAGGGGTCTTCAGCAGGGTACTCCCACACAAACTTGTCAAATGCATCTAGTACCCCGATCTCTAAAAACACGATGATTAATAGGAAATTTCCAAAAAGGATCCTATCACCTTCATTTGCGCAACTGACAATCTCATCCACGATGAATGCAGATAAGTTGTAGACGGTGCCCTCTAAAATTTTCCTGCAAACATTCAACCATGGATTATTAACCTAGGTCCATCTCTCTTGGCCATTTAACTTTGATACCAGGTGCACGGCCATCTTCATTACCGGATCCTTAATGTCTGTGACATCATAATACCTTGACCCCTTCTTGTACGCATAAGTGGTGATAGTTTCCTTAATTGCTTCTTTGTTGGTCAAGTCATCCTCCAAACCTTCTCCTTCACAGATGAGGCATGTGAAATGTGAAATTCATTGAGGGGTTATGTTCATCTTGTGTCCTGTGAAGTGGAAGTAGTCCTCATGGATGCACGACATCACCATTGATATAAGTGCTCAGTTTTCTGAGTAGGGTAACTCAAATATTTTTAATAACCCCGCCTTCTCCAACTTAACCTTCACATCATCATTATAAATGGGAAAACCCTCTGGTTTCTTTTTACTTGTTGGGCACACTAATTCCAGCACCATCTCCTTCTCGATTGTGCTTATCTCGATGATTATAGTCATTCACAGACATGTTCCTCGATGGGACTCCCACTCCTTCCCCAACAACACTCCATCTGGATACTAAATTTATGCATACCACTCCTCATTTGTGTGTGCGTCAGTTTCTTGTTGCTTACCCTTTCCCTTTCCCTTGCCCTTCTTGGGTGTGCTAACTAGTTTCTTGGGTGTCATTCTCTAGGTCTACTTTAATCACTCCATGTTACTCTGTTCTTCTGCTCTCTCCAACCTTAGATCTTGAACTTGTGAAGAAAGTTCCTTAACCCCATGCCCTAGTTCTTCAAACCCTAACTAGGATACTCCTTTCACAAGATGACACCTTCTCCCACTTTTCCTACGCCCATGAAATCCTTTCCTCTTGGTTCACAAATCTGAACTAGTTACTCACGCTTCAATTTCTCCAAATGTTTCTTCACACGGATCAATTTTTTGGAAGCCCTAGTTTGTAAAGGTGTAAAAGTAATTCTTTCTCTTTATACGTAAAGTGAATAATGAAGTGCCTCGAACCCTTTATTTATAGTTTTTCCCTTTTTAAGCATTAAGTGCTCCTTCACCTACCACCATACTTTTAACATTTAATGTAGCTTTTTCAAACAAAGTCCGACTTCAACTTTCCCTCATGCACCCAAACCTACGTGGACAATCCTCCAACCTTCTCGGCGTACAACCGATCCAACATGACAAGAGACTCTTGCATGTGCGTACACAAAGTGTCGAAGGCACTTCTTTGGTCTTGATTTTTGCTCTCGCCTACCTCGTGTTGCTTATACGTTTTCTCTTCTTTTTGTACTGGATCCGAAAGTAGCTTTTATCTTGGCACCAATCATCCTTTTTCCATCTTTTCTTTCCAAGAACCTCTTTCAACAAGGCCATTCAATTGGTTTTTCAACAAAAATTCCTTGGAATTTTAACCATGCTCTCCTTCACATTACTCCACCCCACACTAAAATGATGTGCGGTCCTCTGCGCACTCAAAAATTCTCAAAAATTAGCAATGAGGTTACTTGTACGATGGAAAAGTGACAAGCGAGCATGGGAATCTACAAGTAACCTTTCCTCACACCAGGACCTCCCGAGGTTGTGCCGAGACAATGGGTGGAGATGGAATGTACATGGGGTGCGATGCTAGTTAGGAAATCTTATGTCTTCGACGCCCACTAATGGAATCTATGAATCTAAGGAAAAGAAGGCCCTCCTAACTCCGAATCGGCGTGATAGATCGGGCCTATGAGGATGACTGCTCAAGGCTCTAATCAATATCGAGCTCTCGTGATGATGCGATCTATGGGTCACCCAATCAGTCCGTAACTCAAACTATCCTGTTTGATGAACAAAACCTACAAATTTAATGGCTTCCTACTTTGAAAAATTAAACTATCCTACTCCAATTGATTCTGTGAAATAGTAACAACACTAGCACAAGATGATTATGTGGCTTCCAAATAGCAAAACAATACTAACCATACATGCAACAAATAAAACTATGAATCCTAAGAAAAATTGAAAGACTAAGCTATTGAAATGAGAAATTGAGAGGCAAATTTGAGGGGCCTTTTTCTTGAGCACAAGCCAGCTATTTATAGAATTCCCATTTACCCAAAGGTGAAAACCAAATTGAACTCTTTAACCATAAATAATGCAAAAACACTATTCTAGGGAACCAAAATCATAAATACAAGCAAAGGCGGTGGAAAAAAGCTGGTAAACGTTGAAATTTACGTGAGTCACATTAAAATGAACATTCGGAAAAATGCATGAAGGACCGCCACTCGAGCAGGGCAGCGGTTATAGACCGCCGCCGCAAGAGACCGCCGCCCAGGCAGGGCGGTGGTTTCATCACTGAAGACTGAAAAGAAAAGGAAAAGAGAGGGAAGGAAAAAGCAAAGCATGCAGGGGCTAAGCGGGAATGCGGGATGTTAACACATACTTGGAGAGCTTTTCCAGATCCCAAACACCTTGCGAGGAGACCTATATCATCATTGGGGCACGTGTAACTATGTTTTGGTAGTGCAGTACCCTAAAATTTTGGGTACATACATATTACCCCCTCGGAGAAGTGTTTTAGCCATGAAGGGGCATAGAATGGTGGGTTTGAGTATGGCGGTCCCGAAATGGGAAGTTAAAATTTATACCTAATATGCCCGTGTGTCGAAATGACACCCTCCAAGATTCCTGCTACCTACAAAATGAAAAGAGGACTCAAGTGTAGATAGATAAAATAGATCGAAAAATAAATACTAAAATAATATGAAATGAGGACGTACCATTTGTGCGGGGACAAGAACTTACCCACAAGCTCCAAACCTATAAAAGGGGCATTCAAAACAAGTCAAGATGCTATATATATATAAATGTGGGCCCATTTTCCTATTCATTTGTGCGTGTCGATTTGATTGATTTTGAGCTCTGGGACCCACGGTGACGGTTTCTGGTGAGAGTATAGTCAAAACGTTCGGGATGAGATTGTGATCATGCCTCCGCGAGTGGAACACCGACCCACGAGATCACAGGTTAGTTATTCTCGATTTAACGTTTTTATCCCCAAAATGTTAAAATGATGAAATCTTTGTCATGGGGGGATTATTTTTGAAAATGTCAATTTTAATAGGGTCACTTGGGGTGCCTAATGGGTAGGCTTTGTTTTGGTCAAAATAGTCATTTTTGGTGTTTTTAGGCGTCATTTAGGGCATGTGACCCGCGTGGAAATTTAGGACATGATCACACCCCCGAGCATGGCCGTGGTTACACGACCACTACCCTAATCAGGGTGGCGGTTACAAGACATCACCTTTAAGGTGGCGATTACGGAACCACCACCCTACTTAGGCGGCGGTCCTTCACAGAATGCCTAAATAATACTTATTTGAATTCATTTTTGCATTTCTAGTATTCTTATATGTTTTCATGATTTTTCCAATGTCATTTTGAATACTAACTTACTCCTTTTTATGTGTTTTTGGGTGTATGCAGGTGAAGGAGGAGGATATCAGATGGAGCCGGGAGAGAGAGTGTGACCGCTCCCAGCAGATGTGGATGCACTTTCTCAGGATGAGCAGGACACTCTTCAGAGGGCCAGAATATTGTGTATATCATGGGTCCCGCATGTTGCACCTTCTAGTCACATACTTTGTGACTTGTTTTCATATTGGGATGCTGATCGAAACACTTTCCAGCCTTACAGAGTCGGGGTGAGTGGACCATTACTTTGGAGGATGTTTACCACATCTTGGGGGTCCCGATCATCAGGAGACGGCTCACACTTGAGACAATAGGGTCACGAGCTCAGATATCACAAAGGGCTTCATATATGGGAGACGCAGCTTATCTCCACTAGTTCAAAGAAGGGGGTGAAGGTCCAATCTATTCCTAGCCTACCTATCCCCTTGATTCACCAGGCCATTATGGGGATCCTTTCCTTGAGATTGATCGGGGACAAGGGAGGAGATACTTTCTTGTATTGTTGGTTCCCTATTATTACACAAATTGAGGGACATGGCTAGATTTATGCCTGGTGTGCTGACATACTTGGGACCACTTATCATGATTTTTATCGAGTGGTTCATTTACAGGGGTAGTCCTTGAGCCATCTGACCCTGTTATGAGCTGGGTCTACGATCGTTTCATCCCTTATGGGAGAGGTGTAGAGGTGGTGGATCCTGGAGTTGTGAGGGCAGCCAGATGGATAGATATGTTGGTGCTCAGAGCACCCCACTAGCTAGTCGCCTCCTTGACTACTGATGATATGGAGGCCACACCCTATTAGGCCATGGCAGGGTTATGGGGCGAGGAGGCCCTCACTTTGATCTCTTGCTCTACCACAGGGCAGCTTGTGGACAGGATGGGGAAGGTGGAGACACATCCTTTTGCTCGAGTGCCTCAGCAGTTTGGGCTTCCTTACGTCGGTATGCTTCCCCCAGTGGTGCCAGTGTTTAGATCAGTTCGGGAGGCTAGGGGAGGTCCTAGAGGCCGGGGTTGGACCGTTGTTACTCCTGGTGTCCCCATTGCAGCTAGGTGAGTGGTACGTGCTCGAGGGAGAGCCGGTGCTCCTCAAGCACCCTTACTTTAGATTGCTACCAGTACCGCCCACGGTTGATGACCCCATTGATGTAGACTCGAGTTTAAAGAGTTCACAGGGGGAGAGATGGAGGAGGAGACCGAGGCTGAGGTCAGTGAGTTGGGTGGAGAGGAGGACAGTGATCCTGAGTGACATGAAACTTAGGATATCTTACAGGCGGAGAGGGTAGAGCAGAGTGTGGAGAGGGTGACCCTAGCTTCAGAGGAGCCACTTTCTTAGGGTTTTAGTGGAGAGGATGAGTCCATAGTAGGACATTATGTGGCCATAGGCATAGGAGGAGCACATCAGTCAACGATGGCATATGTGGCGAGTACCGACCCTAGGGATCCATCTTGGAGGCCCTGGACATCCGAGTGAGTTATCATCCTTCTCTTTAATGTTTGTTTAGGATTGCCTTAGTTGTTATCTCTCCTTTTGTTTACTTTTATTTTTATCTTTTGATTATTTCTAATTTGTTTTTCTCCTTTTCTTGCAGAGACTGCCGATGAGTGGCGAGACCTGATTTTCTAGGTATGCACTGATACCCTGATGATCCCCATGGAGAGAACTCGCATAGAGCTATCCGTGGATGTAGGGGAGCCTTCAGAGCCTAGGCGAGCATATACCGAATTTTTTCCTTGTTTGGCATGTGGCCAAGATGGTGTCTACCCTCTCGTACTAAGTTGGCGGGATACGGGATAGTGAAAGCGCCCGATGAGGAGTCACTCTCATGGTAAGGCCGTAGCTACTCCTCGGGACCGTGAGCCCTCCATGCACTCAGAGCGCCGGTGTAGCCGGAGTCCTAGATGTGGGCGTGCACCTTTAGAGGAATATCATAGGGGTTGAGAGGCCGCATGGCTCTCTTAGATTGTTTGTATGATGTATTTTGTATTTCCCGGGCTCTTTGAGCATTTTGACCATGCTTAGCGCATGATGGCATTATACAGGAAACTTGATTATATATATATATATATATATATATTTTTTTTGATCAGACTCTTGGTGTCTATGATTTTGTAATTTTTTTCCGCATGTAAATTATAATGGTGCTTTTATATGCTTTTCAGAATGTATGCAATGGAGAACAAATGATACGAATGCTTTCTTTCTTTTTGTATTTCGTGATGCTGATATATGATAATGTAGACACAATGTGATTTTGAACTTTAGTTTCTATAACCAATTTTTCGGTACTTCATATTTGTTTTGAAAAATGAGATGATAAACCGGTATGATGAGCAGATGAACTTGCCCCACTCCTAACTCCATGTAACTAGTAAGATGCGAGGGCTCATCACCGAGAGCTAGAAAGGGCACAAGCTATGAAATTTGTTGAATGGTAGTGATGAGAGATAGACAAAGATTTGGTGGAACCAAATTATGATGCTACAAACCTACTCTACTTGAGTGACTCCATAGTTTAGAATGCTACTTGCTTTGTGGTTTGTCTAGACTTAGATCCGTAGATGGCCACATGGTAGACAAAATCTGGTTTTCGGGGTTTTGAGCTCTTTTGGAATTTTGGACATCTGATTCATTTGTTTTTGACTCAAGATTTCAAAGCTTTAGCTAAACTATTTGCTTATGACCTTCAACATTTATTGTCAAGAGGACCCCCTACACCTTGCCCCATGCTACTAGTAGGAAGCATGGGCTTATCACCATGGATAGGGTATAGGCGAGTAAGGGCATTCCCATCCTTTCCCAACCCTACGTCACTAGTAAGAGATGCAAGCTCATCACCGAAGGTTGGTAGGGCAAGGAAATGTGTAAAAATAAATTTTTTTGTTTGATCTACATTTGACTTATTTATTTGAGAAAAATGTCAATATGTTCTTATTTCCAAAGAGATATACGCATGGGATAGATGTGACACTATGAAGCTTCTAGAACAGACCATAGGCAAGACACCTATCCTAGGAAGAAACCAAAAGTGAGAACAAGCATGCAGACCTTGGTATGGTTACTGTTAAGACTTTGTCATATCTAGCTTTATATGGATGAAATGATTCTGAAATGGTGATGATGTTATGAAAATGAAGAAGTATGATTGGAATGCTAATGCCAATACCATTAGAAGTTTGTAATGAATTGCTTTGAGAATAAGTTCCTTGATCACAAAATTTTACGAAACGAGTGGACAAAATGAACCTAACTACATGAAGATGTAATGTAGATATAATTATACAAATAGTGCTGGTCACTTATGCATAAAATCATTTAAGATGCAAGGAATTGATTGTTTCGTTGAATTCCTCACCTTCCAGTGTACATAAGAGATATGCACCATTTCCATAGTCTTTCGTGACTCGGTATGGGCCCAACCATTTGGGCCGGAATTTCCTTCCTTCGCCAGTATTTTTATCAATCTGCTATCTAGTCTTAGAACTAGATCTCCTTCATATATATCTCATTCATAGACCTTTTTATTATACTACCGGCACATCTAGTCAACATAGACTCTATGCCATTGTTCAACGTCTAGCCTAGCCTCATCTAGGATTTCTAGTTGGGAGAGATGTGCTTCTCTATAAGATTCTTCATCCAGAATCCCTTGTAGTGAGATACAGAGACTGGGTATTTCAACCTCAAGTGGGAGAACTACTTCTGCTCCGAATACCAATGAGAAAGGAGTTGCTCCTGTGGGTGTTCTTATTGAGGTTTGGTGGGCCCACAAGGCCAGGTATAACTTTAAATGCCAATCTTGTTTATTTTCTTTTATCGTTTTAAGGAGAATAGCTTTTAAAGTCTTATTTGTTGCTTCATCTGCCCATTGGCTTGAGGGTAATATAGGAAGTCAGTATGATGGTTTATTTTAAATTTACTGCATAGCTCATGGACTTCTTCATTATTAAAGGAAGTACCATTATCTGAGATGATGATTTGTGGGACATCGTACCTGCAAATGATCTGGTTCAAAATGAACTTGGCGATCACGAAACCTGGTATAGTGGTGAGAGGCATAGCCTCTACCCATTTGGTGAAATATTCGATGGCCGTGATTATGAAGTTATGGCCATTTGTTGATGAGGGAGAGAATTTCCCTATCAAATCTAGGTCCCATGTAGAAAAGGGCCATGGAGTTGTGATTGGTTGTAGAGCTTGTGTCGGCATGTGAATCTCGTGGGAAAATTCTTGGCATTTATGACACTTGCGTACAAACTCTACTGCGTTGTGCTCTAGAGTGGGCCAGAAATAGCCCATCCGATGTATTTTGTGAGCAAAGTGGCATGAGCACTGAAGTGGTCTCCACATATTCCATTGTGAGATTCGTAGAGAATCTTCTTAGATTATTCTGTGTCAACACACCTTAGAAGCATTCCATCGAAGGCCTTACGATAGAGTACTTGTTCTATAATAACATATTTAGCTACAATAATGTATAACCGCCTTCTTTGTTGTGGTGTAGCACCTTCTAGATATGCATGGCCCATGATATAATTAATAATATCAGTATACCAAGGACATTCAGAGATGGGAGGTCTAGTTTCGATGTAATATATGCATTCATCGAGAAAGTCCAGATCTACTAGATCACCTCCATCCAATGGGTTATCAGCTAACCAATCTGCAATGATTTGTCCCTTAATGGACTTGGTTTACAAAAGTTAATTCAAATTCACCCATTAAGGTTATAAAGCATCTATCCTTTTTAGACAAGGACCCTTGCGTGAGGAAAGTTTGTAAATGGTCTATTTTTACAATGACCCTTATTTCTTGATTTAACATGTAATGTCTTAGGCATTTGGTTGCAAAGACTATGGCAAGGCATTCTCACTCTGCTTACGTATAACGCATTTCATAATCGAGTAATGTTCGGATAATAAAATAGATCACACGTTCTCATTTGTCATCATCTTCTTGAGCCAGCATGCATGCAGCTATCGAGACATTGGTAGCTCACAAATATAAGATTAAAGGGCGGTCTGACTTAGGAGGCATTAGCGTAGGTGGTGATAACAAGAAACACTTAATTGCTTCAAAGCCTCATTGTAGGCTTTAGTCCAATCAACACTATAATATTTCTTGAGTAGATTGTTGATTGGATGGATGGCAAAGCTTAAATCTGGGATGAATCTTCGATTTTGCCGAGTTTCCCAAGAAACGACCTAATTCCAGATTCATCCGATATGGATCATTTCAAGAATAGCCCGATTTTGGTTGGGTCTACATCGATCCTCATGATGATATGATGTAACCTAGAGTTTCCCTCCTGTCACACCTAATATGCATTTTTCTAGGTTTAGTGTGACTCCATATTCTATCAAATGTGAAAGGATGATGTGGAGCACTTCCTGGTGATCACAGCTTCCTGGCTTTAGCTAACAAGTAATCTACATAGGATTCCATGATTTTATGAATAAGATCATGAAATATATACATCATTGCCCATTGGTATGTAGCACCAGCATTCTTGAGACCGAATGGCATAAGAACGTAGCAATAGGTTCCCCAAGGAGTTATAAACGTGGTTTTGGCTTGGTCTTATTCAGATATTTGGATTTGATTATATCCTCGAGAATCAATCCATGAGACAAAAGCTCAAATCCAAATTGTTGCGTCAATGATGATGTCAATGGATGGTAATGAGAAGTCGTCCTTGGGGCACACTTTGTTAATGTCTTGGAAATATATGCAAATGTGTATCTTCCCATTCTTTTTGAGAACGGGAATGATATTAGATACCCACTGAGAGTAATCGATCGGTTTGATGAATCCTACTTGGAGGAGTTTCATTACTTCTTCCTTCACCATGAGAGCTACCTTGGGTTTCATTGGTCTCAATTTTTGTTTAATTGGCTTTGCATCTGATTTGGTGATGAGGTTATGTACCGCGATGTGTGGTGCAACCCCTATCATTTCTTTATAATTAAATGCAAAAGCCTTTTGATGTTCTTTGAGGATTCGAGTGTGTATTTCTATTTCTTCTGGAGTTAACAAAGATCCTAGTTTCAAGATCTTTGGTTCTTCCTCCGTTCAATGTTAATATCGATCATTTCTTCAATTAAAGAAGCATTACCTTCTTCAAACTCGATGGGGCTGAGGTAGTTCCAAATCTTCTCCATTCTCTACCACGTATATGTCGAGTTCCTTTTACGGGGGAAGCTCTATCATGGGATTTCCAAAGTAAGAAGATGAATGTGGGATTAAAGACAAATCTACCACGTGATGGGTGAGATGTAACACTGCATAGGTGTTTAAGTAATCAAGAGTGGCTCTATCACTATCAACATGATCTAAGATAGTAGATTTGTTCTCAGCTATGTTTGTTAAAAGAGGGTTTGATATTTTCTTCACTAATGGTTCAGTGACGAAGGGATACCATGAAATGGGTGTCTTCCAACTCACTACTTGGAGTGAAACATAAATCGAGGTTGCTATCGAATGCAGAAAATTTTTTTCTCACGGATTACTTCAATTCATATAAAGTCAAAATCTTTGCTTAAATCTAGAATTGCTGTTTTGTAGAGCTGTAGGTGTTTAGCTCTAGTCTCATACACCTCAGAGACTTGGTTTACTATTAATTGAGAGTCTCCTAACACCCTGATGTCATTAACACCAAGTCTCTTAGCTAAGATGAGGCCAATGAGGAGGTCTTTGTACTCGGCGTCGTTGTTTGTACATTCAAAATTTTGTTTAAAGGTGAATGGTAGGATTTTTCTCGGGTGAAGTAAAGATCACACTGCCCCAATAATGACATCTAGCTCCATCAAAATGGAGAGTCCAATATTTACTTGGGAAGATGGATGTTGAGACATTTGCTACGTCTACTTCTTCTACTTCGGTTACTTCTACCATGCAGAGTTCTTCTACTGGAAGAGAACCAACTCCTAGGGTATATCCCATACCTACAGAATCAAATGGCAGGAAGATTGGTAGATCATGTTCTAGAAATTTGAAAATCTTTGCAGTAGTTCCTAATGATACTGTTTTAATGACGTTAGCCTCATCCTTGAGGGTTGGGATAGTCTTGATTAGGTTCGTAACTTCTAACTCGGTTGTAGGTATCAACTTTTCTTCCGGTTTTGCGTCGGTTGGTTTATTAAGTTGGTTTGTTGGGAGTTCAAACTCAGAGTGAATGCCTGGCCTTTTCTTTAGGTCTGCTAGGTGTATGTCGAATGGTTTCGGATCTCCCTTTGCTACGAATACCTTTCCCAAGTGTAGGAATCTTATTTCCTGAAATAACGTAGAAGGGATTGCCTTCATACGGTGTATCCATGGTTGATCAAGGATCATATTATAGTTGGTTTCCCAATCTATAATATAAAACTCAGTGAGGATTGTTTTGGGTCCTAAGGTGACTGGTAGTATTATAGTCCCAATCGACGTGGCTTTAAGGCTATCATAGCCTCTTAGTGTATTCCGAGTCGTGGAACAATTTGTTTCTCCATACCCTAGCTTTTGAAGGAAAGAGAAGGGGACTATGTTAATTGTTGCCCCATCGTCAACCATTGTGCATTTAACGTAATTGTTATAAACCCACACTTGCAAATGTAAGGTTGGATCACCTCTGCGTGTAATCTCAGTGTCTATTGGCATTTTGTTTATGTTGAATATAAACTCAATATCCCTATTCGGCTGCCCCAGGAGGGTGGATATCAAAGTCTATATGGTTTACCTATGTTTCGGGAGGTGGAGTGATGTTAATTAAATGACCTAAACCTAATGCTTCTAAAAGAGCAGCCCTATGGGTAGGGGAGTTCTTTAATAAGTCCAAAAGGAGATGTGAGAGAAGGTCTTCGTTAGGTCATTAATTAAATCATAGGCACCTACGGGTTTTACTAATGGTCTGTTGAATGTTATCTATTTCTAGAGGGTAACTTGGACTTGGCTAAGAGGAATACTCTCGTGTCCTTGTTACGGTTTCCACGGGTAGCTCAGTGTCCAACTCAACCAAACTGACTATCTTGGGTCGTAGCTGATTTCCCAATTATGGTGCGACAGGTGGATTTAGCGAAGTCAAGGCTTCATGATCATTGTTTCCTATAATTACACTCTTGTTCATCCCATTTGGATTTAATTCATTGTTATTGTGATTTGGGAGCGGATAGTTGAAGATCCCGAGGGAGATTGCTCCCGTGAAATTATTTGGTGCGGTGTGTTGCAAGATCTCGCCAAGAACATATCTATGAAAAGTTGTCTTTGTTCCTCTGGCAAACATTGCATGAATTTATTGTAATCGCAGCAAGTTCTAGTGTCATGGCCTCGAATTTTGTGGAAACCACAATACGAGTTGGGATTGTAATTCCTTGGTTGTTGGTTTGGCACATATTGTGGTCCAAAACTCTGATTAAACCGTTGACCATTAAAGTTTTGTATTTTTGTCGTTGGTTTTAGTTTTGGTTCTGATATCCAGTTGAATTTTGACTTGGACCCTATGTCTAGGTTTGCCTTTGTTGTTGTTGTTTTGGATGATTAAAATCCACCGAATTGATTGTCGGGTAAAGTTGTTTCGTTGATTCTTAATCGGTGGTGGAGTATTTACAACATTGGCCTTTTTAGCTTGGTTAGTTACTCCATCTGTGGTTACGTTGTGATTTTTGTTAAGGATTGTAGGTCCTTGATTGACGTTTGTGGTAGTGGGATAAGTCGTAGTATTATGGCTGGGGTGATTAGCCTCCCATTTGTTCCATATGTCTTGTGACCGCTATCTATTGCTTTGTTGATCTATTTAGAGGGCGCTCTCAAGTACTTCGTCATAAGCCCTTAGTGAGAACTTCTGGACTTCTTCCTTTACTTCTCTACCTTCATTTGGTCCATGTTTAGAGAACTTGCCGAAGAATAAAGGACTGTATGCCATCTTTGGATGAAGTGAGCAACAAATTCATTGTGTTCTTGTTTAATGTGTAAGAATTCCCTGATTCCTATTCTCAATAGTTTGTTCATGTCAAATGCCTTGATGAACTCTGAAATGAGTTGTTTAAATGAATGGATGGAAGCTTCAGGTATTCTGTAATACCAATCGAGGTGATGCCCTCTAAGGTTTTGGGGAATATTTTGGCAACAACCCCATCCCAAGGGAGTAGTTCTTAAATGGTTGTGGCGTAGGCCTTGATATGTGCATTCAGGTCTCCTTCCCCTTTATATTTGGGTAAATCAGGAAGAGGTCTTGGAAGCATGACGCTTCGTATAGTGAAGTCTAAGGGTTCTTTCAAATATTCAGAATAAGTCCCTATCGCATAGGTTTCGACCATCGATGGCGTCTGCTGAGGGGGGAGGTGGAATGGGTTGTTGATATGGCATGGTGTATGTATGTTTGCAGGGACATAAGGAAATCCCTGTGGTTGAGTGAACATGCTAGGAGAAGAGAACATATCTCCCTGTGGTGATTTGGAATACATGTTCAAGTATGGAGGAGTATTGCCCAGGAATGGATTATTTTGTACTAGACCGGGAGGTATCATATTTTCCACCGGAACGGTGTTAGAAATGGTAGTTCTAGTTGGCGTTTGTTGTGAATACTAAGGAGGAATGCCCAATGTGCCTAATCCTGTGAGGAGGTCTACTTGGCTAGGATGATGTGGAGGATTGGAAATTCCTGCCTGTATGAATTGAGAATTTTGACTTGCTTGAGCAAGTTCTAACCCTCTAACTTTTTCTACTAAAGTTGAGATGACTTCATT
Source organism: Taxus wallichiana var. yunnanensis (assembly GCA_018340775.1). Classification (NCBI taxonomy): domain Eukaryota; kingdom Viridiplantae; phylum Streptophyta; class Pinopsida; order Cupressales; family Taxaceae; genus Taxus; species Taxus wallichiana. The sequence continues at coordinate 629,831,031 of CM031243.1, read as the reverse complement.
TGGCGAAGTCACAGTATTTTTCCTTAGTGGCGTTTGTCATATATCTTAAGGTTGTATGGGCATGTGGTACCCTGCTATGAACTGATCATTTCCTTGCCAAGTTTCACTCGAGGGAATTTCCCATAGGTAGCGGCATGGAGGTGTTTTCTTGAAACGAGACCTCGGGTCATGTTTGTAAACTTCCTATAGGTGGGTACATACTCTGAGAGCGTTGTTCATTCCTAGCATAATGCACTGAATGTTCATCATCTAAAAATGGATATGGATCTGATTGTCTACTAATTTGTGGTCTAAGCAACACCTGAGGAGATGAACCAGATTCTCCCGTAAACGTCATGTTGTTCAAGCTCAAGGCTCTAGTTGTTGCGTTTGAGTGAGCTGATCCAACTCCTCTATTTGGAAAGAAGAACTATATCTAGTCCTTGGAGGTGGAGTTTGTGTTGAAAATCGGTTAGTTGAATAGTTGTCACCCCATGCTAAGAGTGAGGGTGATGGCTATCTATTTAGTTGATCGTAGTATGCTTCAAGACCTAGGAGAGGTCTACCATATGCATCAAATCCCGACATATTCGGGGGGTATATGAATACCCACAGAATAATGGGAAAGAGTGAAGGTGGATGGAAGAAATAAAACTAAAAAGAGGAAGAATCAAAGTTTTTTCACATCAGGTTCACCAATTTTGTGGTGAAGCTGATGTGAAGGCTAATGAGGTAAAAAGACGAAAAGTACCAATTTGGAAGAACAAGTAGAAATGTGACTTCGAACCAGAAAGTAAGAAGTTCACGTCGGGTTCACCAATTTTATATGATGGAAAAGTGACAAGCGAGCATGGGAATCTACAAGTAACCTTTCCTTGCACTCTGACCTCCCGAGGTCATGCCGAGACAGCCAGTGGAGATGGAATGTACGTGGGGTGAAGACAAGCTAGTTAGGAAATCTTATGTCTTCGATACGCACTAATGGAATATGTGAATCTAAGGAAAAGAAGGCCCTCCTAACCTAAATTGGCATGATAGATCTATTGGAAAGGATGAATGCTTAAAGGCTCCAATCAATATTAAGCTCTGGCGTGATCCGATCTATGGGTTGTGGGATATAGGGAAAATGACCTGGGATTGTTTCGTGTATATCTCTAGATAGGGTCATAAGATGGATGATGGATATGGTGGATTCTATGGGTGATTATCTGGTCTAGTCCAGAACTCTTTAGCTTCGTTAGCTGCTATGTCTAACAAGGATAACTATGTGATAATGGTTGGTGGAAGTGGAGTGGATCTAAATACTAATGTGCGTAAGCCAACATCAACGTCTGATTGACCTATGGGTCTGTTGGGTTGTGGGATCTGTGAATCACAACCATAGATTTGTGGTTGTTGTGGACCTCCTATGGTCATGTGTAGAATCAACCCCGAATCCCTAGTATCTAGTAGTCATATGCCTTTTTGGCCTCTATGTTTAGAATTGTAAGTTGTGCAATCTTCTCAGAGTACCTTACAGGTGTTCTAGCAACCTAAATTCGTAAGCTAGTGTCTATGTCAATGATAATGTCTCTTGCATCTCGTTTGTCGGACCAAAGGGTCACAGCCGAACGTTTGCTCTCTTTCAAGCCCTTCTACGGTCATGTGGATATTTACCTAGGGTAATCTGTAGTTTGGCTGGTTTGACCAAAACGTGTGTGCTTGGTCGTCTTCTATATTTAACCCTCTTAACTGTGAGCTGATCTGTTGTAAGTATGTTGTTGTTCGGAAGACTTGGATTCTAAGATTCTGATCTATATCAGCTATTATTATAACAAGATTGGGTTGAGGCACGATTGGCTCGAACACGTATTCTCTGGGCTCCCTAGGTCCCGTTATTGTCATGCAAAAGGAAATGATATAAATCTAACTAATGACAGAATAAACTAACTATGCAAGATATATCTATGTATATTCTTCTATTTTGTATGTTTGATAAACTATTGAAAAGAATTAAAAGAGAAATTATTTAATATATCTAGAAATTGACAACTAAACTAATAACAAAATTAAAACAAACAAAAGCAGCCAAGTGTAGCTACTTGTCTGTTCATTTGTAAATCTATTCTAAATAACCAGATAACTAATCTAATCTATTTGAAAGACTCTCGATCCTACCTCAGAAGTGAGGAGTGAATCATAGTTTCTCATAAACTATCAATCCCCACAGCTTCCCGCAATATCGAAAGTGAGATTAACTGAAATGAAATGATTGACTACTCTATTTGATATGTTTTAACTAGAACTTTGAAAGCTTGAACCTGGATTTTGTAGAACAGTGGCGAATCCGGTTGTGTGTGTCTTTGTCCCCTTAGTGTGATCTCCTCGTTCCTTTGTGCTCACGTGGATCTAGAAAAGCATGTAATGCTAGCATCAACAGAAGTAGGTATTGGGATAGTGGCAGCTTAGGATGCAGACTGAATACAATGTGAGTAGGAGAGGGATAGCACAAGAGAATAGAGCTTGGCTTATGTAATTCCTAGTGGGATTTATTACGAGTCATACAACATAAAACATCCAAAACCTGAAACTATCCTATTTGACGAACAAAACCTGTAACTTTAATGGCTTCCTACTAAAAATTAAACTGTCCTATTCCAATTGATTGTGTGAAACAATAATAACACTAGCACAAGATGATTATGTGGCTTCCTAACAGCTAAACAACACTAACCATGCATGCAACAAATAAAACTATGAATCCTAAGAAAATTGAAAGACTAAGCTATTGAAATGAGAAATTGAAAGGCAAATTTGAGGGGCCTTTACTTGAGCACAAGCTAGCTATTTATAGAATTCCCATTTACCCAAAGGTGAAAACCAAATTGAACTCTTTAACCATAAACAATGCAAAAACACTATTCCAGGGAACCAGAATCATAAATACAAGCAAAGGCGGTGAAAAAAAAAAAGCTGGTAAACATTGAAATTTACGTGAGTCACGTTAAAAATAACATTCTAGAAAATGCATGAAGGACCGCGCCTGAGCGAGGCAGCGCGGTTAGAGACCATCACCTGCTCGGCGGCGGTCATGAGACCGTCGCCTGTGCAAGGCAGCAGCTTTCATCATCAAGAATAAAAACAAAGGAAAAGAGAGGGAAGGAAAAGCAAAGCACGCAGGGGCTAAGCGGGGCATGTGGGATGTTAACCCATACTTGAGAGCTTTTCTCGGATCTCGAACACCTTGTGAGGAGACTCGTATCATCATTGGGGCACGTGTAATTGTGTTCTACAGTGGTGCAAGACCCTACAATTTTGGGTACATATAGTTACCAGCGCCCAAGGCGTAAAACAAAACAACAACGCAAAAGGGAAACACAATAAAAGAAATGCATAAAGTAAAATTATAAACTAACTGGAAAAACTTCCTTATTTACAAATACCAAGAAGACTTATTTATAGTAGGGCTTCATCCTACTCCCATTGAAGTGTCTAGGAAATTTCATTCCATCTAGTGCTTGTAACTGGCACGCGCCCGAATCAAGGATGTATGAGATTGTGTAGGGACCTAACCATTGGAATTTCAACTTCCTAGGATGGCACGTAAAATTAGAATCATATAGTAAGACCATCTCGCCCAACCTAAAACTTCTTATTTCGATGTGGTGATCATGCCATGATTTTTTCTTTGCTTTCTCTATTCTCTGACTCCACCTGTGAGTGATCGTCTCTCATCCAACTTCATTAACTCATCAATTCTCTCTTCCAGTGCTTTCTCATCAGCCAACCCTCCTGCGTGCATGGCTATTCACAGAGAAGGTAACATGAATTCAACTTGGCAGAATGGATTCCATGCCAAACACCAATTGAAATGGTGTGGCTTTTTTCAGCCTTTTATAAGTTGTCCTGTAAGCCCATAATACGGCTGATACCTTGTCATCCCAATCTTGTCTTCTGACATCACAAATTTTGGTCAGGGTATGACTCAATATTTTGTTAAATGCTTTTGCGGTCCCATTTGCTTGTGGGTGATAAGGGGTAGTCTTGTGATGAGCTACCATGAATTCTACTAACAGGATCCTCATGGTCTCATTTAAGAAATGTGTACCCCTATCACTGGTTAAACTTAAAGGGCATCCATACCTTGTGATAATGTTCTCCCACAAAAATCTTTCCATTGTGGCTATTGTGCAATATTTAGTTGGAGCTGCCTCTACCCACCTTGTCAAATAGTCTATGCAAGTGATGACATAACATGACCTAGTCCTACGCCACTGGTGCAATAGGGCCTATAAAGTCTATTGCCCACTTCTAAAAAGGTTCCATGCTAGGTATAGGGTGCAAGGGCATTTCATCTCTCTTCCCTGGCTTTCCAATGCATTGACAATGGTCACACACTTTACAATAGTATTTAAAATCATTGTATAGGGTTTCCCATCACAATCCTCGCCAATAATATTTTACGCATGGTGGCGTCACCGCATAATTCCCACCCGCACTTCCTTCGTGTCCTTCTTCCATGATGGTGAGGAACTCATGCTCTAATACACACCTGCGTAAAACTTCATTGCATCCCAACTTGTATAAGTCTCCACTGCTCAACATGTAGGGTGTGGCGTGTATAACGAGCTGAGCACTTCTTCTCTAATGCCTTCATTCCTTCTCGTGGTACACCTTCCTTAAAAATACTGCAATCTCCTCCAAGTTTGAGGGTGCACACCGCAACCTAAATAGTTGTGCATCTAGCATTATCTCCTCAATACTATGTGTTTCCTCCCCTGAATCAATTCTTGACACATGATCAGGCCCACAATTACTCTTCCCAGGTTTCACTACTACCGTGAACTCAAAATTTTGAAATAATAATACCCACGACATATGCGCCCTTGTAGAATGGGATTTTTCACCAAATACTTTAATGCCATGTGGTCGGTGTAAAATACAAAGGGTGTTTCCAGTAGATACTACCTAAATTTGAAAAGTGTGTAGATCATTGACAATGCTTTGCACTCAGTTGTTGTGTAATTCTACTCTATTGGTGTTAACTTCCTACTTATGAAACATAGAGGGTGATCAACAATACCTTCACCTGTTGCACAAGCACTACTCCAATGGCAGTTCCTGAGGGATCTACATGGACATGGAAGGGATTTTCCCAAGAGGGAAAATGTATTATATGCGTGGTGATAAGCCTATATTTTAATGTGTCAAACACCTTCACTACGCCTCTCCCCAATGGAAGGAACTTTTATGTCTGAGTAATTCTTCTAGAGGCATGGCTATCTTGGCATACCCCTTGATGAATTTTCTGTAATAACCCATATGCCCAAGAAATCCACACACTACGCTTTGGCTAGTAGGTTCCCAATCCCACAATAACTGCAACCTTGGCAGGATCCACTAACAAGCCCTCCTTACATATGATGTGCCCCAATAAAGTCCCAAAGGGTGTAGCAAATACACACTTCTTAATGTTGAGGGATATCCTCAACTACCTACACCTCTCAAACATTAACCTCAAATTGTCACAATGGTATTTTACTAGTCCATACACTAGTCCAATCATCCAAATAGACCTAAAGAAACTTATGGATGAAGTCCTAGAACGCTTGCATCACTATGCATGAGAAAAATTTAGGCACATTCTTCAAACCAAATGGCATGACTGTGTATGCAAAACTTCCCCACTCAGTAGTGAAAGTTGTCTTTCACACCCAGCGACTCCTTCCAAAATATCTTCAGTGAAGGGGGTTGGAAAAGGATCAAAGACACAAACTGCGTTCAGCTCCCTATAATCCATGCAGATCTTAATCTGCCCATCCTTCTTGATGCTGATTACCATCAAACTTATCCATTTTGATTCTTCCACTACTTTAATGATCCCAGAAGCTATCATTTTTTTTATCTCCTCCTTAACCTTTACATGTAAATTGGGTTTCATTCGGTAGGGTCTCTTCTTGACCAGGCGCGCACCGTCCTTCAACTTTATCCTCATCTCCCCCAAGGAATGGTGGACACCCTTAAGCTCATGGTACCCACGTGGGAATAAATCCTCAAATTCATGCAACAAATCTATGACCTTAGAGACTTCCTTCTCTGACTAGTAATCTCTAATGATAGCCTCTTTAGGTTCCTCTCCTAAGCCGATGTTAACCTTCTTTGTGTTTAAGGGCTCATGGTAGGAATGCATGCAAGTATCAACACTGTCCACTACCTCGTGCATCCCTAAAGAATGGCTAACATCCAAGATTTATGATTCCTCCCCATCAATCACATATACCAACTTCCCTTTCTCCTTTTCCAAACACGCGCGCTCAAACTGTAACTCTTCTATTTCTTCTACTTATTCTTCAAAGCGCGCCTCTAAACCTGGTTCACGTAGTAGTTCTAATAGCCTATCTTCTACCATGGTACTATCCCCATGGTAAGGCACTTAACAACTTGCAATGCCTTATCAACTCGATGGCTTGGTACTTTGATATTCAAACATTTGAATGAGGTCAGCTATTAGCTCTTGCCAATTTCTTGTTTGGTGGCATGTCTTAGAATGTATGTACCATGCACGCGTGTAACCCTGTAGTGTAGAATACAACTTGTGTACCCAAAGGGATGGTGGAAAAGCTTCCATGCCTTCTCTCCGATCCTCTCACACTCCTAGATATGGAAAGAGGTAGGCTCCTTACCATGGTAGTCCTTGATGACGGTGGGCATGTTACTTCTAGAAAATTTGATAGAGAGAGAAATTCTCACCTCATGCCATTCCAAAAGGTTCTCCTGATGTGTAGCCCACCACCGTGCCACTGTGCCAAGTAGGACATAACTTAACATCCCTCTCCATTCCTTCTCCTCCTTCCATTGAGCTTCCATCTTCTATAAAAGATCTCAGGGAAGGCCCCTCTTGAATACTTAGGTAATTCTTTTCCTCCTAGGCGCCGAACTATGCACACCTTTGTTACTTTAATTATTGATCCTCTCAATTATCGTCTAATCAATTCATAAGTCCCATGTGCCCAATTATCACATGCTAGGCTGGTGGTGTCACTTATTGACTGAGCATCATCAAACTGGTTAACTCTGTTGATAGGATGTATTATCTCTGGGTCCCTAATTGAGCACACATATATCCTATCCAGAACTTCTTCTCCCAGAGGTTTAGTACATGGCATTGACTTCCCATCAGGCAGGGGTATAATGACCCGCTCTTCCTTATTTTCAAATTTGATGTACCCTTTTTTGGACTAAAGGTCCGCATTACTCTTGTAACACCGTGGATGCCCAAGGAGTGCTGGAAAATTATCTACCTCAGCGAGTGCAAGACTTTGAAGTCCCCAGTAAACTTAGCTCCCTAGATAGTGATAGCTACATCCTTTAAGACACCAATGGGCATTGCCTTAGTCTTGTTTTCCATATACAACACATTCGAAGATGGTTGTAATGCAGGTCTTCCCATTTGATGCCATGCATCCAGAGTTAGAACATTGACCTCTGCACCTATGTCAATGAGGATATTACTAAGGATCCATCCATCTACAATTGCATTCAATGTGATCTCCTTGTCATAGTCAAGGCTATGAGGGGGAAGGTTTGCATGCAAGACCTGCCTCTGCACTCTCCTCCACGTGGTACCTTCTCTCTCAACCATGATCCTACCAAGGGAATAATATTCTCTTGCCTTAGCATTTTACATACTTCCTTGACCTCATCCAGATCTTCCCTTGCACCTCGACTCTCCTTCCTTGTTCCTCCCTCCTGGAATTCTCCTTTAGACACTAGATCTCCCCTTGTAAACTCGAATGACATCCATGGTTTCTTGATATACCTCCTTTTGACACGCAGGGTCTAGGTACTTTTCATGAACTACTTCCTCCCTCAAAACTAGGTTCTTCTGCCTTGGTATCTATTTTACGCGTGTGGCTTTTGATCTTGTTATTACCAAGACCGACTCCAAACTGCATCCCGTGTTACCCATGGAATCCACTGTGTATCTGCCTTTTTAATTTTTACCATTGTAGCGCCCTTGTCTTTCTGGTGCTACTGATTCATGTGCTCAAACAACTCCTGGAACTCCTCATACTTGTGCTTCTTTACTGCACCATGAACACTACAACAAGTCCAAGCACTCTCATTTGTAATGCTCAGAGACCCACATTTGAAACAGTTCCACGTGAGAACTCATTCCTTCCTCCCCATGGTTACCATGCCCACGAATCCTCCTCAAAACCCCTTCGCATGCGCCTCGTCTGTACGCTTCTCATAACGGTGATCATCACCCTTAGAACTACTAGCAATTCTAGTCTCAGCACCCCCATGATCAATGGCCTCATGGATATGATCAATGATCATACTGATCCTTGGTATCATGGGTTGTAAAAGGTGCAGATCTTATAGTAGTAAGACACATTCTTCCGTATTATTTGTTATAACAAGGGGCATTTATTTACATCATGGTCCCCATGAAAAATTTCACAGATCTTTGTCACAATGGTGCGTGTCCCGTCCTCTGTGGGAAATAATCCTTGACATTCCCTATACTTCACAATATGTGCACCATAAACCACTTCGAGTCTGATGGGATGAGTTTGTAGACAACGTTTCTAGCTTCTTAGCCATAGCAACAATCTGAGCCTCTAGGAATGGGCTAACACCAGTATCAATACTACCAATAGCCTTGGTGTACAAAGTAGCTTCCAATGCTTCGCGCGGGTCTGTAAAATTTTTATGAGATAAATCCCTTCTAAAAGGTGTGATCAATCCTCCAACAAACCACTGAGCATGCTTTGTGAAGGGTGAATATCATATGATAATTTAGACAAGAGAGTTTTAAAGTGTGCATCATACTCTCACACACTCTCTATCATTCCTTATTGAATCTCCTTCAAAGCACTGATGCTCTTCTTCAAACTCAGGGATGTGGAATTCTACCAAGAATGCATTCTTTAAAGTAGTATAATCCACCACTATTTGATGAGGGTCATATTTCCTATACCAGTTATGCGTGTGCCCTTACAACGTGGTTGCAAATTGACTAGCCTTCTCGCTCTGGGTTTGTGATACCCTTTGCATGCCATAGCAGTTCACACTTGTGAACATGTTCTGCAACATCCTCAATACCTCTCGTAATCCGCAAGTGTAATGACATCTAAAAGAAGACATGAGGGGGTGGCTCGGCCCTTGTCCTCATAAACTAGACCCTTAGTTCCATCCGGTGTTTCCTCCACCACCAGATCCACTAGGTCATGTGTGTCCTAAGCCACTAGATCCACCATAACCACTAGGTTCTCGTAGTAGTCGTCTTAAAGTGTCCCCATGGTTCCATTGAATTGTGCGCCGATGGTCTGTGATAGTGCCCCACTACCACTATTGTAGCCCATGCAAATCCCAGACATGAGACTAAGGGCTTGTATACTAGATCCTTATCTAAAGAATCCTCTCAATACTGGAATATGTGTAGCCATAGACGTGGGAACTAAAAATTGTACCTCCTAGGCGCATATGTCACTTCCACTGATATCAACTGGGTCAATGATACTCCTTCCTGTTCTAGAAAACCAAGTGCCAAGGTTTGGTCACTGGGTGGGTTCAGATACATGCCAACGACTCTTCTTTCTCTACATGATAAAATCTCACCGTAATCTAAAGGGGTCTCATTGCGCGCTGCCAAGATGGGGTAAAGACAGACTACTCGGGTTCCACATCTTCCACGTGAACCTTGAATCCTTCCCGCAACATCTGCCTCCATATATCCATCACACTTAAAACCTCACATCATCTAGCAATATCCCTTTCATGCGCTTCACTATACTTGAGCCGTCTCTCCTCCCTTTCCTTCTCCGTCGTAATATATGCCATCTTCCTCCAACCTAGCTCCCTCACCTAGTGCTCGAATGGTCTATCCGGCCATTGGAAATACCTCTAAAACCAAAGTAACAACCAGGATATTCATTACCAGAGGGATAGCATGTATAAATGATCCTTTAGGATCCCATAGAAACTCAAACTCAACAACCTCTAGACAAGAATATGTGGAAATGTCATACTCCAAAGTGTAGCTAACCAAGATTCTTTCCACCAATGATCCACAAAGACGGGTCCATGTCGATCGCATCCTGCAGCCTTTGGTAATCTTCTTGGATCCACACACACAATCCATAACACCAAATTGATCTAGACACATACGCTAAGAGCCATTCATACACTCTGCTGAAAACAACAAAAAAATGTTTCATATAAATCATGGTAGAAGTTCTCTTCTATCCATTTACGTGCATCAAACTCAGTCCAGTGTTGAATCTCTAAGAAAAGTCATCCTTTGTGCTCTTGAACAATGATTCAACACTTTCCAAAGTTAACTATTCTCACATTACTCACTACATAGATCATGTTGTGTGTTATTTCCCGCTACAACTTCAAAAGAGGTCCGGAAATAGAACCAAGATGTAGTCATTTTTACCCTTATCACAAAAGAAAGGTACCCCATGCATGCCGTCCTATCACCTAGTAGATGTTGGGTGCTCACCCGAGGCACACACAAGTGCCGAGTCTCTCTTTTATGTGAGTTTAGTGGGAAATATCATCATCTATGATTTGTGTTTAAGAGATTTAAATGGGGTTAAGACATTTAAGAACCATAGAGCTTAGAACGGCCTCTAGATCCTTATAGTCATTACAAATAGAAAGCACTTAACAGATTATATAACTTGCACCATAACATAAAGAAGTATACAAGCATCCATACTTAGCATAAACATAAATGAAAGAGAACCTATGAGAAAGACGTATGCATCAAAATCATTGATATTCATATTCATATAACTGGTAACCTCATTACATCCATGGAGCCATTATAGAATGTCACAGAGAAATAGACCGTAGTCATGCTTTTCAACTGGACTAATGTAGCTAGGCTATCAAAGAAAAATTTGCAATCCCCATACCCATTATACATTCTCTCCCAAATACCATTATCCACTAATAGAGTTCTTGCAGTATTTTTGCAGAGCTCTACCCTCTTTTTGTTCTCTCCTATTTACTCTGTAGGTGCTTGTATTTATAGCCTCTCTGGGCTGCCAACTCATCCTCTAGTGCCCTCAGATCTAATGCCAAGTGTCTAAATGTGGTCCTCCATGTGAGCATGCTCTCCCAGGCCTAAAATTTCCACTTTTCACCATGATGTGCTTCTAGAATCTTCTACCGCATGCATGCTCCTTCCTGGGCCAACCTATCACTAGGCTGGCACCTTATCCACACAACATGCATAGTCGGGTCATGCTTTTCATGTGTTCTATCCTGAACGCCCAATTTTTCTAAGTCCCAAACCCTTGGTTCTAGATACGTGCATTGTGTGCGCCACAATCTTCCTTAAACCCTTTTCTTAAACCTAGCCCCGTGTGCTTTGTCCTTGCATGCCTCTCTTCAACTAGGACCTATGCACATATGCACCTTTTGTACTTTGCCAACATTTTAAGGGCCCAACACTACTTCTTTTTTCTTCTTTTTTGCGGGTTCGTCCCTTAATACACAATGAGAAGCAACCCCATGTCAAAAACATATCAAGCTACAAAAATAACATGTACAACACAAGATAACTCATACATTTCACCCCTAGGGTCACTTCCTCTTTCTTAGCTTCCACGCTTCATTTTCATCACCATCACGCTCTACATTGTTATCATGTATGCATCTCTTATCTACTTTATGTTATCAAGTATTCACTCAACATAATAAATTAGGGGAAAATGTAGACACAAAAACATGCACTTGTGTACATTTCTAGGTCCTAGGCACATACGTTCATTCATATGATTCTGATTAAGAAAATATTGAATAAATAAATACCTAATTCTAATGCAATGTTATAGTAAATAAATAAGAAATGAAATACATAATTGACCCAATGTAGTCTTTTATTTCACCTAAATGCTATGTGCACTAGCACCTCATTTAGTAAGTTGAATGCTCACCAAGCACATACAACCGCCAGTCCCTCCTTTGTGATGTATGCCAAGATATTAGCATACTTGATACATGATATTATATTACCACATGCTCATTTAATCACACTAAACCATTACATGCATTCAATTGGAAACACACATAATAAGGAAACATACAAATCAGATAATAATTAAGATCAATTGCACCATGTAATCACCATATTTAAACACATAAATAACCATAATCCATCCTCCATATTCCATCATAATAAGTTCTTACATAACATAAATTGAATACCTAACTCTCAAATAGTAACACAGAGTCATGCGTGCCATTATGACATATAAAGCAACATAACCCTAATACATCATGGATATGTTCTTACACACACTGCTTATTACCATAAAAAGACATATAATAGATATATATAGGCTTGAGGACTTTCCCTTCACTGCCCATACACTCTCCTAATAATAGGCATGCTTAAAATAGACAACATGCATGTTTTTGTACATTAGCTATTAATAGACTATCCTATAAATAAGATTGTCTTTATTCCTATGAATATCTCAATCCATGCATGACCTTTCATCTTTATACCACATGTTCTTTTCAAAATAGAATTTCCCGGTTTCCAAGTCTCCTTGCTTCTTTTCTTGAGTCGCACTCTATTGTCGGCCCCAAAACTCCATTCTTTTGAAGTAAAGTTTCAAAAATTTTGAGTCTGTACCTTGGAGTATTGGATCGCGTCGAGCCTAACATTGTTTGCAGTTCTCCCATTCATGAAGAACAATTTGAAAGTCAGGTGTAATGGTGAAGTTTCTTCCCTTATTTTTATTTTTATTTTCTTCCCACAATCAAGAATGATAGGCGTATCTTCCTCGTTAAATTTTTCCTCAACATCCATGGGTAGTACATGGGCATCTCTAATTGGATGCGGTTTGGTCATGTTTCAAGCGAAAACAAAAGCCTCCATGTGTCCAAATGGCACAACTCCGTAAGCGGGGTCCAAGGATAGAAGTATGGAAGGTTCAAAGTGACAGTGCAGAGTGCCTCATCGGCACAGGCTTCAAGAGTAAAATCCGGGGCCGTTCTCAAACTTGCACTAGTCCTCCACGCATCCCGAGGTCCAAAAAGAGAAGGAGCCAATCATTAAAATTGACTAAGCATGGGAAAGTTGGCGGAAGTCTCCACGTTCCTTAACGATGAAATTTTGAAGTGAAATCAAAGAGTCAATCTCCAAGTGAGTGTCATCTCGCCACGTGGTTAAAGTCAATGGAGAGACATAGTTGGCCGTTGAAAATTCCAAAACTGGTGGAAGGAGCCACGCGTCATCTCGACATAAGTTTAGGTGTTTTCAAAGCAGAAATTCAAATGAGCATCAGTTCTCCATGTGTCTAGGGGTCAACATAATTCAATAACGAAATTTTCCTGAATCAACTAAGTATAAAGGAACTAGTGGAGCTCTACAGGTGTCAGCCTGACGTAGCTTCAAAGGTAAAAAATGCAAAAGGCATCCGCAGGCCCGATTTAATCAATTCCTTCCACGTGGGCAGCCCAAATTTAAAGTTATAGAGGTGAATTGAATGGCCCATGTTTTAACTGGTGAAATAATGAAATGACCACATATTTAAAAACCTATTTTTTTCCACCATTAACATTTCTTTACAAATAAAGAATTCGAAAGGGCGTGGATGATTGGAATAAGTTGTAACTATTTCTTGCTTTCTCGAGGAAGTTGTAACCATCTCTTGTGAGCTATATCATGGGCTTTCAAATCCATTGTACGGGTTGGAATTTTTATATTTTGGAACTATAATTTCTAATTGGAAGAAATCAATACAAAGGTTTTCCCCTTTTCCTTTGCTTTCTCTTTCCTTCTTACTCTGATCTGTGAATCATTTAATCCTTGCATGCTTAGAAACTTTGTGTTCTAGTTTATACAATCTCAAGAACTTTGGGTCTGTGGATTGTTCCCGTCATAAACGTGAATGGTTCTACTTTATATCTCATTTGCCAAATACGTATAAGGGTTTTCTCTGCCATCTCTTTTCCCTAAAAGTATTGTCTTCTTTTACCTCCCTCCTCTCTTCAAGTCTTCTATCCTCATGTATTGATAACTTTCCAGGCATAAAACACATTTCAAGATATCGGAAACCACCATTGAATGAAAGATTGTGTATTTGTACATAGGTTTTTCCCCGCTTTCAATAAGGGAACCTCTCCATTAAAGAGGAGGTACTTTTTGTCCCCGACTATGGTTCCATTCCAAGTGAAAATCAAACCCAACACACTCCAACTTTTATTTTCTATTGTTATCCTGTAACTACAAAATTGGCTAAGTCAAGGAATATTTCCTATTGGGCATGAGCCTTCCATGCACCACTTTACCGGTCCTTATGTGTGTACATGACCTTAACTTATGTGGCTCCTTCCTCTATGTGCTCTTTGTACTTAGCTATTTTTCACCCAACATTACCCCACACTAATTACATTATCATCCTTAGAAATGGGGTTTCTCAACTTATCTCTCCAAGACACAATGAATAAAGAATTAAAAATCAAGGAATGAATATACAAGAAAAGGAATAAATAATACAAGATTATTCAGGGTGCATCGGTCTCCTTCTCCTCAATCGATGTAAAAATTAGGGTACTCTTAGTTAATGATGCTCTCTAGTTCATTCCATTCCACCAGCCCCTTTTTCATTATATCTAGGATTGTCCCAACTATCATTTCCATATCCTCTAGATTCATATCCTCCCTTTTGTTTTTGAGCTCCCTTATCACTCCAATCAGGCCTAAAATCATTCCCTCCATAAATTCCATCTTTCGCACCACCAACAACCCTAACTCTATTTTTTACTTCATGTGTCTCCCGACTTGCTTAGGCATGTCATGCTTCTTCACAATTATGGCTATTTTCTCCTCTCTTACAAGTGTTTCATACTTATTAGTCATGAGCACTCTACTTTCCTCCTATACTTGTGTATGCCTTAAGGACATGTTTTATATCTTGGTAGTTATTCAATTCCCAACTTGCCTTCTTCAGTTATTCCTTAAACTTTTGTAGCATGGCATCATACTCCACAATCCTACGTGCTATAATCTTCTTATTCTTCTCCTTTTCTAAAAAAGTGTCTACTTGAGCTACCGCTTAGATGGTTGGCATCTCATAAAGTATTAGGTGAACTAAATCTTATAGAAAATTTATGGCCAAAGAGGTACGTCTTATGTGTTCACTCATCAAATTTTGGATGCGCCTCCAAAATATCATTTGTAATGTTGACAAAAAATATAGAATATCCTTATTACGCTTCATAACTCTATCACACGCCTTAATTAATTGCTCAATTTCATGTTCCTTATTTTTATTATCCTATAACAATGGTATGAGTGCAACCACCTTATACAAATTTATTCGAGCCACTTCCACTTGTCATTTTTTTCAAGGCATTATCGGCTGTTTGTCTATGGACTTAGTTAGATTTATTGTTATATGGGTTGCTCAACATCTTCCTTGTGTGTATATTCAAGCCCTCATGGTCCATCAACTCCCACCCATATAACTGCTCATTAGTGAGTGTATTCTGTAATCTCGTGCAAATGATTTTAGTTGGGTTGTTAACATACACAAGGTCTGTTGTGTGCACGAATTCTTCTCCCCTTCGAATACCATTTATTCAACCTATGGGTATATGTTTTTCCACACCTAAGCTTCTCCTTTCTCACTAGAAGCCTCCCCATGCACCCCAAATGACTCACCTACACTCCTTTAATTTTCTTCATCTCATCTAGTGGGGCCTTCTTATTTACACTCACTTTGAGCATTTCATCTCGATGGGCCTCTGTTCCCTTAGTTTCTCTCCAAATATATTGACATGAGGTGATGGCTCAGCTTTACACATAACCATTTTGGATAGTCCTTCCTCACTTTCAAGTATGTGTCATGAGCTTAGGCCTTCTCTTTTTTTATTATTTTATGGGCTTAGTTTGATGATGTTGTTCTCGGTGACCTCCTCACGCCTCAAAATTTTATGTGCTACCACTCTTCTCCTTAGTTTTTCTTCTTAGATTTCTCCTGTAATCCTGGTCGTGCGTGCCACTTTTTTATTTTTTGTTCCTCGCCTTAAGGTCAATTTGTACCTCTTCTTCTTCCTACCTCAAACGAGTGTCTTCACAAGAAATTTTTTGTGTATGCGATTAATTGTCTTATAGAACCATGTTCAAGCATGCAACTATCCTCTATTTCTTCCACTTTTTCCTTGGGCTCTTCTTCCTCCTCTCTCCTATGAGGGGTGACATCACGCTCTGATGTAGTCCTAACTATTTATTTTCCCTTAGGTAGCTCTGGGAGTCTAAATTCATCCTCAATGTATTTTCCATTAACTAGCCTAGGCTTAAGGTAAATGTATACCTTATCCGCATTTATCTTCCAAACTCCAAATTTTTAGATTTTATGATGATATCATCAGATATCATATTTTCAATAAAATGTGACTTACCATGATAGATGTAAGTCTTTTGAAGTGTGTTGTAGTCGTAGTCTACCTTATCCACATCAAACCTTAGCATCCATGCATCTGAAAATCTATTCACTGAAGCATGGAAGTAACATGCTATAAAGGCATATGGAAACTTACACCAAATGATCTTCTTACCATCCTTCATGAAGAATCTCCCAATTCAGTAATATTGCTTAACTACAAATTTCTCCTTCCCATCCAATAAGCACAGGTAAACTTCTTGTTATGCACTGCTCATGCTCGAATACCTCACACATTCTCATGTACCACATCTCAAGTCTAATTTTATAGGCTCCCATCATTCCATCACCTATGTAGCCTGCAAACCTCTTGGCCAATGAATTCTTCTCTAGTGGGTATTTCCACATCTTGTCCTTAGGGCCATCTGGTACCCCAACCTCTGCAAACACAATAGATAAGAGGATCGTGCCCCATGTAATTTTTCACCCACACATGATTTCTCAATAATTACTTCTCCAATGAATGTAGCAAGATTGTATACCATCCCTTCTACTATTTTCTTTGTGATGTGGAGCCACTTCATTTTCACTTGGCCCCGTATCTCTTTATTATTGATCTTTCTTAGAATATATGCGGAAATTTTAACAATATGATCAGTTACCTTTGAGATATCCATCACGTGCCCTCCTTTTTGGTATGTCATCTAAACCACCTTGGCCTCCACACCTACTTCATCATCTAAATTAGTGGAATTTTTGTACCCAAGCTCCATAACCTCTAAGTCTCCCAATCAATGGCGCATGATTCACACTCATCTTCCTACAAAGTAAAAGAAGTCCTCATGGACTCTTGACATGAGCCATTGGTAAATTCACTCTAGTTTTCCAAAATATGGAAACTCATAAATTTCAAAACTCCTACTTTCTCCAAGGTCTTGTATCCTTCGTCATCATAGATGGGTTTATCATCTTTAGTTCATGTTGGTCTTCTTTATCAACTCTTTCTCTATCTAATATTTGTTTATACTAGTGCGGGATTATAATTTCTCACTTTTCTTCTTCGACATGTGATTCCAAAATATGCCCCATAACCATGCCCTTGGGATAATGAATTTCAAAAATTCTCTCTTTAGGCACTTCTTTACTTCCACTTCAGGTTTCTTTTTCTTTTTCTCCTTGTGGTCATTGCAGGTGCTCTTTAAATTGTCATGTCCAACTTACACAACTTACCCTTGAATTTTTCTATCTTCTAGCTACCTTTTCTCCTCAAACTTTTGTGCCCTAGCTGTGATTTATTATTTCCAAACCCTAGCTTCTCAAACCCTACTCTTCTCACGCCTTTTCCTCACTCTCACTCTTCTCATGAAGGAGCTCCACTATGGTCGTGACCAAATTTCTACATGTTTAATGGAATTTCATTTGCGCTCACACTTTACACTCATTTGTACTTCAATTCGCTCTTCAAGGTTCAAATACTCAAACATGAAAGGTAAGATTGAATTCAATTACACTCCTTTTTATAGATTTTTCAAAATTTCCCACATTAATTGCTCCACTTACCACCACCCACCTTACTCACTTTAATTATACTTTTTCACTTTTTCCACACTTTTTGATACTTTCTTTCATGCTTTTTTCTTCTTTCTTCTATGTTTTAGTTGTAAATTTTTGGTGTCTTGCCGCACTACTTCCTAGGCCACACACCTCCTTACACGCCCCTTTATGCAACGCAGTACATAATCCTTTATGCCTCATGTCAAGTAGTTCACCGTGCCACTATCTCTCTCGCGTTATACTATGTGAGCATTTTCTCATGAGTGGTATTCATCTTGATCAATTTCCTTAATATCACCATCCTTTTCATTTCTCATGACACCTTTTTCAGTTTTCCATACTTGCACCCTACAACCAGAACACCATATCAATGTGTGCATATCTCTTATGCACTTCAACTCTCCTATAGGTGCCGATAAGGTCTCTTTGTCGTGTACTTGCACCTAGTTCACCCCATACTAAAATTATGTGTGGTCCTCTATGTTTGAAATCAAAAGATAGTAATTATCTTCTTGTGTGCAAGGGCTCTTATTATAAAAAACAAGGAAATTCAAAAGCATGGCATAACAACAACTAGAAATAAACACATGAAATGGAAATATAATCTAAATGGAAATACCGAATTATTACAAACACCAAGAAGACTTATTTATACTAGGCGTGAGCCTACTCCATTAAGTAACTGGAAACATGGTACCATCCAAAGGCTCACTGTAATCGATATGTGCCTAATTCAAGTATCTTGGTTATTAAAAAAGGTCCTAACCAATGCACTTTCAATTTCCCTGGTGGTGCGCAAACTTGGAATCATAGAGAAGGATTATCTTTCCAACTGCAAATGTCTTATTCTTAATGTGTCTATCATGTCATGCCTTTTATCTTTCCTTTTCAATATTTTGGTTCCAAATCGTGATGTCATGTCACTCATCTAATTGCATTAGTTTTTCAATGTGCTCTTCAAATGGTTTTTCATCTGCAAATCCACTTGTGTGTGCAATAACAAAGGATGGTAACATGAATTCAACTAGTAGTAGTACTTTCACACCAAATACCAACTGAAAAGGTGTGGCCTTGTTCAACCTTTTTAAGTAAATAGGTATTTCCAAAGTACTACTGACACTTTATCATCCCAATATTTTTTCCAACATCACATATTGTTATTAATATATATATCCCAAGATCTTATTGAAATCCTCTATAGTGTTATTAGCTTATGAGCGATAAGGGGTAGTCTTATGGTGTGCCACCATAAACTCTTCCAATATAATTCATATTATCTCATTTAGAAACTAAGTTCCTCTATCACTTGTAAATCTTAATAAGTAGTCATTCCTAATAATAATGTTTCCCATAAGAATCTTGTTGTTGTAATCGCCAAAGAATATTTTGTAGGTGCACTTCTTCCCACATGGTCGATATAGTTAGTACACGTTATAATATAGCATGCACCAATCTTGTTCATGGGTGTTGAAATAGGTCCTACAAATTCAATAGCCCATTTATCAAAAGGCTAGGTGCCCGTAATTGGTCAAAGTGGCATCTCATTTCTATGGCTAGGTAATCCAAGGTGCTAATAATGATCATATGCTTTTACATACTCCTTGGTATCCTTGTACAAGGTCTCCCACAAAATTCCAACCATTAGAATATTGTGCGTTGTAGCATCACCTACGTAATTCCCTCCTATTATTCCACCATGAGCCTCCTTTATAATGGCATCGCACTCATGTTTCCATAACACAACTGCAAGAAATTTATCATGGCCCAACTTATATAAATATCCCCCAATCAGATGATAAGGTGCCACATGTATCACAAGCTTCTTCTTCTCCAAGGTCTTCCTTTCTTTTAGTGCCATGTTAGTGTGCAAGAATACAACTATGTCTTCTAAATTTGTAAGTGCATGGTTCAATCTAAACAACTGTGTATTGACATAGTATCTTTAATGCTTTGCGCTTCCTTTCCATAATTGATCCTTGATAAATAATCAGGCCTTGAATTTATTTTCCTTGGTTTTAAAACAACTCAAGTAAAATTCTTGAAATATAATTATCCATCAGCAGATGCCCCCTTGTAAAATAGGATTTTTTGTTAAGTACTTGAGTTTCATATGATCGATTAAAAATAAATTGAGTAGCTAATAAGTATTGTTTGAATTTATGTAGCACACAAATCATAGATAAATCCTCACACTCAATAGTTTTGTAATTCTTCTCCACAAAGTCAACTTATTTCTTGCAAAGAAAATAGGATGATCTACAATCCCTTCCCCTAGTTTTGCCAACACTGCTCCAATTTCCATGCTACATGCATCAAATTGTACATGGAAAGGCTTATCCCAAGAAGGAAATCATAAAATAGGTTTGGTATTTAACCTTTCCTTTAAATTCTCAAACGCTTTCTAGTGCACATCACCCCAATAAAAATTCACTTTGGATCTTAATGCTTATTCCAAGGGCGCAACAATATTTGCATATCCCTTGATAAATTTCTTGTATTAGCCTTTATGTCCCATAAATTCATGCACCTCACTTTGATTGGTAGGATTTTATAAGCCCAAAATTACAAATACCTTGGCTGGGCCTACTAACAATCCTTCCTTACAAATGATGTGTCCTAGTAAGGTGCCAAATGGTGTAGCAAAGATACATTTCTTGATGTTTAAAGATGCTCAAATTTCCTGCACCTCACAAACATGAGCCTCAAATTATCACAATGATCCTTGACTAAGCCATATACTATCCAATAATCTAAATATACTTGCAAGAACTTGTGAATGAAATCCTAGAATGTTTTCACTATAATGCACGAGAATACTACTGGCACATTTCTCAACCCAAATGACATAATTGTATAGGAAAAATTGCCCCACTCGGTAGTGAGAGTGATCTTCTCTTGTTATTTTTCACGATACGCATGACTGATGATAGTATAAGAATCCATCCATGAAATAATATATCTCTTTCTCAAATTAGTCCTTTCAAATTTTCCTTAGTAAAGGTATGAGAAAGGGATCTATGAAACATGAAGCATTCAAATCTCTTTATCCACCCAAATCTAGATAAGCCCATCCTTCTTAATGCTTATAACAATGGGGCTTACCCATTCGGATTCTTCAATAGGCTCAATAATTCCAGACTTGAGAATTTTATCAATTTTTTCCTTTACCTTTCCACACAGATTAGGATTCATCCTATAAGGCCTCTTCCTAACCGGGTGCACACCTTCTTTCAGATTTATCTTCATCTCACCTAAAGAAGGATGAATACCTTTTAGTTCATGATAGCCACATGGTAATAAGTCCTAGAATTCATGCAAATAGTTTAATAATATTTGTTACTTCTTTCTCTCAATAGTAGTCACCGGATTATTGCTTCCTTAAGCTCCTCCTTAGTATTAATGTTCACCTTATTTTTATTCATAGGATCATGGTACATGTGTTCCTTCTCATGTAGAATCTGTTACCTCACATGCACCTTCACTGTGGCTAACATCTAGGTTGTCTACTTCCTCATCATCAATCATGTATACCATCTTTCCTTTCTCTTTTTCTATCCAAGTGTGACCCATCTATATTTCTTATGTCTCCTCAAGACCCTCAGTGTTCTCCAAACAGATCCAACATGAGCTATTATACCTTCATGTTATCCCCCAATGTGATGCGCTTCATTATCTACAAAGCTTCATAGACTAGAGGCTTAGTAGAAAATTAATCAAAAGTTTGAATCATACCTGCAGTCATCTCTTGCCAATTTGTAGTCTCCCTTTTTAATTCAGCATGGACATACCACGCGCACAGTGCACATCCGCGCAGTGTGGAATAAAAATTATGTACCCATAGGGATTGTGGTAAATCCTCATGGCTTTGTTCTCATATTCTCTCACAAGTATGGATGTGATGAGAAGTCAGATTCTTACTATAAAATTCACAAATGTGCATAGGTACATTATCATGAGTAAACTTGGTGGAAAATGCAATTCTCACTTCTCACCACTCCAAGAGGTTATCTCTATGTGTATCCCACCATTGCGATGTTGTCTCACATAAATTATAGACCAACATGTTTCTCATATCTCCTTCATTCATCCACTGAGTATTTATAGTGCAGAGAAATGTATCAAGATTCCCCTCATTAGTATATCTTGGTACCTGAGCTGAGCCTAAGTGCCTCACCATGCATGGCCTGATCATCCTTGTGAATTTTCCTTTAACTTTGTGCCTAACCATTTCATATGTGTCATGCACCTAGCTATCACAAGAAACACTAGTAGTGTCACTTATAGATTACACATCTTCCCAATGAATAATGCCTTCTTTTGATGGTTTTATATTATCTGGATCACGCACCCTATATGCATAAATGTGATTAAGCTCTTCTTCACTCAAAGGCTCAACATAACGGTATTCCTTTTTTCAAATAGTGGTATAATCACGCCATCATATTTTTCTTAAAATTGATGTATCTCTTGTTAAAGTGCAAATCAACATTGTTCATATAGCACCAAGGTCATCTAATTAATGTTGAATAATTTTATACCTTAGCAAGATCCAATACCTTAAATTCTCTAGTAAACTTGGATCCTTGAATGATAATAGATGCATCTTTTAGTACCCCAATAGGCATTACCTTAGTTTTTTTTCCATATACAACACATTCAAAGATGGATGTAACATAGGTCTTCCCATTTGATTCCATGCCTCCAAAGTGAGTACATTTACCTCAGTGCTTATATCTATCAAGATATTTCTTACTAACCAACCATCAATTATTGCATCCAGTGTGATTTCTTTATCAAATTCATGGTCTTGAGGTGGTATATTTTCATGAAGTATATGTATCTCACGTTAAAATCTGGTACATGGTACATTTTCATGTAGCCACTCTCATAATAGATGAATGATATTCACCATTTGCAGCATCTTACACACCTCCTTTAGATCATCCACATTATTCTCAGAGCTCAACATTCTTTGCACATTTTCTCTCGTATGCTTATTCTTTTAACCACTTGTATTTGACCATGTAGATCTCTAATCAATCACATAATATCTTGGTATAATTTCTTCGATGCATCACATCCGAATACTTACCATGTATCACTTACTCCCAAATAATGAGGGGTAGGCCTTCACTTCTCACTTGCGCATGAAAAATCAATTCTCATTGTAACCAACATGGGATGTAATTCTAGATCGGCTCTCTTTGGCATCCATTGATCCGCATTCATGCATTATACCTTGATCATCCCCGTGTGCCCTTATCCTTATTATTATTTTTACTCATATTCTCATATAGGTTCGGGAATTACACTAACTTATGTTATTTCCCACCAAGAGCAAGTTGCATTCTAAGGAAATCACATTGGTAATGACCAGGGGATCCAAAAGTGTAACAGTTCCTCTAGTGATCCTACCTCTACCATCGTCGTGACCTCTGCCTTGATATCCTCCTCGGAGCCTCCATTTCTATTTTCTCCATTGTTTTTCCCTTCATTATGTTTTCCTTCATGTTCCTTTGACACAATCAACACACTAGTCTCGTGCACTCCTGTTTAAATGGATTTGTGAATGTGATCAATCAGATGAAACTAGTTGTATCATGGGCATGACAAATATTACAGTACATGGAAAACTTCTTCTAATCACACACTTTAAAAGAGGATAGTTCCGAGCATCATGGTCCAAATGGAAAGCTTCACAATCCAACAACATCACACGAACAAAATTTCATGGACAATTATCCTTTGTATGTCCCTCAAGTTCAAAATTAGTACACTAAATACCACTATGTGTCTCGTGTGCTGAGTTAGCATAAAGCTTCTCCAACTATTTTTACATATCTATAATTTTTCCTCTAAGAAAGGGATTACCCTCTATACACACTTCCAACCACCTCAGCACATAAAGAAGCTTCCAACGCCTCACACGGATCCACATATGTCTTGTGATAGAGTGCTCTTTAGAACGGATTCATAATCCTCCAACAAACCAAATGCATGTTGGTTGGGATGAATATCATAAGACAACTTAGAAAACTTAGTCTTAAAATGTGCATCATACTCCCTCACACTTTCAGATAAATCATACTTGATGTCCTTGAGTGAGCTAATGTTTTTCTCCTCAAATTCTAGAATGTGAAACTCTTCCGTAAAATGTAGTGCGTAAAGCATTATACTCTACCACACTTTGATGTGGGTCATATTTTCGATACCAACTATGCACGCCCCATTATAATGTAGTTGCAAACTAACTTTTATTCCTATCAAAGGTTGTATTTCCCTTAGCATGCCATAGTATTTCACAATCATGCACATACTTTGCCATTCAATACCCCTATTATCTCGATAAATGGAGTGTCATCTCATAGTAAACTTGAGGTTTTAGTTGTGTTGGTTGCGGTCCATGTCCACTAATCCGAACTAAAACTAGTGTTTCCTCCAGGGTTTGATTAGATCCTCCTAATCTTTCTACTATGGGATGTGATCCAATCAATGTACTTTCTTATGTCTCGGTTGTAGTACTAGACTGGACACCAATATTCTGTGTGGTCGTAGCTGCTACTATAGTACTTCCAAGGGTTTACACGCCGACACTCTCTCCTAATGACACACCTAAAAACAATCTTGCAATTGCAATTCCAAATAACAACGCCATTGTGTGATGTCATGTGCATACTATTATTAACTTTATCTCCCGAATTAAACACAAGGTGATATCTATTCATCTTTTCTTTCTTACTTAGTTCTTCTCAATGACTACTTCTAGGTCTAGAACACCATGTGCAAAGGCTATGTGGTTAGGTGGGTTTAGATGTTCCCATGTGGCCTTATTCTCTCTTCTAATGCACTCTCATATGAAGCCAAGGGGATTATCTATCGCGCTTTCCTAAAGTTGGGAGATCCTGATGATGTGGTTCCTCATCTTCCACAATAGCTTCAAAAACTTCATGATACATCATCCTCCTTAAATCTAGTGCCTCCTCAATCTCCCTTTATCGTGTCATGTCCCTCTCTTGCGCTTCATTAAAATTTAGTCGTCTTTCCTCTCTCTACATTGTTTCCGTCGGTCTTCCATCTTTCTCCACATTTGTTCCTTCTCCTATGTGTGGTGGGAGTTTTGATAGCTATAGGGAGCTTCTCTAAATGAATCTCTATTATAAAAATTTGGATCGATTAATGTATATTGTACAAGTATGATCCTTTGGGCTCACACAAGAACTGGAACTCGGCCTCTTCAGGACATAAATACATATAAATAAAATACTATAATGTATAATTACGTAACACTCCTACCCACCAATGATCTACAACTCTAGTCCATTCCAAAACTCCATCCATAAGATTCTGTAATCTTTCTATGTCCAAATTCTTGGTCTAGGATCCCAACGTTTCCCTAATGCATACGTTTCCAACCACTCGTATAATTCTATTGGAAAGAAGTTGAAGAATGTTTCATAGAGCTCATGATAAATATTGTCTTCCACCTAATGACGTGCATTGAAATCAAGTCTAGTATTATATCTCTATGTAAACTCATCTTGACCTTCCTCTACCCAAATTTCAATGCTCTGTAGAGTCAACCAATACACCAATTGTATGTAACATCCGGAAGATAGCTTGAAAAGAGGTCCCGTAACAAAACAAAAATGTTGTCTTTTTTTCACCTAAATGTTATGCACATTGATACCTCATTCAGTAAGGTTGAATGCTCACCTAAAGTGTGTACAGCTACCAAGTCCCTCCTTTGTGATGTGTTTCAAAATATTAGCATACAAATACATGATAATATATAACCACGTGATCATTCAATCACACTAAACCATTGCATGCACTCAATTGAAAACAACATAATAAGGAAACATACATATTAGATAACAATTAAGATCAATTACACCATGTAATCACCATATTTAGACACATCAATTACTAGAATCCATCCTCCATATTCCATCATAATAAAGTCTTACATAATAGAAGTTTAATACCTAACCTTTAGATAGTAACACGAGTCATGCGTGCCAATATGACAAAACAACATAACCCTAATACATCATGGATCTATTCTCTCTCACACACAGAGTCCCCATAACAAAGACACACACACACACACACACACACACACACACACACACACACACACACACACACACACACACACACACACACACACACACACACACACACACACACACACACACACACACACACACACACACAATTATATATGTGGGGAATTTCCCTTCACCACCCTTTCACTCTCCTAATAATAGGTGTGCTTAAAATAGACAACATGCATGCTTTTTTACATCAGCTATTAATAGACTATCATATAAATAAGATTTTCTTTGTTCCTATTAATAGTTCGATCCATAGATGACCTTTCATCTCTATACCTCATGTGCTTTTAAAAATAGACTTTCCTTGGTCATTAACTCTCCTTGAATTTTTCTTTGAGCCACACTCCAACTTTTTTTCTATTTTTAGCTTGTAACTACAAAATCAACTAAGTAGTGGAATTTTTCCTCTTGGGCGCGATCCTTCCATGCACCACTTTACCAGTCCTTACACACATATATGCACCCCACTTGTCTACCTCATCCCTTCATGCACTCTTTTTACATAGCTATTTTTCAATCCAACACCCAAGTAAATAATTAATTAAGATTTGAAACCACGAGTGCAAAGAAGAGATAAAATGACTTAGTGGTTTGCAACCAAATATGAATTGTGTGGAAGTGTTGATCTGATGAATAGAGATGGAAAAGTGTCACACCGATCCTTAAAAAAAATGTGGCTGGAAGATCTTCTTGGGATAGGGAACCTATAAAGGGGTAGGGGCACCTTCGGCACCCTAGACCCGCTTTCTTGCACCCGTGACTACTAAAACCACTGAAAAAAACCTCCTTTGCAAGGTCACAAGATGTTCAATTTCCTTTGCTTCTTGTCACTAGTAGGTCACAAAATGGTCTTTGATATCACTAATAACCAATCCTATGAAGTGTATGTAGAATAATGTATTCCCTTACCCTTGAATGGATGTTATAATTCTCTTAAGTAACCTTTGAATGCAACATTAGGTGGTGATAACTAATTCTTAGTGGTTGGATTCTTATTATGATCACATAGCTTTATATTTATATGATTCTCTTGCTTGAATTTTGTAATTAACCTCGAAAAGGACAAATACCAAAAAGATAATATGATTAAACAGATAGAGAGGATCCAAAGATGTGAACAAAGTACAAAGAGGACAGGGGACATCTAGCGTTGGCATCTTGGGCCGGGTTTTGGTGTCTAGGATGATAAATGTCGAGGTATGAAAAGAAAAACTGAGCTAGAAAGAGTGTAAGATCAAAAGTGACAATAGAAATAAATCAAATATGGCCAAAGACATGGGTTAGTTAGTACTTTTCTTACTTAGGAATCATATGAATAGTAGTATGCAATCAGGACTAGATAGATACCCAAAGTGCATGATTTTATGTCTACATTTTCCCCCACTTTATGTTGTTGAGTGAATTCTTGATAACATAAAGTAAATAAGAGATGTGTACTTGATAACCATGTAGATTGATGGCGAAAGCATGTTAAGAGACAAGGAAAAGCGTGGAGTGATAAAAATGTGAAGCGTGGAAACTAGAGAGGAGAAAGTATAAAAGTGATGATGATGATGACCTTAGGGTAGGAATGCATGTGTAAATGTCACCTTTGTACCTATTGTTGATGTTGATGCTGATGTGATTGATGTTGTTGATGTAGGATAATGTTGACTACCGATTCCAATAAGGAAAGACCTATAAAAGAGAAGAATGAACAAGTAGTCAAATATGTGTGTATATGATCAAAATTTGTAAAAATTATGTAAAATGTGAAAAGGAACATGTGCACCTAATCCATGATGAGAAAAGAGTGTAGAAATGATCCTAAAGATGATGTAGAAGAATGATTTTTTCGAGCAATTTCATGCCGGTTGTGCCGACTACTATTTTTCTAGTGATCTCACACTAAAAAATGGAGGAATTGTGGGGAGAAAAGTATGGTGTCATCCTCCAACCTTTAACTACTTCTTGAAATATGGAACACCACTGCAGATGGTGTGTAAAAATCTGATTCGGTTCTAATTCTGATCCAATTCGAAATAGGAAAATTTTGTATAGTGTATATGTTAAGTTCTAAGGATTGTGTGCCTGTAAAATCTATTTTGTGAGGTTTTGTAGACTGTGTTGTACTAAGGAATTTTTTGTAACTTTCCCCTGGTCATAGGCATCGAAGAAGGGTTAGGGGCAACTAGGAACTATTGTCCAGGTTTGGGTGTTGGTGTTTTTGTTGTGTTAAGGACCCAAGTCTGATTTTGAGCCCTATATGAGACTGATAACTATTTTGTACCTTGGTATTGTGTTGTGATTAACTATGTCTATATACTATTGTATGGGTTGAATAATTCACCCAAATTATGCCCCCTTAGTTTGGGGTGCATGTGATTTTGTTGAGGAGTATGTTTCCAAAAAGGAGCAACCACGTTGTTGAAACTATGCCTTGCGAGGGGAGTGTATTTCATGGAAACCAAGGACCATGCAAACAAAGTGTCTAGGAAACAAGTGTTAGTGTAAGAAAATACAAACACACATGTAAGAATACAATATGTACGCTACCAAGAAAATAGACAATGTAAACTACAAAAAGTGGGTTACAAGCATGGGACACCACTCATGGAGTCGCAAGACAATCAATGCCAAGACGGTGTTAAATAGATAGTGTGCACACAAGACAAAGGGAAAATCCCACAAAGAGTGGCATACAATAATAGACAAGAGGAAACAATGTGAAGCAATATAATAGAAAACCATGGAAAGAAATAGTCTTGCATTAAAAAATTTACACATGAAGAATTTTTTATCATGTTAGAGAGATAAAAGGTATGTCAAAGCATGTATAATCTGATAAAGTAGTGTGCTATGAAAAATGAAACAATAACACCTATAGTGTATGAAAGTGGATGCCCCCAAGAGCCGTTATGGGACTGGTATGAGGTACTGTACCAAACATCCATGCTGCATGTGGAGATCTATGTAAATTATATGATCATAAATAGAAAATCAAGTTAACGTGCATGTGTGTATGATAAAGATAATGACATACAAGATATTTGACTAACATGTGTAATAAAGTATACATGTAAAAACATAAGTAAGAAAGAATAAATGCAACCAAGATATGCAATATGTTATGGATGAGACAGAATAAAATACAAAGTGAATGATAGGAGTTGCATGCCCCCTAGATGATGTCAAGACATGAGATGAGGTTCATTTATATATTACACCTCAACAATCAATAATGAACCGTATAATAAGAGTGCATCATCGGGAGATGGTATGAGTGGTATGTTATAAAGATTTGATCAAAAGAGTGTTGAGCATAAAGAGCACATGAGTAAATGAGTGCGGTGAGGTTTCTTTTAGATTATGAGCCTCATTAGTCGAGTATGAACCATGGAACTAGAGTGTGTCATAGGTTAATGACCACATCGTGTGGAAGTAGATACCAGAAAGATATATCATGAATGTGTAGAGTAGATGTTGCGTAGAAAGAGATGAATGTGATAAATGTGAAGTGTATATTATGTGAGGTTCATGTGTATAGGATTCCCTCAACAGTCAAGTATGAACCATAACATGAGAGTGTGTCATCAGTAATGACGATGCAAATGTATCAAGATGTGTATGATGAATGTAGGAGACTAGATGTAACATGTGTAAGGTGTATGGTAGATGATAATTCTAGGAGTGGGGGAGCAAGTGAGATTCTCCCCCAAGCATATGATGATTGATATGATTAAGTGAAATTGTCCAGGAGATCATCATTGTCTTGATCACACTAACTAGAGATGCATCGAAACCCTATAAGTGATTGAATGCGGTGGATCATTAAAAACCAATGCGATGTAATTTGTACATGGTCAATGCGTATTCTTCATTAGTAAAAGGTGTTGGTGGACATCCATGTGCATACCAATGAGTGATATTTTGCTAATATCTGGGAGATGAGTCATTGTAGATAGAAACATAACCAAATGGTGTAGGGAATGTGATATTAGTATGGTTGGGGTCCAAAGTTCCCCCAATATAATCAAGCCAATATTGTCCCATTGTCAATGAATAAATGTGAGGTACACATGAAACAGATACTATTAGATGGGAGACATGAAGGCCATAGGCGGATATAATATGAACAAATCTTTGATAGAGATGGGGTGAGTGAGGCGGCGATAAGATATCACCGAGCATTAATCCAACCCGATTAAAGCCATCTTAGGTACAAATAGTGTCAACACAAGTAATATCCAATGGAACATGATGCCAATAGAATTTATTCATGAAAAGCATGCATGTGAAAGGAAGCGGGGAGGACACAAAATTTCTTTGAGAAGGTAGAATGATTCCCAAAGTATAGAAATACCCTTGATATAGTACCATATCATTAGTATAAGGAGGAGGGTTTTTAATTGATATTCACCTAGGATGACGAGAAACAAAAGTATCATTGAAATATGAATAGTCCACATTCAAGAAGGAGTAAAGTTAAGTGTTTCCAAGTTTTCATCGGTAAGTTTAATGGTATCGACCTCATCATCAAAATCGTTAGTGCTAAAATTATCATGTTGTGAATTCTGTTGAGGATATTGGTAGGAGGTGCACTAGATATAGAAGCAAGTGGATCTGAATGAGCAGAGTGGTGGTATTGATAGGAGAAAATATTGTAGGTGAAATAATGGCGTAGTAT
This sequence comes from Taxus wallichiana var. yunnanensis, assembly GCA_018340775.1. Classification (NCBI taxonomy): domain Eukaryota; kingdom Viridiplantae; phylum Streptophyta; class Pinopsida; order Cupressales; family Taxaceae; genus Taxus; species Taxus wallichiana. The sequence goes on along the minus strand of CM031243.1, from coordinate 629,800,315 downwards.
TTTTGGAAAAAATCAAAGTGCTTGTAGTGGGTGAAGAAGTGTGTGACGCATTAGATTGGTCAATATCATATGTATCAATATTACTATATGGAATAGGCTATGACAAAGGAATAGGCATAGCAATAACATGGTATATATGACAAAATTTGAATGGATTAGGGTCCATAGTAATGGTATGTTCATATCCATCATGTAAGAATTTGACACATTGATGAAAATGGATGGAATTCCACTGCATTGCATGAATCCAAGGTCTACCCAATAAAATATTGAATTGAAATGAGGTATTGATAATGAATAATTCTATAGGGACCGTCTTAGGCCTGAATTTTATATGTAATGTGATAGTTCCTAAGCATGTGTGAGTAGTTGAATCATAGCCATGAATAAGAGTAGAATTCTTAGAAATTTTATTTTCTGTAATGTCGAGTTGTTTTAGAAGATAATGAGAACATAAATTAATGATCGAGCCATTGCCAATGAGTACACACTTGATACAAGTGGTGCCAATAATAACAGTGATAAGCAAAGGTGCACATGGATTATCAAGAGAAAAATACGATATGTCCTCATTAGTAAATGATATAGCACATGGAAAAATTTTAAGAGATTGAATGAGGTGTGTGAATGCCATTGAAGAATTATCACTTTCAATGTGAATAGAATGAAGGGAAACTTCTAATGTATGCGACAATCAGGTGCATTGCGTAACAAGTCATAAAGAGATATTTTTGATGGTTTATTCTTAAGTTTTTGATGATATCATAGCCCCTAGAAGTACCAGAAGGATCTGTAGAAGTGATAGGTGGTGGGATAGAAATGGGTGGAGTCATAGGAGGATGAGTGTGGTGAGTAGTTACTACATTGATGGAAGGATCAGCCATATGTGTAATAAAGCAAGGAGGATGTTGAGTACAAACTTGTATGAAATCAGAAGTAGTAGTAACCATACCAGAAACCCTAGTGGGAGTGAAAGAAGGATAAGATGATTGATCCATGACTCGATAAGATGAAGACATATTCAAAAGGAAGGGTTTGAATGGTTGGGTTCACCAAAATGATTAAGAAAATATTGAATAAATAGATGCCTAATAGTACTTCAATGTAGGAGTAAATAAATAAGCAATACAATACAAAATTGACCCAACCAAATAATTAATTAAGTTTGAAACCTTAAGTGCAAAGAAGAGATAAAATGACTTATGTGGTTTGTAACCAAATCTATACTACACCGAAGTGTTAATCTAATGAAAAGATAGGGTAAAGTGTCGCACGTAGCCTTAGAAAAATGTTTGGCAATAATATATGCATGAACTAGGATAGAGGCACCTATGAGCACCCTAGACCTGCTCACGAGTGCATGTGACTACTAAAACCCTCGAAAACCTCCTTCATAGGGTCACGAGATGTTTGTTGTCCTTCACTTCTTGATGTTAGTAGGTCACACAATTATCGTTGATGTTGTTGATAACACCTATTATGAAGTGTATGCAGAATAATGTAGTCCTTTTCCCTTGAATGGATGCTTGAATGCTCTTGAGTAGAATTGGCATGTAACCTTAGGTGGTGATAGCTAATTCTTAGTGCATGGTTTCTTATTATGATCACATAACTTTATATTTATATGATTATCTTACTTGAATTTTGTAACTAACCACGAAAATGCTTACTACCAAAAAGATAAGATGTTTAAATGGCTAGAGAGGAAAAAAATATGTGAATAAAGTACAAAGAGGTCAAAGGCACCCAAAGGGGATGGGGGCACTGGTACTAGTGTCCTAGCTAGGCACGATATCCAAGATGATAAATGTCAAAGTGTGAAAAGACAGATCGAGATAGAAAGAGGGTAAGATCCAAAGTGGCAATAGAAAGAAATAAAATATGGCCAAAGACATGGTTAATTAATAATTTCTTACCTAGGAATCATATAAATAGTAGTATGTAGATATATACCCAAAGTGCATGATTTTATGTCTACAGATTCCAAAGTGATAAAACTAGTAATTGACTATTGTATTTGGCCTCTTTGCTTTGTTTCTTATCTTATTTTTGGTCTTTCACACCCTAAAATATATTAGATACTTTACTACTTTATATATCTTAACTCTAGACACTAGCACCCAGGCACCCTCATCCCATCTAGGCACCACCGAGCTCTTTGTATCTTACTCACCTCTTTCAGCGTCTTTTATCTTTTAGGAATCTTGTTTTCTTATGGGTTGGACTTCTAGTTGTCAATTACAAAATTCAACCAAAGGAATCATATAAATACAAAGCTATGTGAAAAAATAAAAGACCAAGCTCTAAGCATCTATTATCACTACCTAAGGTTGCATCCAAAGGCATCTAAGAGAATAAAAGGCATCCATCTAACACACATGCAAGAGATAATGGATTACATTTTCTGATACACACATAGGAGGGTAAGTTCATTTTTCTAGCCACACATTTATTTACATTGGTACATCGAGATATTGCCCGCTATTACATGAACTTGCACAAGGTCCTCTAGGGTACAATTCTAACACACACGCACAAGAAATACATCAAGTCTGAGATTTAGTGCAGCACTCACTCATAAGTTCACTCTGTCGAGTGGTATTTGTGGTTAGTATCAATCCCCATTTGCATCTTTATTTTTTAGTATTTGATGTAGTTTGGGGTTTTATAGGATATCATTTATTTTGCAGGTCACATGTGAATACACTGATCATCCAATGAAACACGGGTGATCAAAAGCGAAGGTTAGTAGCCACCTTACGACATAAGAAAAACCAAATTCGAGCTCTCGCATAGTCACGGGGCCTACCAATGGTCTCTAGCAATTAGGAACCCTAGTCCTAATCTAGGCGCTCTTATCTCGGATCATCTAGTAGTTCTAGAATTTATACTAATCATTTGGGACACTTTGTTTAGATTGTTCAACAATTTCCTCGATCTGCACCTATCCTAGATCAAACGTCAATTAGTTAAGTCTTTAACCTCTCACTTGTACCTAGGGTTTCATTTCATCTAGCTTATTACTTGTGTCAAATATGTGCTCCATTTTTTATTTATCATACATTTGTTAATGTAAAATTACAGCACCCATGATTTCTTGTTATTTTTGTGTGATGTAATCGGGTAACTCGCATAACATGGGATTATCCTACGATGGGGCGTTGTAAGTAGGATAATCCTTCGAGAAAATCCGGCTTCTTCTCCTAACCTAGTGCCAAATTCTCGGCATTCTTGGCATTGTCCATAAATTTTGCATTTCTCAACAAAATCACATGAAATTGGTACCATTAGAATCGTGTTTCGAGCACGACACACAAAATAAAGAAATTATGGATTCAATTAGGGATCAATGGATATTTTCTGAAAATGTGGCCAAGTTCATAATAGTGTTTTATTTGGTAGTTGGACACATTCAATGAAGCATGGGCTGACATATTTCACTGTTATAAGTCATGGGACAGTATGGGGAGCCTTTTTGTAAGCAACACATCATTTCACTCCATTTAATACCTCTTACAAGTGGTTGAAGGACAAATTTTAGGATTTCCATTTTCCCTCTCTCTCTCTCTTCTTATTTTTCTATAAATTGGAGTGTTGGGCTCATTGTAAAAGGGGAGAAGTATTTTTGTTATAGCAAAGCTCTGTCAAAATTTATTTGTGAATCCAATGTGCTATAGGCCCTTGTAGTGGACTCCTTACATGGTGATCCAGGCCCTTATTTTGTAAGAGATTGAACTGTGCATATTAATGAAGCAATAAATATGAGTTCGTGGATGTATCTTCCCTTGTTGTGTTTGTTTTCCTTCTCTTTGCCCCTCCAATATCATTGCATATATATTGTGTCTATTCATTCTCTTACAGGATCCATTATCATTGTGTATGTTTGAGATGTTGTTGTGAATGCATTTTGCTAGATTGTGGAGAACTGTTATCACCCCTTCTAGTGTGCACTTTGCTTCTGTATCTCACACATTGGAAGACTACCCTCACTCCCTCCTTCTCTGGTGTATCACCACTGTAGTGTAGGATTTCATTTTTATGCATTCTCTCTCCTTGGTCCCTTAGAAAGTTATATTAGGATAGTTAGTTTTGCTGCATTAGAGTAGATTGTGGCAAGTAGTTTAGGAGCAAGAACTAGCTTTCTCTGGAGGTCTATCTCAAGTATCAAGTTCCACAACTTGGAGATAGTACCCATGTTATCCAATCACACCGTGTGCTCAATTATATGTACTTTTGTAAACATAAGGGTGTTGTGATTCGGTGATAACATAAGCTAATGATACCATATCTTTATAATTCTAAGAGCTATCACCCTTGGGGAAAATGGCCTCCTATTTCTCCATCGTGAAATTCATGTAGCACCTTTTCTATCTGATCTATCTTGATGCACCTTAGGAGGACACCATTTACATATTTCTTGAACAAGATACCATCAACTAATGCAAAGGGAATACAATGGAACCTGAAATACCTCCTTTTGGCCTTGCTCAGCCCTTGAGGGTATTGACCTATTTGAAGGAAATGGACTATATCCTGAGTCCAAAATGGTGTAGGCACGTCATCTACTACCAGTTCTTGACTGTCTTGTAATACCAAAACAACCTCTTCTCTACCACCTGACTCAACATGTTGTCCTCGAAGCTAACTATTCACATAATCCCTTACCCCTGACCAGCTTGGTCACCTTAATATCAATGTCATATTCCATGACCTTGGTTTTTCTTTTATTAAGGGAAAATAGTTTTGAAGGGACTATACCTTATATATAAAAGGGCTCAAAAGCCGGATATCGAAGTGAGAGAAACTTGCCAGAGAAGTGAAAAACAACCAACCTCGGAGGGCTCATCACCAAATAAAACAACATATTAAAAGAAAGGATCCAATCGTATAATTATCAAAAACCAGCAGCGAAGAGATCAAAAGTAAAAATAGATATCTATCCTAGAATATCTCACGCCAAAAACAGCTCCAGATCCGCCATGAGTCATCAAGAATCTTCAGATGCTGAAAAACAAAGACAAAGACCACGTTACTTGATAGCCCTGTCGATCTTGGTTTTGATCGCTTGCAGTGAGACAAATAAATCAATGGTTGTGGCTTGAGAAGAGTCTTTCAGATCCACCTGAGCAATTTTGATATCCCTTTTCTCTTTGGGGCCCCAAATGTCTTCATTAATCCTGCTTAGGCTGCAAACACTATGAACATGCTGTTCAATGAAATTGTAAATAATTTTAAGAGTAGATAGGATGCAGTCATTACGAATTTTTACATTTCCCATTCTACCATCCAAAGACTGTAACTTCTTGAACACTTCAGCAATAACACCCTCCTCATCATCATTTTGTAGTATTCCTTTTCCCTTAGCTTTTTCCATATTTTTGATAACCCTTTTGAGCTCTTGGATTTCCTTTTCCATCCTGCCCACTCTGACCATAAAATCCTCCTCCTTAGGCTCCTCCACCGGTTGGCTGATGTGCAGGAGGTTCTCAGCAAGCTCGAGGTCTTTGTGGCTTCTAAGAACCCTCTGAGAAGTAGGGATCTTAGTTTTCATGCCCTTTCTTTTCTTGCTAGACAAAGCAGTTTCAATCTTCCTTTCGAGCAGGGGGAATGGAGGTGGTGTGAGCAGGGGGAGGAATGGAGGAAGAGGGTGGAGCAGGATTCATGCGGGGACAGTTTGAGTAGTGATGATGGATGAGAAGAATTAGCCCTTGATGCAGAGGAACTACCCTAGAATGACTCTGCACTTCCCGAACGGATTTCTCCAGCGAGTTTAACAAGTAATGAGGGAAGCTGATGGTTATATTTCTACGAAAGTGGTTAAGAAATATCAAATGCTTTTGAGGAATAGTAACAAATCTCCCCTCAAGAGTTACATACCTAACAACCATCCTGGTGAGCTCAGCAAAAGGCTCAGGAATCGAAGCCAACTTGATGTCGGCTGTCACAAACTCAAGATTTTCCCCTTCGTCTAGGAATTTCTTTGTCTCCACCTCTCTGTCTACCTTCTTATTAAAGAATTTGGTGCCATCAAGACTGAGTCCCATGATCTGGGTGATGAGCTCCTCCGTGATCTCAACCTCTATGTTGTTGTATTTAACAACCCGATTCTTCCATCCCTGTGCGAATTTAATGACCTTGACCTTGGTTACCCGGCCCAACCCTTTTTCATTGAGGTCCTTGTTTAAAAGAAAATATTTTATACCAGCATGTGTGACTAGTAAATGAATCATATTATTTGACACTAAATGCCTAAATTTCTTCAAAATTCTAATCACAACAAGGACATGTTTCTCAATGAATGATTATCTTAACTCATAGTCCACGAGGCCTTGGTTGAAGAATGAAATAGGTTGTTTTAGTCCCTCTTTTTTCTGTTGCACAAAAATTGTGGAGATGGTGTTTGAACCACCAAAATCATAGATCACAAAGTATTTGGAAAATTATGGATTAATGAGAGTTAGAGCTTGGGATATAGCCTGTTTGATAGCCTCAAAACTCTCTTTTCCCTCTGTTGTCCATTTGAAATCCAAAATTTTCTTCAACATCATTGTTAATAGCTTCATAAGAGCAGAAAAATCTGATACAAACCTTCAAACAAAGTTTATCCTCCCCAAGAAGCTTTGGAGAGCATTCTTATGATTTAGCAATAGTAGAGCACGGATGGCCTCTACCCTCTCTGGATCAATCGCCAACCCTTCCTTCGACGTGATGTGGCCTAGGAGCTTGCCTTCATGTGCCAAGAATATGCACTTTTTAGGATTCAAGGACACTCCAAATCTCCTACACCTTTGGAATACTTTCCTGAGGTGAAAGAGGTGGCTTTCTATGTTCTTGGAAAACAAAATGATTTCATCAAGATAGACATACACTAATTTGTTCAACAACACCTTGAATTCCATATCCATAGCCCTCTAAAATATGGCTATATCATTTGGAAACCTGAACGACATTTTCTTGTAGGCATAAGTGCCCCATTTTGTGGTGAAATCTGTTTTAAATTGATCTTCCTCTTTCACCATGATCTGATTGTAGCCCGAATATTTGTCCAAGAGTGATCTAAAAACGTGAATATGTATTTTTTCACTTTTAAAAGTTTCCAAAGATCGTGATTTTCTTAATCAATTTTAAGTATTCTAAGCTCCAAAAATTGATTAAATTTTGATTATTATGCATCCATAGAAGTGCGGAAAACTTGGGTAACAAATAAATAATCAGAACTGAAAACACTCAGATAACAAACAAGATTGTTTACGGGGTTTAGAAATTCCTATGTCCCCGGTTCGGATTGAACCGATCCATTAATAATATTTAAATTTAAGTATAATAACTCTTACAAACAACCAATAATGAATCAAAACCTATAAATGAGCTGATCAATGTCCCAAGAACTCTGAAAAATAGCAGAAATTGTCCCAAGAACGATCTGTGGCTCCTACAGTGTTTTCACAATGTGATCTCCCTATAACTATGTTAGAAAAACACCTAAAAATGGAGATTTACAAACATTATATGAAAAAAAATCATATATCTAAGATCATCTCTGAATTCTGAACACTTTTCATGTTTACACCAAGTCACATTTCGGACCAGAAATGCATTGAAATTCATGTTTTCCAGCTAGTTGTCTTGTAGATTCCTGTTAAAACTACATTCAAAGCTTCCAAAAATAGGTTAAAACTCAACAAATAATATCAAATCTTACATCATTAGAATTTTCTCATAATTCCCTACATTTCACCTTTTTACTCTGAGTTCCCATTCTGAGTGCAGGGCTTCGAAAATGGCGTTTTCTGAAATCTTCCTCCTTATGCTCCTTTGCACAGACCTGCCCCTTCTTGTATAACATGCAGTGACCCATTTTATAATCCGCCCAAGCCTCTAGGCGAGTTGGTTGGTGGATGTGTCTTGGGAAGCGGAGGTCATGGGTTCAAGGCTCATCTCCTATCCCTTTGCCGGTGCTTCACTTATTTCATAAGTGGGAAAATCCCATATCTTTGGCATGAAAGGTGGAAAGAAGGTTTATTTTGGGCTAAACCGCCCATTATCCTTGTGGCTTGGGCCACATCTATTCCACTTGTTTTTTGTGCCAAAAAAATATGGTGTCGTTTATATTGGTGACTCGCCATAGCATATTGGATAAGTAAGCGGTGTATTTGGAGGGATAAGGTTTGAATAAAATGCGTGGCACTTATCATGTAAGGCGTGGCAAATACATGAAATGCGTGGGAGATAATATCTTGCGCCAAAGGAGATATTGGTATGTTTGGATATATACATACACCGAGTTGATAGGATATGATATATCCTTGGTTGTTGATAAGGTAATCCCTGGTATATCCTCGAGCTCTCCAAGTTGGATAATAATAAGCCCGAACATAGCAAATAACGTGGCTTGGTAATTAACATGGAAGTTAATATCAAAGAATTACAAAGGTAATAAAATGGAATTCAACCCAAGTAGTATAATGACATTCCAAATGAAATATGGCAATAAATACCACTTGTCGACCCTCGATAGGCAAATCGAACTTGTGGTGGCAAGCCACGTGGTGGTTTGAGGACCCACCACGTCGGCGATAATATTATCGTCCTCATGGCGGCCGGGCTCCCCTCCGTAACAAAAGTTGAGCCTCTTGTTCTAGCCCGCTTTTATGTGTGTCGAAGACCGGAGGTTGCAAACAACTCGAACAACCTTCATTTTTCCCTTTTCTCCTTTTTCCACGTGTCACATTGCTATTGGTCAATTATTGACATGTTGACTAGAGTTGACTTTCTTGTTGACTGAACTTTGACCGGACATATCTTGAGCTCAGTGTCTGTTTTTCACGTTCTTATAGTCGTCGGAAAGCTCGCTGAAGGCTCTACTACATTGGCATGGTTTAGGGAAGTTTTGGGAACATTTAACACTAAAATTGATCCCCACGATCAAAGAGGGAGAATATTTTTGAACCAACCACTACCTGTAATATCTGCTCCATGGAAGGAAGTGGGTAGTGGTATTTAAGGGAGGCCCTGTTTAAATCCAAAAATCCATGCACAACCTAATTTTCCTATTCTTCTTCCCCCACTCGGTACTGGTTTTCTACCAAACTTGAGTGTTTGATCGGGAAAATGATGCTCACCTCAATGATCTTGTTCATCTCCTTCTTCATGAGAGGCTCAATATGGGGGTTGAACAATCTTTCCTTCTTCCTGATAGGTTTAGCTCCTGGATCCAATTCAATCATGTGGTGTGCTAAATTAGGATTAAATATCTTCAAATCCTCATCAATCCAAGTGAAGACATCCAAGAACTCTTCGCAAAGTCTGTATGAGTTTATATTTTCTTGATCCATGCTCACCTTGCCAATTTGGAGCATTTTACCCTCTCCAACTAAAATGGGCTTTGAATCTTCCCTTTTTACCTAAATTTTGGCCTTCTCTTTTTGAATTGATCATTTGGGTTGAATATTGACTCTAGAGTCACTAAACCCTTTGGAAATTTGTTTGTCTACAGCTGCACCACTTGATCCCCATACTACTACTCTAATTTCTCCTAATTTTTAGCTAAGAACTCAACCTCCTCCTATAAAAAATTAATGATTTGTTGATCATTCTCAAACACCTATCAACTTGTGTTATCTTCTAACAAATGGCCTTACAATGACATGGATATATGGTTGAGCTTGATCTCTCTTGATACTCTTGACAACATCAAATGTTGCTCCAAATGCACGGAAATCCTATATGCAGCTTCATCCCTTGGTATGGCCTAAATGTTGAATCCTTCAAGGTCTTCAATTTGATCTCATACCCGATTTTTGTACACATTGAGAAATTCATTTTTAGTTGTATGAGATCCTTTAACATGGTTCACGATCAAATCACTATCCCCAAACACTTACAATTTTATGATACACCTTTTTCTTGTCTAATGCAAATCCATGGATCAAAGCCTCATACTCAACTACATTTTTTGAACAAGCAAACTAAAAATGGAAAAATGAGTACATTTGTCAGTGACAAGAGCATTGCACCTCCTCCAACACCTTTCCTACTCCTTGAACCATCAAATAATAGTTACCACACTCCATTATCATCCTTATTTTTGGCTTGGTGAGGCTAGGGATAGGTAGGTTTTCTTCATGTAGACAATAAACACCTAACTCAGCTTCTTCCATCTCCCTGTATGGATCATCTCCATGTATGGATCATATCCATGCCTTTTGTGAGCCCACTCATCAAGTTTTAGATCAAGAATAGTCCCAACCTTGGTATCTAATTCATAGGCATCTAAACAATCTTCCCATTCAAATACTGCACAATTAGCATTTATTGGGCTTGGCACATGGGGCTCAATGTGAAAGTGTGCAATTGGCTCCGATATGATAGTAACCTTAGCTCCATACCTTGTCCTAAATAGCATGTGGGACCAATCTGCTGACAAGTACCCACCAATCTTGGCTATGAAATCCCTTGAAAGGCACAAAGAAAATAGTGGTGGTAAGTCAATCATTGATACATCTTGTAAAACGTGACATTTGGGCAAGCATGGAGTGTAAGGCTTAGTTCCTTGATCACTCCAACTATCCCTACTATTGTCCCATCCAATTGCACTACTCCTTTCAATATTGGCTCATATTTTAAGCCCAATTTATTTGTGATTTGCTTTAGCATTACTGAGTTGCTTGCCCCTAAGTCGATCATGCAATTATGTACTAACTTATCTCCAACAATCAATGAGACATAGAATGGTGGAGGCTTCACATTCTTACCTGAATGACCTTCTCCTTGTTGTACAATGTTAGTAAGAACCCTCTCCTAATTTTTGGATGGCTCATTAGAAGGGGACCAATTTTCCATAACTTCTTGTAATAAATTTCGTTGCCCTGGAATTTCCAATGATTCCCACATGGAAATATTGGCATTGGTCTTCTTCATTTGATCGATGATATTGAATAGAGATTGATTGATTCCATAGAAATCTTCTACTTGTCAATTGACCAATGTGTCTTCAATCTGAGGTACCTCTTGTTGACTTGTTTGCTTTGCTGATTTTCCTCTTAGCTCACCTTTTGAGGCATGCCAATGGTCTTCACAACTAGAGCCTGATTTGATGGATCTTGAAAGTATGTTGTTTTATCATAATAGTATCCATATGGAGGACACCATTCATATTCATGTGCCATATTGTTCTGGACTAGAACTAGAGCCCTTGATGTCGATGTTGCATTCGGATTGTAAGGTTGATAAGGTTTTGCAACAATAAGTTTCCATTGATTTTGATTGGTAGCTTGGTGGAAGGCTTATTTTGCTTATATGGAGGCTTGACTTGATATTGAGCTTGAGGATGAAAGGGTCTGAAATTGCAGGCATGTTTCCTCTTAAGTGACACTAGCTCATTCCCAAAAGTTTTTGGTTGTTTATAGACTTCTTGTAATTCCTTAGAAGTACTCAAAGAAGAGGAAGCCTCACTATTGGTGTAGTCTCCTTTAGCCTCTAAATTCTCTTCAAACCCTAAACATGTCAAGTATATCACCTAGTTTGACCGGGATCTCACCCGAGGCATGCCCAAGTGCCAATCCCCTTCTTTATATGAGCTTTGCAAGAATAATTATCACCATGAGAAGAAAAACATTCAGATATAACTAAATGTACTCAAAGAAATAAAACAAAGAAACTAGATCTAAGCATCCATGTACCATAAGATAGATGAGAACATCACAACCACAAGGAGGAATTAGAACTAAACCATGAGTATTATCAAGAACACAAAGATTTGGATCCATAAGCATAAAATAAGATACACATATCGATATCCATAACACAGATGTTTAGAATCACTTTATTGTATTAATTTATGACATTACAATAGCCAATAATACATTAAAGATTCCATGGATGGAGATAATACATCAGTATAGCCTCAACATGCTCTCGATGATAGATTCATTACAAATCTTATAATCACGTATCACACACACACTCCATCCTCTACACATACACACTCTTCTCTATCCGAATATCATGTGAAACCATAAAAAAAAGAATGGTAATGAATCTCCTCTAACCATTCATCCTTACAAGAAAAGGCCTGAAGGAATATTTTATGATCACCTAACCACTACCCAAGAACATGCCAAATGTCATCATGTGTTTCCCTAATCGAGTATCCTCAACATGAAAGTGCCAACTAGTGCTTAACAAACTAGGCTCCTTATCCTATTATGATAACTATAATGATGCCCTAGAATATGATTTTATTGAGCTACAAGTCTACAGAGCTTAATGTTATCCATAACTATATCTAGTCACTTTTCCATTCATTCCCCTAACACAACTTTACTCATAGTAAGAAAACAAATAAGTCCCAAAGCCATCCTACACTGGTGTGAGCCTTCGCTCATCCCCAAAATTTACTTCCATGCGTGCCTTCACGCCCGTCTTTGTGGGTAAGTGCAGGAAGTTGATGGACAAATATAGGGTCATCCGTGGACATCATATTGCAAATAACAACATAATATCAACTTGTAGGGATTATTAGCAATACATACACTCAAAATTAGACAAAATTATATTAATATGAATCGTAGCATCTGGAATCTAGTTTCTAAAATACTAATTTTTGTAAAAAATGGACAAGATTAGCTATATTAAACACTCAAAATTCAATGACTTGGTATTTTTTTTTAAAACGCCGATAAGATTATAGTTCGTTTGCCCACAATTTGGATGACCAAAAATTGATATATATTTTTTTCCTTTGGTGAGAAGTTATATGCCACTATCTATCTTGGGATGGATTTTATTTTGTATTTTTTTGAGTAATATTTTATTTTTTATGATTTTTTCCGTGAAAGTGGTATGAAAACATAAAGAAAACAGAGCACTTTCCGTTTGCCCGCCATAACTTCATCAAAAAATATTGAAATCAAATAATTTTTTTTTTGAACATGTATATAATTTCACCATAGTTGGGATGGTATAATTTTTATCACATTCTGATAAGTGAAACAAATTTTGCAGTCTTAAACGTAGACATAAACATTCACAGGAAAAAGTGTCTTAAAGACCTACTATTAGTAAAAAATTATAAAATGATATTTATCCTCTTCTATTCACTTTAAAATTAGTATTTCTACAAAGCTAATAGTCTCCCCTATGCAATGGTACCATTTTTATGACATAGTTTTTACTTTTTGGCATGGTTCAAGTCCGTGGAAGACTAAATTTGATGTTTTGCTGTTTTTAATGTAAAATTCAGGATTTGATGTCCACTTAATTGTCCCCCAACTTGGTGCACTTACCCTTGTGCGCCACAACCCTTCATGCCTCAGGTACTTGGTAATTTTAGGGGCTTAACATCATCCCACACTAATGTGATTTCGTCCCATAAAAATCCCTTATGCTTATTTGAACAAAACTTTAATGGCAAAAATTATACAAGAATCTCTAAGGCTGAAGGGACATCTAGGCCATTCACGCCTATACGACCAATTGGATTGACTCACGTAATCCTACTTCTAAATCTCCCTTCACCTTTTCCCATGCCTCCAACTCTTTCAATGATTTTCTTGGTACTTCCCCTATGATGTTGGGTACTTGATCTAGCATGATTTCTTCTATCTTCTCCTTCAGCTCCTGGATCACCACTACTAGCTCCATGCAAAGACCCTCGAACTCATCCATGTGTTTAGTGATGGAGTCCCAAATTTCTCTAATTTTGAACTCTATCTTTTTCGCACTTGCTCTTTATTTTATCCTTTTATGTAGTATTGTAAAAATTAACTATGCATGTTTGGACTTCTTGGTAGGGATTTTCTCATGTAATGCCTTGAGAGTGAAATCTTCCTCAACTACTGTGCATCAATTATGAGCTTACACTTCATGCAACCATCAAAACCCCTATTTTCCAAGATGTCTACCTCCTTGAGCTAGTTGAGTAGATCCTCCAACTCCGAAACCCTAGCCTTAACTACAATTTTATTATTCACCTTCTCCTTGCGAGGTTCAAGGTCAAGTCGGCCTCGTGCCATCCTTGATGATGGTCGAACATCCCTACCGGTATTCTAAATATTCCATCTTGTCATCATAATATGTCTTATCCTAGCTCTCCGGTGCTAGAATTTATCCCAAAATTCCTTTAACAAGGGTGCCAGCCTGATCATAGGCATCCTTGGTTCACACCTACTCACCCTCCAGTCCTTGGTGCAATCTCTCTATCTCCTTTTATTTTTCCTTCTTCACTTTGCAACTAGGGTTCAAACAAAGGCCCCTGCGCATCTAAGTTACATCACACCACCTCTAAGGACATCTTCTATAGAGCGTTACAAGATTACTAATTTGTGAGGTGGCTAGGATCCACCACTTGGTATATCTCTTCTCCCTAATTCTTCAAGTGAATGGTCTCGATTGCATGATCACTGACCTATAATTTTGGCTCTTCTACATGGTAGTGCAGGTCCCAACTTATTATATTACTCGTTATGGGCACTCCCCCTTTATGATCCAAGATATCCCATGCACGTAGGTTTTCCCGGGAAGGGTTTCTGAAACCTTACATGCAATACCTTCATGGGGTCATCCACAAAGTCCATATGGGGGGACACGGGTGTCTACTTTTTCCTTATCTCCTTGCACTTTGAAATTTGCTTCTTCAATCTGGAGTGAACCCCTTATCCTCCTTTATGAAAAAGGAGTATCCCTTAATTTCTTCCTCCATATTGGTGGGTCATGTAGGATAAGACTCTCACACTAGGATCTTCTCAATTTCTTCCATAGAATGAGCCTTCTCCTTGGTACTCACATCAACTACCACCTTGGTATCTGCCTCATCTCTTCTCTTCTCTTCTGCTTCGAGCTCAACCTCAAGTTCTTCCTTGAAGTTCATATTATCTTGATCTAATCCTATTTCCATTTCTGATCTAGAAACCTTGTACACCTTGTGTTTCTTCTTTTTGGTTCCTCTCCTTCAGGTAACTCTCCTCCCTCACACGTTGCTTCAATGTCCTCAACACTTCCCAGCTATGAAGAACTTGTGCCCCCACTGCTACCTTGGTGTGTATAGTATTTCCGCTTCCAAAAGGTGGCTTACTTCTCCTCACTCTCTTCTTCTTCCACTACTACCTCCTCATCTACCTGAACCACTTTCATAGGTGGGATCAACACTTCTTGTGGCTTGGGGAAGGGGGTGTCTCTAACATCCATCTCAACTCCTCCCTGCATATTGGTGCACAAACTTGTAAAAATACCTAGTGGATGTATCCTTTTTTTTGTAACATTGATATGTGAGTGCATATCTAAGAATTCAAGCTCCAGGGTCTCTAGATATGTTGGTCTTGAGTTGTATCTATAGGTCACATGCAGGGTGTGAACATCCATGTCTACCTACTCTGCATTGAAGGTCAATAGCGGTGCATCCTTCAACTAGTTTTTGGCACACTTCATGTAGTTAGCGGTGAATGGAAATGGGAGTTTACATCATGGCCCTTTCTCTCCATTGGCCATTACAAAGTCATGCCACACTAAAATATTACATGACTCTAAACTAAACTTGTTCCCCAACGATCTTTGGAAGCTCCTGTGGGATGTGTCATTCATTTTCAAAAGTTACGGGTAGTCTCTCGTATGATTTGTTCATCCATGCCTTGTACACATTAGATATACTCCCGTCACAAGTGAATTGCTTGAACTATCTTTGCAAAGAGACAGGGCGTCGGTGGGTAAACCCACATGTTATCATCTTGTCCATCTAGGACACCAAGTTTCCAAAATATAATTATTAACAAAATGGACCCCCAAGTTATCTTTACTCCTAGGTCATTCTGCACTCGCACCTCCTCGATGATATTATCTCGTGATAAACTATACAAAATTGTAATGTGCTTGCTTGGACACCCTGTATGCAATATACAAGAACCTCTTGTTTATGTCTGTCCACCTCTCAGATGCACCCAACTTGTAACTAATGAGTCGGAAATGACTCTCAATGTTGGGTCTAGTAGATCCATAATAAATTGTGCCCTTCCCCCTTCTCATAGTTTAATTTCTTGGCTAGCTCTTCTACCTTCGCAGTGGCACTTAAATTAAGGGTCATTTCTTCACCTTTGTTTTGTAGGCTGTTACCCTATGGATTAAATTGCCTATCGGGCCTCATCCTTCTCCTACAAAGTAGAAAAATTCTTCATGCACTCGTGACATCAACCATATGAACAACGGTGTAGGTTTAGCAAAAAACGACATCTCCCAAAGCTACAAGACCCTAGTTTTCTATAACTCCCTCTTCACTGAATCGTCTACCCTAGGGTTTCCTTGTTCACCCAACCCTAGTATCTCCTTGTAGCAATCTTCTCGAATAAAATTTCCATATTCGGTGGTTCTGTGGTTGAATTCACTGATTTTGCATTTGTACAACTTTGAGCTCCACTTCTCTACCTTAATAGCCCTTGGGGGATCTGCATTTCTGAATAGAATTATACGGGTTCTTACTTTTCCACCAGTGGTCTCTTTTTATGAGATTTATTTGGTTCCATCTCCTTTTTTCGTTATTCCATGCCCTAGGTGCTTCCAACTTTTCCTTCGTCTACCCTAACTTGACGACCTCCACACTTCTCTCTCACACAACCCCTCTTGCTTTGTTGTCTTCTTCCCTACTTGTTATACTCCAAGATCACACCATAGCTCACATAATTTTATTGGTTCATGAAAAATACCTCACTCTTCTTTGCAAAACCCTCATTACACTTCAACTGGGAGCACAAAAATTTACTAAGGAAAAGTAGTCGAAATGACTACCTTTACCCTCTATTTATACTTTTTCAACACCTTAAAGTTCCTCCACCATGTGTCTTAACGTCTCTTTTTAATAAAGCACTTTATTTCACTTAAATCAACTTTCGTGACTCCCCTTCACATGTCACAGTTATAACCTTCTGGCACTCCAATACTACTTCACTTTCACTGATCACCTTCACACGCATCATTGTGTTGAAGTACATAACCTTTGCATTGTTTACCAAGTAGTTCCCCATGGTGTCATCTTACTCTTGTTATACTGCACAATCGTTATTTCTCTTCTGTGTGGTCTTTAAAATTTTCTCAATACACCTTTATAATCGTACAAATTTGAACACCTTATACACCATACCACTCATTCTTCTACCTTTGTGCTAATCGTTCGAATGAGTCTCTCAATAGTCCATCTTATAAAATGATTTTTCTACCATATCAAACACATCTCGCCAATCCATCCACCCCACACTAAATGTATGTGCAGTCCTCTATGCATGGAATCACTTATAATGTAATTATCTACCAGTGCACCAACGTGTAACACAACACCAAAAAAATAAAAAAATAAAAATGACGACAAAAGGAAACACGCAAAAGGGAAAAGCACTAAGGGAAACCTAATCTAATTGGCAATATTGCCTTATTTACAAATACAAAAAATCCTTATTTATAGTAGGGATTCATCCTACTCCTATAAAAATAACCTAGAAATCATGTCACATCCAACGCTTGTAACTAGTATGCACCTTAATCTAGTATAAAGGATATAATATACGGCCCCAACCAAGTGAATTTAAGCTTCCCAGGATGGCACGAGATGAAAGAGGGTTTAAAACCCGTAAGTGAGGATCATGAGGGATGATGTGCACATCAACGGATGTGCGAATGGCAGCATGAAGAGATTTTAGGAGGAGCAAGCATCAACCGAATGTGCATGCAAAGATTTGAAACACGGGTAGAACCTGGTTAAGCCATAAAACTCTCCTCTATCTCATAGATCAAATGGGGTGTACATATAGGAGGTGTTGAGTAACCCCAATGCTTGTAATCATGACAAATCGAGTAGAGAGGGGTTACATTCCTAGAATAGAAGTGTAACTCCCAATGATGCATATGATGTAATTGACGCATTGACACACCGTCGTGACAGCTACCGATGACGATTGCGACCGACATAAGAGAATCTCATAATGACCCCTTTAAATGAAACATGGACCTACAATCTCACCTAAGTGAGATGACTCACCTAATGATGTGGAAAATAACACAAACCAACACCCCCTTTATCGTAACTTAGGATGAGGTGGCAAGTCAAAACGAGAAATGGGTCTGGCACAAGCTTGATGAGGTACCCATGCATAAGAAAAAGGTTCCAAGTAGTGAAGGAAAACCCAATGGGAAAAACATCAACCACAAAAGAAAAACACACTCTCTAATCTAAGAAATATGCCAAGGATGGGACCCACTATAGGCGAGCCTAAAAAGTTACTCATGTACAAAGAGGCAATATCTCGTAAAGAAGAAGAAGAGAGAGAGAAGAGGGAGACGAGAGGAATGCGAGAAGATGCCATGGACAGATTTGAACTTTGCAGCTCTAGGAGGTCTTCAAGAAGAATGTCGATGACAAGATCCTCTACCTTTGGAACTAAGAAGAGCCACCCACACCGAACCGTGTGCCTACCCTTAGGAAGGACAGAAATGGAGTGCTGGAAATCTATCCACTCTGCAAAGGAAATCGAAGGCAGCAATACAAATAACTCTGAGTCTGGTCTATGAAAGTGTGACATAGGTCTAGCAAGTGAGTGTGAAGCAAATCCAAGGTAATGCCACATGCGTAGAACCTGTCGGAGTGAAAAGAGTGAACACTTGTAAAAAGGATTTCCACGTGATGTGAAGGCAATAAAACATCCCCACAAAGAAATGGATCCACAAGCAACGGTGGATCAATGAAGGTCTCTAGAAATGTGGAAGTGACATGATTTTCGAAGGGCACTCCCAACAATAGAGATGATGAACTCCTCTGAAACACCTGGAGATGGATGTGGAACCTGTAGTGCATCACAAGTAGACTCTACGAAAAGATGACTAAGGTCAGGAAGATACTCATCCCAATTAGGGGGCTCAACAAACAGAAGAGCGATGTTATATAGGTATGAGTCATCCAATGAAGGTAGAGGAGTGAAAGGGGCCTCACACGCTGGAAGTGGAAAGGAGGCACATGTGATGACTATGTGAGACCGAGTATAAGATCTTTCGATATCGATGAGATGTGGGATGTGGCAACACTCTCTAGAATAGTGAGAGAAAGAGGAGAGAAGTCCTCTGTAGTACTCTCAACATCAGAACTGGATGCACAATCCTCATCATCAAAAGTAGAACCAAACAAGCTCGTGTCAATAGAACTATCATCACATGAAGAAGAGGAGACAACTGAATCAGTAGCAGCAATAATGGTGGTAGTATGTGAAGGGTCTCCATAGAGGGACTGAAGAATTCTATAGACACGGTGGGGTGGATCTGAGTCTACCACATGAATCCGGAGAGATCTGGAGACATGCGACATCATGTGACTAAATACATGGTCACAAGTGTCAAGGAAGTCCTCCAGATGATGATGATCAGTGGGTGTAGGAACGGGCCCAAGCAAGAAGGGTAAAAGACCCTCATGGGTGAAGTAACATTCCATGGAAGCACGCCAAGCTGAATAGTTCCCTCTCCCGGTGAGAAGTGGTGGAGGTTATAAGGCGATCCTATAACACTCAAGTCTGGAAAGAGAACTCTCCATGATGTAAAATGTTTCTTTGGGAAAACCAAGGCACGAGAGCTCCGGAGAGGCGCGAGCAAGGCATGATGTAGGATCGGTTTGAGTCAACTTCAGGAGTGTTGCGGTTGTTGTGACCACCGAGTAACATGAAACGATCATGGAAGGAGAAGCAAGACAGAGTTGCAGTGACCAGATGGAGAACCACCTACAGCAAACATGCACGAGTCGAAGGAAGCTCCAACGATGTAGAGACAAGGAGGTGCAGAGCATGAGAATAGAGGATCCATCAAGCAAGGTGGGCATAGGCTTCAATAAGGTAGTGAGGAGAACCGAATGGTCCAAGACTGTGAAGCATAAACCCAATGCAAGGAAAATGAAGGTCAAACCAAGAAAACTCGTGCACAAAACTAGCACAAATCACATAGATCTACAACTTGGAATGCAAAAAAACACCTCTAAAACTACATGCAAAGATGCAAAACCATTAAACCCCAAAAATGAACCCACGAACACCCGAAAACCAAACGGAGGTATGAAGCTCAAATCAATGCAAGTAGAGAACAACTGGAATATCCATTACGACACACATAATGAGAATCGTATATCAAGCTAGAAGTGAAAAACACGCGCGAGCAACGCCAAGGAGTGCACGAATCCACAAGATCCACTTTAATACCATGAAAGAGGGTTTAAAACTTGCAAGTGAGGATCATGAGGGATGACATGCACATCAACGGATGTGTGAACAGAATGTGAAGAGATCTTAGGAGGAGTGAGCATCAATCGAATGTACATGCAAAGATTTGAAACACGGGCAGAACCTGGTTAAGCCATAAAACTCTCCTCTATCTCATATATCAAATGGGGTGTACATATAGGAGGTGCTGAGTAACCCCCAATGCTGCAATCATGACAACTCAAGTAGAGAGGGGGAGTTACATTCCCATAATAGAAGTGTAACTCCGAATGACACATATGATGCACTGACGCACAAACGCGGCCGACGCATTGACACGCTAACACACTGACGCGTAAGA
Organism: Taxus wallichiana var. yunnanensis; assembly: GCA_018340775.1. NCBI lineage: Eukaryota > Viridiplantae > Streptophyta > Pinopsida > Cupressales > Taxaceae > Taxus > Taxus wallichiana. The sequence goes on along the minus strand of CM031243.1, from coordinate 629,779,744 downwards.
GAATCTCATAATGACTCCTAAATGACACATGGACCTACGATCTCACCTAAGTGAGATGACTCACCTAATGATGTGGAAAATAACACACACCAATAGCAGAAACTTAGAATCATAAAGTAAAATCCTTTGCCCAACATCAAATTTATTTTTCTTAATGTGATGAATGTGTCATGCCTTTTGGCGTGCCTCTCGATCCTCGACTCCATCTAGCAAGGATTGTCATTTATCTAATTGCATTAAGCTATCATTTTTCTCTTGCAACACATGTTCATCACCCAATCCTCCTACACGCTGCAATACACGAAAAGGATAGCATGAACTCTACCAAAAAAATAGCTTCTATGCCAAACAGCAATTGAAACGGTGTGGCTTTGTTTAATATTTTATATTTTTTTCTATACATCCATAACACAGCTTGAGACTTTTTCATCTCAGTCCTATTTCCCAACATCACAAATATTGGTCAATGTGTGACTCAAAATTTTGTTAAAGGATTATGTTGTCCCATTAGCTTGTGGATGATAAGGGGTAGTCTTGTGATGGGCCGCCATCAATTTTGCCAATAGAATTATGATTGTTTCATTTAGTAAATGCATACCCCTATCACTCATTAAACTTAGTGGGAACCCATATCTCTTAATGATGTTTTCCCATAAAAATTTTGTTATTGTGGCCATTATGCAATCCCTCGTAGGTGTTACCTCTTCCCACCACGCTAGATAATTAGTACAAGTAATGATATTGCATGAACTTTTCCTTCATGCAAAAGGTGAAATAGGGCCTAAAAATTGATTTCCCATTTCTCGAATGGTTTAACACTAGCTATTGGTCTCAATGAAATTTCATCCCTTTTTCCTAGCTTACCAAGGTGTTAGTAATGATCACAGGCCTTGCAATATTCAATACAATCTTGGTAAAGGGTTTCCCACCAAAGTCCTACCAATAATATTTTCCATGCGGTGGAATTTTTACATAGTGCCCTCCTATAATCCCACCATGTGCTTCCTCCATGATTGTAGCATACTCATGCTCTAGTACACACCAACGCAATACCTCATCCCGACATAACTTATACAGGTCTCCATTGATTAACATGTAAGGAGAAGCACATACAACTAATCTGTTTCCTCTCTAAGGCCTTCATCCCTTCGATGCCACATGTATTCTTAAGAACACAATGATATCTTCCAAATCAAGGACGCACATTATGATAAATAGTTGTGCATCTGGTATTTTATCCTCAATTTTGTGCGCGTCCTCTCCAGAGTCAATCCTTGATAAATGGTTAGGCCCCAGATTACTCTTACCCAGTTTTACAACAACCGTAAACTCAAACTCTTGAAACAATAGGACCCACCTACAGATGTTCCGTTGCAAGATGAGATTGTTCACCAAGTACTTTAATGCCATGTGGTCCATATAAAAGATAAAATGCATTGCTAGAAAATACTACCTGAATTTTTGTAGTGCATAGATCATAGACAATGCATCATGCTCGTGGTGGTATAATTCTATTATGTTGGGGTTAGCTTCCTACTAGCAAAGAAAAAGGGATGGTCAACAATTCCCTCCCCAAGTTGTGCTAGGACTACTCCAATCGTCATCCCGGATGCATCAACATGTACGTGAAAAGGATTATCCTAAGAGGAAAATCGTAATATGGGCACAATAATGAGTTTATTATTCGGTCGTCAAAGGTTGTCTATTATGCCTCTCCTAATAGAACTTATTCTCATGTTTTAGCAACTCCTCCAATGGTGTGGCAATCTTGGCATAGCCCTTGATGAAATTCTTGTAATACCCTATATGTCCAAGGAATCCACGCACCACGCTCTGGTTGGTAGGTTCCCCCAATCCCACGATAATTGTAACTTTGGTAGGATCCACTAGCAAGCCTTCTTTACATATGATATGTCCTAACAGGGTGCCAAATGGAATAGTGAAAAACACATTTCTTAATGTTGAGAAATATACTCAATTGTCGGCACATCTCAAACATCAACCTCAGATTTTCACAACGGTCCTTTACTAGTCCTTAAACCATCCAATCATCTAGGTAAAATTGAAGAAAATTATGGATGAAGTCCTGAAACACCTAAACCACGATGTGCAAAAACACAAAGGGAATGTTCTTCACCCCTAAAGGCATTACCATATAGGAAAAACTTCCCCATTCAGTTGTGAAAGTTTTCTTCTCTTGGTTTTCCTTTACAATTCTAACTTGATGATACCCCAAAAATCCATTTGTAAATGAATAGATCTCCCACCCGGCTACTCCTTCTAGGATCTCCTCAGTGAATGGGGTTGGTAAAGGATCAATGAAACACACCGCATTCAAATCCCTGTAGTCAACGTAAATCCTTATCCTCCCATCCTTCTTAATGTTGATGACCATCGACTTATCCACTCTGATTCCTCAATAACCTCAATGATGCCTGATGCGATCATCTTTTCAATCTCCTCCTTGACCTTAACGTGCATATTGAAATTCATGTGATAAGGTCTCTTCTAAATTGGATGCACACCCTCCTTTAGTTTGATCTACATCTCTCCTAAAGAGTGGTGAACTCCCTTGAGTTTGTGGTACCCACGCGGGAATAAATCTTGGAATTCACGCAACATATAAATAATATTTGAAACCTCCCTTTTCAACTAGTAATCCCCAATAGTAGCTTCCTTGGGTTCTACCTCTGAGCCAATGTTAACCTTGTTAGTTTTCAAGGGTTTTTCATAAGCGCGTGTTTCCTCATCAACACTATCCATACCTCACGCATACCTATAGTATGGTTAACATCCAAGTTCTCTACCTCTTCACCATCTATAACATAGACCAACTTTCTTTTCTCCTTTTCCATGCAAGCATGCTCAAGTTGTATCCCCTCTTATTATTCCTCATTGAAGCGTGCATCCAAACTAGGTTCACCTAATAACTCTAGTACTCTGTCCTCCCCCATGGAACTATCTCCCATAGTTAGGCACTTAACAACCTATAGCGCCTCAATCACTGATGGCTTATTACTCTGATGCTCAAAAGTTTGAATGAGATATACCATCGATTCTGCCGCTTTTAGTCTAATGACGTAACTCTAAATGAATGTACCACACAAATGCACAGCCTTGTAAGGTGGAGTAAAGCTTATGAACCTATACTGATGGAGGCAAGGCTTCTGTGCCTTCCATTCAGGCCTTCTCACATGCATGGACATGAATCGAGGTAGGTTCCTTCCCATGATAGTCTTGTATAGCAGTAGGTGCATTGCTTTGGAAAAACCTAACAGAGAATGTGATTCTCACCTCACGCCACTCTAGAAGGTTATCCCGATGGGTATCCCACCAACGTGTTGTGGTCCTACAAAATTTATAGATAAACATACTTCTTTCGATCTCACATCTCCACTGGGTCTCCATTTCTTGTAGGAAAAACATCGAGTTGCCTTCCCCAATGTAACTCAAGTAATTTCCTTCCTCTCATGCACCTATTTGAGCACGCCTTTATTACTCTCATCACAGATCCTCTTAACTTCCTTCGTAATAAGTCATATGTCTCATGCACCTAATTGTCACATGCCACACTAGTTGTATCACTTATAGATTGAGTGTCTTCCCACTAAATAACACCTTCTTTTGTTGGATGCACAACCTCAGGGTCTCTAATAGTGCACACATAGATCTGGTCTAGGTCTTCTTCTCCCAAGGGCTCAGTATAGGGTGTTGAATTTCCATCCATCAAAGGAATGCTAACACACTCCCCCTTGTTCTACAAAATTTTATACCCCTTATTGAACTGTAAGTTAGCATTATTCTTATAGCACCACGGGCACCCAAGTAACGCTAGAAATTTGTCTCGCCTCAAGCAAGCACCAGATTACTCGAAGTCTCCAATGAATTTTTCCCCTTGGATAGTTATAGAAACATCCTTTAAGACACCAATGGGCATTGCCTTTGTATTTTTATCCATATACAACACATTTGAAGATGAATGTAATGGAGGTCTTCCCATTTGATTCCATGTGTCCAAGGTGATAACATTAACTTCCACGCCCGTGTCAATCAAAATATTACTTAGGATCCATCCATCAATAACTACATTCAATGTAATCTCCTTATTATAGTTAATACTGTGAGGAGGCAGATTAGCATGTAAAACCTGCCTCTTGCGCCCTCCTCTAGTGCTTGGTACTTTTCCTCTCAGCCACTCTCCTAATAGAGGGATGATATTCTATTGGCATAGCATCTTACATACTTCCCTGACTTCATCTATATCCACCGAGGGACTTCAACGCTTTTCTTCTACTCCAAATTCTGTGATTTCTCCTTCAAGCACTGAATCTCCCCTTTAAGAATCCTAATCACCTCCATGGTCTCTTGTATAGACTTCCTTCTGATGATTCGGTCTAGATACTTCCCATGTATCACCTCTTCCCTTGTAACAAGTGGCCTCTGCTTTGGTATCTCCTGGTGCGTATAGCCTTAGCCCACGTCGTCAAAGCAACATAGGTTCTAATTTGGATTCATTCACCACCCACAACATCCATTGTTGATTAGCACGCTTTACACTCACCATCCTAGTGCCCTTATCCTTCCTGCTTTCTAGATCGATGCTCATATAACTTTGGGCACTCTTCATACTTGTGCTTCTTCCCACACTAAGAGAACTTCATAAAATTGGGACACTCCCACTTGTAATATTTTGTAGACCTATAGTTATAGCAGGTTCCACGGGGAAATTCACTTCTCACCCCTCTGCGGTTGCCACGCCTTTCTAAATCCACCTCGAAAGCCTCTTTCATGGCTTCCTCCAGTGCATGCCCTCACAATGATGACCATCATCCTTGGAACTACCGGAAATGTTGATCTGTCGCATACTAGTATCAATGACATCATGGATCTAATCTATCAACCTATAATCCTTTGTTTCATGATTAATAGAGGTGCAAATCTGAAATAACAAGATATATTCTTCTCTCGGATCATGTGTTGCAACAATAGAAACCTACTTGCATCATGATCTTTATAGTAAATCTCACACCCACCGACATGGTGCAAACCGATATTCATGGGAAACCATCCTTTTTATGTCCCTCTACTTCACAATCATTGCACCATATCCCACTGCGAGTCTCATGAGCCGAGTTCACAGATAGTTTCTCCAGCTTCTTTTCCATGACATAAATATAGGCTTAAAGAAATGGACTAACACTGGTATCAATGCTTCCCATGACCTCAATGCGCAAGGTAGCCTCTAGGGCCTCATGTGGATCTATGAAGGTATTATGTGAAATTTCCCTCCTGAATGGAGTGATCAGCCCTCCGAAAAACCACTAAGCATGCTGAGATGGGTGAATATCATAAGACAACTTAGACAAGAGAGTTTTGAAGTATACGTCATACTCCCGTACACTCTCCACCATTCCTTGTTGAATCTCCTTCAATGCGCTGATGTTATTTTGTTCAAACTCGGGAGTGTGGAACTTTGTGAAAAATGCATCACATAGCACGATGTAATCCAAAGCATAGTCTAGTGTGGATCATACTTCTTGTACCAACTATGTGCACACACTTGCAACGTGGTTACAAACTGAATTGCCTTCCACTTTATGGTAGTGATACCCTTTGCATGCCATAGCAACTCACATTTGTGCACATGCTCTCTGAATGTCTTCCACACCCTTGTAATTAGGAAAATGTAAAGACATCTCAAAAAATATCTGCTAAGGTTGTTGAGGCCCTTGCCCACCAAATCTAGAACCATGTCCTCCTCCAATATTTCCACCACCTCTAGCACCACCAGATCCACTAGTGTCAACTCCTTCAGACCCACCAGATCCTCCTTCAGTCACAAGTATGGGGCCTAACACAGTTGCGCCTTGTGATCCCATCATCATGCTAAATTGCATGCCAACAGTCTGCAAAGCCAACCCACTCCTAGATGTGGTGCTCAAGATTTGCATACCCCCACCTTTCCCAAATTTTGTACTAGACAGATCCCTCTAAAAACAGGAAATGATTGTGTGGCCATAGATGTACCAAATGAAAAATTATATCTCCTAGGTGTCACTCGACCACCAATACCAAGACCAATCAGGGTTAACAATACTTATCTCTAGATCTAGAAAACTAAGTGCCAGTGTTCGATCACTAGGTGGGAATAGATGCATGGCTATGGCTCTCCCTTCTCCACATGAAGAGCTCTCACTAGGACTCAGGGGTCTCTCTCCCATGCTTTCCAAGATAGGGTAGCACATGAATGCTCATATTCCAAGCCCTCTGTGTGAACCTCAAATCACTCATGTAGCTTCTGCCTCCATAAATCCATCACTCCAACAACCTTATGTTGTCTCACCAACTCCCTCTCCTAAGCCTCATTGTACTTGATTCATCTTTCATCTCTTTCTATTTCATCTACAAGGTTTGTCATCTTTCACCACACTAACTTACATTCCCCATGCATAATAGGAGCTTAGCCAGCCATAGAAAAGGCTTCCAAACTCAAAGTAATAACCAAAATTTTGTTAGCCGGTGGAATAACACATAATAATGATCCTCTTAGGCTCCTCAAGAACTCAAACTCAAAGAACCTCCGGGAAAGAATACGTAGAAATAGCATATTCCAAGGTATAACTAGTCAACACTCTACTCCACCAGTGATCAACAACATGATTCTAGGTCAGATCTACATCATGCAGCCTCTAATACTCATCTTAGGTCCATACACAAGGTCAGTAGTACCAAATTTACCTAGATGCATATGTTGATAGCCATTCATACAACTTCACAGGGAAACAACAACAAAATGTTTCATATAGGTGTTGTTCTACCCATTTGAGTGCATCAAACTCAAGTACGGTGTTAAATCTCCAAGAAAAATAATCCTCTGTGATTTTAAGCCACGTTTTGATACTATCCAAATTCAAGCACTTTGTCATTACACATCATTCTCATAACAAATTCAAGAATAGGTCCCAACAATGAACAAAAATATAGTTTCCTTTCTCCTCTAACTTCTCTTCAAACCCTAAGCACACTAGCATATCACCCAATCTGGGCTTGTGAGCTCACCGCGCACACTCTCGTGATTTGAGCCCCTCCTTTATATGATATTTGAAAGAATTTTTATCACCATGAGAGGAACAATGATTAGATATGATGAATGTACTCAAAGACGTAAGATAAATAAACTAGATTTAAGCATCAATGTACCATAAGACAGATGAGAACATCGTAACCACAATGAGTAATTAGATCTAAACCATGAGTATTATCAAGAACACAAGGATTTGGATCCATAAGCATAAAAGAAGATACACAAATCGATATCCATAACATAGATGTTTAGAATCACTCCATTGTATTAATTCATCACATTACAGTAGCTAATAATACATTAAGGATTCCATGGATGGAGATAATAAAACAAAAGAGCCTCAACATGCTCTTGATGATAGCTTCATTACAGAGCTTACAATCACATTTCATACAAACACACACTCAATCCTCTACACATACACACTCTTCTCTATCCAAATATCATGTAAAACCATAAAAGAAAAAGAAAAGACTAATAATAAATCTCTTCTAACCGCTCATCCATACAAGAAAAGCCTTGAAGGAATATTTTATGATCCCCTAGCCACTACCCAAGAACATGCCAAATTTCATCATGTGTTTCCCTAATCAAGTATCCTTAGAATGCAAGTGCCAGCTAGTCCTTAACAAACTAGGATCCTTATCTTTTTATGATAACCGTAATGATGCCTTGAAATATTATTTTCTTGAGTTGTAAGTCTCCATAGCTTAACGTTATCCATAAATGTATCTGGTCACTTTTCCATTCATTCCCCTAACGCAACTTCACACCCTATCCTGTGTGCATCCCCAAAAGTTACTTCCACACGTGCCTTCGCACCTTATCCCTATGTGCCAAAACCCTTCGCGCTTCGGTACTTAGTCGCTTTTAGGGGCTCAACAATTGGTTTTATTCCTAGGGGATGGAATAGGGGCTATTTTAGGTGCTTGACTAGTAGAGGAGTTTCCCAATTTTGGATATAGAGGCATAGGTGGTCATGACGATGGAAAAGTGACAAACAGCATGGGAATATACAAGTAACTTTTCTCACACCCGACCTCCCGAGGTCGTGCCGAGATAGCCGGTGTGGATTAAATATGTGTGGGATGCAGACAAGCTAATTGGGGAATCAGATGTCTTCGATGCGCACTAGTGGAAATTGTGAATCTAAGGAAAAGAAGGCCCTCCTAACCTGAACTGGTGTGATAGATCGATCAGCAAGGATGACTGCTTGAAGGCTCCAATCAATATCGAGCTCTGGCGTGATTCGGTCTATAGGTTGTGGAATACATGGAAAATGATCTTGGGATAGTTTCGTGTATATCTCCAGATAAGGTCATAGGGCGGATGGTAAATATAATTGACTCTATGGGCGATTCTTTGGCCTAGTCCAGAACTCCTTAGCTTTGTTAGCTGCTATGTCTAGCAAGGATAACTATTCGATGATGATAGGTGGAAGTGGAGTAGATCTAGAATACTAGTGTACGTAGGCCAAAGATCTATGTCGATTCACCTATAGACTTGTTAGGCTTTGAGACTTGTGGGTCACAACCGTAGATTCATATTTTTGTGGTCTTCTATGGTCATGTGCGGATTCGAGCTCTAACCCCTAGTATCCAGGAATCGTATGCTTTCTCAGCTTATATATTCAAAATTAATAATTGTGCGATCTTCTCAGAATATCTTACAGGTGTTTGTGTAACCTGAATTCTCAAGCTGGTATCTATATCTGTGAGAGTGTCTCCTGCATCTGGATGTGGGACCAAAGGATCACAACCAAAGGTTTGCTCTCTTTCAAACCCTTCCACAGTCATGCAGATATGAATCTAGGGTAATCTGTAGTTTGGTTGATTTGACCAAAACGTGTGTGCTTGGTCGTCTTCTATGTTTAACCCGTGCAATTGGAAACTGATTTGTTGTAAGTTTACCGTTGTTCGAAAGACTTGGATCCTAAGATTCTGATCTATATCAATTATGGCTGTGAGATTGGGTTGGGGCAGTACGATTGGTTCGAATACGTATTCCCGGGCTCTCTAGGTCCCGTGATTGTCATACAAAAGCAATAATGTAAACTAAATGCAGCAAAAATAAAATTAACTATGCGAAGTATATCTATAACATATATAACTTCTATATTTTTGTTATTTTCTGATGAATTTTATAAATGAATTTGAAGGAGCAGCTATTTTAATATATCTAGAAATTGACAATTAACCTAGTGTCGAATTTTAAAACAAACAAAGTAACCGAGTATAGCTACTTGCCTGTGTAGTTGTAAATCTATTCTAAACAATGAAATAACTGATCTAATCTATTTGAAAGACTCTCGATCCTACCTCAGAAGTGAGGAAAGAATCATAGTCTCTCAGAAACTATCAATCCTCACAGCTTCCCAGCAATATCGAAAGTAAAATTGACTGAAATAAAGTGATTGGCTACTCTATTTGATATGCTTTAGAACTTTGAAAGCTAAAACCTGGATTCTACAGAACAGTGGCAAATCTGATGATGTGTGTGATCTTGTCCCCTCAGTGTGACCTCCTCGCTCCTTCATGTTCACGTGGATCCAAGAAAAGTGTGTAATGTTAGCATCAATGAAGTAGATATTGGGACAAAGGCAGCATCGGATACGGATCGAATACAATGCAAGTAGGAGAGAGATAGTGCAAGAGTACAGAGCTTGGCTTATGTAATTCCTAGTGGGATTTATTGCGAGTCATGCAACATAAAATGTCCAGAACCTAAAACTATCCTGTTTGAAGAACAAAACCTGCAACTTTAATGGCTTCCTATTGAAAACAAACTACTCTACTCCAATGGATTTGTTGGTTGGATATTTTTTCAAACCAAAATATGAGGTTCAACCACAGTATATGGGATTAAATCCCTCCTCAAAGACAGGTGAGGCTGCCTGCTTGCTACTAATCTAAAACACAACGAAAACAATATATACAGTATTCACACTAATCTAACCATTGGGGGTTGGGATAGAATCCTGAAATCCGCATTCACACGATTCAAAGATATTGCTTTCGTAAATGAACGGGGTTAGAAACTATTACAATGAAAGAAGCACAATGGAAAGGAAATGAGAGAAACGTATTTTCTTTCGAGTAAACGCAGAGCACGAAATAATCATACGAGCTTTAGATCATAAATATAATGTCTGAGATGATTAGCCACACTAAGATGCTATGCAAAGAATAGCTTAAGATCATGAACATAAGAACAATGTCTTAAGTAAGATATATCCCACAACACAAAGTTTGTAAAATAATATCAAATCCTATTCTTTGAAATGATCGAACGAAAACACAAAGTTTTTCTTCTTTCCAATAGCTCCGAATATTACAAAAATCTCGACCCTTTGGAATGCATAAGCATCCCTTATTTATAATAAAAGGAAATGAGAGAAACTAGGATAAATCCTAGAAAATAGTGTTCTTTAAAATAGAGTTCTATTTTGCTTGACTCTCACGCAGGAGACCAAGTCAAAATTTGCTTCCTATGTGACGAAACAGAAATGAAAAAGACATGTCAATTTCAAGATTGAAATGACATGAAACATTAGGACTTAGTCTGAATCGTCATCCTTTGCTCCTTCATCTTTTTCTTCCTCCAGCTGAGACTGTTTGTTCTGAAATTCTTGGAACTTCCGAATTATGCCTTGCATCTCGTTCTCATCAGGCGCAGTGGAATGATCATTCCAAATTTCGCAAGTTTCATGAGTATCGCTGGCATTGCCGGAAGCTTTTTCAATCCTTTGCTGAGCTTTCTTAAGGCCTCCAAAGAATGTTCAATCCTTACCAACCGATCAATGATCTCAAGACCAAATCCGTGCACTGGTTCATATTGAACAGACTCTTGGACTTGTTTGAAGAGATCATCCGCTGATAAGATACCTGAGTTCCCAACTGACACCTTTGGACAAATCTTCAGCAATTCTTCTTCTAGATCACTTTTTCCATCAATCAATTTATCCCTCGATTCTCTCAACTTGCTGCAGGCTTCATTGAGAATCTTTACTCTGAACCTGATGGCCTTGGTCAGCTGAAAATGCTTATCCGTATGCGGGAGAACACCTTCTTCTACTAAGAGATGTGCTGGTATTTGCTTTAACACATGGAGAGCTTCAAAAGTCAAATCAAGATGTCCAATTTCTTGAGAGAATTCATCATCCATCTTCTCTCCCTCCTTCTGAATGTCCCCTAAAGACTGATGAACTTTCACAACGTCTTGAATTACTTCCTTCCCCTGTTGGAGCAACCTTTGGATCCATTCATCAACCACCCTTCCTTTTTTAGCAATCTTTTCAATTGTAGGCACCGATGAGAAATCGAATCCGGCAGAGACAGAAGAAGGTGGTATGGATTCAAGGGGTTTTGAGAGTTTAAGCAAAACCTCTGTCAACTGCTCCACTTTTCTCTTAAGCTCATCTCTGTTGTCTTTTGTTTCTTTTAACTTTTGGCACAACACGTTTGTGGCATCCCGTGCATCTTGTTGCGCCCCTTCTGCTGTCACTTTCCCTAGAGCCACCCTGGTTATCTGATAATCAGAGGCTGTTATATCCTCTCTAGTTTTGTCAGTCGAGGGAGTGGCAATCTCTGCGAACTTATCTCCTGAAGCGTCCACCAAAACCCTTGAAACTGTTTTGGGCTTCTTGCCTGATTTAGCAGTAGGAGCCTTGAGTGAGCTGAAATCAAAGGCTGGTAGGGGCACAATCACCTTCCTCTTCCTCGGAGTTTGCTCGAGTAGCCATTGCGGCGTATCAGAGGGAGTTGCCATGGTTGTAGAAGCTGGTATCATACTCTCAAGGGGAGAAGATTCTACTAGTGGAGGAGGAATAGTTACCAACGTGGTAGTAGATCCAATAAAAAGAGGCACAGGAGGGGGCGTGTTGGTGATCACTTGGGTACCAGCAGAGAGGGGTGAAAGTCTAGAGAAAATACTGGCCATTACTAAAGAAGTTGATGGAGAATAAGGAGGTAGGAGTGGTTGTGAGGAAAGAGGCACAGATCCAGACTCCAAAGCCTTGGATGCAAGAGATAAGGTCTCTTCAGTTGAGCAATCAGCAAATGGTGAAACCAGAGGCTGACTTCCTTCTCCTTCCAAAGTAATTTCTCCTATTTCTGGTGGTGTTGGTGATTCTGGCACATTCACCGTTTCTACTGGAGAAACAATTGAAGAGATTTCTCTTTCTTTCCTCTTTTTGACAATCTTGACCTTTATAGGCCCCCTAGAAGACTTTCTGTCCTTTTCCTTTTTGGAGGGCCCCGCCTCTGAAGCAGCCAACTTTGAAAACTTATCATCTTTAAAATTCATTCCCCAAGAGGAGAGCCATGCTTTGGTGCGAGCAAGGATTAGAGCCGACCTATCTGAAATGGAGGCTTTTTCACTGACTGACCAATCAATAGGTGGGAAAACATATTGATCTTCATTTATCCCATCATAGGAAAGATCCAAAACACTTTCATTGTCACTCGTACCTTCTGGTAAATCAGCAAGCTCCAGTGTTTGAATCTCAGCAATTGTCAATCTGCTATTATCCTTTCTGCGAACAGCAACCTCATTACGCAGATCAATCCAAATATCCTCTATGTTTGGCCTGTGCAGATGCTGGGTTCCATATGCCCTGAGCACTCCTCGGATGTCAAAACCGTCTCGAGGCTTCATATGCTTCTTCAACTTGTCCTGAAGTTCGTGGACAACATTTTTGGCCTTCACTACTATTGAGCAAGTGTATCTCCCAATAGAAATTGGGAAGGATACCGCAGCCTTATGTTTACTTTGTTGGAATTTATGGAAATCCAACAACTACCTAACCAATTCCATCAATATCAGTTTATCCCCTGGATATCGGGGCAGGCGAAAAGGATCTCCCGAGTACATGACCACCCGAAGATATGTAAACTTCTTGAATTGTAAGAAGATACATCCCCATTTGGAAACTTCGGCCCAAGCCTCATCTGAGACTCTTGTCTTCCTCAATTCAGGGTTTAGCCTGCAGATGTTTTCATAGAAGAAGGCATCATTCACCCTTCTGAATTGGTCTTTGGATCCCTTCTTTGTCAATTGAGGGAAGTATTGATACACCTGGTTCACCGTTCTGCTTCCCTTGGTATCCAGCCCGGGATAATTCCTCATCCCGGCTGCTGCGTATGTGACATATGAAGACATATAAAATTTCCCCATTGACAAGACCGTTGTCATTTGGGAATCAATCTCATTGCTGATGAGAGTGCCCCAGTCAATCCCTTGCTGATTCTTCTTGATGGTGATCATGAATTGATACATCCATCCTTGGAACACATTCGATTCGGCAAACCAAAACCCGACTCAGCAGAGTAATGATGTCATTGATTTCTTGGATGAAATCACTCCTGGGGATAAGTCTTGGAAATCTGGAGACAGCCGGCTTGGCCTTGATCAGGAACTTCTTGTTTACATGCTTGATGCAGTCTTCCTGATCGTTGTCCCAGGCTTTCTGAGCTGACTTGATGTCCAACTCTCCATACTCTTCAAAATTGGGCAGTTTAAGGAGGTCGTCAAAGTATCCTCCATCCAATTTGATCACTACTTCACCTGCCTGACTTCTGACAGAACGAGAAGCCGAGTCATAACTGGAGGCACAGGCCAAGATGAATTCCAGACACTGAGTGGACATGGGAAAACCCGCTGCGAGAGGCAAACCACTATCAGCTATAGATTTCATCCATGGAGTTGGGGAGGAACTCCTTACCCTACTCCAGAAATCTTCAATATCTATATTCCCGAGCTCTGTGTCCCGGATGTCGTAGTTGCAATCAATATATGATGTAGACTCCACCTTTTTAAACTTGTATTTCATTCTTCCCGACTTCTCTGTCTTTTCTTGAGACGGACCAGGGTCTGACATGAAGGATGTCGAAGGAAGGAAGTTCCGAGAGATCAGGGGATGTCGAGCACTGTGAAAAACCCGATCTACTAGATATGTCGGAAGAACGGAAGAGTCCGACACTGGCGGGAAATCTAGGAAACCTGATCTGCTGAGAGTGTCGAAACACTAGAAATTCGGCAAAATGATGTCGGAAACTGAAGAAAGCCCGACACTTGTGTTGATGTCGGAAACTGAAGAAATCCCGACAATTCAAACCTTCAATATACTTCGGTCTTCGATCACGCACAATGACCTTCAAAACCCGAGAAGGAAAAAACGAGTTTTTTTGTTGAATTTCAAATATGCAATCTCCCCTTTTTTAAAACATTCATGTACCAAGCACATAAGAAAATTCTGAGGAAATAAAACCAAGTGGTAATTTCGAAAAGATATACCCTAAAACCTAAACCCCTTTTAGAACACGACTCCAGAAAGAAGAAGAATAAAAATCCCTCAAAACCCAGTTAGAAAATGAGAAGAATTCATGCGCAATCAATCCATAAAAACTAGGAACAAAGAATGGAGAGAGAAATACCTTTAACCAGAGAAAGGAAAGATCGAAAAATAGGTGATTCAATCGGGCACAAGCGAGCTTTCGGGTTTCGAGATTGGAAGAGCATGTACGAAAATCCACGAGTTAAAAATACGTCCGGTAAAAATGACGTGGAAATTGTGTATTTATAAGAAAATTTGTAATTAATACACTTCAGCTCGGCACGTGCCAACTCACCGACAACTCGGCATTAATGCCATGTCAGCATGTTCGAGAGGTCCGAAAACCCGACACAAGGAGCTTAGAGCAATTCGGGTTTCGGGAAACACAAGACATAGTGCATGAGATGTTTAGATGCTTCACAGCTCCGAAAACCCGATACAAAGGACTAAATCGGACTTCGGGTATCGGGGAACAGGTGACACAAAACATGTTTTGAATAAGGCATGTTCCGATGCGCCGGAGGTCCGAAAACCCGAATTGACTCTACATGAAGCGGGTTTCGGGTTTCGGAAAACAGGCGACACAAAGCATGTTTTGGATAGGTCATGTTCCGATGCGCCAAAGTCCGAAAACCAATTTCTCTTAAAGAGGCAATATTGCAAAATCAACTTCAAAAATTTCATAGGGGTTATCTGATCGTTTTGTCGTGAACTCAAAATGGAGATAATAGGATTGGATGTAATATCAACAAAGCACTTGCACAAGATGGATATGTGGCTTCCTAACAGCAAAACAACAATAACTAAGCATGTAATGAAAGAAACTAAGAATTCTAAGCAAAATGAAAGACTAATCTATTGCAATGAGAAATTCAGAGGCAAATTTGAGGGGCCATTTGCTTGAGCACAAGCCAACTATTTATAGCATTTGCATTTACCCAAGGTAAAAACCAAATTGATCTCTTAAACTATAAACAATGGCAAAACACTATTCTAGGGAACCAGAATCATTAATGCAAGCTCATGGTGGTGAAAAAAGCTGGTAAACATTGAAATTTATGTGAGTCATGTTAAAAGAGCATTCTGGAAAATGCGTAAAGGACCGCCGCCCTGAGCGGGCGGTGGTTATAGGACCGCCGCCCTGCTTAGGGCGGCAGTCATGAGACCACCGCCTAGGCAGGCGGCGGTTTCATAACTGAAGAGCAAAAGGCCAAGAAAAGAGGGGAAAAGAGAAAAACAAAGCACACGGGGGCTAAGCGGGGCATGCGGGATGTTAACGCACACTTGGGGAGCTTTTCCGGATCCCGAACACCTTGTGAGGAGACCTGTATCATCATTGGGGTACGTGTTACGTTGTTCCGACGGTGCAGTACCCTACAATTTTGGGTATGTACATATTGCCCCCTCGGAGAAGCGTTTTAGCCATGAAGAGGCGTAAAACGGTGGGTCCGAGTATGGCGGTCCCGAAATGGGAAGTTGGAAGTCATACAGTACGTGCGTGTCGAAATGACGCCATGTAAAAATTCCCGCTCCCTGCAAAACAAAAAGAGAACTCAAGTGCAGATAGACAAGATAGATCAGAAAATAAACGCTAAAATAATGGGAAATGATGATGTACCATTTGTGCGGGGGTAAGAACTTACCTCCGTCGGCGCTCCAAACCTCAGAAAAAATATTCAAAACAAGTCAATTCCTATATATATGAAAGTGGGCCCATTTTCCTATTCATTTACGCATGTTGATTTGATTGATTCGAGAGCTCGGGACCCACGGTGATGGTTTCTGACGAGAGCAGAGTCAAAACGTTCATGGCGAGATAGCGATCATGCCTCGCATGTAGATCATCGACCCGTGAGATCATAGGTTAGTTCTCCTCAATTTATTGTTTTTACCCCCAAAATTTTAAAATGCTAAAACCTTTGTCATGGGGGTTATTTTCAAAAATTTAGGTTCAAAAGGTCCATCTAGGGGGCGCCTACTTTGGGTAGGCTTTGTTTTTAGCTAAAATGGTCCTTTTTGGTGTTTTTAGGATTTTTAAGTTATAAAACCCGCGTGGGTTTTCGGGACACGACCGCCACACGACCGCCACCACCGCCTGGGGTGGCGGTTACATGACCACCATCTGTTCATGGCAGCGATTCAAGATCACGACCCTTAAGGTGGCGGTTACGAAACCACCGCCTCAAGCTCGGCGGCGGTTTTTTCACAGAATGTCAAAAGAACACTGTTTGAGATTGTTTTTACATTTTTAGCATTTCTATGTGTTTTCATGATTTTTCTAATGTCACTTGGATGCTAACTTGCTTTGTTTTGTGTGTTTTTGGGTGTATGTAGGCGAGAGAGGAGTACATTTGGTGGAGCCGAGAGAGGGAGTGTGACTGGCTCCCAGCAGTGTTAGACGCCCTTTCACAGGACGAGCAGGATACTCTCCAGAGGGCTGGTATACTACGTATATCGCGGGTCCCCCATGTTGCACCATCTAGTCACATACTCTGTGACTTATTTTCCTATCTTTGGGATGCTTTGATCGAACACCTTCGATTACCGAGAATCCGAGGTGAGTGGACTATCACACTAGAGGATGTTTACCGTATCTTGGGGGTCCCGATCATTGGGAGACGACTCAGCCTCGAGACAGCAGGTTCACGGGCCCAGATAGCACAGTGGGCTTCCTACATGGGAGATGCAGTCATCTCCACGGGTTCGAAGAAGGGGGTCAGAGTTCGATCTATTCCTAGTTTGCCCGTCCCCTTGCTTCGTTAGGCTATTATGGGGATCCTTGCCTCGAGATTGATCGGGGACAAGGGAGGAGACACATTACTATACTGCTGGTCCCCCATCATTGCACAGATCGAGGGCCATGGCCAGATTTACGCCTGGGGAGAAGACATACTTGGGACTACCTACCATGACTTGTATAGGGTAGTCCGTTTACAGGGGCAGTCTTTGAGCCACCCGACCCTGGTCATGAGTTGGGTTTACGAGCACTTCATTCCTTATGGTAGAGGTGTAGAGGTGACAGATCCCGGAGCTGTGAGGGCAGCCAGATGGACAGATATGTCGGTGCTCAGAGCACCTCATCAGCTAGTTTCTTCTCTGACCACCGATGACATGGAGGCCACACCATATCAAACCATGGTAGGTATATGGGGTGAGGAGGCTCTTACTTTGATCTCCTGCTCCACCACAGGGTAGCTTATTGACAGAGTGGGGCGAGTGGAGATACACCCCTTTGGCCGAGTTCCTCAGCAAGAGTTTGGCCTACCCTACATGGGCATGCTTCCCCTAGTAGTGCCGGTGATACGGAGTCGATTCGAGAGGCTAGAGGGGGTCCTAGAGGCAGGGGTTGGACAATTGTTACTCCTGGCGTTCCTATTGCGGCCAACAGGGTAGTACGTGCCCGAGGAGAGCCGGTGCACCTCGAGCACCCTTGCTTTGGATTTTCATGGGTCCTGCCCATATAGCAACGTGACCCCATCGACATAGACTCCGAGTTCGAGGAGTTCACAGGGGGAGAGACAGAGGAGGAGACTGAGGAGGACAGTGATCCTGAGTGGCATGACACTCAGGATATCATGCAGGTAGAGAGGGCCGAGCAGAGTGCAGAGAGAGTTACTCTAGTTTCAGAGGAGCCACTCTCCTAGGGCCATGGTGGGGAGGATGAGTCCATTGTAGGACACTACGTTGCTCCAGCCATGGGGAGCACCTCAGTCAGCGGCGACATCTGTGGTAGGTGCTGACCCTAGAGATCCATCCTGGAGGCCTGGTGATCCGAGTAAGTTACCACCCTTCCTTTTAATGTTTGTTTTTAGTTAGGATTTCCTTAGTTGCTATCTCTCCTTTTGTTTACACTTGTGTTTTATCTCTTGTTTCATTTCTAATTTTTTTCTCCTTTGTTTGCAGAGACCACCGATGAGTGGCAGGACCTGATTCGCAGGGTATGCACCGATACCCTGATGATTCCCATGGAGAGGACCCGTGCGAGAGCTATCTATGGATGCCGGGGAGCCCTCAGCAGCTGGTAGACATACTGACATCTTTGCCCCTATCTGGCACATGGCCAGGATGGTATCGACTCTCCGTACGGAGTTAGCGGGGTATAGGACAGCCGAGCGCCTGATGAGGAGTCATTCTCGTGGCGAGACTGCGGCTGCCCCTCGGGATCCTGAGCCCTCCGTGCACTCAGAGCGCCGGCGTAGCCGGAGTCCTAGGCATGGGCGTGCACCTTCAGAGGGGTCTCATAGGGGTTGAGAAGCCACTTGGCTCCCCTAGATTTTTGCATGATATTTTTGTATATCTCGGGCTCTTTGAGCATTTTGACCATGCTTAGTGCATGATGGCATTGTACAGGAATTTTGATATATATATATTCTTTTTGGATCAGACTTTTGGCATTTATGGCTTACTTGCATTTCTGTTTCCTCATGTGAACTATGATATTATGCTTATATGCTCTTTAGAATGTATGCAATGGAGAACAAATGATGCAAGTGTTTACTTTCTTTTTGTATTTCATGATGCTGATATATGATAATGTAGATACAATGTGATTTTAAATCTTAGTTTCTGTAAGAAATTTTGGATACTTCGTATTTGCTTTGGTAAAGTGGTGAAGATAAGCTGGTATGATAAGCAGATAAACTTGCCCCTCTCCTAACCCCACGCAACTAGTAAGATGCGAGGGCTCATCACCGAGAGCTGAAAAGGGCACAAGTTATGAAATGTGTTGAAATGATATTGATGAAAGATAGACAAAGCTTTGACGGAATCAAATTAGGATGCTACAAGCTTACTCCACTCGAGTGACTTCATAGTTTTGGGATGCAACTTGCTTTGTGGTTTATCTAGACTTAGATCCGTAGATGGCCATATGGTAGACAAAATCTGGGTTTTAGGATTCTTAATTCTCTTGGGATTTTGGACATCCAATTCATTTGCTTTTGACTCAAGACTTCAAGATTTGAATTGTTTGTTTATGACCTTTTGCATTTGCTTGTCAAGAGGACCCCCCACACCTTGCCCCATGCTACTAGTAAGAAGTGTGGGTTTATCACCATAGGCAAGGCATAGGCGAGTAAGGGCATTTCCATCCTTTCCCAACCCTACGTCACTAGTAAGAGATGCAAGCTCATCACCAAAGGTTGGTGGGGCAAGGAAATGTGTAAATTTAAAATTTTCTGTTTGATCTATACTTGACTTGTTTATTTGAGCAAAATGTCAGTGTGTTCTTATTTCCAAAGAGATATACATACGGGATAGATGTGACACCATGAAGCTTCAAGAACAGACCATAGGAAAGACACCCATCCTAAGAAGAAACCAAAAGTGAGAATAAACCCGCAGATCTTGGCATGGTTACTGTTAAGACCTTGTCATATCTAGCTTTATTTGATGAAATGATTCCGAAATAGTTTGATGATATCATGGAAATAGAGAAGTATGATTAGAGTGTTTATGCCAACAACATCATGAGTTTGTAATGAATTTCTTTGAGAATAAATTCCTTGATCACAAATTTGTACGAAACAAGCGGACAAAATGATCCTAACTATATGAAGATGCAATGTAGATATAATTATACAAGTAGTACTAGTTGCTTACGCGTAGAATCATTTGAGGTGTAGGGAATTGACTGTTTCACCAAATTCCTCACCTTCCAACGTACATAGGAGATATGCACCATTTCCATAGTCCTTCATGACTCGGTATGGGCCCAACCATTTGGGCCGAAACTTCCTTCCTTCGCCGGTCTTCTTGTCGATCCAACTGTCCAGCCTTAGAACTAGATCACCTTCATATATATCGCATTCATAGACCTTCTTGTTATACTACCGGCACATCCGGTCAGCATAGATTTTGTGCTGCTTGTTCAAAGATCTAACCTAGCTTCATCTAGGCTTTCTAGTTGGGAGAGACGTGCTTCTCTATAAGCATCTTCATCCAGGATCCCTTGTAATGAAATACGGAGACTGGGTATTTCAACCTCCAAGGAGAACTGCTTCTGCCCCGAATACTAGTGAGAAAGGATTCGCTCCTGTTGGTGTCCTTATTGAGGTTTGGTGGGCCCATAAGGCCGGGTATAACTTCAAATGCCAATCTCGTTTGTTTTCTTTCACCATTTTAAGGAGAATGGATTTTAATGTTTTGTTTGTCACCTCAGCCTGTCCATTGGCTTGAGGGTAATACAAGGAGGTCTGTATGATGGCTTATTTTAAATTTATTGCATAATTCGCGAACTTCGTCATTCTTAAAAGAAGTCCCATTATCTGAGATAATGACTTGTGGGATACCATACCTGCAAATGATTTGGTTCAAAATGAACTTGGCGATTACAGAACCCGGCACAGTAGTAAGAGGCATAGCCTCTACCCACTTGGTAAAATATTCGGTGGCCATGATTATGAAATTATGGCCATCTGTAGATGAGGGAGAGAATTTCCCTATTAAATCTAGGCCCCACGTAGAAAAGGGCCATGGAGTAGTGATTGGTTGTAGAGCTTGTGCCGGCATGTGAATCTCATGAGAGAATTCTTGGCATTTATGACACCTTTGTACAAACTCTATTGCATCGTGTTCTAGAGTAGGCCAGAAATAGCCCATTCGATGTATTTTTTGAGCGGTGGCATGGCCACCGAAGTGGCCTCCACACATTCCACTATGAGATTCGTGGAGAATCCTCTTGGATTCTTCTGTGTCGATGCATCTTAGAAGCATTCCATCGAATGATTTTCGATAGAGCACTTGTTCTATGATGACGTATTTAGCTATGATAATGCGTAACCACCTTCTTCATTGTGGTGTAGCACCTTCTGGATATGTACGGTCCATGATATAATTAATGATATCAGTGTACCAAGGACACTCAGAGATAGAAGGTCGGGTTTCGATGTAGTATACACACTCATCTGGAAAGTCCAGATCTACTAGATTGCCTCCGTCTAATGGATTATCAGCTAACCAATCCATGATGATTTGTCCTTTAACCGACTTCTAATTTACGAATTTTAATTCAAATTCACCCATTAAGGTTATAAAGCGTCCAGCCTTTTTAGACAAGGACCCTTGTATGAGGAAAGTTCATAAATTTTTGTCTTTACGATGACCTTTGTTTCTTGATTTAACATGTAATGTCTTAAGCATTTGGTTGCAAAGACTATGGCGAGGCATTCTCATTCTACTTGCGTATAGCATGTTTCATAGTCGAGCAATGTCCAGCTAATGAAATAGATCACACGTTCTCTATTGTCATCATCTTCTTGAGCTAGCATACAGGCTAGCGAGACATTGGTGGCTCGTGAATATAAAATTAACGGGCGATCTGGCTTAGGTGGCATTAGTGTAGGTGGTGATAACAAGAAATGCTTAACTGCGTCAAAAGCTTCATTGCAGTCTTCGGTCCAATCAATGCTATAATATTTCTTGAGTAGATTGTTGATTGGATGAATGACAAAACTTAAGTCCGGATGAATCTCTGGATCGCACCAAGTTTTCCGAGAAATGATCTAATTCCAGATTCATCCGAAGGTGGGACCATTTCGAGAATAGCCTTAATTTTGGTTGGGTCAACATCGATCCTGCGTGATGATATAATGTAACCTAGGAGCTTCCCTCCTGTCACACCAAAGACACATTTTTCGGGTTTAGCGTGACTCCGTATTCTATCAGATGTGAAAGAATGACACGAAGCACTTACGGATGGTCACAACATTTCTTGGCTTTAGCCAGTAAGTCATCTACGTAGGATTCCACAATTTTATGAATAAGATCATGAAATATATACGTCATAGCCCGCTGGTATGTAGCACCGGCGTTCTTGAGACCGAATGGCATAACAACATAGCAATAGGTTCCCCAAGGAGTTATAAACGTGGTTTTAGCTTGATCTTGTTCGGATATTCTGATTTGATTGTATCCCGAGAATCCATCCATGAGAGATAAAAGCTCAAATCTAGTTGTTGCGTCAACGATGACATCTATAGATGGTAATGGGAAGTCATCTTTAGGACATGCCTTGTTAATGTCTCAGAAGTCTACACAGATGCGTATCTTCCCATTCTTTTTGAGAACGGGAATGATATTAGATACCCACTAAGAGTAATCGACTGGTTTGATGAATCCTACTTGAAGGAGTTTCATTACCTCCTCTTTCACCATGAGAGCTACCTTGGGTTTCATTGGTCTTGATTTTTGTTTAATCGGTTTTGCATCAGATTTAGTGACAAGGTTGTGCACCGCAATGTGTGGTGCAACCCCTGTCATTTCTTTATAATTAAATGCAAAAGCCTTCTGATGTTCCTTGAGGATCCGAGTGTGTATTTCTACTTCTAATGGAGTTAACGAGGATCCTAACTTCAATATCCTTGGTTCATCTTCCGTTCCAATGTTAATATCAATTGTTTCTTCGATTAAAGAAGCGTTACCTTCTTCAAACTCAGGCGGGGCTGGAGGTAGTTCCAGATCATCTCCGTTCTCGACTGTGTATATGCTTGAGTTCCTTTTGTGGGGGAAGCTCTGTCATGGGATTCCCGAAGTAAGAAGATGAATGTGGAATTAAAGACAAATCTATTACGTGATGGGCGAGATGTAATGCCGCATAGGTGTTTAAGAAATCAAGAGTGGTTGTATCACTATCGATGTGGTCTAGGATAGTAGATTTGTTTTCATTTTATTTAAAAGAGGATTTGACATTGTTTTTATCAATGGTTCATCATGAAGGGATACCATGAAACGGGTATCCTCTAACTTACTATTTGGAGTAAAGCGCGATGCTGAGGTTGCTATTGAATCGGTGAGAAGATTTTGTTCTCGTGGGATTGCTTCGATTGATATGAAGTCAAACTCTTTGCTTAAATTTAGTACAGCTATTTTGTAGAGTTGTAAGTGCTCGGCTTTGGTTTCATACATCTCAGCAACTTGATTTGCTACCAATTGCGAGTCTCCTAACACTCTGATGTTATCAACACTGATTCTCTTAGCTATGATGAGGCCAAGGAGGAGGGCTTCATACTCAGCGTCGTTGTTTGTGCATTTGAAATTTAGTTTAAAGGTAAATGGTAGGACTTTTCCTTTGGGAGAAGTAAGGATTACTCTGCCCCAGCTCCGTAACAACATTTAGCTCCATCGAAATGGAGAGTCCAATACTTAGCTGGGAATATGGGCACTGGGATATTTGTTGTGTTAACATCTTCTACCTCTACCATGTAGAGATCTACTGTTGGGAGAGAACCGACACCTAGGGTGCACCCCATGCCTACAGAATCAAATGGTAGGAACATTGGTAGATCTGTTCTAGTAATTCAACAATTTTTGTAGTAGTTCCTAATGATATTGTTTCTACAGTGTTAGCCTCATCTTTGGGGGCTGGGGTTACCTTGGCTAGGCTCATAGTTTCAAGATCTGTCGTAGGTACCAACTTTTCTTCTGGTTTCGCGTCGGTAGGTTTATTAAGTTGGTTCATTGGGAGTTCAAACTCCGAGTGCATGCCTAGTCTTTTCTTTAGGTCAGCCAGGTGTACATCGAATGGTTTTGGATCACCTTTGGCTATGAACACCTTTCCTAAATGCAAGAATCTTACTTCTTGAAATAGCGTAGAAGGGGTTGCCTTCATACGGTGTATCCATGGTCGGCGAGGATCATATTAAAGTTAGTTTCCCATCTATAATATAAAACTCACCAGATTGTTTTGGGTCCTAAGGTGACCGGTAGTATTATAGTTCCAATTGAAGTGGCTTTAAGGCTTTCATAGCCTCTTAGTGTATTTTGGGTTGTGGAACAATTCATTTCTCCGTACCCTAGCTTTTGAAGGAAAGAAAAAGGGACTATGTTAACTGCTGCCCCATCATCAACCATCACGCGTTTCACATAATTGTTATAAACCCACACTTGCAAGTGTAAGGCCGGATCACCTCGGCATGCAATCTCAGCGTCTGTTGGCATTTTGTTTATTTCGAATATGAATTCGGTGTCCCTATCCGGCTGCCCTGGAGGGTGGATATCAAAGTCTATATGGTTTACCTGTGTTTCGGGAGGTGGAGTGATGCTAATTAGATGACCTAAACCCAATGCTTCTAAAAGAGTAGCCCTGTGAGTAGGGGAGTTCTTCAACAAATCCAAAAAGGAGATGTGTGAGAAGGTTTTTGTTAGATCATTAATTAAGTCGTAATCACCCACGGGTTTTATTAATACTCGTTGGATATTGTCTGTTTCTAGCGGGTAGCTTGGACTTAGCTGAGAGGAATACTCTCGTGTCCTTGTTACAACTTCTATGGGTAGTTCGACATCTAACTCCACTAAACCGACTATCTTAGGTCGTGGCTGACTTCCTAGTTGTGGCGCAACTAACGGATTCAGTGAAGTTGAGGCTTCATGATCATTGTTTCCTATAATTACACCCTTGTTTGTCCCATTTGGATTTATCTTGTTATTGTTGTGATTTGGAAGCGGATCATTGAAGATCTGGAGGGGTGCATTTTGAGGGGAAACTACCCCTGTAAAAGTATTTGGTGCTGGTGACGTAGGATCTGCCAAGAACATATCTATAAAAAGTTGTCTTTGTTCCTCTGGCAAACGTTGCATAAATTTATTGTAGTCACGGCACGTTCTAGTGTCATGGCCTCGGATTTTGTGAAAACCACAATACGAGTTAGGATTGTAATTCCTAGTTTGTTGGCTCGGTGTATATTGTGGCCTAAAACTTTGATCAAACCGTTGCCTATTAAAGTTTTGCGTTTGTTGTTTTTGGTTTGAATTCTAGTTTTGATACCTAGTTGAATTTTGATTTGGATCCCATGTAGGGCTTCACCATTGTTGTTGTTGTTGGATGATTAAAATCCATTGTATTGATTGTTGGAGTAAAGTTATTGTTTCGTTGATTGTTTATTTGTGGTGGAGTATTCACAACATTTACCTTTCTAGCCTGATCGGTTACTCCATCCGTTGTCACTCCGTAATTTTTATTAAGGATTTTAGGTCCTTGATTGACATTCGTGATAGTAGGATAAGTTGTAGTGTTTTGGTTGGAGGTGATTAACCTCCCGTTTGCTCCATATGTTTTGCGACCACTATCAATTTCCACGCTTGATCTATTCGAAGAGCACTCTCAAGTACTTCATCGTAAGTTCTTAGTGGGAACTTCTGGACTTCTTCCTTCACCTCTCTGTTGAGAAAATGAAGGAATAAATTACATAGTTCCATCTGATCCATATTTGGAGCACTTGCCGAAGAATAAAGAACTATACGCCACCTCTGGATGAAATGGGTGACAGATTCATTGTGTTCTTGTTTAATGTGTAAGAATTCCCTGATTCCTATCCTTAATAGTTTGTTCATGTCAAAGGCCTTGATGAACTCTGAAACGAGTTACTTGAATGAATGGATGGAAGCCTCAGGTATTCTATAATACCAATCGAGAGCGATACCTTCCAAGGTTTTGGGAAATATTTTAGCAACAACCCCATCCCATGGGAGTAGTTCTCGGATGGCTGTGGCGTAAGCTTTGATATGTGCGTTCGGATCTCCCTCACCTTTGTACTTGGGCAAATCGGGAAGAGGTCTTGGAAGCATGACGCTTCGTATGGTGAAATCTAAGGGCTCTTTCAAGTATTCTGAATATGTCCCTATCGCATAGGTTTCGACCATTGATGGTGCCTGTTGAGGGAGTGGAGGTGGAATGGGTTGTTGATATGGCGTAGCGTACGTGTTAGCGGGGGCGTAAGGAAACCCCTATGTTTGAGAAATCATGTTGGGAGAGGAGAACATATCCCCTTGTGGTGATTTGGAGTACATGTTTAAGTATGAAGGGGTATTGTCCAAGAATGGATTATTTTGTACTAGACCGGGAGGTGTCAGATCGGTGTTAGAAATGACGGTTCTAGTCGGTGTTTGTTGTGAATACTGAGGGGTCACGCCTAACGTACCTATTCCTGTGAGGAGGTCTATTTGGCTAGGTTTGGAATTTCCTGCCTGCATGAGTTGAGAATGGTGATTTTCTGAGCAAATTCTAACCCCCTCACTTTTTCCACTAATGTTGAAATGACTTCATTTGGTGAAGTCACGGTGTTTTTCCTTAGCGGCATTTGTTGTATATCATGGTGTTGTATAGGCATGTGATATCCTGCTATGAACTGATCACTGCCCTGCCAAGTTTCCCCGAGGGCAATTTCCTATATGTAATGGCATGGAGGTATTTCCTTGAAAAGAGACCTCGGGTTGTAATTGTAGATTCCCTATAGGTGGGTACATACCTTGGGAACGTTGTTCATTCCTGGCATAATGTGTCAAATGTTCATTATCTAAAACTAGGTATGGGTCAACTTGTCTACTAATTTGTGGTCTAAGTAGTACCTGAGGAGATGAACTAGATTCTCCTGTGAGTGTCATATTGTTCGAGCCTGAAGGCTCTGTTTGTTGTGTTTGAGTGATTTGATCCAACTCCTCTGTTTGGAAAGATGGGCTATATCTGACCCTTGGAGTTTGTGTTGACAACTGGTTAGTTGCGTAGTTGTCACCCCATACTGAGAGCGAGGGTGATGATTGTCTATTCAGTTGAGCGTAATATGCCTCAAGTCCTAAGAGAGGCCTACCATACGCATCAAATCCCGACATATTCGGGGGGTATATGAATACCCGTAGAATAATGGGAAGGAGCGAAGGTGATGGTGAAAGCTGATGAGGTAGTAAAGGTCGTTTAATTTAAAAGAACTAGTAGAAATCTGACTCCAAATCAGAAAGTAGAAAGGTTCACGTCGGGTTCACCAATTTTGTATGATGGAAAAGTGACAAGCGAGCATGGGAATCTACAAGTAACTTTTCCTCACACCCGACCTCCCGAGGTCGTGCCGAGACAGCCGGTGGGGATTAAATATGTGTGGGATGCAGAAAAGCTAATTAGGCAATCTGATGTCTTCGACGTGCACTAGTGGAAATTGTGAATCTAAGGCAAAGAAGGCCCTCCTAACCTAAACTGGTGTGATAGATCGATCAGCAAGGATGACTGCTCGAAGGCTCCAATCAATATCGAAAGGTTACGTGTTCATTTCACGTCGGGTTCACCAATTTTGTACGATGGAAAAGTGACAAGTGAGCATGGGAATCTACAAGTAACTTTTCCTCACACCCGACCTCCCAAGGTCATGCCGAGACAGCCAGTGGGGATTAAATATGTGTGGGATGTAGACAAGCTAATTGGCAATCTGATGTCTTCGACACGCACTAGTGGAAATTGTGAATCTAAGGCAAAGAAGGCCCTCCTAACCTAAACTGGTGTGATAGATTGATCAACAAGGATGACTACTCAAAGGCTCCAATCAATATCAAGCTCTGGCGTGATTCGGTCTATAGGTTGTGGAATACGTGGAAAATGACCTAGGATAGTTTCATGTATATCTCTAGATAAGGTCATAGGGCGGATGGTAAATATAATTGACTCTATGGGTGATTCTCTGGCCTAGTCCAGAACTCCTTAGCTTTGTTAGTTGTTGTGTCTAGCAAGGATAACTGTTCGATGATGATAGGTGGAAGTGGAGTAGATCTGAATACTAGTGTACGTAGGCCAACATCTATGTCTGATTCACCTATAGACTCGTTAGGCTGTGAGACTTGTGGGTCACAACCGTAGATTCATATTTGTTGTGGTCCTGCTATGGTCATGTGTAGATTCAGTCTCTAACCCCTAGTATCCAATAATCATATGCTTTCTCAGCTTCTATATTCAGAATTAATAATTGTGCGATCTTCTCATAATATCTTACAGGCATTTGTGCAACCTGAATTCTCAAGCTGGTATCTATATCTGTGAGAGTGTCTCCTGCGTCTAGCTATGGGACCAAAGGATCACAACCAAAGGTCTGCTCTCTTTCAAACCCTTCCACAGTCATGTGGATATGAATCTAGGGTAATCTGTAGTTTGGTTGATTTGACCAAAACGTGTGTGCTTGGTCATCTTCTATGTTTAACCCGTGCAGTGGAAACTGATTTGTTGTAAGTTTACCATTGTTCGGAAGACTTGGATCCTAAGATTCTGATCTATATCAGTTATGGCTGTGATGAGATTGGGTTGGGGCATGATTGGCTCGAATACATATTCCCTGGGCTCTCTAGGTCCCGTGATTGTCATACAAAAGCAATAATGTAAACTAAATGCAGAAAATAAAATTAACTATGCGAAGTATATCTATAACATATATAACTTCTATATTTTTGTTATTTTTTGATGAATTTTATAAATGAATTTGAAGGAGCAGCTATTTTAATATATCTAGAAATTGACAATTAACCTAGTGTCAAATTTTAAAACAAACAAAGTAACCGAGTATAGCTACTTGCCTGTGCAGTTGTAAATCTATTCTAAACAATGAAATAACTGATCTAATCTATTTGAAAGACTCTTGATCCTACCTCAGAAGTGAGGAAAGAATCATAGTCTCTCAGAAACTATCAATCCTCACAGCTTCCCTGGCAATATCGAAAGTAAAATTGACTGAAATAAAGTGATTGGCTACTCTATTTGATATGCTTTTAATTTAGAACTTTGAAAGCTAAAACCTGGATTCTGCAGAACAGTGGTGAATCTGATGATGTGTGTGATCTTGTCCCCTCAGTGTGACCTCCTCGCTCCTTCGTGTTCACGTGGATCCAGAAAATCATGTAATGCTAGCATCAATAGAAGTAGATATTGGGACAAAGGCAGCTTAGGATACAGACTGAATACAATGCTAGTAGGAGAGAGATAGTGCAAGAGTACAGAGCTTGGCTTATGCAATTCCTAGCGGGATTTATTGTGAGTCATGCAACATAAAATGTCCAGAACCTAAAACTATCCTATTTGAAGAACAAAACCTGCAACTTTAATGGCTTCCTATTGAAAACAAACTACTCTACTCCAATGGATTGGATGTAATATCAACAACACTTGCACAAGATGGATATTTGGCTTCCTAACAAAAAACAACAATAACTAAGCATGTAATGAAAGAAACTAAGAATTCTAAGCAAAATGAAAGACTAATCTATTGCAATGAGAAATTCAGAGGCAAATTTGAGGGGCCATTTGCTTGAGCACAAGCCAACTATTTATAGCATTTGCATTTACCCAAGGTAAAAACCAAATTGATCTCTTAAACTATAAACAATGGCAAAACACTATTCCAGGGAACCAAAATCATTAATGCAAGCTCATGGTGGTGAAAAAAGCTGGTAAACGTTGAAATTTACGTGAGTCGTGTTAAAAGAGCATTCTAGAAAATGCGTAAAGGACCGCCGCCCTGAGCAGCGGGGTGGTGGAGGTTAGCCGCCCCAAGCAGGCGGCGGTTTCATAACTGAAGAGCAAAAGGCCAAGAAAAGAGGGGAAAAGAGAAAAACAAAGCACGCGGGGGCTAAGCGGGGCATGCAGGATGTTAACGCACACTTGGGGAGATTTTCCGATCCCGAACACCTTGTGAGGAGACTTATATCATCATTGGGGTACGTGTTACATTGTTCGACGTTGCGGTAGCCTACAATTTTGGGTATGTATAGTGGCCTAGGTGTTATTTTACCAGCTTGAATTAGACAATTCTTATCTCTAATAGTTATGGCATAAGCATCTAGTAAGGTTATCCCTCCCATAGATTGTATCATAAAAGATATATCAAAATTTAAAGATTTAAGGAAATAGAGGAATGCACCTTCTAATGCTTTGGCCTCACGAAATTGGAATTCGGTCCCATGTCCGTTGGGATCAAAAGTTGAAATCGCCATCTGCTCATTGGGGGCCCTCTTGATCGTTGTCAATTGCTCCAATAGGGAAATATTATCTCCTCTTTCTCCAAACTAGTTATAGAGGGTTGTGCATATTTGATCCCAATTTGTAATGGACCCCACTGCTAAGCTCTTGAACCACTGCAAGGCCTTTCCTTTGAAAAGAAGAAGCCAACAATTTAACTACAACATATACTTCATTGATCTCATGAATGGTACAAATATTTTTAATATCTTGAATATGGTCAGTGGGAGTCGTGTGGTTCTCCCCGTGAAGTAGAGAATATTTTTAATGTTGCAACCGAAATAGGGTTTTGGGTATTGAGGGAAAGTGGACTACTTCCCATGAATTAGACATAGGGATTTGATGGTCCTTATGGGGGTGGTGGCTAATGCATCATTCTCGTTGGCTTGAGAACCCTAGTTGATTAAAGGAAGGGTCAACCAGGTGGAGGTGTGGAAAATGTTCTATTTTGTGGAGATGGAGACCTTTTACTCTTCTTCCTCTCCCTCCTTTGCTTGGTGATAACTGTAAGTATTCAAAGACACCTTCTTCTCTTGATCTGGATCGAGTTTGGATCTTTCTCATGAATTTGGACCACTAGTGCTGCTGAAACAAGTTTAACTCGACCCTGGAGTCACCGGATGTCTTCTAAAAAAGCCTCCAAAGGCTAAAAATTCACCAAGATGCACATCCAATCTTGATAAACCTAAAAATATTGACCTCTAGTCCCACTGGGCATGCCAAAACTATTAATGCAAAATTATAGCACCCTTGATTACTTGTGATTTGTGTGTGATGCAATCAGTGTAATCGCATAACATGGGATTATCCTACAGTGTGGGATGTTACAAGTAGGATAATCCTCCAAAGAAAGATGGCTTCTTCTCCTAACCTAGTGCCAACTTCTCCAAAGTGCAGAGAATGGAAAACTAAACTAATCCTACCCTAATGTTTTCCAAGGAGACATGGATAGAAGAATGCATAAAATTAAACCTACTCTAAGGGAAGGTGATGCACCAAGAAAGGGTGAGACAATCTAAGTGAGTGAAAAATAGGGAGAAAACAAGGTAAGAGAGGGCGGTGGAGGCGCCATAGTCTAAGACAATATTTAATTCCCTATATTCATAAAGCACAACAAATTAAAGGTCCTGCAAAGAGATATAAACATGCACAATATACCTACAAACATAATGGAAGGCAAAAGATGCAATATAACCTGAATTAGGGAAATAAAAGCCACAAAACATCAATTTTATTTCTTAGAAACATGCACAATCCATTACAATATAGGCACAAGGAAAATCCTTTACAATAAGCCCAAATTCAAGGCCTTTAGCTCACAATAACTCTAGAACAATTTTGACAGAGTTCCTTTGCTTTTAAAAAATCTCCCCTCAAAATGAGGTGAATTTTATAATATATAGGCAATTTGGGTCACCAACCAACAAGGTGCATTAAAGAGGTATGGGAAACCATGCATTTTGGTACCTTGCTTGCATAAACAATTATGGGTGCCATGCCTCATTAAATTTAGTTGTTGAGTTGTCATTCATCTACCTACCCTTTCCCACTGTCACTTGTCCATCCTGTGGATCACCCAACTATGTGCGGTTGTGTGGTGGCTAACTATATGGGCCATACTGACCCCATTTAGTGAACAACCGATCGTTTGTGAGCTCTCCTATATATTCGGGTTAGAAATTCATCTAACCATGATCCATACAATCGCTTGTGAGTGGGCCATCTAACTTGATTGTCATCCAACTCGAAGGGGTTGTATGACATCTAAGTTCATGTCCATACATTCTTACGTCGCCCGACCAAACAAGGAGTCACCATCTTCATACCTTGGACCATCCAACTTGGGAGGTTGGATGACCATCTATCTTTGAATCAGTAATTAATGTCTGGTTAGATGACTATCCAATCGAGCGTCCATTGTGCCACCCAACCAACCCAATGGGTCATCTAACTCCGTGTCATCTAACCAAGGGGTGGGATGATGTCTATCCTCACGACTAACTTCTATGTATATCATCCCTTTGACCAACAAAGTGATCTTGTCATTCTATGTTGGCACAATATTTAGTGACACACCTAGTGGCTAACCCATCCATCCAACCAAGTTGGCACACTTGGCCAACCAACTTGTCCTTTATGCGATGTGTTTCCGTCCAACCAAGTGTCCAACAAAGGCTTCCAACCTGCATCCAACCAAGACATCCAACCAAGGCATCCAACCCAAGCATCCAACCAAGGCGTCCAACATAGGCATCCAACCCAGGTGTCTAACCTAGGTGTCCAACCTAGGCGTCCAACCCAGTGAACTCTTCAATTTCCATAATGAGCCCGACCACCAACTCGAACATTCATCGTGGCAAGTCTGGCTAAGCTAAGCAAAATGTGAGCTACCCAAGATTATGAAGCATTTCTTTTACCCCCATCAACTTATAAAGCTATGACCTACTAATTTTCCCATTTTTCAAGGGTGCAAAAAATGGATAACATCATGACTCTACAATATCTTAGGGTTTTACAAATTACATATTTGTTAAATCATCTCCTCGGTTTCTCCTCAATATGGAAAATATTTTAATCGGACCTTCTAGAGATATTTAAAATTGTGTTCCCAAATTTTATGTTTCAGAGACACAAAATCACACATTTTGGGAAATTATCTAGTCATGATTTCATACTACTATCCATATTATTCCTTAAGTAAGAAGGGTACTAATTAACCCATGTATTTGGCCATCTTTCATTGTTTTCTATCACTTATCTCAGTCTTACACCCTTACTTGCTTAGTCTATCTTTTTATAATTTAACTTTTATCATCCCGGATGCAGCGCCAACCAGATGCTAGACTTAGGCACCCTCATCCCCTCTAGGCACCCCTGACCCCTTTTTACTTTACTCACATTTTTGGTTCCTTTTTAGCCATTTGAGCATCTTATCTTTTTTTTAGTTAGCCTTTCTGGGGTTAATTATGAAATTCAAGCAAGGGAATCATATAAATAAAAAAATATGTGATCATAAAAGGGACCAAACACTAAACATTAACTATCACCACCTAAGGTTGCATCCATCAAGCATCTAAGAGCTTCATTACATCCATATAGCACCATCACAAGGGACACAAGGGCTAGTTATTCTACATACACTTCATAGGAGGGAATTTCATTTTATTCCATGCACACATATATTACATTTAGCTACTTTCTCGCTATCAAGTGTGACTCACATGAGAGCCACCTAGAGCATAATTACGCACATGCACACACACACACACACATAGATCTACATTGGAGTCCGAGATGTAGTGTAACATTCATCATAAGTTCACCTTTATGAAATTTGAGGACATTCTCGACCCCTTATTTTGAATAGGCTTTGATGTCTATTTGAGTGTTTTGGAGTTCAAATTCATACTTTATTGCAAGTTTCTAGTGACCTCAATGATATTGGTGTGACCTCGAGTGATCAAGGGTGACTAACAAAGAATATATTGTGACATCTTATAGGAGGTTTCCGAGATTTTCCACACACCATGGCACCCAAAAAACAGGCCTAGGGCACCCACAGGAACTCTTGTCCCTTTCCAGTGCCCCGTCTAGCCTATTTGTCCATATATGTATTTTTCTAGGTCTTTGTGTGACACTCCTACCACTCTATTCATATGGTCAGCACTAAAGTACAGTTCAAAATTTATTATGAATCAACTAAGTACCTTTTTCTCCTCTTTGCAACTAGGGTTTCACATTTTATTGCTTAGTTTGCTTTGGTTAATTTTTGTACTTCATTACATATTTATTTTATTGCTACAATAGCATCATATTAGGATCTTATTTCCACATTTTATCTTAATCATTTTGGTGAACCCGAACTCAATCTTCATGCTCTTAGGATCCTCATCTTTCTAGAGTCTTCTAGATCATGAACATCTCCATCCATGCTTATCTACAGAATCATCCTGATTGTATTAATAAGCTCAAAACATATTTACCTACTACTGATATTCCTCCTCACACCTCACCTGAATATGTATACCATAAGTTTAATTTTGCGCTATCTCTCAATGAGGATCAAATAACTTTCACATCAAATGACATACCCTCTCAAGCTATACTAGAGCATGCCCCCTTATATATTTAGGTTTGTATCAGCAATATCGGGGTCAAGCGCGCCTTAGTAGACAATGGGTCTGGCCTCAAAATTTGTAATATATCCTTTCTTCATCACTTAGGCCTCTCTAAAAAGTCTTTATCTCCTTCATCAATTTCTATTTGTGGATTCGATAACATTCTCAAGTGTGTCTTAGGCATCATTGCCCTCCTTATCATTTTTGGTCAATGTGCAATCACTATTTCATGCCATGTCATGCCCAATAACCTCAATTATAATATTCTTCTTGGGAGGCCTTGGATCCATGCCATGTATGCGGTCCCCTCTACTCTACATATGTGGCTTAAATTTTTTTATCAAGGAGTTGTTTATGATGTCCTAGTTGATCCATCCCCTTTTGCATATTGCCATTCTATTGAGAAATATGATGATACTCCTTGTTCCTCTTCTCCTACTCAAGAATTTTCTAAATATGGACTAGGATATGAATATTTATGTCATTATTCCTTCTTTGATACAATCTTATGTCAACACGAGCATAAAGTCACAACACTTTGGGATCTTCCCATACAATCTCACAAATTTGGATTGGGATACCATCCCCCATCTCTCCCCCTTAGAAGCTTATACTGCCTTGCATACTTCTTCACTTCCTCTTGTACATCCGAGCTCATTAGCGATGCTTCATCTACCACTTGGGATCATTTAAATAATTTTTCACCGGTGATGGTATTCAAGAACATATGGTCATTTATGATCAATTACCTTCATTTCATCACAAGAGGCACTCTCCATCGTCCCGTAGTGCTACCACTTACTTTAGATAGTTCATTACACCTCTTAAGAAGACCGATCCTCTTAATATTATTCCTATTGATCCATACATCAAGGATTGGTTAGCTCTTATCAATGAAGAGACAATTCAATATAAACTGGTACATCTAAAAATCTAAGAATATTTTTGCTAGTTGTCTCTCTTACCCCTTACGAGAAAAAATATATTAAGCAAGTCCTTCATGATTTCTCTAACATTTTCGCATGGGACTATAGTGATATGTCAGGTATTGATGCATCTTGTAGACACCTATAGTTTGATCAAATCATTATTATTCCTAATATTGCACTGACTATTCTCCTTCTTACAAATTAATGATACCTCATCAATAGGGCCTCCTCCAACTCATCATTTACGACATTATTTTGGTCGTATTTCTCCTATAAACCAACTAATGGGGTTAATATAGTCCCTTATTAGCTAAACCATCTTCTCATCCTCTTCTATACCATTTTTACTAACTTCCTAGACTATCAATCCATTTCATTGATTGATTAGACCTCTCAAAATCTCTCAAAACCCTAATTCCTCTCTAAACAAGATTAACTATCCTAACCTAGTTTAACTAGTCCTAACCATGATTAACCTCTTCTAAACCTAGTCAAATCTTACTTTGACTCCCTAATTAACTTTTTGACTCCTTTTTAGTCCCACATGCACCAAAATTCTCCCATTTTTGAAATTGGAAAACTATAAATAGGACTAGACCTCCCTCTCATTTCTAAGAACTCTCCTTCTTCCTAACATAAACTATAGCATTTTGCTTAGGGTTTAGAGCTTATTTCATTTGTTTATTGAGTTATTTCTTTTCATTTGCACTACACACACCAAGCATTGAGTAAATGGGAAGAACCATTGGCCTTGAAGCCATTAATGGTGAGCTCCCATTCTCATAATCACAAATTGATTTCTTAGAATCCTTACTAGGTTCATTTGTTAAAGCTTTCAAGAATAGAGGATTACTAAATATGTTAGGTTGCTTGTTTCTTTCAAGTTTAATGCATGAAAAGTGATGAATCCTTGTTTATTTCTTATCTGATGGTCCATTGACTAGTTTGTTCAAAGCTTTTGGGGTTTCTTTAGAGATTCTTACCTTACCCCATTTCCATAGCTTAAAAAACTTTTCATTGAACAAATTTGGCACACCCTGTGGGACCCTTAGTCCATCCTCCATTAATGGAGGCATTTTGAAGCTTTTATTCCAATTTCTACGTGTTTTACATGTTTTTAGGGTTAAATATTTTTCCTTGGGATTTTTTAGCTAGGTTTTATGTATTTAACCTTCATTTTCATACCATATTGTTAATTTTATGCTAGAAATTTCATTTAATGGCTAAATTCTAACCTATTGACACTTTTAGAATTTCATTTTCTGTGTTTTTGGTGTTTTTTTAGGCAGCGCATACACCTTTCTACTAGCGTAGGCACTTGTTGACTGACATTTTTAGCAGAGGTGCACAAGTACGATAGAAGGTGCACACGTCTAAATCATGACACACATACCCTTAAAGCGTATGTGCAGACACCCTGTAACTGTCATTTTTACTAGGCGCGCATGCACCCAAATCCACGCGCAAGCACCCTATGTGTTCTCATTTTATATGTCAAAAATTTTACAAGGCGCATACACACCTAAATAATGGCACATGAACCATTTTTCTAGTGTAATCACCCCTCTTCCATTACACACACACTCTAATAGATTTTACCAATTTTTCTCTTTGTTAGCGCAAGCACCTATTCTCTAGCATAGGCACACTTATGCTAGCACAGGCATCTCTCGTAGCACAAGCACCCTCAAGACCTGCTAAGCTTACACAGAGGAGTGCAGGAAACATAACCCACATGCACATGCCCAAATAGGTGCGCATACACCTTGAAGGGTGCACAGGTGTCTCTGTTTGATCCGTATTTGTTCATATAATTTTTAGCACTCCTAGTTTGGGTCATATCTTTTGGCTCATTGACCCATTTTCAGAGTTTGAATAGGCATTAGAAAGAGCACGAAGAAAAATTTGTGAGGGAAGTTCAAAATTAATATACCTTTGGTATCATTACTTCTATCATAAAACTCCCAAAGTGCCCTAAAGACCTTCAAAAATGCAAAATACTAAAAACCATTGAAAAACTGCTAAAAATAGATTTATGGAATTTTCTAATATTCTTGGTTTTCTAAATTTCTCGTAGAGTTTTGACAATGGTTTCTCTTCCATCATGTTTTTCATACTAACTTAGTTAAAGTTTTTGCATCTTTATTTGTGAAAGTTTGAAACGTGTATGCTCTTCCCTCGCACCTTTCTAGGTGATCTTGGGAATAAAAATATTTCACTACTTTCTTCATACTTGCAAAATGATTCAATTAGCTTTCAAAGTTGGTTAAAAGGAACTTCTTTTCACAATTTACTTAATTATTTTCCATTTCTTAAAATTTGAGTGAGATACCTTGTTGTGTATGCTCTTTCCTTGCGTCTTAGGACGATCTGGGAAATCAAAAGCAACATCTTATCTCCTTTATATGACGTATTGGAAAACTACTAATCTTGGTATATAGGACCAAAAACACTTGTCAAAGAAAGGAGGAGTCAAGACAAAACAAAACCTTCTAATATGTGTTTTCATACAGGTTTCCAAACGGTGTGCTACTTAAAACCACATTAAGTTAAGCAAGATAAAAACACACCATTTCACTTCACACTTTGTATTGTAGGTTTCGAAAAGGGTATGTCCCTATCCACTCAACTACAACATAACCCCTTTGGCATAACGCCTTAAGCTACAACAATGGGGGTGGTTCTAGGAACCCTAAAGTAATCCATCACTGAGTAACCTTGTGGATGAAACAAGAAGCGCTCTACTTACCCACTTGACTAGATTTCACATTGTAAGTTAGAGTCAAAGTTGTTTGTATCATGACCCTAGTGATGGTACAAATGAACACACTAGTTGCTCATTATATCAGAAGGGGGTAAAGTAAAGCTGAGATACTCCCAAATTATTCATTGCGACTTTTTGGGTAAATCAAGCTCACATTTAGACAACTTGTGACACCTAGTTGAGAGATCTTATTAGGGAAGCCATTCTGTCTTGGAGCCCACTTTGCTAGTATTTTGTCATGTTAAGCCATCATGAAGTGATGGCTCACTTGAGTCTAAACTTATTTCTTGATCAAGGAAAAGAGCCCATGTAAGTTTTAGCTAAATGTCTTTCATCACGGAATTAAATGACGACTCACTTATCTTGGTTTTTATCTCACCTTCAGACAAGGTGAAACTCTGCCCAAGTGGTGCTTAGTTTATTTTCATCTTTTTAATCTATACCCTTGCGTTCTCACTACCCATTTGGAGTGAGAAGGAAGCATACCTTGCAAGTCTTATCAAACACAATATTTCACCACTTTTTTGTTTGTTTATGCCCATCCATGTTACATCGGATGTTAAACGTCTAAAGTGTGCAAGTACGTTTTCATGTCTTTGATCTTGATTTCAAGATTGTCTTCAATACTACAACTTTGAATCATCATTTATCTCTCCTTAATTTGATAGTTTTTTCTCACATTTTAGTCACATAATCTTGGTACTTACATCACATTTTTCAGTTTCTTGAGAACTTGATATAAGTCCCTTTATTGTGCAGTTACGTTGCTCATGCAACTAAAAACTTCTTGTTATACTCATACTTTGTTTCAGTTCCGACGTCATCTAAGTCTATTTTTAGAGTGTCGATATTTCCTTATATATACTAAAATAATGTCATCTTGATACTAACACCTTTCTTACTTGGTTAATGTATCAGGATAGTGTTGTTACATTATACATATTCGCAACTTCCATTTTTTAGAAAACTTAGCTTTCATCGGCATTTAAACTAGTTTTAGTATACCTCGTTGAGATATTATGTCAATACCACTTTAGTATTTAGGCCTTATTAGAATTCTAACTTGACCTATGTATTGATAGGATATTGTCATTATCTACTTTGGACCCTTCACCGAAATCATAGTTAGGCTATAAAATTGGTGGAACGGAAATTTAAGTGATCATTACATTTGAGTGTTCATATGAGTGTTCTTTGAATCATAAAAACAACTGCATAGCATTACTTTTAGAACACACTAGGTTATTTCAACATCACATCAAACGACTTACATAAACATATGCTTAGGTTTCATGTAAACTTCAAAGACATTTAGACAAAACCTAGTATCACTTTGATTAGTGATGCCTAGAATCACGAAGATGGCATCTAAACCAAATGAGCGCAACTTAGGAGAAAACCCTTTTGAGTCCTTCCCATTTAGCGGAAACAACTTAGCACCTCTCTTTTCACAAGTCAAAGACACAGAGCTATTGATTGATCATAGCAGAGAAGAATCTGATTCTTCTAAAGAACAACATCAATTAGACCTAGGTCAGTTTGACGAGCTCCTTTATTATAACAGAGATCAAGTACTGTAAGAGTCTTAGAATTAGGGGCTAAGCTTCCACATGAACGTGAAGTAGAAACCAAGGCCATTAATCATAAAATAGAAGAATGAATGTCCTTATTAGACATGGATAACCCCTTTGACGTAGGGTATGCTTCTACTTCTAGGAAAAATCACAACACCACTGAAGGAGACCCATCCAAGCCACTTAGTGATCCACGACAACCTTATTAAAAAGCTTCACGTAAAGTGAAGATTGAGTGCAAAGCCTCACCACCTCCCAAGTTAAATGAGGAAGAGGATCCTTTAATTGAAGAGGATATCCTTCAAAAATAGATCCTAAACTGAGCCAAAAATTAGCAAACTTAGGCTCTTCGAGTAGGAACGTATACAAAGACAAACTCAAAATGAAATCTAGCAAGTTCCACTTTGATCCGTATAGTGACGAGACTTTTAAATTGGCTAAGGCACAAAGACCATTGTTACCAACCAAATAACAACCCATTGAACGGGAATTACAATCAATGCTACGCTTACTGAGGAAAGGGAAATGTAGGACATAGTAGGAAGTATTTGTATGAATAACTATGCCCTTACCCTTCAATAATGAAATGTTATGGAAACCCTTCCCAAAAAATTTTACTGCTTCCTAAATTCGATAAATTAAAAGCAAAGGTGATCCTCGTGATCACATAAAAGACTTTTATATGACTTTCCAAGAGGTCGCTTTACAATGATAACTTCTTAATATGACTCTTCGCTCACGTACTAGGGCACCGGGATTGGAATGGTTCTTTAGCATACCCAAGGGCTCCATTACAACATGGCCCACATTAGCAGAAAAATTTATACGACATTATTCCTACAACATGGAAAATGATATCACAATGAATGACCTCTGCAATGTAAATCATAATCCCGATGAAACCTTTGCAAGATTTTTACAATGATGGCGAGGACTGGAAAGTCATTTCCCTTGTGCCTTGCTAGAAAAACAGCTAGTAAGCATATTTTTTCCTAACTTAAACCCAGAGATAGCCTTCTATTTACAAATGCACCACGTCTCTAACTTTGAAGAAGTTTTAAAGAAGGGCAATCAAATCGAAAAGGCCCTCATCGCAAAGGGAACACTTAAACTGGTTATCAAAGACAAACATGAAGTAAAATCCTTAGATAAACTAAATTTATTCAACAAAAACAAACATGTCATTAGATATGACATTACGACTCCAAAAGATTCCAAGCCATACAGATCGG
This sequence comes from Taxus wallichiana var. yunnanensis, assembly GCA_018340775.1. Classification (NCBI taxonomy): domain Eukaryota; kingdom Viridiplantae; phylum Streptophyta; class Pinopsida; order Cupressales; family Taxaceae; genus Taxus; species Taxus wallichiana. Next base: position 629,738,950 of record CM031243.1, on the reverse strand, counting down.
TCCACTTTTAAAGCACTCACACGGACCTCATCCCATGGCACCCACCAAACATGTGTTCATGTCGTTAACAGAATCCCTATCTTCCATACTAAAATAGTTAGATAACGTAAACATGGTAGAGTACCCAATTATGATGGTACCATACCCAGAAAATGCTCCAAAACTCGGTTGGTTCAAAGAGCATGAGTACTATGACTTCCACCGTGTTAAAGGGCACAAAACAAAATAGATAGATGCTTGAGACTACGTCATTACATACAAGACCTCATTGAAGAGGTAAAAATCATCGTAGATTATCCCCCTGATTGAGGACAAGGTCCAAATGAGAAAATGGGTATCTTCAAAGAGCCTTTCCTAACCATGCAGATAAAAAGAAAAGGAAGCCAGATCAAGGAAAACTTCCAATGACTATAGGATTGTTGCCTATGTTTACCCCACCAATGATAGCCCCTTTGATTCCCTCATAGGATGTATCCATTCATCTGATGAACATGTCAATACTATTAGGATCTTAGAAAATATTTGTGTAGTAGGGACGCGACGCACTCATTTGATCATACCATATCCCCTACCTATCCCTTAGGAAGGTCAATACATCTAATAGAACAGTTAGAGAAGACGCCCGCTAGGATATCAATCTTAGATCTCCTCAAAATCTCTACTACACATAAAAACATATTGTATAAAATACTACAAAATTCGGGAGTCTCCACCGATGTAGATCCTGTGCACCTCCAAGCCATGATTGCACACCTTGACTCCAATGATCATATCATTTTTTATCTTGTTGTAATCCCACATAACGACCCAGAACACAACTGGCCCTTATATCTAGAAGTATTTATTACCCATCGCAAGAACAAGAGAGTACTTGTGGATGGTGGATCTGGTCTAAACATTTGTACTTTGAAGTTGGTTAAGAAGCTAGGCCACTCAAGAAATGGATCTAGGTGCCAAAACTATTACAATCACGACCTATGATAATGAGGAGCGAGAGTTAGTAGGCACTATAGTAGTTCCAATGGAAGTAGGGATGACTTGTCATGATACAACATTCCATGTCCTTGACTTGGACCTACCATACAACATGCTCTTAGGATGCCCATGGATCCATGTCATGCAGGCCATTCCTTCAACTTTCCATCAATGTATCAAAATGTGTCATAAAGGACAAATAATCACCATTCAGGGTGATCCAAAACCATTTACACATTGCAGAGCCTTGCACGTTTTTCTCGTGTAGCTTATGAATGCCCTTCTACAAATATTAGTATTCATTTATAAACTAAGGCTATAAAGGAACATGTGGATCTAGATTCACTCGCTCCTTGTAATCAATACTTTCCTTCGTTGGTCAACCCTTTTACGTCATTGGAGGCAACGTCGGAAAATATGGCCCATGTGAGCCGCTCACTCTTGAACAAGCGTTATTAATATCATATCTATCCTTGTCACCTGACACATGGTAAACCCTATTTTCGCTTTAAAATCACTCGGGATCAATGCCCTAAACCATTGGAGCAATTCATTCCTAGTGATTTCTTATTCGAGAAAAGATTTTAGAAGATCCCACTAGCATAGTACCCGGCTACCATGGCTACATGCCATCAAGTCCCGTTATATGTTGAAGGCCACCGTATGATGTATGTCATAGGTTATAATGGGTTTGGATGTGGAATCAATGCACAGGGGTGATTAGAACCTATTCATATCCCTCGCTTCAAATCGACAAAATGGTCTTGGAATAAGACCTCATGACGATCCACTATTTGAGATTGATGCCACCTCTTCCAAATGTGAAGACAAATCATCTCGTTTAGATAATGACACATATTCCCAATGTAGCCTCTATAAGGATCTTGCCTCCACTAACCTACTCCTTGACTCGGTTATCCTTACCTTATTGGGATCCAATCCTCAAACCAATTACTAAGTAACCCTTTTATATCCTGAGCTTATAGATTGGGATCAACAATTTCACTTGCTAATCGATTTCTTTAAGAATGAAGAGGCAATTGTGGAATTCATGGGTCTCGAGATTTTATTCCAACCGGGATCACAAGAAAGGATTTGAAATTCAAATAGACACTTGTGCATACTTTTTAGAAGAAATAGATATGTGTGGATGCTTGAGTAAGAAGCTCAAAAGCAAGAGTAAAGAAACTTCAGAGAAACCTTGTGCAAGGAATAAATGCAAGTCTCATAGTGACAGACTTTTTGAAGCACTTGTAGATAAATAGAACGAGGAACCTATGGAAAAAATGGTTTATCTATTTAAGGATGATGACGAACTACCTAAGGATGTTTACCTTACTCTTCTCCCCGATCCTACTCGGATGGAGGATGCTTCTAAGATGATTGTGGAAGAAACCATCAGTGTTAACATTGGCTTAGAAGAGGAACCTAGAATGATAAAGTTGGGAGCTTCACTCTCAGCTCAAGAGAAAAAGGTTTTTGTAGAGCTGTTAAGATAATATGGAGATATATTTACATGATCATATACCGATATGCTTGGTTTTGACCAGGACTTGGTTCTGCACAACCTCTTTGTGCACCCGTGATGCCAAACCCATCAAATAGAAGTTAAGAAATTTTCACCCTAAAAATTTCACTCCTTATCAAATAAGAACTTGAAAAGTTATTAGCTATTGATTTCATTAAGCCCATTGAATATTCAAATTGGATATCTAATATAGTCCCTATTCGAAGAAACTTGTTGGCATAAGGATCTGCATTGATTTCCACAACATCAATAAAGCATGTCCCAAGGATGACTTCCCCTTTCCTAACATTGATATGATCGTTGATTCCACTACTGGTTATGAAATGTTGTCCTTAATGGATGGTTTTTTAATCAGGAACCAAATCGGCAGAGGAGGATCAACATAAAACAACTTTCATCACCCCTTGGGAACATTTTGTTACAAGGTCATGCCTTTTGGACTCAAGAATGTCGGGGCCACCTATCAGCGCGCAATGACAGGTCATCTTCCATGACATGATGAATGACATCATGGGGATTACGTTGATGATAATTTAGCAAAGTCAAAAAGTGGAGGAGAACACCCTGAACTGCTAAGATGTATTTTCTAGCGTCTCTGGGATTACAAGGTATGCTTGAATCCCAAGAAGTGTGTCTTTGGCATTTTTTCAAGAAAATCCTGGGTTTCATTATTTCATAGAGAGGGATAGAGGTAGATCCTGCCAAGGTTATAGCTATCATAGAAATGCCTCCACCTAAAAATCTCAAACAACTAAGAAGTTTACAAGGAAAATTCAGGCAATCCATTGTTTTATTTCACAACTTGCGGATAAGTGCCACCCATTTACACATCTCCTCAAGAAGGATGTTGCATTCAACTGGGGACCATATTTTCAAAAGGCCTTTGCATTACTTAAACAATACCTTGTCAACCCACCCATACTCATGCCACCTACCCTAGGTTAACCTCTCCTCTTGTACATCTCAGCTACCCAGTTTTCTATTGGTGCACTGCTTGCCCAATTTTACCTAGACCACAAAGAAAGGATAGTTTATTATCTTATTCACACCTTGATTGCATATGAGCTGAATTACCCGTAGATTGAAAAGGATTGATTGACAATAGTCTTCACCTTTCAAAACTTTGCCATTATCTCCTTAACAACAAAACCAAGCTAATATCCAAAGTTGATCCTCTCAAATACCTTCTATCCAAACCCTCCCTTACGGGATGAATGGATAATTGGATCATTCTCCTAAGTGAATTTGACATTGAGTTTGTAAACCAGAAATCTTTGAAAGGACAAGTATTGGCTAATCAAATGGCAGAAGCTCCTCTACCATGAATGGAACCTTTGTGTCTGGACCTTCCAGATGCATCCATGATGTATGTTAAAGAGTCTATAGAATGGCAAGTCCATTTTAATGGATAATTCACCTTCCATGGATCGGGGGTAGGGATAGTTCTCATCACTCCAATAGGAGAGGTTATTCCAAGAGAATTTCGTTTGGGATTCCCTTGCACTAATAACATTACGAGTATGAGGCACTCATTGCTAGCCTCAAGTTGGCTATCACTTGGAATATCAAATAGCTATGAGTCATTGGGGACTTCCAACTCATTATTAAGAAAGTTAATGATGAGTATAAGGTTAAAGATGAGAAACTTGTTCCATATAAGAAATTGGTTGAAACCTTGAAGGATTATTTTACACAGATTGTCTTTGAGCAAAACCAAGGTCACATAATAGATCAATAGATGTTATGGCTATAACTAGATCTCCCTTACACATTCCACCTCGGAGAGAAAAAAATGCCTTTATTTGTAGAGAATTTACAAATATCTGCATACGACATGCCAAAATCTTGTTTGGCATGTGATATTTTTGGTCCATCCTCCCCTTGGTATGACCCTATATTTAGATACCTACAAGATGACACATTTCCCAAGACATTACCCATTCAGAGAAGAAATCCCTTATTCATTGTATAGCTCGTTATACCCTCCTAGGAGGAACCCTTTATCATCATGGATACGATGGGAATTTGCTTCACTTGTTTGGATGTTACTGACTCAATCCACACTATTAAGGAAGTACACGGTGGTATTTGTGGAGCACACACTAGTGGTATGGTCTTGGCTAAAAATATCTTAAGGGTAGGTTATTATTGGCCCACCATGGAAGCAAACTATTGTAATTTTGTCAAGAAATGTGAGCTATGCCAAAAGTATGGAAACTTGATACATGCACTAGCACATGATTTGCAGCCCATTGCGACACCTGGTCATTTTCTAAATGGGGCTTGAATCTCATAGGGAAGCTCCATCCTTCCTCTTCAGATGACCACACCCATATTATTACCGCCACCGAGTATTTTACTAAATGGGTAGAGGATGTGCCTCTTATTTATGTCACTGGTGCACAAATTTTGAAATTCCTTATGAATCATCTCATCTATCGTTATGGTATTCCTTCTGCCATTGTCACTGATAATGGTAAATCCTTCAAGAATAAAATGGTTAAGACATTGTGTCAATGCTTCCATATTCAACTCAAGTGGTATACCCCCTATTACCCCCAAGGTAATGGAAAATCCAAAGCTACCAATAAAACCCTTGTATGAATCATGGAGAAAATGGTAAGTAAGATCGGCCGTAATTGGCATGTATAGAGACATCCCGCCTCTGGGCCTAACAAACCTCTATCTCGCACTCCTACCGGTGTGACCCCATATTCCCTAGTTTATGGCACTTCGAATCCATAATACCTCTTGAAGTGGAGCTTCCTCCCTAAGAATATATCTATGGGATTATCTTGATAAGGATAAAGACTATAGAGTAGCTAGCTCAAATTAGCCAGCTAGCTAGAGCTGATAGATGAAAAGTGTGTAAGAGCGCTTAATCACCTCAACGCTATCTATCGAATAGAGTATCAAGAGGATATAACAAACATTTCATTCATCATGAATTTGATGTAGGTGATCTAGTGTTGAAAGAAAATCAAAAGAACACCATCAAAGACAGAGAAAAGAAAGGTAAATTTGAGGCTAACTGGCTAGGGCCTTATGTGGTGGTTGTTAAATATGGGTCAGGAGCTTATAAACTAGCATATTTAGATGGTGAAGAAATTCCAGAACCTATGAACACCATGCATCTCAAGCACTTATATGCTTAAGTATGGTGTGAATATCAGATAAGAACTAAAAAGTAGAAAAACAAAGAAAAAACAAGCAAAACATGAAAAATTTGAGAAAATAGTAAAGAAAAAATAGGTCGTCCACATGTGAAAACCACACAATTGTGGCGCCTTTGGGTAGGTCTTTCGATGAAAACCATTTTTCGAACTCAATGAGGATTCTCCAATCACAAGTTACTCTTGTATCAAGATAGGTAATTCTCACCGCTTTCTAGGGTTAGTTCCTTTACTAGGTCTAGGAACCCTATCAAGTCTATCTTCACCAAGCCTTGATCTCGGATTATTTTCTCTTATATGTACATGAAGGATGTGCCTTTGAATATTTTCATCCAATGCTAGGGACACCTTCATCTTCCACTTTCTTATACATATGCACGTGGCATTTTGCCCTTTGTATATTCCCACATCACACTTTGGGGTATCCAAGATTCTTTTTCCTTGTACATTACTTTTAGAACATGACCTTAGAAAATACAAAAACATTCAGAAAAAGATACACAAAAATCTAAACATTCAGAAAATCCCCCTTAGAATGAAGCTACACCACCTTCATAACATTGTCTTAGGGAAACGTCAAAAACAATGTGAACAAAGATCCTTGAAAATGTATCTTTCTAGATAACCCAAAAACATCAAAAAATATATCAATGTTATCCTGCAAAAACAAGGTAATGATTAAATTTCTTTTAGTTGTTAGTTTGTATAGTTTTGGTTTTATATTTGTTTAGTTTTGTTAGCTTTTTCATGTGTTTTTTATTGCACATCTATTTGTTAGCACATCTATCATCTATCATTTATCACATATAACATCATCTATTACATCATATATACAAAAATGCTAAGTTTTACATCATGCATGTATACTAAGCTAATCATCACAAATCGTGTCATCGGTGGGGAAAGAGGGGTGCACATGATCACAAATCTATCCCCGACACTAATATCAGCTAATATCATCCCAAATGCTAGCATCTACCAAAGTATCTCATGTACAAAATGTATGATATCATCTAACCACCCTTGGGCACTATTTTCCACCTAGTGCTTATCTCTTCACCCTGGGGCATTTTTAAATATTTCCAGTGCTTCTTTTCTTCTATTTTTATTTAGCGCCATGATTATTTTTTAAATAATTATTGTTGTCATGTTTGTCTTCTTCACGGGGCATTTTATTGCCACCCGACTTGTTATCTTTGCCTTGGGGCATTTTCACGTGCTTTTAGGTGACCTTCCATTTCTTAAATTCCTCTGACTAATCAAAAATTTAAAAATTATAAAACCATTCAAAAATCCAAAAAAATCGTAAACACTTTGAAAATGGACTAAAATTGGTAAAAAGCTCATTTGCAACTAAAATTTGTGTCTCTCACATGACACTCATCTCATATCTTGTTGACATTTTCACATGTTTTGAAACAATGACTCACGAATCACCTAACTCTACAATCATTTACAAAATCTACGTTGCTTACTTCATCTGTACTCTAGGGCACTATCAGTTGCCTGGTACTATTTTCATCGTGCACATTACTTTTCCATTGGACCCAAGTGTCCTCCATCCTTTCCCTTGCATATAAAAATTGCTTGGGGCATCATTTTAAACCCTTTTCGTTTATCAAAACATTTGGGACTACATCTCGATAACAAAATATTTTTGCAACCGTCTTAAGCATTGTTGGTTTAAGTGTGTGTGATTGTACTTATTTCCATGTTAAGTGAGTTTGTTTACTTCTCGTATTACATTACATGTTTGTGTGTTGCATGGAGTTTTTGTTTTAGCAAGGGACGATTGTTTGTATCTTGGCTTTTCATGTCATTTTACGCTTCTGTCGTATGCTCACATTTTAATAAGGACCAATGATGAGGATTCTAAGCAAAATGATGATTACAAATTGTTTCTGTAAGCATTGGTTTTTGGATAGCTCAATATCCTCTTTTCTTGTTGTTTTCTCATCTTCTCTTCACACTTTTCTTTCTTATGTTCTCTTTTCGATCATCGATCAAGTTCTTCCATCACCCCATCGACACTTGAGGGGCATCCCTTTAGCTAACTAATTTTTCTTCTACCCCTTCAAAAAAATTTCATTTGCTTATGTTTGTCTACTTTCTTTGAAGTGATGTAGCTTACATCACCCCAAAGAGGGGAAAATGTAGACACTTGTAGTTTGATCAAAGCACTATTATTCCTAATATTACACTAACTATTCTCCTTCTTACAAATTGACGATACCTCGTCAATAGGGCCTCCTCTAACTCATCGTTTACGACATTCTTTTGGTCGTATTTCTCCTATAAACCAACTAATGGGGTTAATATAGTCCCTTATTAGCTAAACCATCTTCTCATCCTCTTCTATACCACTTTTACTAACTTCCTAGACTATCAATCCATTTCATTGGATTGATTAGACCTCTCAAAACTCTCTCAAAACCTAATTCCTCTCTAAACAAGATTAACTAGCCTAACCTAGTTTAACTAGTCCTAACCATGATTAACCTCTTCTAAACCTAGTCAAATCTTACTTTGACTCCCTAATTAACTTTTTGACTCCTTTTTAGTCCCACATGCACCAAAATTCTCCCATTTCTGAAATTGGAAAACTATAAATAGGACTAGACCCCCTCTCATTTCTAAGAACTCTCCTTCTTCCTAACATAAACTATAGCATTTTGCTTAGGGTTTAGAGCTTATTTCATTTGTTTATTGAGTTATTGCTTTGCCATTGCACTACACACACCAAGTATTGAGTAAATGGGAAGAACCATTGGCCTTGAAGCCATTAATGGTGAGCTCCCATTCTCATAATCACAAACTGATTGCTTAGAATCCTTACTAGGTTCATTTGTTAAAGATTTCAAGAATAGAGGATTACTAAATATGTTAGGTTGCTTGTTTCTTTCAAGTTTAATGCATGCAAAGTGATGAATCCTTGTTTATTTCTTATATGATGGTCCATTGACTAGTTTGTTCAAAGCTTTTGGGGTTTCTTTAGAGATTCTTACCCCATTTCCATAGCTTTTGCAACTTTTCATTGAACACATCATTGCGATACATAACATTGTCCTTAACCCCAGCGTACAAAACTAGTCCAACGGAAAATTCACAAAATACACCCAAAAGTGGCACTCCTAGTTAAAGAAGAAATAAAGAAATTACTCAACGGGTTTATCCATGTTGTTAATTATCCAAAATGGGTTTCTAATATTGTACCCATTGTTGACACAAAATCACACACTTTGGGTCATTATCTAGTCCCGAATACATATTACTATTCATATGATTCCTAAGTAAGAAAAGTACTAATTAACTGATGTCTTTGGCCAGCTTTCTTTGTCTTATGTTGCTCCTTCAAGTATTTGACCTTTACTTGCTCTCGGTCTACCTTATTATACTCAAATTTTATCATCCTGAGACAATAAGACCTAGCCAGACACCAAATCGAGGCACCCCGACCCCTTTATCTTTCTAATCATTTGAGCATCTTATATTTTTGGTAGTCAGCCTTTTCAGGGGTTAATTACGAAAATTCAAGCAAGGGAATCATATAAATATAAAGTTATGTGATCATAATAAAGGACTAAGCACTAAGCATTAACTATCACCACCTAAGGTTGCATCCATCAAGCATCTAAGAGCTTCATTGCATCCATCTAGCACCATCACAAGGGACACAATGACTAGTTATTTTGTATACACTTCATAAGAGGGAAGTTCATGTTATTCCATACACACATCCATTACATTTCTTTACATTTAGCTACTTTCTCGCTATCAAGTGTGACTTGCATGAGAGCCACCTAGGGCACAATTCTGCACACACACATAGAACTACATTGGGTATGAGATGTAGTGCGGTTGCTCATCATAATCTCACCTTTGTGATAGATGAGAAAAGTCTCAACTCTCATTTTGCATCTTTCTTTTTAGGATTTGATGTCTATTTGAGGGTTTTGTAGGTTCATATTTCATTGCAGGTTTCCAGTTACCTCAACGATTTTGGTGTGACCTTAGAGTGACCAAAGGTGACTAATAACGAACATCTTGAGACCATCCAGAGGAGGCTTCTTTGTTTTTTTGTAGACCCCAGATGCCTGAATCAAGATTAAGGTGCTCACAGCACCCCAGGTCCAACCTATCTGTCCGGATCTACATTTTCTAGGTCTTTGTATGATGGTCCCGCCACTCCGTTCATTTGGTCAAGACTTCGATTCGGCCTTAATTTATTTTGAATCATCTAAAAACCGCTTCTCCTCCTTGCAACTAGGGTTTCACATTTTATTGCTTAGTTTTTTTTTGCTAATTCTTGTACTTCATTTCATATTTATTTATTACTACAATAGCATCGATTAGGCTCATATATTTACATTTTAGCATAATCATTTTGGTGAACTAATCGCTCAACTCCACCTTCTCTCTAGGGTTTTCTTCTTATGACCGTCATCCATAGTGGTTGATTTGGGTCTCTTGAGCATCTTGATCTTCCTCCATTGTCCCGTAGGGTCTTCAAATTAATGGTCAAGTCTCTACATCAATAGGTGAAACTCAAAATCCATTTACTAACTCTCAAAATTTTCCCTTAACGAAATAGAAACATCTGATAGTGAAAATTCATATGATGAGGACACTAATGTCAATCAAGACCAATTAAACACACTTATTTTCGACAATATTTGCATAATAATCCCACTCATCTTCCGCATATTCTGCATGCTTTGATTACTACTAAAAATACTCATGATGTTGCCTTGGCTCCTCCTATTTCTAACTCTTTGGCTCCCATGGTCTCCACTCAACCTCTTCCTCCAGGTTTGCACTCTTACCACTACCATTATTACTATCATTCCACCTAATACTCCCAATTCACAACCTATATCTTCTTTTAATACTCATGATTTAACTTCTTTATATTAGGATCTATAGACGTAAATTTTCCATCTACAACTCGTCGCTTCTTGTGTATCTCTATCTCTTGACTCCACTTCACTCCTTCATAATCATTTTGCACCCGTCATTTATACATATCCACTACCACCAAACTTCACCTCCCCTAATTTTCGAATCTTCAAAGTCCATGGCAATCAATAAGATAAACTCCAAGCCTTTCATATGGCATGTCTTGACTATGTGGATGATCACATTATTCTAGAAAAGCACTTTCCTTGCAATCTCTAATAATATGCGATGTTTTGGTTCTATGACCTACCTGTTCACTCGATGTCATATTTCACGCATCTAGCCTATGCTTTTCTTACTCATTTTTCTATCAATGTCGGCTCTAAGATATCATATGTGCAACTTGCACAACTTAAACAAGGGGCTAATGAACATCTAGCAGACTATGTCTTATGATACAAAAACAACCTAGTAGAAGATGTCTAATGTGCTTGTGGACTCTGAGCTTCAAAACTTATTCATTCAAATTTTATTTCCACCTCTTCAGAGATCATTCTATTTGAGAAAGTTTCTTTATTTGATCACTTATGTCACACTCTCAAGCTCAACAAAACTAAACTCTTACCTATGGAAAGCTAAAGTAACAGGAACAAGCCTCATCCTCGATGCACTTTCAAAGTAAAGAAACTCTTAAACCAACCGCAAAATCTACTAACCTAAAGTCATTGTCGATGTTGTCTCCAACACCAAATAACTACAATGGAAGCAACTCAGCGTGTACATATACAAAGTTTACTATTGTTCCATAAATTATATTACAAAAACTTCTTGAGAGTAATCTTATTATGCTTCCTACTCCACTCTACTTAGACCCATCTCGTCCAAAAGGTTGAAATTACAATGAGAAATTTTGTTGCGACTATCTGTAATATCATCCAAGATCTCATTTATGAAAACAAACTTGAGCTTCCATAGCCTATGGCCTTTGCACCATTCAATGAAAATTGTAAACTCAAAATATTCAATAACCTACTTCCAAAACATGATAAGAAAGCAGATGAATACTCGGCTAATCATACATATCATGTAGTTCCTCCTCCTACATCAGGGGATATTTATTTTCTAGTTGCTCATACTGACATTTCTCCACCAATCATTTCTTTCTCTGAGCATGATCATCATGCTACATTCTCTTCTGATCACTTGCACATTAGTGCCTTTATCAGATCCATCCCTATCAATAACACTAAAGTGGATCCATCATGGCATATCGATGCGTGTTCCGCTCCACTTCTTGTTGATATTGTTTATCCACTCTCACAAACTTCATATCTAATGGATAACTCATATGGGGTCGTCAATATTTAATTTATTATTAGTTCTCTCACCATGTTTGTGCCTTTCCTTATAAAAAATAATCGAAGGGTGTGACATGCTCTTAGGTATTAATTGGAGTCATTTGTCTCAGTCTATTATCTCCATGAATCAATTGCATCTCAAGTTCATTCACAACAATCGTGTTATCTCTATCAATGGTGTCCATGGTTGACATCACCTCTTAAGGTTATCATTACATCACCTAGTCCATCTCGATCCACGTGGTCTATTGTTTCTAAAGAAAAATCCACTCCTAGTTCACCTGTTTGCACACAACCTACATGGTCTCATCACTTTGTTAATCTAGTGAATTAGTCTAGGTCCACTACGCGGGAGCTCCTATGTCTAATCATCCTTCACCACTACGTTTTTATCCACACATGTCTCCATCACCTCCACATTTTGTTACACAAAGGTACCCACTTATGTTCATTGATCACATGCATATAAGATTCATTCACCCACACTACGCCTATCTCATACACCACCATTCTTTGACCATGGTTACACACCTTCATCTCCACCAACATCGGGTGGAGGGCCTTCATCTTTCACTTTTATCAGATAGTGCACTCAACATCAAATGTTCAAGGGGCATCACACTCAATCTCTCCCCACTCTAACATCAACATGTGTCTTATAATATCATCACATCACATCTATATCTTTATACACATCATACACATCTCGAAATATTTGCATCGTTATTTCCCGATGACACACTCTTGTTCACACTTGATTGTTGAGGGCATACTATACACATGAACCTCACACACTACACACTATACACACCACACATTCTCACACACTTGACCATATCACACATTTTACACTAAAAACATTCACCACACACATCTCTATCATTACTTAGTCACACTACACATTGCACATCTCACACATCGTAGACATATTCTCTCGTAATATCTACTATACACTTTGTATCTCATCCATTATACACATTCTCACTACATATCTCTTACATCTATTTATACATGTTTTGGTCATTACCCTATGATGCACTCTAGTCCCACGGTTTATACTCGATTGTTGATGGTATACATCTCAAATTGACCTCATCACACTCACATGTTTAATCAACTCAATCATTCACTCACACACTTACACTCTACACTTTGCACTTTGATGATCACATATTTTTAGTACACACAATTCAAACCATTTCCCAATGACACACTCTCGTTTATGGTTCATTATTTATTGCTGAGGGGATCTAAATAAATGAACCTCATTGCATACATACACATCCACTCGGGGGCACGGTGCTCATATCAATCACATTGTATTCCATTCTCGCTCTCATCCGTAGCATACTGCATATCTTGGTTACATTTACTCTTGCTTACTTATGCTTTTACATGTACATCTTATTACACATGCTAGATATATTTTCTTATATGTCATTAAATTTATCATACACATGTGCATGCGTTCACTTGCCTTTCTAGTTGTGATCACAGATTATACATATCTATTACACGCAACATGTATGCTTGGATCAAGACATATTACCGGTCCCATGGATCCTCCCTGGGGAATCCCCTTTCATACACTACAAGTGCTATTGTTTCATTTTTTCATGCATAACACACTACTTTATACACGCTTTGACATACTTTTTATCTTAACATGCTAACGGGGTCTTCATGTGCAACATTTGTCTTACAGGTCTATTTACTTCCATGGTTATTTGTTACATTGCTTATCATTGTTTGTCATTGTTTGCAGGATTTTCCCTTTGTCTTATGTGCACACTTGTCTTCTTTCAGCCACTATGGCCTTGATTGTCTTGTGACATCATGAGTGATGTCCCATGTTTGTAACCCGCTTTTCATGGTCTATATTGTCTTCTTGTGTGTTTACTTGTGTCTTATATTACACATTGTCTTCTTAGCTTACATTTTGTATTATACATGTGTGTTATCCTTTGCTTGTACTAACACTTGTCTCCTAGTCACTTTGTTTGTGTGTGCCTTGGTCTCTAGCAGGCACATTCCCTTCCCCCTATAGAGCACAATTTTAGTACAATGGTTGGTCATATTTTGGGTTGCATACTCCTTCAAAGGACATGGCATGTAGGCCAAATGAGGGTGGCATCATATGGGTGAATCAATCACCCCATACAATGTTATACACATCACAACACAAGACTGATAGAACACCATTTTCAGTTTTAGATAGGAATTTAAATCATACTTGGGTACTTAGCACATCAATGTCCTTCCTAGATGTCAGTAACTAGGGGAAAATTACACAACGATTAGTAGTTCAACATAGTCTATAAAACTCCACACAACAAATTTTACAAGATAGACAGGTCTTTAGAACTTATGTTTGTGCACACCATCTACAGTGGTGTTCCCACATTGTAGGAAGCAATTAAAGGTTAAAGGATGAAACCAAACATTTCTCCCTACATTTCTTCAATGACATTGGCATGAGATCGCCCTAAAAACTCATGGCCGACACAACAATCGGCATGAGATCGCCCAAAAACTCAGGCTTCTACAAAATCTTTAGGATCCTTTCTACACCCTTTTTCTCATCATGGATCAGGTGCACATGTTCCTTTTTCACATTTTCAAAATTTTTACATACTTTTTACACATATACATGTGTATTTGACTACTTGATCATTCTTCTCTTTTGTAGGTCCATCCTATGGGAAGCGATAGTCAACATCATCCACATCATTTGCATCAATGACAACAACATCGACATCAACAACAGTACATCACGATATTTACACATACGTTTCCACCCTAGATTCATTTTCATCATCAATTTTTACACTTTCTCCTCCTTAGCATCCATGCTTCACATTTTTATCACTCAACGCTTTCTCTAGTCCCTAGACACATTTGCATAATCGATCTACATGGTTATCAGGTACACATCTCTATCTACTTTATGTTGTTGAGATTTCCGCTCACCAACATAAAGAGGGGGCAAATATAGACACAAAATCACACACTTTGGGTAATTATATAGTTCTGATTACATATTACTATTCATATGATTCCTAAGTAATAAAAGTACTAATTAACCCATGTCTTTGGCTAGCTTTATTTTTCTTATGTTGCTCCATTCAGTCTTGCACCTTTACTTGCTTAGTCTATCTTATTATACTGGATTTTATCATCCTGGACACTAGCGCCTGACCACGACGCCTGTGCACCCTCATCCCCTCTAGGTACCCCCCGACCCTTTTGTACTTTACTCACACTTTTTGGATCCTTTTTAGTTGTTTGAACATTTTATCTTTTTGGTAGTTAGAATTTTTGAGGTTAATTATGAAATTCAAGCAAGGGAATCATATAAATATAAAGTTATGTGATCATAATAAAGGACCAAGCACTAAGCATTAGCTATCATCACCTAAGGTTGCATCCATCAAGCATCTAAGAGCTTCATTGCATCCATCTAACACCATCAAAAGGGACACAAGGGCTGGTTATTCTACATACACTTCATGGGAGGGAAGTTCATTTTATTCCATCCACACTTCTATTACATTTCTTTACATTTAGCTTCTTTCTTTCTATCAAGTGTGACTCGCATGAGAGCCACTTAGGGAAAAATTCCACACACACACACACACACAGAAATACATTGGGTCTGAAATGTAGTGCAATGCTCACTCATAAGTTCACCATTGTGATAGTTGAGGATAGTCTAACCCCTCATTTTGCATCTTTCTTTTTTAGGATTTGATGTTTATTTAAGGGTTTGGAAAGTTCATATTCCATCGCAAGTTTCTAGCTACCTTGACGATTTTGGTGTGACAAAAGGAGACTAATAGAAAACATCTTGCGACCATTCATTGAGGTTTCCTAAGCTTTCTACAAACACAGTGCCTGAAGGAGGCCTAGGGTGCCCACAGGTGCCCCATTCCATACTATATGTCTAGATATGCATTTTGTTGGGCCTCTCGTGTGACATTCCTACCACTCCATTCATCCTGGTTAACATTTTGGTACAATTCAAAATTTATTGCAAATTAGCTAAGTACCTTCTTCTCCTCCTTACAACTAGGGTTTCACATTTTATTGCTTAGTGTTCTTTGGTTAATTCCCGTACTTCATTAAATATTTATTTACTATTGCAATAACATAAAATTAAACTCATATATTTACATTTTATCTTAATCACTGTTATGAAGCTAGATGGCCGCATCTATTAATACATCAAATTTCATAATTTAAATAAAACTTGTCCCAAGGATAGTTTCATAATGCCTCATATTGACACCATTGTTAATTCTACAACCAGATATGATATCCTATCTTTCATGGATGGCTTTGCAGTTACAATCAAATCAAAATCAACCCCATTGATCAAGAGAAGACCTCTTTCACCACACCATGGGGGACATTTTGTTACACTGTCATGCCCTTTTCCTTAAAAATTATGGGGAAAATTATCAAGTGAGCGATGACAAACATATTTCACAATTATATCCACAAGATTATCGAAGGTTATGTTGATGACATCTTGGCTAATCCGTATGTCATTCCACCCCATGTTAAATATCTACGAACACAATTTGAATGCTTACGTCAATATCATGTATGCCTAAATCCCAAAAATGTGTTTTTAGGGTCACAACTGGTAAACTCCTTGGATATATCATCTCGTAACATGGCATTAAAATCAATCCTAACAATATTAAATTCATTGTCGATATGCCATCGCCAAAAAATTTACGCCAAATGTGATCATTACAAGGAAAAATTCAAGCTATCTGGAGATTCATTGCACAACTTGCTGATAAGACTCAACCATTCACATGCCTCATGAAGAAGGATACTAAGTTCGTATGGGATGAGTAATGTACAACAAGCATTTGATGACATAAAAGCATATCTTTTAAATCCACCTGTCTTAGTCCCTCCACTAGCTGACCGACCTTTCTTATTATACATTTCCGCCATGTTTCATGCCTTAGGGGCCCTGCTAACATAACATGATGATTCTCAACACAAACGAGCAATCTATTACATAGTTCAAATGCTACTCTTTTACTAATGCAACTACAACTACATTGAAAAGCTATGTCTTGGTCTTTTCTTTGTCACAGATAAATTGTGTCATTATATTCTTAACAATGAGGTACATATCATCACCAAGGTAGATCCATTATGATACCTATTTTCCCGTACGCATCTGTCAGGACATCTAGCATGTTGGGTTATGTTTCTCACCAAATTTGATTTCAAATTTATACCACAAAAAGTGATTAAAGGCCAAGTCATAATAGATCAATTAGTTAGCAGCACCCCTTCTCAATGCATATCCCATCTCTGATTCATTCCGCGATGATTTCACTGCATATAATATCGATCTTGATACATGGAAAATGTACTTTAATGGGTCTCATTATCACTCTGGTGTTGGGGTCGGGATTGTTTTCATCACCCCACAGGGTGATCCACTCCCCTTTACATATCGGTTAGGGTTTTCTTGTACTAATAACATCGCTGAATATGAATTCTTCATCCTTGGCCTTCTCATTGCTTAAAAGCTCCTCATTCGTAACATATGCATACATGGTGATTCTCATCTCGTCATAAATCAAGTAAATGATACATATAACACAAAAGAGGAGCACTTAATCCCATACAATACACTTGTAAAAGATTTATTGGCTACGTTCAAATCTTACTCTACCGCTACCATTCCTCGTAAGGATAATCGTCATGTGGACGCCATGGCTAGTGTGACATCACTTATCCCACAAGACATTACCGATGAACAAGCCAAATTCATCATTACGCACTTGTGAAACCCTTCTATCTCCACTTTACCTCTTGTGGCTTGTGCCATCATGCACAATCAAGACAATTCTAAATGGTTTACTCCCATTTACAACTTCTTATATAAACAGACCATTCCTAATAATCTACAACCTCATGAAGCTCGTCATTTGCAATGTGAGGCTACCCGTTACATCATCGTTGGGACAAAATTATTTAAACGTGCACTTGATGGTTGACTCTTACAATGCTTAGGTCTTTTGATATTCCTATTGTTATTTCACAAATACATGACAACATGTGTGACGTCCATTTCTCTGGAAAAGCTATGTCTCAAAAGCTTTTACGTCAAGGATATTATTGGCCCACCATGGAACATGACTACTTCGAATATACTACTCATTGTGAGAAGTGCCAAAATCACAAAAACCTCCATCACGCACCTACATATGATCGTTAAACCGATCGACAAACTTGGTCATTTTCTCTTTGGGGATTCAATCTTATTGGCATGATAAATCCAGAATCGGCTAATGGACATAATTTTATCATTACTTTGCCATAGATTATTTCACCAAATGGGTCGAGGCAGCACCACTGTAGACTACAACTGGTACTGACATTTGTGCTTTCCTCACTACTCACATCATTACTTGTTTTGGCATTCCCTCTGCCATTATCACTGATAATGGATCCTCTTTAAAAATAAGGAGGTTAAGAAATTTTGCACGAAATTCAAAATCAGACAATATTTTTCTACTCCTTATTACCCACAAGGCAATGGCCAGGCCGAAGCCACCAATAAAACTATTGTCAAAATATTACATAAGACTATTGCTACTAGTGGTGATGATTGGCATAATCAACTATTTTATGCTCTTTTGGATTATCATACTAGTGTGCACACACCTACTAATGCCACTCATTTTTCACTAGTCTACGGTACTGAGGCCGTTATACCACTAAAACTTGAGATACCCTCATTGTGTGTTTCCCTCAAGGGAATAATCAAAGACAATGAATATCACAAAAATTGATTACATGAGTTAGATATGTTAGAATCTCATCACGTTCAATCCCTCAAACATATTCACGCATATCAATGTTGTATTTCCCAAGCATATACTCACACAACTCGTACTCCATGTGTTTAATGTGGGAGACCTGGTCGTAAAATAAAATCAGAAAAACACAAACATCGAAACTTCACTCAAAGGAAAATTCAATCCCAATTGGCTCGGTCCTTATATCATTACTGACAAGCTTGGCGGTGGCGTTTATCACCTTACAACTCTTTTGGGAAAGCCACTAAAGAACCCACTCAATTTCATGCACCTTAAGAAATACTACGCTTGAAACTTGCTCTCATTTCCCAATGACGCACTCTTGTGCTATGGTTCACACTGAATTGTTGAGGGCATACTATACACATGAACCACACACACTACACTACATACTAAAAACTATACTCTTCACATATCACTCTTTATTTACACCTCTTTCTCACAAAGATATACTATACACTTTGCATCTCATTCATTACACATTCATGCTACATCTCTCTTACATCTACTTCTACATGTTACGGTCATTACCCTATGACACACTCTAATCCTATGGTCCATACTTGGCTGTTGAGGGTATACCTCATCATACTCACACATTTAATCAACTCACTCATCCAATCACATGCTTACACTCTACACTTTGCATTTTGAAAATCACATCTTTTTAGTACCAAAAATTTCAAACCATTTCCCAATGACGCACTCTCATTCATGATTCATTATTGACTATTGAGGGGCATAAACAAATGAACCTCATTGCATACATACACATCCACTTGGTGGTTCATGATTCTCCTATCATTCACACCGAATTCCATTCCGTCCCATCCACAACATATTGCATATCTTGGTTGCATTTACTTTTTCTTACTTCTACTTATATGTTCACTTTATTACATATGCTAGATAGATATCTTGTATGTCATTATCTTTATCATACACACATGCATGTTCACTTGCCTTACTAGTTGTGATTGTAGATTCTACAAATCTATACACGCAAAGATGGATGCTCTAGCGCAGATACCTAGTACCAGTCCACACAAAGTGGCTCTTGGTGGAATCCACTTTCGTACACTACAGGTGGTATTGTTTCATTTTCATAGCACATTATTTTATCGGATTATACACGCTTTGACATAATTTTTATCTTTCTAACATGCTATCAAGTGCTTTATGTGCAAATTTTTTTATGCAAGTCTATTTGCTTTCATGGTTGTCTTTTACATTGCTTGTCATTGCTTGCCATTATTTATGGCCTTTGCCCTTTGTCTTGTGTGCACACTTGTCTCATTCATGCGGCACTATGGCCTTGATTGTCTTACGAAATTGTGAGTGATGTCCCATGTTTGCAACCCACTTTTCACATTCCACATTTTCTTCATGCGTGTTTACTTACGTCTTAGCTTACGCATTGTTTGATTAGCTTACATTTCATCTTTTACATACATGTTTTCTTGTCTTTAACACTTTTCTCCCATCCATTTTGTTTACATGTTCCTTGGTTTCTACCAATCACATTCCCTTTCCCCGTAGGCAGGGCACGCTTTCAAAGACAACAGTCAGATCGAATCCTCTTTTAGGTTGCATTCTCCTTCAACAACATCGCATGCACCTAAAATGAGGGTGTGGGGCATCATATGTGTGAATCAGTCACCCCATATAGCGTTATACACAACATAGTACCAAGATACAACACAGCTTTTCAATTTCATACATGGCTCCAAATTGGACTTGGGTCCTAAGCACAACAATGTCCTTCCTAGATGCCAATAACTAGGGGACAATTACACAATGATTGGTAGTTCAAAACAGTCTACAAGACTCTACATAGTGGATTTTATAGGGTAGAGAGTCCTCAACACTTTCATCGATTTTGTACACCATCTGCGCAAAGTGGTGTCCTACATCATGGGAAGTAGTTAAAGGTTGGGGGATGACACCAAAATTTTTCCCGTACACTTCTTCCATGAGATTAGTGTGAGATCGCCCCAAAAACTCACGGTCAGGGGCAACTAGCGTGAGATTGCCTAAAAAACTAGGTCTTCTACAACATCTTCAGGATCCTTTCTACACTCTTTTTTCTCATCACGAATCAAAGCACATGTTCCTTTTTCACATTTTCAGCATTTTTACATAATTTTTACATATATGTGTGTGTGTGTGTGTGTGTGTGTGTGTGTGTGTGTGTGTGTGTGTGTGTGTGTGTGTAGGGTTCATTTTAAGAGACCTCTAGAAAATTGAAGGTAGAATATCCTTGGTGAATATCCTTGGAACCACTTTTGTGAAACATGTGAATTTTTTGGGGTTTGTGTGAAAAAAAATTGTGTGACAAAATCTTTAATTTTCAAGTCACATGACAAGAAGGATGTTGTCGCGCGACACCGTGGTTGCATTCACACGACAGTAAGGTTGTTGTCACACGACATCAAAAAAATTTCGCATGACATTGACCTTGTTGTCATGCAATTGCAACCCCCGTGTCGCGGCGACAACAACCTTGTTGTCATGTGACAACAACTCTGCTATCGCACCACATCAAATCTCATATCATGTAAGAATTTGATCTACACTTTGTGTAATGGTGCTCGAAGCTTCGTAAGTTCACGATACTTGATATGTCGGTACCTCACTAAGCTAGTAGTAAGTTACTAGTATACTACCCAACAAATCACCTAGGTTTATATAGGAGTAGTTTTCAAGGTTAGGCGAAGCTGAACCTTAAAAACATTATACTAGAAATTTTAGGTGAATAGGGCATTGACCTGTTTCAAAAAAATCACCTTTTCAAATTTTCCTAAAATAGAATTTTCGCCATATTACGAATATTCGCCACTAAAAATTCCCTAGTGTTTGACTACTTGACCATTCTTCTCTTTGGTAGGTTCTTATGTATGGGAAGCGGTAGTCAACATCATTCATATAAAAACAATGACATCGACATCAACAATGGGTACATCGTGACATCTACACATGCGTTTCCGCCCTAGGTTCATTTTTAGCATCACTTTTTACACTTTCTCCTCCTTAGCATCCACACTTCACATTTTTTTATCACTCCACGCTTTGTCTTATCCCTCAACACGCTTTCATCATCGATTTACATGGTTATTAGGTACGCATCTCTATCTACTTTATGTTATTGATTTTTTCGCTCACCAACATAAAGTGGGGGGAAATGTAGAAACAAAATCATGCACATTAGGTAATTATCTAGTCTTGATTGCATACTTATATTCATATGATTCATAAGTAAGAACGGTACTAATTAGCCCATGTCTTTCGCCATATTTCTTTGCTTTATGTCACTTCTCTCGAGTCTTGAACCCTTACTTGCTTAGTCTGTCTTTTTTATACTCCAGCTTTTATCATCCTGGACACTAGCACCCAGCCATGACGCCGGCAAAGATCGGGAGCCCTTGTCCCCTTTGGGTGCCCCTAACCCCTTTGTACTTTACTCACACTTTTTGGGTCCTTTTTAGCCGTTTGAGCATCTTATCTTTTTGGTAGTTGGCCTTTTCAAGGTTAATTACAAAATTCAAGCAAGGGAATCATATAAATATAAAGTTATGTGATCATAATAAAGGACCAAGCACTAAACATTAGCTATCACCACCTAAGGTTGCATCCATCAAGCATCTAAGAGCTTCATTGCATCCATCTAGAACCATCACAAGGGACACAAGGGCTAGTTATTTTGCATATATACACTTCATATGAAGGAATTTGATTTTATTCCATGCGCACATCTATTACATTTCTTTACAATTAGCTACTTGCTCGTTATTAAGTGCGACTCTCACAGAGCCATCTATGACACAATTTCACACACACACACACACATAGAATTACAAAGGGATCTAGGATGTAGTACATCACTCGGTCGTATGTTCATGATTGTGATAGTGAGAATAGTTTGACCCCTCATCGCAGTACATCTATTTGAGGGTTTTGTAGGTTCATACTTTATTGCTTGTTTCCAGTGACCTCGGCGATCTTGGTGCAACCTTAGGGTGACCAAGGGCAACTAACAACGAATATCTTCACGACCACTCGAGAGGAGGTTTCTCAAGATTTTCCGCAGACCCAGACGCCCAGAAACATGCCTAGGGCACCCCTTTCCCTCTCCAAGTGCCTTAGTCCAGCGTATCTGTCTAGATCTACATTTTCTAGGTCTTTGTGTGATGATCCTACCACTCTGTTCATCTAGTCAACACTTCGGTACAATTTAGAATTTATTGCAAATCAACTAAGTACCTTCTTCTCCTCTTTACAACTAGGGTTTCACATTTTATTGCTTAGTTTTCTTTGGTTAATTTATGTAATTCATTACATATTTATTTTATCTTCTGATAGCATCGATTAGGATCTTATTTCCACATTTTAGCTTAATCAATTTATTTCGGTTGTGTAAGGCCTAGTTATTTGCACCCTAGAATTGATAGACAAGTTAATGTCATTGACTAAACAACCCCTCCAAATAGCTAAAATTGATGTGATACAACATTATTCTTAAGCTCAATACTATTTTTTATTAAGTTGAATTATGTTGCTTAGTACTTATTTCATCCTATCTCATGCACCGCCCTAAAATAATATCTCATTTTTTCTCCTCGATATAGAAATATTTTAATCAGTCCTTCTAGAGATATGTCAAAATATCTTCCCAAATTTGTCACCTTTCAAAAATTTAAAAATATAAACTAAACCAACCCATCAAAGTTGGAATATTAAAAGTGTCAAGATTCTCCCTACGTTACAAATAAGTAACCCTTTCGAACAACATGTCTTTGTAAATGTAGATTGTAAAGTTGACATCAACATTTATATATACACAAAAAGATAAGCCAACAACAAATCATCCACAAATAATATTGCACGATATCATTGTTGAAATTGTAATTAACAAGGAACACATTGATAGTCATTTTTCCAAATCAAGCCGATACAAGAAAATGCTGACAACCGGTCAACCAAATTATAATATTCAAACTAAAATATTTCCTATTTGTAACCTTAGATGAGCTAGAGGATCAAAGGATCTCCCAAATGCACACACACATTTCTTTGTCTTTTGCAATGCCTCAAACATTACTTATGTTGATAGGCATTTCCAAATGAGAGCCTTGGTGGATGTGCTTGACACACATCGAGGAAAATGGAAGGTGAAGGTTTTGTGTCGGTGGTCATTGACGACGACATCATTAGAAAAATTGCAAAGCGGAAACCTTGATCACTACCTTAAATGCTAAAGAGGAACCCTCACCACAAATGTGCATGAAATCGACCATGTAAGGAACCTTAAATACAAAGTTTCCATATCTAACATATGTAGAGTTCGAATTCAAACATTGTTGGTTGTCTTGGTGTATGTGATTGACACACATCGGGTAAAATGGAAGGTTAGGGTTTTGAGTCAGTGGTCATTGATGGATGACATCATCATGATTGTTCGTTGTTGAAGGGAAACCCCGATCATTACCTTAATTGCTAACAAGAAACCCTAATCGTAAATGTGCATGATATTCACAACATAAAGAACCTTAAACACGAAGTTTTCGTATCTAACATATGTATAGTTCGAGATTAAAAAATATGCAAGTTTCCCTTGGACGTAGTCATCATCCAAAGTACATTGCTTCAACAATATCCACACCACACCCCTTTTGTCTTTCAAATTATTGAGACAAACGCAATGTGGTTCATATGTTCTTTTTCTCGTAAAAAGAAAAGTTTTGCACAATGGTTGCCCCCACTATTTTCCACACCAATTTACTTCTCTCCCCTCTAATCCCTACTTCGTCACCCTCTTAATAAACAAAAACACAAACATACACTCATTCAAACAAGGCCATGATATGGCAAATCCTGCCGAAGCTTTACATTTATGGTGTGGAGGAGGGCTTTATTATGAACCTATGCATGAACAAGATAAGACAGACTGGTTTGCTTGGGATTTGACATTGCAGTGGTCATTGTGTTGTTCAGATGATTCTTGAAACATATTTCTAACATGCAATTTAAAAGTGCATGAGTGAAGGGTTTACGGGGCACCCTTTTGTAGTCAATTTACAAATACAAGTAAGAAAAGATTTGTTGTTTCTATAATTATTCGGTTGTGTATAATAATATTTAAAATTATGCGTTTTTGTATTTTTGTAAGATTATTGTGGAGTTTAGAACATTATTTGGATATAATATGAGGATAATTTAGAATCGTGAAATTTTTTCAGAGGAAATTAAATATTAAGGTCAGAGAATGAAAAAAAAACAAATATTTTTCCAAGAGAAGAAGAAAAAACCCAATCTTTTTTTGTTTGTTTTACAAGTGTATAGCCAAGTGTAATATTCTTTGAAGGGTGTCACTTGTGTAAGAATAGATGTGGCATGCATTGCCATGTATCCGGAAATCTTATGTGTTCGTGCTTCATGGTTATGCCCGGTTTGCCTTTGTGGATGCTTTGTGAATATGCTTGCATGGGCTCGGGAGAGTGTCAAATTGTTCCTGTCGTGCCAGAGTGCTGGAAGAGGACCGTGAGTTGTTTGGAAAAATCCGTCAACCTTGGCTACCAGCACGGAACCTCATGGCGTCAAAGTTCTGTTTATTCAAAAAATGATTGTCAATGTTTTAGATAGTATAGTGTATATATAAATGCACAGGAAAATGTTTTATCATGTTTGTAAAGACCAATCTTTCTTTTCAAAAATAACTAAATGTAACAACTGAATAGGAGAATGAGAATACAATTGAGAATGAGAACAAGATTGACATATAGATTGAAATTAACAAAGGTGATTCCCATTATAATGATTTTATGCTAAAAATTCTTTTTTCAGAGATGTAATCCACTGGAAATAGGCGTAGAAAATGTTTTGCATGATGTCCACCATGTAAGCTTCTGTTTGTATTTGATATGAGCAATTTTAGGTACCTGCAATATAAAACGAAACCAATATACATTTAGCAAAGTTTGTAAGGAGCATATGTTAGAAAAAGAATCTTTCTTTATATCACAAAACATGCAACACAAAATAATAGCTTGCAGGGAAAGAGAGATTGTTGCCAAACAATTAAATGAGGCTTTCAGATTGCAAAAGGATGCAAGTGACCGAATTCAAAACCAGTGGAAGAGTTACTCGAGCTGGGAAAGGAAATCCCTGGCTCTATTTTGCTATGACATTTGGGACTGCAACACGGAAAAGCCGCCCTATTTAAATTAAACTTTTCCTAAGGCCTGACACAAAATTGTGACATGGAAAGTCACCTTCTTATGACATTTTAAACTAAACTTTGCCCAAGGCCTAGAAATCCATAAGGCAGAAATTCACAGAAAACCATAAAGGAAAACATGTCATTAATAAATATTCAGGGAAAAAAAGTTTGGAAGAATCTTACCACTATTAGGAACAAAAAAAAATTGTAAAAATATTTAAAAAGAAAGAAAAAACTCGCTTTTTTGGTTATACCATTCTCCAAAAACTAGATGCAACATACATAGATAAAAAAACATTTACAACCATAAACACAAAATAATCATCGAGAAGCTTCATTTTGGAAGGTCGGGACAATAAAGAGCAAGCAATAAAGAACACCTAACAAATAAGACTGGTGTCTGGATTAAAATTTAAAAAATACCCAAAAGAAAAATAATGGCGAACACAAGTAACTACGGTAAACATAGTCTTTTCTTGGTCCTGGGTGATTCTTAGCCTTGACGAATTGCAAACAAATGATTTCCACCTTACAAATATTTGAAACATGGGAGCATTTGGTGCACCGATTTTGGTGAGAAAACAGGCAAAGTGAGTAAGGAAATTCCCATCCTCAATTGGAATTACAACTGCTCCTCATGGTGAGCTCACACAAATCCTCAAGTCATCCAATTCTTGCAGAATACTCTTTCAATTTTTATTTAGTTCTTTGGAGAACACCAAATAAGGGCAGACGTGTGAGACATAATACCAAATAATGGCAGAAATTTGAGACAGAACATAAAATAATCAGAGACAAAAACAAAATTTTGTGGCATGTAGATCAAGGGAGTTGGATTCAATGTCTCTGCCACTATTTGATGAGATACACCTCATGAAACCCTAGTTCGAGGATCTTCAAAACATAAAATATTATATTATTTAAAGTACAGTATAAAAAGAGGCCCGCTCCAACATTCTCTCTTCCAGCCATACACGTGCAGGTATAAATCCGCGCTAGTTTAAGCTGATTAAACTTGGTTTCCTTAAAACAATAAATATTCATGGATCTAAAACCACGGATTGATAACAGAAATAAACTAGATGGGCCAACCGCTTCGTTGTAAAACAATTTGAGGAGAAATGTGTTGGTGACACATAACATCGAAGAAGAAAAAGTATGAAATAAATAACATACCAGAAATCTCAGTTTCCTTCTGGATATATCTTTTGAGAATTTTACAGAAAATTTGGAGATCGTAAGTAATGTTATGCAGGATGAACCTCACCATGTCAAAAGACAGAGAGCCGATGCGAAAGGGAGCTTAGCAGGCGTAGAACCAGAAAAATTTGCAGAGGAACAAAATATTACAGAGCTCTTTGCATAGTCGTTTCTAAAACCAATATTCATACCTTCCCTCGGGCCACGAACCTGCATCACACACAGTAACTGCATTAACTGATGAAGAGGACATCCACTTTTTCCTTCTACAGTGACAAATAAAGGCAATAACCAATAGAATCCTGCCAACAACAAAAAATTGAAGCATGAAACTATAGTTGAACTCACTTAAATACAAACAGCACAATTTCATTGGATAAAATACAAATGACTAATTGTCAATGTGAAAACAATATCCTTGCCTTCGGCGAGATAAACCGATATAAATGCACTTACAACTAACACCTATACCAAACATTTAAATGCATTAATACACATTTAATTAAATGCAAACACTTAATAACCTTAACAAAACATTAACCAAAGTCATAATTGTGTCTTTACCTAAAGAATATAACCGTGTTTATATTTTTAATCACCCAATTTCTTAATATTATTAATTACCCTCACAATTATTTATTTATCTCCCATTACCTAATCCACATTAATTGATGGGAAAGAGGATCCATCATTTTCTTCCAAAATTGCCAACGTGCGGAAATCATATCTGATCAATTCCAAATTTACGCGCTTTAACTTTTTGAAAAAAAAACTTAATATTTTAATATGACACGGGTTGAGGTCCCAGTCCAGGGGTTAAATTTGACGTCCACTTATCCTGTCAAACAATTTTTGTGACAGTAAATTTTCAGTACCGTCCTCCAAAAATACATAATAATGTTATTTTTACTAATTATTCTATATTTATTATATCTTTTTTAAATACACGTTTACATTTTTTTATAATTTATATACAAATCTATATAAAAATTGACAGTTACGTTTTAAATATGCAAAATCGAATGTAACGGTTAGAATCTCCCAAGTATTTTAAATCTAAAATCACAAGAAACGTCTAAACGGCCGTCAAATTTAACCATAGGGGCGTCCCACCACAACTAATTTAAAACGTTGTAGATTGACCAGCGAAAGCAGGCTGCCTCTTCGTTGTGTGGCACGGATTTCCCTCGTGTATTGAAAAATTTAATTTTGTATTCAGTCGTGCCATGTTACATATAAATTAGTTAATGGAATCGAACAAATAACCACTGATTTTTTTATTCTCTGCACTGTGCATTGATTTTTTTATTCTGTGCACTGTGCATTACAACACTTCTTCGCTGTCTTTCCTTCAAACAAAATCTTTAAAAGCAAAGTCTCGGCAGAAGTTGCTGTGCCGTGTGATCTGCAGCAAATTTGCAAGACACACTTTTGCGAATAATCTTTCACAAGTACCGATTTCTGCGAAAATTTTGAAGAAAAATAAAGTTTCGCTGAAATATTTGATAAACATTGAGTTTTTTTGAGAGGGAAATTGAAGCAATAGTGACTTTCGCGGATAATTTTTACATTTCCGGCGATTTTGGCTGGCATTTTCGTGTTTTACGAGCATTTTCGTGTATTTTCAACGATCTTTGAAGGTAAGCGTTAATTTTAAATTATTGTAGCTGCTTAGACTAAATTGAAAAAGTATTTTTGTTTTTAGGTGCAAGGAATCGTTTGGAACGGAAATGTTGTAGTTCTGAACCTTTGAAATGATTTTATTGTAGTTTTGTGTATTATATATAAGCCATTCTTTTTTTCCCCTGATATTCTCATTCACAGTTTGTGAAAATACGCTTATCGTTAGATTTTCAGTTTTTTTAAAGGTGTTTTACAATACCTAGCGCGTGGAAATTTCAGCTCTTTTTTAGTTTTATTTAGATATTTTAGCTGTCCTCTTGTCCTCGTACTTTTCTGTCAGATCTGTTCTAGTCTGCACGGATCTGTTCTTTATGGTACGAAATGGTTACGCAAACATATCATAGGCGTTCTTACATAAGACCAGAACTAGAATAGTACAGATATCTTAAATACGTTTGAAAAATGGCAAAGACATCAATGTTCAAGCTCTTGTCTAGGATTTTCTGTGTAAGACATTGATTAACTACTCCATTACCTTCTCCAAAAGTTCCCACTGACTTGTGATAACTAGATATTATCAATAGTTGTAGTTATATAGGATTTGAAAAATATTCTAGATAAAAAATGGGTTTCAAACTTCATAATATGATCAAGATATTAAGAATGTTGGGTTGACTTCTCAAAACAAAAACAAAAATTTCTATATAGACATCAAATTCAAGATAGAAATAAAACAGTGATAGTCAAATGGAGATCAAATTTAAGATATAAATAAAACAGTTTAAATTTAAAATTGTCATTAACTGTTTATCCACAGGCATTACTGCGTCTGGCACCACCCCAGCTGCAATTCTAAAACACCTATTGGTGTAAAGAAACTTTCAAGACCCTAACAATTCTACTGTACAACTTTTTTAATTTAAAGGTGCAATACATCACTTTTTACTAATCATACATTCCCAGTCATACAAAAAAATGGATGGAATGGTATCACACCACCTGCACTTTCCTAACAAATCTATGCCTCATTTATTTTTTCAAATTTTAACTGAAAAGCAACTTCTATTAATCATACATACGATACACTGCTACTCATACAAATCTGTGTGGAATGGTATCACATTATTACAGTAGTTCTATTATTGATCTCTGCACTTTCCTGTCAAATTTGTGCCTAATTTTCACTGTTGAATAATGATTTTAAGTCTGTCCCCGCGACTGCAAACCAGCTACGTTATTACATGGTTACAAAACCACATCTTCTAGACCTGTTCACAATAAGTGAAATGGAGTAAGAAACTTCAAGATCCTGTAGAATCCTTCTTAAGGATGGTTCTTCTGATATTAAATCTGTTACAGTGCAAATGTTTTTTCTGCTTTCAGAGAAAGGCATCTTATATTACATCAAGCAACAGCCAATCTTACAGAAGGGTAATATGGGATGTATCTCTGCCCAAAAAAAGGCCCTGGGTGCAGCTAACATATGTTAATGTTCAGCTGTGTTTTTCTACCTTTGTACCAAAGTAACTTATATAACTTCAAGGAAAAGTCAATCTTACAACAGGGTCATATGGGATGTATCAATGGCTGCTTTAACGTCTTCATCTCCCTTAAGCTGAGCAGGAAGAGTTCTCTTGAAACTTTGCCTTCTTGGGAATACTTAGATGATCAAGAATAGTTGTAAACTGTTATGGTACAGCATTTGTGGGAATGCAACTGTTTAGGTTTATTTATTTTGTTTATCTGAATTAAAATGTTTTTTTTTTTAACAAGTATCACCGGAAATACTCTGTATAAGAGGATCGTTGCATGCCCGCCATAATCTTTTAACCTTTTCCTCTATTATTACTGTTTCTTCCATGTGATTAGGTTAAGTGGGTGTAATGTAATGGTCGACGACTTAAGAGCTTTGCTTTACGGTCTTTACAAAAAAGAAGCTCAGATCACCTGTTAATTAAAATTCCACAGAACACATTTGCAGCTACTTAAATCATTCAAGTTTGTTTGGTCCTCCATAACAATTTTCTAGTTCAGGACAACTATATTGCTTTACAGAGTTTGGAATTTAAGCAGTCATAAACCCATAGCTAAAACGCCATCACAAACTCTTAGCTCAGAATATTCTTGCATTTGTTAACTGACATCTAAGCTTTAATACTCTGCAAAAATTAAAATCCTTATATATTGGTCCAAGTTTTGTTGCAAATTTTTATGTGTTGAACTGTTGTGCAGAGGTGCTGAATAACAGGTTTTTTCCATTGGAGTTTCATTCTCAAGGCAGTATTTCCATTCCTGAAATCCAATATGCCGAAAGAAGGCGAAGATTTGAATGATGGTAATCATGAAAATGGTGTAGTATCCTTGAACATTGAGAAGGTTTCTGAAATGGGCTCCAACGTGGCTAAGGCAGAGGGCGAGAAAAAGAAGTTAGCAATAAGGCCGTGCCATTTCACAAATTATTTGTCACAGCAGACTCTCTCGATAAATTGTTGATGGTTCTTGGTACTATTGGTTCTGTGGGCAATGGCGCATCTATTCCACTTATGACTATCCTGTTTGGGGGCCTTATAAATGCATTTGGGGAAAATAACACGGATGGAAAAAAGTGATGCGTGCAGTGTCTAAGGTGAGATTGTTTCCATTCCTAAATCTTTTTTTCCTTCGTTTTGTTTCTTCTTTTTATTTCAAATCAGTAAAGGAAAGCTGTTGATAAGCAAAATGGCAATGAAAAGTTGAATTTAAGTTCACAGGACCATATTATCCTAAGTCTGGGATTTTTCTTCAAGATTGTTATGACCAGACTCGAAACTGACAAACAAAATGCACATTGTTGGCCATTTTTCACCACAAACTGCGGCCAAAAATAATCAGGGAAACTCTCTTCTGAGGTCAAAGGGGTCGTATCATCAGATCTGCTTGCTGCATGCTTCCACACTCTTGTAGTGCATAAATGACCCTGGCAGCATTCAATTTATACTGTACCTTTAGAACTACACATCGGAATTAAATTCCTCCGAAACACATGCTTAACTAGACGTAGTGCAAAGTTATGCCAACTCTTACCTTGATTAGAACGGAAGTGCGAAGTGATATTCATGACAAATTTTTGCTGGAGCGAGGTGATAATATGTAAAGTTAATAACGCTCAAATAATTTTATGCTAGATTGAGGTGCTAATATGTAAAGTTAATAATGTTGAAGTCTAATTACTGAAATTTCATCTAATTTGGTTACTGGTGACAATTCATCCTTTGAAAGGGGAATTTTTGAAAAAAAAAAACAATTGCCTTTTGATTTGACTGACGTCTGTATGTGGAAAGCAGGGTAGAACTTTTGTTGCTTTTAAGTTTACTTTGATATTTGAACTTACATTTTTGTTGTTTGGATTCCTTCAGATAGCTTTGGAGTTTGTGTATCTTGCTTGTGGAGCAGGAGCTGCAAGTTTCCTTCGTAAGATATTACACCCATATTAAACTTATGCATTGGATGTTTTGTAATCATGATTATGTGGTGTATTCATTATCTATCTTGGAAGTTGTTCTCTTGCTATAGCCACACACCTTTTTAATTAGAGTAGCAATACAGAGATACATTTTTCATGTTTATTGCAAATCACGACACTATCTTGCTTGTAACAAGGCCAATACTTCAATGCGCTCACTTAATTTTGTCCTGGCTGGCAGAGGTGTCATGTTGGATGTGCACTGGGGAAAGGCAGGCAACACGCATCAGGAGTCTCTACCTAAAAACTATTTTGAGGCAAGATATTGGATTCTTTGATAGTGAGGCATCGACAGGAGAGGTTATTGGAAGGATGTCGGGTGACACCATATTAATTCAGGAGGCCATGGGTGAAAAGGTCAGTCAATATTTGGTATTAATAAATTGCATTCATCTCGGCAAATACCTCCAATCTGAGTGATGTTCAAAAAGATTCACAATGCTGAGATGACATCAATATGTCCATTCCCTGAACGTGAAAGGTTTTAAAACAATACAAAATTTGTTTAACTTGGGATTTATCACAGTTGTCTCCTGAACAGGGGGACATTAGGACAACTATTACAATAATATATAAAAATTAATATTTGAATACTTTAATTTTATTCTAGGGGTTTAAACTGTATTTTGAAATTAGAATTCAATGTTTGTGGTAAAAATAACAGGTCTTTTCGAGTAAAAATGTCAGATTTTTTTGTATAATTTAAAAAATATTGGGAACTTCCCCATGTTCTGAAGTCCACAAAATATTTGGGCCATCACTAAAATCTAGGGGATGCTTCCTCGCATAACATTGCAATCTATCCCCAGCTTCCTAAATAAAGTAGGAACATGAATATTTGGCCACTGGAAATTTCCCAGTTTACTTGCATAGATCAACAAATCCAGTCAAAATGAAAAATGTCATATGGAAAAAGGTTGACATCTTTCTAGTTTGTCTAAGTATCATATTTATTAGAAGCCACCAACATCATCCTTTCCTTACCACATCAACCATCTTGTGGCCTGCAATGAGACCCATAAACAGTTGTCATCCATATTCACTGGTTCTTGATAAGCATATAACCAACAACATTGATTTCCTTATAAAGCTGTTTCCTTTATGTAGTTTGGGTGTGTAAAATACATCTTCAGAGCCAAGTTGACAGTTTTGGGAACAATGAACGAGAGTTGTAAAGATGGACTTGCAACCTTGTGTTTATAATATGACATCATTTATCAGAAATAAGTTGCAATTCTATTGTGTATGGTCAAAAGAAGAACTCATAATGATATTATGTTTGTATGACATCATTTATCAGAAATAAGTTGCAATTCTATTGTGTATAGTCAAAAGAAGAACTCCTAATGATATTATGTTTGTATGACATCATTTATCAGAAATAAGTTGCAATTCTATTGTGTACACTGTATTGTCAAAAGAAGAACTCATAATGATATTATGTTTGTCTGTGTTTATCATTCAGGTGGGAAAGTTCATACAGTTCACAACCACATTCTTAACAGGGTTTACTGTAGCTTTCATCAAAGGTTGGAAACTTGCCCTAGTAATGATATCTATGTTTCCTCTTCTCGTTATATTTGGTGGCTCTATGGCTATTATAATCTCCAAAATGTCAAGCCGGGGTCAGCAAGCTTACGCAGAAGCATCCAATATTGTGGAGCAGACAATCGGTTCAATTAGGATGGTGAGTGTTTTATCAACAAGAGTTATCACGTCCTCATATTGGATGGCTGTTTTATAAATTTTTGGTTAATGTTATTGTGTTCTTAGGGGTACAAGTTGTATGACAAGGTCATAAAATGCTTACACAGATTACTATTATGTAAAATTCAGGTTGCATCTTTTACTGGGGAGAAGAAATCCGTAAAAGGCTATGACAAGTCACTTGCGATAGCTTACAAGGCTATCGCTCAGCAAGGGTTGGTAGCTGGTCTTGGCCTTGGGTCTGTTCTATTTATCATGTTCTGTGGCTATGCATTGGCTCTTTGGTATGGATCACGGTTAATTATAGGTGGAAGTTATACCGGCGGCGATGTGATCGGTGTCATATTCGCAGTTCTGATGGGAGGCATGTAAGTTGAATCTGCACTTCCCGGTGAAGGGTTTTTAATCAGATAAGGAATCCATCTATAGATATTTTCAAATTTACACTAAATTTGTCAGATAAAATTCATGTTTATTAATGAAAGCGGAATCAAATTTCTGTTGAATTTCAGGTCTCTGGGCCAGACATCACCATCATTAAATGCATTTGCAGCCGGACGAGCTGCAGCATACAAAATGTTTGAGACGATTGACAGAAAACCAGAGATTGATGTCTTTGATAAATCTGGCCTGGTCCTTGAGGATATTCAAGGTGATATTGAGCTTAAAGATGTACGGTTCACGTATCCCGCTAGACCAGATGTTCAAATATTTTCTGGCTTTTCTCTGGAAATACCAAGGGGCACCACTGCAGCTTTAGTTGGAGGGAGTGGCAGTGGAAAGTCCACGGTTATCAGTCTTATAGAGAGATTCTATGATCCACAAGCTGGTGAAGTGCTTATTGATGGCATTAACATCAAGAAATTTCAGCTTAAGTGGATAAGACAGAAAATTGGACTCGTGAGCCAGGAACCTGTCCTTTTTGCTACCACCATTAAAGAGAACCTGTTGTATGGTAAAGACGGAGCTACGGCAGAGGAAATCAAGGCTGCTGCTGAACTTGCCAATGCAGCAAAATTTATAAACAATTTGCCTCAGGTTTGATGTTTGTTAATGTTTCCCATCCAGAGTTCTTGATGACTGAGGATGTCTCTCATCCTCGAATATGAAATTCCTTGCACATAATAGATCAACATGTTTACATTTATGCGTGATATTTTCAGGGTTTTGATACAATGGTAGGAGAGCACGGTACCCAACTATCTGGAGGCCAAAAACAAAGGATTGCAATTGCACGGGCTATTCTGAAAGATCCCCGAATTCTTCTCCTCGATGAAGCTACAAGTGCATTGGATACACAATCTGAAAGAGTGGTTCAAGAAGCTCTTGACAGGATTATGGTAAATAGAACAACGGTGATTGTTGCCCATCGTCTAACAACTGTCAGAAATGCTGACATGATTGCTGTTGTCCAACGTGGTTCGATTGTGGAAAAAGGTCATTAAAATTCTTCTTAATTTTTAACTTGAATTCAGCTAGGAACATGGTTAAATAATTGCCTCTGCATCCATAATTCGGCTCAATCAATATTAACTTGTGGTTAAGTTATAAACTTAATTAAATGGTTTTTCCTTGTGCCAGTTTATTGATACCAATGGAAATGTGATATGCAGGTTCTCACTCTCAGCTTATCACAAACCCTTCTGGTGCATACTCCCAGCTTATACAATTGCAAGAGTCACATCCATCAAAAGAACAAGATGCAAAGGATCCAGATGAATTGGAAATGCATCACGATGATACCAAGGCTCTTGGTAGGGTTGGCAGCCAAAGGTCATCTTTTAGACGGTCTATAAGCAGCGGGTCATCAGGAATTGGTGGAAGTCGTCGTTCATATTCATTTTCTTATGCTTTTCCTGGTGCAGTAGGTCTCCAGGAAACAGGAGGTATTGAGGATAGCAGTCAAGTAAAGGGAAACAAAAGAAGGTCTGGCCTGCTGAGTTATTTTAGGTCCAATACTCAAAGAGATGTGGAAGGTGGTCAGTCTGATCCTGAGAACGATGTTCCTATTTTACGTCTAGCATCTCTAAATAAGCCAGAGATTCCAGTATTCATAATTGGGTCAATTGCAGCAGCTATGAATGGGATGATATTTCCCATCTTCGGTCTCTTGCTTTCAAGTGTTATCAAGGTCTTCTATGAACCCCTCACGAACTTCAAAAGGATGCCAAATTCTGGGCACTTATGTTTATAGTTTTGGCAATTGGGTGCCTCATTGTGGCACCTACACAGATGTATTGTTTTGCCATTGCTGGTGGCAGGCTGGTGCAACGTATTCGATCGTTGACATTTTCCAAAGTAATTTACCAGGAGATTGGCTGGTTTGATGACAATGAAAACTCAAGGTGAGTGATGAAGAATTTGGAAAACTCTTACTATTTTGCTCAAAGGAGGAAAGCACTGATACATTTAGTATGTGTAGAGAATAGTTATGAAAGATCATTCTAAATTTGAAGTTTCTGTTTTCAGCGGTGCAATAAGTGCAAGATTATCAACAGATGCTGCAACTGTGCGTACCTTGGTGGGAGATGCACTGTCACTTGTTGTTCAAAATCTAGCGACCGTCACTGCTGGCATTGTCATATCTTTTACGGCCAACTGGCTGCTGGCACTTTTGATACTAGCTATAGTACCCCTTCTAGGTCTTCAAGGGTACATGCAAGTAAAGTTTATGAACGGTTTCACTGCTGATGCAAAGGTTAGGCATTCTGATCTTAATACTCATTGACTGGTGTTCCCTTTTTCCTTCATCGCTTGTATGGTTCAAAGAATTGTTTAGATATTTCCTTTCCACTGAACTCTTTTGCATTCATCTTCAGCATATTATGCTGAGAAATAACATACTAAGAATAAAAATATAAAAGAGAACTGCATTTGAAACATGAAGAGTTTATTATGAACCAAATCTGTAAACCGGCAGGAAATTTGCTCTTAAATTAAAAAAACAACTGTTTGGGTTTGAATTTTTCCAAAATTTAGATGAGAAAAACTGAATTCTGTTGCAATACAGTTATCTTTCTACTGAAATAACTAGCTAGGACTTCTGGTGTCTTTCTATTGACTGAAAATAAGTTACAACTGAATTTAAAGATCTGAAATCTGAAAATTGGGTCGTTTATGTTTAAGAGTGAAAATAAAATTTTCTGGAAAAAACCCCACACAGAACTTAGTACGATCCAAATAACATTTGTAGGTAGTACATACGATAATACAATAAACATCCCCGAGATGATATGAGCACTGACTAAGGCCAAATAGTCTCCAAGGGCAATATGGGCACCTGCACCTCACCAAGCACCAACTAATTTAGATTGAAGGTTCAATCTGGTGGACAGTGCAACTGTTATGAAGTAGACACACCAACTGTTTTCATCCAAAATACAATATAGGACATTGACATCATAGTATTGTTTATTCATCTAACCCCTTTGCCTTATATGTTTGGATGAAACTTTAATGACTGAATGAAAACGCTTGTAGTCAATAATTCTTCTATCCTCATGGGAAACCAAGATTTTCATCCCAAAGAAAAAAAAACTATATAGCTTTGTACAAGAAATGTGCATTATCTTTCAAATGCAGAGATGAGAGAATAACTTGAGTGATCTGTAGATAAACATGCATAGGTATGTTTAGATTCTTCTTTTCTGGTTCATGGAAAATACAACTCTCGAGTCTCAATCGTATACAAGGGCAATTGTCTGTCCTTTTAGTTCGAGGAGTTGACAAAGTTTCTAATGATTTCAAGTGGTCATGCTCCAGTTGGTGTACGAGGAAGCCAGTCAAGTTGCAAATGATGCCGTTGGAAGCATTCGGACGGTCGCATCCTTCTGTGCAGAGGATAAGGTTATCAACCTGTACAATGAAAAATGTTCTGCTCCCTTGAAAAGTGGAGTAAAACAGGGAATTTCAGCCGGACTCGGTTTAGGATTCTCAACTTTTGTGATGTTTACCCAATATTCACTCAGCTTTTGGGTAGGAGCTCGCTTGGTCCAAGATGGAAAGACAACTTTTGATAAAGTTTTCAAGGTAAGGGCCACTCGGTAGTAAGTTTCTTGCTTCTCGTTTAATGAATGAATCCCCTCTGGAAGGGCTAGATTCTTGATTCACTAGATTTATAAAGATCTGTAAAACTGTTGTATGCTTGACTGATGAGAATATGAAATAAAGAGCTTGTTCTAGGAAGCATATTTGGCATTTTGAAAATGTTTTAACATATTCTAGTTCTGTATTCCATTTTCAAGCTTAGAGTGTTTGTGGCAGGTCTTTTTGCTCTTTCAATGGCTGCCGTGGGGATATCTCAATCAGCAGGCCTTTCCCTGACCTTGCAAAAGCCAAGTCCTCTATCAATTCAGTGTTCAAAATTCTTGACCGTGCTTCCAAGATTGATGCAAGCGACGAGTCTGGATCTACCCTAGCTAATGTGAAGGGTG
The DNA here is from genome assembly GCA_018340775.1 of Taxus wallichiana var. yunnanensis. Classification (NCBI taxonomy): domain Eukaryota; kingdom Viridiplantae; phylum Streptophyta; class Pinopsida; order Cupressales; family Taxaceae; genus Taxus; species Taxus wallichiana. The sequence goes on along the minus strand of CM031243.1, from coordinate 629,700,482 downwards.
ACATTGAGTTTCAGCATGTCAGCTTTAAATACCCAACTCGTCCAGATGTGCAAATCTTCCGAGATCTATGTTTATTTGTCCATTCTGGAAAGGTAAAGCTCAGATTCCACTCTAATTTTGTTTTTACTAATGAGGAATCATTACATTTTACATTCCACTCGAACTTGATTCAATAAGGAAAACATTAGATTGCGACTAGAAATGATGATGGATGCATATCAGGCTTCCTGTCAAATGCCTCAAACTGATGGTTTTATCTTTTGATTTGGACAGACTGTTGCCCTTGTGGGAGAGAGCGGAAGCGGTAAATCAACAGCCATTGCACTCTTGGAGCGATTCTACGACCCTGATTCAGGCCGTATATTCCTTGATGGAGTTGAAATTCGACAACTTCAACTTAAATGGTTGCGACAACAGATGGGTTTGGTGAGCCAAGAGCCTGTTTTGTTCAACGATACAATCCGCGCAAATATTGCCTATGGAAGGGAGGGCACAGTTACTGATGAGCAAATCATTGCAGCTGCTGAGGCTGCAAATGCCCACAAGTTCATCTCAAGCCTTCCACAAGGATACAACGTAAATGTTGGAGAGCGAGGGGTCCAATTATCTGGGGGTCAAAAGCAACGCATTGCAATCGCAAGAGCAATACTAAAAGATCCCAGGATACTTCTCTTGGATGAAGCTACCAGTGCCCTAGATGCTGAATCAGAGCGCATAGTTGAAGATGCAGTGGACCGTGTGAAGGTAAACATGTCTACTATTGTTGCCGCACACCGTCTTTCCACAATTAAAGATGCAGATCTGATAGCAGTGGTGAAGAATGGGAAAATTGCAGAACAAGGGAAACATGATGATTTGCTGCTGAAGCGAACTGGAGCCTATAAATCCCTAGTGCAATTGCAGAAATCATCTAAATAGTTTTTTTCTACAAGCACAGGAATTTTTTTGGGTGAATTTGATTCACATTGCTAGGAAATAACACTGGCAGGCAACAAGGTTATGTTGTTATTAATAACTTTTTAGGTCCCTTAATATGCAACTGAAACAACAAACAAAATGAATCTTTGTACTTCTATACAGGATTAAATTAATTGATTTGGGAATTGACCTTTGTCAACAAACAGTGGAGAGATGCATTTTGGGTGAAGGCTTGGAAGAGGAATTGTGGTAGGAAATTCAAGTGTCTATTTCATAAGAGCAGAAGCAACTCAAATCTCAATGAAGCTTTATGAAAACATATCTGATCATAAGACAAATGATTTGCCATTAAAACAGGGAATATGAACAATCATTTCAATATAGGTTCATTTTTACCAGGATTCGAAGCTTCTTCATCCCACTGGTTATTTGCATCTCGGGTACTATGAAACAATCTCTCTCTTCGAAGTACAATTAGAATCCACCATCAGGAATTTTGTTGTATCTTTGTAATATTGATTGGTGTAGGCCACTTCTTGTTTTCTACAGTGAAATGCATGGGTTTTGATGTAAATGAGTAGTCATTGTCGAAGACGTTATGATAGCTAGTAGTTGCTCCCATAGGTTGGAAGTGTACACACCATAGAGAGATAGGGTACCAATCCGATCAGATGAAATTAGGGGTGTGGTCATGAAAGTAATTTCTATACGTAGAGAGGGGTCATATCGGAGCTAGCTAACATTAATGTGAAGAGAAATGTTGTAAAAATCACAAAAAAACAAAGCAAATAATATGTAACTTGATATTTCTAGAAGTAATAACTCGAAACTTTTGTAATTGAGGATTTTTTATAACCGCCCACATTAAACACAACTATACCAATTATCGTATTGTCATATACTTTGAACTCCTAATGGAACAATAATGTATAAATAGAGGTCTCTTTCATAACCGAACACATTAATATACTATGCAAATCACGGTATTATTATGTGTTTCGGGTCTCAAGTGTTTACACCTTTGGAGTAATCGCTAGTTTCCAATCCCAATCATCTTTTTTTTTTTTTGCAGCTCCATCAATTGTGAATCACGGTTATGCGAGAATATTAATTATGTGGCATAACCATAATAGAATCCTAGATTTGTAAATGTTGGGAATTTGAATTTGTTCATTGTGCTCCCAAGGAGAGCCACGTCTTCATGTGTTCTAATTTTTTATTATGACGTCGAGTGGTGTTTCTACAATGGCGACAAGGAGTGTTATGGAGTGAGTTGTTCAACTTTTATTCTCTAGAATAAATTTGACATCCATTTGATTGTCACTTAAAAGATTTTTCCTTTTAGTTTGGGGAAGTCAATCAAAATATAGTAATACATGGGCCATATGGTAGAGTTTGGGGCCCCTTTTTTTCTTGGATAGATTATTTCAAGACCAACACAATGGTGTAGCTAGATTGATGCATTTGTCACCATTCAATGGTAAGTAAGAAGGAAATGTAATGTAGTTATTAGTGAATGTGGTGTGGAAAATGCAACATGAGAACCTTTAAATTAATATCTCTCGACGTATTTTAGATATATGTATTTAAGATATTTGTACTAGTTTTATATACCACTCGACATATGCAACGAACATTGCGTTAATTATAAGTCCTTTTGCTTTGTTTGATGGTTGAGTAATGATCATAGAAGGATCATCGCCAACTAGTAGTATTTTTTTGTCTCTACAATCTTCATCCAATTGTCACTTGGGTCCATTGGGACTAGTCTGCAACACCAACCATGTCTACCCTAACGACAGAGGAGAAAGGGTTGTATCTCATACAACTCTTGCTTGTGTTATAAAGAAAAAAATGTAATTGGTTGAGGATTGCAACAACGATGTTAACATCATAAGCGAGGTAAGGCGAACCCACGATAGGGTGGGAGTCGGTGGACGCACTCATACACTATCCTTATCCACCTCCTATAGACATGGAAACTTGGATATGTCTTAAGCCTTCATGCCTCTACACTTGCCCACCACACCCTCCAACTCGTACTCGACATTTTTTTGGGTTTGCAAATCATTTGAGATATTCAACTGTGTGAATATAAAAATACCTACCATTTTTAATCTTTGAAAATACCCATAAAGCAATATGAACATTGTGTGTTTGTTGGGCATTTTCGAGGAATCCAAGTAAATCATCACCGTAAGGCATTTTTTGGGCCTTAAATAATTTCAAAATACATTCGATAGGCATATCCATACAAATCCGACTATAAATTTAGTGAGATGAACACCAATTAATTAGCTTCAAGCAAAACATCAACATTTTCCAAACAAATAAAAATAAATAGTAAAAAAGCCCTCACATGAGTAATGGAACATGACTTTATAGAGAAACCATGGGGTGGGTTATGTTGACCTTTAAATCATTGTGATAACATATCGTCGTATTTATATTTTTTCTTATAATAGGTAATTGCATAGTTTTTGTCCTAATAAATACATTTGTCCATTTCATTTGCTTCTTAGTTGTGGCGGCGAGAATCTTATGTAACTTTTGGTCAAATTTGAAAGCATGAACAATAATTTGTTGTTGGACTACCACCTAAGCACAATCTTTAGCCACTTTAACCATCGTTATGTCAATTTCTCGGAAATATCATTTCTGCTAATGTTTATCATTTAAAGTTACAATAGCCATGAACATGAATTAATTCCTAACCAACAATATGGTAGAGGTAAGGAGTCCTCAAGCACGTCGGTAGTCAAAACAGGACTATAAATGGAGCAACAAGAAAAAAAACTTATCAAAGATGATGAAACCCACAAAGAATCTAGGCTATAAAATGCCTACATCATAATTAATTGATGTAGTAAAGGGTACTACCACCAAACCGATTGAGCCAAGTATAACCATCACCATTTTAGTGGTAGGGCTCTAATGTCGCATTGTAAATGTTTTTCATTACAAATATAATGTATGATTTATATATATACATATACATATGCATATATATACATGATGAAATAAATATATATTAATTAAAATAAAATATTACAAATTATTAAAAAAAAGAGGTATTAGGAAAATTCACCACAAAACCCTTACACTAAATCAAAAAGTGGTAGCAAAATCTAAAAACCTAGGTTGAACAAAGTTAGAACAAATACAACAAAAAAATTAAGCGACAACAACAAACAACCAAAAGGAGGTAGATCCTTGTCATTTGGCTTGCCCTTGAGGCCATCTGAAGGCCTTTCCACTCAACAATAAGGTCTAGCCAATAATGGCCATGCTTTACGAATCGATCACATCCGCGATGTCCTTTGGGCTTTAAACATGATCTCGCGAAGGTGAAGTAGTGAGATCTAGATAGAGAAACTTGTCCGAGTGGGTCGAGAGGATCCCACACCCCTTGACGTGGAGGTGGTGAGCCCCAAACTCCCTGTTGTGCATATAAATGAGAGTGATAATGAAGTGGAGACCACCTAACTCGGTTTTGGAAGCTCTGATGAGAGTGACTTTTGTGGTGACCTCTTCCCTTGAGAATGCCTTCTTGAAATGGAAAAGAAGGTGGAACATGAGCAACAATGCAAGGAACATTACCTAAATGATCCAAAAGGGTAATGGAGATGGGAAAAATCCAATGCCACCTAGGGTTACACTCGAATCTACAAAAATACATTATAAACGACCATAGTTTATTATATGATGTTAAACTACAATCAATAGCAAAAATAGTTGAATTATTTTCTTTCCAAATAAAAATAGAATTTCCACTTTGAAAGTATGGCAAAAATTTGTAGGGAGGAATATCATCATGCTTTTGGGTAGGATGGTGATGCGGATGTCGTTTCGGGTTTTTAATTTGCGACTTGTGTTTTAACAAAAATGTTAATGCGATCAATTTTTTCTATTTTTTTAGGCTTATGCTTTATAGAAAATCCTAGTATTTATTTAATATCCCAATTTATGTTTTATAGGTGAAGATTAGCCAAAGGACAATAAGGCAAGGTTTTTCATCCTTGTCATTGTTAGAATAAAAATGAGGGGGAAAACCATAAGATGTGGAGATCATGTTGGCTTCATGATTTAATTCATACATTATAGAAACAAAAATTGATAGTGGAGAACATCAAAGTGCCTAACTTCTACATGTGACACAATATAGTCGTCATCCTAAGCGAGCGATATAGTGCATTCCTATGTATCCCTTCGGTGGGAGATATTAGTGTCATTAAGAGAATATTTGGTGGAAATGCCAAGGTTATTAAAGGATCTAAGAGAAATATGTCCCACGGATATTGTTATCCAAAACCAGCCCTAGGATATTTTTATGTTTTGACAATTCATGGTGTTGTCATGAATCAATGAAATTTCAAAATTTTACGGGTTATGGGAAAAATTCAGCATTTTAGGCATTATCCTCCCTTTTGCTAAACTTCATTTCCTAAGGAGTTAGTCATTTTTGGGTAAATTTGGGCAAAGTCGGTCTTTCAAGGAAGAGGAGGAATTGTTCCTGATTTCCTCTTGTTCCCCACATCTCTGCATTGGTCACTTTACAAATTAAAACAAGGCAATGTGGGCATTGTTCTCTTGTTCCTTTGTTCCTCCGCTTCACCACATAATTGAGTCGGCCACCTTGGGAACTTAGTGAACACTTCAAAGCATCGCATCGTGTGTTCCTCGATCGCCTGCAATATCAGACTCCTGAGAAAGAAACACGATGCATCGACAAAATTTTTCATGCAAGGAACAAGTGGAAAAGCTCCACCATTCCACTTGTTCCCCATATTCTTGCAATCATTGCCGTCAGAAAAGTTGGTCCTGGGCGACTCTAACATCCCAAATTTCTTGTAAGTTAAATTAACTACGATTAAGTCTAAACAGGATTAGACAAGATCATCATTAGGTATAAAATTCATTTGACTCAAACCTGCTACGGGCATGACATTGCAGAACAAATAACCCCACAGGGCCACACCCACCTTGATGATCCTTCCTAAAACATGATTAGGCCTTAAGCATAGCTTTACGTGAATATTCAAATTATTATTATTTATGGACTTGGTGTTTTTTCATTTGTTTGAATATTTTATATGGAACATGGGAATTTGAATAATTATTACGATAACATATTGTTGGCAATATGTGGACTTATATTATGATGATTAATTTTACCATTAAAGTTAGGTATTAATTAAAATTTAAAAAAATGCATTTTAAATTTGTGAAATTATATATTTAAATCCTAAAAGGATTTGGCATGTAAATCAAAAGTTAAAAAGTATAATAATAATAATATTTTAATATTTAAAATCTGAGAGTTTTAAAAAGGGACACGCCTTCATTTGACACCAAGTATGTGGCATCACGGCATGCATTGACGCATGAAGCAACACTTGGAAGCCCAAAAATTCTCCATTATAGTATAGTTTCTTCATTATGATTTTTTTTTTTCTCCTTTGTCTGCTTTCATTTTTCTCTTCTGGAATACCGGCATGAGTTTTGGAGGAAAGAAGGATTCAACTTGGTGGAGTGGAAAGAGTAAGAGGTTGCTGATTCTGGGTTTACTTCAAGCATGAATATCTTCTCCTTTCTCTACAACATTATTTGTAAATAATGAGGAAATATACATTCTGTTTTAAATGGAAATTAAATGAATTTGTGGACAACTTCTGATTTAATTGCTTGGAAATGAAATCTAAAAAGGAAATTGATGGATTCTGTATTCTCTTAAGTTTCCTTTGTGTGGTTTTAGCTAAATCTAGAAAAAACGCAGATGGGTGTTCCTAATCAATTTATATTTTATTTAATTTTCTATTTAAATTTGATTTCTGGAAACCCAAATCGATTTCTGCCTCTTGGTTTTATTACAGTCAACAATAAGTTATTTGTATGAGCAAAGTGATTTATGGGTAGTGTGAAAAATGTTTTTACTAGGTATTTCATCATTTTGCCTAATATATTTGCTTCCAGATTTCAATAATTTCTAAACAGAAAAGAAATTAATGTTGGAATGAACTAATTTGGATATGTATAAGTTGATTTTCCTACAGGTATAGTTTATTACCGATTGAAAAAAATAAATTAGTGTTAACAATCTATGTAAGATGACTTAGTTTTTCTCAAAGGATTTCATTACTGGAAGTGTTAGAAACTTATGGTTGTTATTCTATGCAAATAGACTTCAAAATTATCATCCTGTGGTATGTGGGTCAATTTGTTTTGTTGATTTGTTGGTTACCTGAAAGAACATGTTAAAATGATTTAATAGAGGTGTTTTTACACTGTTTAGTTGGACTATTCCTATAAATGTGTGTGTGTGTGTGTGTGTGTGTGTGTGTGTGTGTGTGTGTGTGTGTGTGTGTGTGTGTGTGTGTGTGTGTGTGTGTGTGTGTGTGTATTTTGATTGTTTGAAATAAATTTATTGTGCATTTTATAGAGTTGCTCATTACCTAGAGGGAATATGTCTAATTGGTATTTGGAAATGATGATTTCAGATTGTTTTGTTAAGTTGTTTGTTGATTGGAAGGTAAGAAAAATAATAGTTGAATTTGTACCATGTGAAGCATGATTTGCTTGTGGTTTAATCAAAATTTGGATGTTGAATGATTATGGTTTGATTATGTCTTGATCCTTGTGATTAGAGTGAAACATAATTGTTGAAATAGAAATTGGTTGTTCTATTGGTATACATTCATAGTTGTATCTTGATGTAGAACAAATAATAATACATTCTCCGTTGTATTTCCATGCGGTTGTTGATAAAATAAATTGTATATCGTTTCTTATTTTATTAAATAATTGCATCGAAATTGGAGTTAATATTCATGCCAGTTCATTTTGAACTAACAACATATCACTACTCCAGTCTTGCAGGACAATTAGCCATCACGTTCGGATGTGCGAAAATTATGTCTTGTGAAGTTTAATTGTAGCATGGATCTAAATGAGATCCTTGGATTTCAATTTGTAGAGGGATGATATCCTAGAATTTTGACTAAATTTATTGGGAACTTGGACCCATTGTTAATATTCAAACCTCACTATGTGAGAGTTACCATAATAGTTATATATTTTGCCTTAACGGCATATGTAATTTATGATTTTAATAAAGAGATGATTACCTTGTATGAAAGAATATCTCCATATGAGCAAATGATAAATATTAGAAGTGAGAAATCTTACTTATCATAAATTGATATATTAATTTATTTGATATTTGTCAATGTATGAAGCCGATAGTTGGGCAATTATTGTAACAATCAATTGTCTTTAATATTTATATTAAATAAGCTATTTAGTGGCGTAGCTAAATGAAGGAATAATTAAATATACATGTTTAAATATATATTTAATTCGGCCTTTCGGTAAACTTGGTATTAATATGATAAGATTGTAAATCCTGTTGTATAGAGAATGGAAGAGTATCGTTGTAAAAGGTAATTTAAGGTTAAAGAAACCAAGCATCTAGAAAAGAGAAACTAAATGGGAAGATAAATGGATGAAAAGATCCATTAGGCATATTAAGGGATAAGTACATGCGAAATGCTGAAATAGATTCATATCAGTAACGAGTGTACTTATCTCATGATGATCCTAGTTGGCCTTTGGCATATATCTCGATATAAACTCTTGCAAGATAGATTAAATTGGAAATAAAGTAAATACAAACTATAAGATCTAGATAACTGTGAAAGGGATAGTTGTGAGGTGGTGGAAGACTTAAACTCATAAGACTAGTGTGTTGTCTTGAGTTTTGTTGTAACCTGCATGGTGGAAAACTTTGGCCAAAGTAATGCATTGATGGTTGTGCATTGTCTGATCACCTAGTCCTCCAATTAAACTAAAATTTCCAGTAACCTGATCATGGGAAGTTGAACACTAAACATGAGGTAGGCAATGGTCGGATACCGAAATATGAAGTTGGAAAACTAGCTTCATGGTAGACCCAAGGACTTTCACATAGTTCCCATGACCTTAAAAAAATGTTGAGCCGAAATGCTAAGTAAGCATTGTCACTCGAAGTAGTGGCGAAGGGAGATCGTGGAGATCTGGATACACCCTTCTCACCGCATGGATTACACGGATGTTATCAGATAAATCAAAAGAAAAAAATTGATTTAAATAATTTGATTAAATAAATCTGTATGAATGTAGCTGCGTAATCTATTTTTATGTATGTTTAAAAAAATATCCCCATTTTCTAGTTCTAGTAATTTTGAGCATTACATTTTGGTATCAGAGCCAGAGGCTCAAACACTTGGACATTAATGGGACACACGTTCTAATAAAAAGTATCCTCTTTTATAAAAATAGGAAACTTTGGCTAGGCCGGCAACAAGAGCTAATATGGCGAGTGACAGTGGGGTAAATATTGGTGACGTGCTGGATAATACGACTGCTAAGTCAGAAGAAATCCTCAACCTTTTGAATGACACCAAAACCGAGTTATTGCCTTAGAACAACAAGGTCAAGGTGGTGAAGAGAATGAGGATCGTAGGGATGAGAATCAGGGTGATGAGCAATATGATGATCAACCTGAGCACCTGAATGAAAGGGAAAATAAGAAAGCAAGGCTAGCTGCTGAGTTAGCAAGGGACATTAAAAGAATAACTCCACCTAAATTTGATGGTACAACTCTTGGAGATGGCGCTAAAAATTGGCTATCCGAAATGGAAAAGTATTTTGAGATTAGGGACTTTTCAGAGGAGACAAAAGCAATATGGGGAGCCTACCAATTTTCCCGTGAAGCATCTTCCTGGTGGGATAACCGAAAAATGGAACTAGGAATTAATTCTTGTATGATCATGTGGGAGCAGTTTAAGGCCTACTTCCATCAAAGATGGCTACCTCAGCTATACTTTGACCAAAAGATGGCAGAATTCCAAAATCTGACTCAAGGAAAGTACTCAGTTACAAAATATTGGGAACATTTCACTTGATTGCTGAAATATGTTCCTATGTATCAAAGGGATGAGAAGTTTAGAGTGAGAAAATTTATAATGGGATTGAATCCTAGCATTGGTGGTGAAGTAGATGTTCATGGACCTACTTCGATGGAAACAGTATTTGAAAAAGCTATCAAGCAAGAACAAAAGTTGTGAAGTATTTATGCCTCTAAAGAGGAAAATAGAAGGAAATATAATAGTTTTCAAACACCAACTGCAAGTAAACCAACATGGAAAAAGGGAAACAACAAGTTTAGGCCTGTCAATAAAAGAGGAATAGCGGGTAGAATTGTTGTGAATAATAAAAATAATGGGCAACAAGGAACAAGTTTCAACCAGAATAAGATTGAGAGAAAAGGACCTCTGGGTGGATGTTTTAAGTGCGGTGGTGATCATTTTGTTAGGATAAAATATTATTATTATCCTAATTAATTATGCATTGCATATTAATAAATTTATTAGTTATTATAACCATCCTTTTGTTTGTATTTGAATATTATGGGTGTAGTTATATTGTTTTAACAATATATTTGTAATTATTCATTTGTGCTTCCCGGATGTTATTGGAAGCTTATGTAATTTGGAATATGGTTGCACCTGTGTAACTTAGTTTCCTATTTGTATTTGGCTATGCAATATCTATAAATATTGCAGCCCATTCTTTGTAATGTTGGTTGATTCTGATTAATAAAATATTCAAGCTTCCGTTCCTGTTTACATTTGGTACCAGAGTGAATTGAAGCTCTTGGCAAGGTTGGAGAAGGTTACAGAAGAAGGAGAATTCATGGTGAAGAAATTTGCAACAAAAGGAGAGCCAAGATCGCTTGCCTCTGCGCTTCCTAGAACCCCCTGCAAACCCACAACCTACTATTCAGTTCTAGGTGTTTGGAATGCAAATTTGTTTTGCACTGGTGCACCCATCACCAAGCAAAACTTGTTGCAGGTATTGAAAATATATATAAAAATATTTTTTTCCCCATTTGGGGTTTTATCTCTAATATTAGAGATATTTTTAGTCTCTGCTTTCTTTTTATCAGACCTCTACATTTAGAGGTATATTTGGTTATTGCTGTACATATTAGAGGTCACTGGTAAAGATAGTAGTTTGCTAAGAATTGGAGGAGATTCAACACTATTTCCACAGCCAAGCACTAGCTCTTGGACGTGTTGGAAGTGTTGATGCTAACAAATGGTGGATCCCGCAATACAAATACACAACGAGCTACACAAGGGGCAACAACAAACAAGGAACCCTATGTCCTCAACCTACAAACCTACAGTCAAATGGTGCACATGGCATCAACAACAAAATGTTGAAAGCATTCAATATTTTGTGTGAGCTATAGTGGTTAGCAAAGCAAATAAAACAATGGTGAATGGATTTGCATACAAACAGTGACCCTGCTCCATGAAAAATCAACGAAGCTTTGTGTTGATCGGTCTCCTCCCTACACAAAAGCTCCTTCAGGCCACGTTCAGCCTCCACTCTCCTACACAACACCTACAATTAAAAAAAAAAGAAAAACAACGAACAAAGCAAACGGTGGAGATCAATAAGCAGCTAAAGAAAAATACGGTGGATGAATAAAAAAATGCAAGGAGAGAAATAATTTAAAAAACATGGCGCTCAATCACAAACAAAGGCATTTCAAGGAGAAGAAAAGGTTGTAGATCCATTTTTCGTGTAAAAATAAAACCCTAAATCCGCATTTCCACGCATGCAGCCACGTGGGACTTCTGCCAGGTCACTTTTTCAAAGGTAAGTCAAATTCGGCTTTACTTAAATGTAATTTGCTTCATCTCTATGTCAAGCGCTCATAAGAGCCATGTTGGATAGACTGAAGACTTAGAAGTGGGAGGTTTGGGGTTCAAATCCCACCCCGAAATTACATTTTTGAATTTGGCGGATTTTTTTGGTAGAACCGCTAACTTTAGCGAGAAATTTTAAATTTAGTTATAACTAACTAAATTTAGTGGAGAAATCCCTAATTTAGGGTAAATTTTTTTCTCCCATTCAGCCTTTTTTTCATTCCGGGCAACTTTCTCCAAAAGGGGATACCTAAAAGTTACATTTTCAGCTTTTTTTTTTTTGCAATTCTTTGCATTTTGGGTCGTATTGGGCTTAGGAGGCCACTAGGGCCCGTAAAACAAAAAAATTTGTCTGCCATTCAAAATTTTCTAGATTTTTGAATGTAATTTGTATATTGCATTATATTGTACTAATTTGCAGGTTGCCATAGTCAACTGCAAAATTTGTAACTGCTCTAAAACTGGCAGAATTGTAATACAAAACAATATAAAATTGGTTCTGTAACACTCACGAGGTCCTAGATCTCATTTGCAGCGTTTGGTATATACGGTGCCTCTGGAAAGCACTTACGGGTAAAGTCATCTAGACTACTACTACACTTAATGCCTAATATAGCTACAACAATGTCGTCTGAGCATCGACCCTTTAAATCAACTAGGGAGTAATAAGGTCACATTGCACACACTATGAACCATCCCATCCGTTTATGATGATTTCACGACATAAATCCAGACTGAGAAATTATCCAAGTATATAGCAAAGTTATTGCGCATGCGTATGAGGATATTTCTTTGAGCCAATGTCGATAATCACATAGACCTCATCAGTACTGTCTTGGTACCACATATTGAATTCTTTCATGTACGTTAACGCCTCTTTCACGTACCACCGGGTATATAGAAAGGGAGAGCTTCTTCCACATACCACCGAGTATATCAGAAGGGTGTGTATATAGAAAGGTTCGGTATATCGGACTGATGATATATTGATTGGGAGACCTAATACCTAGAGTGATAAGAGCCAAACCCTATCAGTGATCTCGTAAAATGGGCACCAATGCCCCAAATTTTTCTTCCGATTCACAATTGCTCGGAGGAAACAACTATACTATGCATGGAAGACTAAAATCAAGACACAACTTGAGTTTGAAGAAATTTGGCCTGCTCTGAATGGTACTCTGACTAGATCAGCAACTGATACAACACAACAATGGTAGTTTGATAAAGCAGTTTAAAGGCCAAACTCATCATCTTGTTTGGAGTGTCTGATGATGTGCAACCCCACATTCGAGATGCCAAAACAATGAAATAAGCGTGGGATAAATTGAGCACAATATACAAGGCCAAGAACAAGAATGTTATACTGAATTTACAGAGTCAGTTACACACACTAAAGTTCAAACAGAATGAAAAAATTGAAGCTTTCTTAAGAAGAGTTGTAGAATTGAGGGCTTCACTTCTAGCCCAGGAGAACCAGTCATAGATGATGCTCTCATTCCCATTTTTCTGAGAGCACTCCCCTCTTCTTACCACATTTTTTCACAACACTAAACATGTCAGATACGACAGTTGGTTTTGACAAACTGGTAAACCTACTGCAACAAGAGGAAGTAATGCACAATAAGGATGATGAAGAGGAGCAGGCACTATCTTCACATCAAAAATGGAAAGGAAAAGGTAAAGGAAAACCTAATTCCTATCAAAAGTCCCAAAATCAAAATTAGTATCAAGGGGACAGACAACAAAAGAAGCAATGTCCTATCTGTAAAAGAGGACATAACCTACAAGATTGTTAGTATAATACTTACAAGAAAGGTTCATCCAGCAACTCTGGACCTTAACAACAACAATCTTACAAGGGAAATTCTAACAAAATCACGGGCAGAAAAAGGGGAACTGGAAAAGAAGACCCCACTAGCAAGGTAATATTGCTGAGCAACAAGAACAATCAGACAATGAAGACTACTTATTCACTACTCGATCAAGTGAACCATCCAAGTCATCTAGTGATGTTTGGTATGTTGATTCGGGAGCCACTTGACACACAATTAGCCACAATTGGTTTATTTCAATGAGGGACACACCATTGAAAAATCATGTTTCATTGGGAGATGATTCTTCATATACAGTTTAGGGGATTGGGAACATTTCTCTACCCCTTGGTTCACGCAAATGTAGACTATCAGATGTCCTATATGTCCCTGGGTTGACAAAGAATCTTCTTTCAGTTAGTCAACTCCTAGATCACAACCTAAAAATTGACTTTGATAGTCAATTCGGCAAGAAAACGTGTTTGATTCGAGATAAATCAAGAGGCTCAAAAATAATTGCAAAAGCCTCCAATGTGGGATGCATGTTCCAACTTGATTTTGTTCATAGAGATAATCAAGCACTTGTGGCTAAGAACTCCACCTCAACACAGTTGTGGCATAGAAGATTTGGTCATGTAAGTTTCAAATATCTCAAAACACTTTGCCAATGTAATATGGTACATGGGCTACCATCTCTTCAGAAGGATACAGACAAATGTCCTCATTGCCTAGTAGGAAAAAAACATAGAGCTTCATTCCAGAGGAGTACATTTCGAGCTCATGGTAAACTTGACTTGGTTCATACCGATCTTTGCGGTCTGATGCAGCCAAGTCATTCTGGGTTCCAGTACTTCATGCTTTGTGTTGACGACTATTTGAGAAAAATGTGGATTTTTGTCTTCGCAAAAAAAGTGAAGCATTTGAAACCTTCAAAATTTCAAAGTAGTATTTGAGAAAGAAACTAGTCATCACATCGAACTCTCCACTCGGATCGAGGGGGAATTCACCAAAGATGAGTTCAAAGACTACCTACAAACTCACGGGATTTGTCAACAAATGCCTCCTCCACACACACCGCAAAGAAAAATGGTGTTGTGGAGAGAAGAAATCATACTATCATGGAAATGGTGTGATGCATGATCGATGATTCCGGACTTGTAAAGACATTCTAGGAAGAAGTATCAAAGACAATCTGTATATTTGTTGAACAGAGCACCCACAACTGCTCTTGATGGAATAAAACCACATAAGCATGGTCAAAAAGGAAACCATCCATTGCACACACTCGAGTATTCGGGTGCAAAGAAATCATGCACATACCCAAATAGAACAAAAATAAATTGGACATGAAGTCACATAAACTTGTCTTCATTGGGTACAGTGAAGAGAATCTTGGGTATATATTGATGGATCCTAAGACTAGAAAAGTATACACCAAAAGCAGAAATGTTGAGTTTTTCAAGAAGAATTAAGCAGAGACTCCTCCAGACTCACAAGATGTAGATTTTTCACCTGTTGTAAAAATTAAAGCTGATGTTCCCTCAGAAGATGAAAGTGATGATGGGGATGATGGTGTTGATTAGATAGAACCACAACCCATGGGAATAGTATAACGTATGCCTAAATGGTGTACAAGTACATTATGAGATGCAAGAATGGATGCTCCACCGGATACATCCACCCCTAGGACCACGGACTCGCAGTAAAGCAAGAGAAGAAGTTAACTTTGCTTTGATGAGTAGAGTTATTAAATCAGATGAGCCCTCTACATTCCAGGAAGCCATACAGTCAAAATCTTGGAAAGATGCCATGGATTCTGAATATCAATCAGTGATGAAGAATAACACTTGGCACCTTGTTGATCTTCCACTAGGGAAGAAACCCATTGATGCAGATGGATATTCAAAACAAAGTACAAAATAGATGGGACAATGGACAAGTATAAAGTGAGACTTGTAGCAAAGGGGTACGCACAAAAAGAAGGCATTGACTATGAGGAGTCATTTGCTCCCACAGCTAAGATCCAAACAATCATGATGATATTTGCTTTAGTTGCACATTTGGATGGAAAGTCCACCAAATGGACGTAAAAAGTGCCTTCCTAAATGGAGATTTACAAGAAGAAGTCTACATGACTCAACCTGAGGGATATGTAGTACCTAGTCAAGAAGCAAAGGTATGTAGACTCAGGAAATCTCTTTATGGCCTCAAACAGGCACTGAGCATGGTACATCAAGATTGATGAGCATCTCGTACAACATGGATTTGTTAGAAATCCATACAATCCCAATCTCTACCTAAAAAAGCAAGGGGGAGATGGTGATTTTTGTTGTCTATGTCGACGATCTAGTCATCACTGTAGTTCAGTGAAGATGATCGATGCAACGAAGAAAGATCTTAATTGATCGTTCAACATGACCGATCTCGGGCTGATGCATTATTGTCTTGGATTGGAAGTATGGCAGAAAGAGAATCACATTTTGTTTCTCAAATGAAATATACCAAGACTACACTCGAGAATTTTAGGATGATGGATTGCACACCAATTGCTACACCTATAGAGAATAGATTGCAGTTATCTCGTTCAGATCCATCTCCTGAGGTAAGTGCCACTCTCTATCGGCAGCTGATTGGGAGTCTCATTTACCTGACCTACACTAGACCAGATATCAGCTTTGCAGTGAGCTATCTATCCAGGTTCATGTAGGAACCCAAAGTTTGTCATTGAAAGCAACAAGGCACATTTTGAGATATCTCAAAGGATCAGTGGATCTTGGTCTAGAATACAAGAAGAATGACAACTTCTTCTTGATTGGATATTCGGATTCAGATCATGCAGGTAACATTAATGATAGAAAATCTACTTCTAGATTTGTATTCTTTATGGGATCTGGACCAATATCATGGGAAGTAAGAAACAACACTTTGTTTCTCACTCTTCCACAGAAGCTTGAGTATCGTTCTACAGGAGAAGCTATCTGTGAAGTGATTTGGCTACGTCACATACTAGAAGGACTTGGAATACCACAGGACAAACCAACCACCATGTATGTTGACAATGAAGGTGTTCTCAAACTTGTTCGCAATCCAATGTTTCATGAGAGAACAAATCACATTGAGGTACATGTTCATTTCATACGTGAGCATATATTGAAGCACAACATCTAGCTTCAATTTTGTCCAATCATGTTGAACAACAAGCGATATTTTCACAAAGTCACTTGCATGTGACAATTTTGAGTTGTTCAGAGAGTTCCTCTCCTCATTTCTTCAGACAATGCACAATTAAGGGGGGGAATGTTAGGATAAAATATTATTATTATCCTAATTAATTATGCATTGCATATTAATAAATTTATTAGTTATTGTTTTATGGTTATATTTAATTATAACCATCCTTTTGTTTGTATTTGAATATTACGGGAGTATTATATTGTTTTAATAGTATATTTGTAATTATTCATTTGTGCTTCTCGATGTTATTGGAAGCTTATGTAATTTGGAATATGGTTGCACCTGTGCAACTTAGTTTCCTATTTGTATTTGTCTATGCAATATCTATAAATATTGCAGCCCATTCTTTGTAATGTTGGTTGATTCTAATTAATAAAATCTTCAGGATTCTGTCCCTGTTTACACATTTTGCTAACAACTATCCGCAAAGAGGACAATGGAATAACCAGCAGAAGGGATCTACTGCAGTAAATAAAGAGGGGCAACAACATAAGATTTATGCTGCAGTCCATAATAATCAAGCAGAAAAGTAAGCAACTCCCATTGAAACCTCAGGTAAGATTTTTGGAGAACTTGTTTCTATTTTATTTGATTCCGGTTCAACCGAATGTTTTGTTTCATCGAAAATAGATGATAAACTCAAAATAAGAGCTAGGTACATGGAACACACTTAGACTGTACAATATGGAAATAATGTTATATATAGAGTGAAGCATTGTTTATTTGAGGCACCACTAGAATTACCTAAGTTCACAACAAGATTAAACTTGTATGTGGCACCTCTTGGATCCTATGATGTTGTCATAGGTATAAATTGGTTAAGTCAACATAATGCAACCTTGGATTGCTTAGGAAAATGTGTAACCTTTGCGATGATCAATAGAAAACAAGTGTTCAAGGTGTTAAAAGAGAGTTTGTCACTAGGAAAATTTCTGCCATGCAATTGAAAAAGGCAAAGCAAAAGGGCTGTCATCTATATGTTGTAAAAATATCAAATTCGGGACAGGAAATTGAGCCTAAAATTGAAGCATTTCCCATCCTAAGGGAATTTAGAGATGTGTTTCCAAATGAGTTACCTGGACTTCCACCTAAGCATGAATTTGACTTCATAATAGAGGTCAAACCAGCAATGGAACCAATTTCCAAGGCACCGTATAGAATGACAACAACCAAATTAGTTGAATTGAAAGCTCAGTTACATGAGTTGTTGTCCTTGGGTCTGATTAGACCAAGTATATCACCATGGGGTGCATCGGTTATCTTCGTGAAAAAGAAGGATGGGACCCTCAGACTTTGTATTGATTACCGAATGCTTAACAAGGTAATAATGAAGAATCGCACCATGCCCAAAATTGCTGATCTATTTGATCAAATGGGGGCAAAAAAGTGTTTTCTAAGATTGATATTAGATCATGTTATCATCAACTACGAATCAAGGATAAAGATATCCATAAAACTACTTTTAGAACAAGGTATGGGCATTACAAATTTACGCTTTGCCCTTTGACTAACAAATGCACCTGCCACTTTCATGAACTTGATGAAAAATGTGTTTAGGGAATACTTAGACCAATTTTTACTTATCTTTCTCGATGATATATTAATATACTCCAAGAATGAGGAAGAACATGATGAACATTTAAGGATTGTGTTGGGAATTCTCAGAAAACATAAATTATATGGAAAATTATCTAAGTGTGCTTTCTATCAATACGAAGTACAATACTTAGGCCACATAATAAATAAAGAGGGAATCTCGGTGGACCCTTCAAATATTAGTGCCATCATGGAATGGCTAGCACCAAAGGATGTGCATGAAGTGAGAAGTTTTATGGGTCTAGCAGGCTACTATCGAAAGTTCGTAAAGGACTTTTCTAAGTTAGTGGGACCTATCACTTCTTTGCAAAAGAAGGGTAAGAAATTCATTTGGGACATCAAGTGTGAAGAAGCCTTTAATGAGTTAAAAGGTAGACTCACAAGTGCTTTGGTGTTGAAGATTCTAGATCCAAACGAGAATTTCTTAGTGGTAACCAATGCTTCAGGGGAAGGTTTGGGCAGAGTACTACTACAAGATGGGCATGTGGTAGCTTTTGAAAGTAGGAAGTTGAGGGTGCATGAAATAAATTATGCACCACATGAGCTTGAGCTTGCTTCGATTGTTCATGCGCTCCAGCTTATGGATGCACTATTTTCTTGGAAAACTTTCGAACTCAAAAAAAAATCATCTTGGGTTGAAATACATCTTTACATGACAAACCAATCTAAATGCAAAGTAGCGAAGATGGCTGAGTTCTAAGAAAATTATGACTTTGATATAAATTACATTAAAGGAAAAGAGAATATGGTGGTTGATGCCTTAAGTCACAGAAAAGTATGTTGCTGCTATAATTACATTAAGAACCCAGTTCAAAGATGAAGTCAAAAATGAGTTAACAAATGACCCCTACTACAATCATGTTAAAACAACTTTAGAAAAAGATCCGAGGGAAAAAAGGTATGATGGTTTAAAGCTAGAAACAAATGGGATTCTGCATTATAACAATAGAATATATATACCAGAGGGTAAAGAACTCAGAAGTAAAGTCATGAGATAATTTCATGATGTTCCCTATTCGGGACATCCAAGAGTAACAAAAATGATGGTAGACATCAAAAAGCAATACTTCTGGAAAAAGATGAAAAGTGATGTGATTCTTTATGTCTCATAATGCCTGGAATGTCAGCAAGTAAAGGCTAAACATTCACATCCAGCAGGATTATTATATCCTCACAATGTGCCAGAATATAAGTGGTAAGTTATAAGTATGGATTTTGTCCAAGGTCTACCTATGTCCCAAAATAAACATGATGTTATACTTGTAGTTGTAGACAAGTTAACTAAAGTGGCACATTTTATAGCAAGTAATTTAAAGGATAATTCACCCATACAGCAAAAAGGTTTGTGCAGGAAGTTTTCTGATTACATGGAGTTCAAGAAATAATAATTTCAGACAGAGGACTCAAGGATAACTTCCAGATTTTGGCAGACTTTGTATGTTTCCTTAGGGAAAAAAATGAACATAAGTTCTACCTACCATCCTGAAACTAATGGTCAAATTGAAAGAGTAAATCAAGTGCTAGAAGATTTACTAAGAATGTATTGCATGGATCAACAATACAAATGGGAAGAGTATCTTCCCTTGGTTGAATTTTCCTATAATAACACCTACCATTCTTCCATTCAGATGGCTCCTTTTGAGGCCTTATATGGTCGTAGGTGTAGAACACCAATAAGTTGGGATAATCCTGAAGATAGAGTACTAATTGGACCTGAAATGTTGTCGAGAAATGGAAAAATAGGTTAAATTAATCCAAGAAAGATTGAAAGAGGCCGTAAATAGACAGAAAAGTTATGCATATTTAAAAAGAATTGATAGAAAATTTAACGTGGGAGATAAA
Organism: Taxus wallichiana var. yunnanensis; assembly: GCA_018340775.1. NCBI lineage: Eukaryota > Viridiplantae > Streptophyta > Pinopsida > Cupressales > Taxaceae > Taxus > Taxus wallichiana. Next base: position 629,680,324 of record CM031243.1, on the reverse strand, counting down.
TTTTTCTTAGGGTCAAACCTAAAAAGAGTTCCATTTCATTTGGCAGGTCAACCAAACTATCTCCTAGGTTTGTAGGACCATTTGAAGTCCTAGAGGTCGTTGGACCAGTAGCCTACAAGCTAGCACTGCCTCCCACTCTATCCAGGATGCACAATGTATTTCATGTATCCTTGCTTAAGAAATATGTACCTAATTTAACACATGTACTTAATTGGGATTCATTGCAGGTTCTAGATCCAGGGGTAATCGTGGTTGAGCCTATAAGGATACTAGAAACCCACAAGTTGCACTTGAAAACCATGAGGTTTCACAATGTAAGGTCCAGTGGGACCAATACTCTAAGAAAGTGCCACTTGGGAAAATCTGGAAGATATCTAGACTACTTTTCCACATCTGTTTGACTAATTTTAAAGAATATATTTTTGTTATAGTGCTAAATTTAGTTTTTCTGTAAAGAGGTAGATAAGTAAATCCTGTAGATAAGCTTACAACTGAATATTGGAACTAAGGTACTTTTTGATGAATAGTTACTATTGAAGATTTTGTAATGAACCTAGAAAATATGTCATTTAAGCAGTAATGTGTTATGTCTACAGATTATGTGACTGATTTTCTAGATATATAAGGGATGTTGTGACCTTTATGATTCAGCTGAAATGATATTGATACAAATTTTAAACTAATTTGAAATATATTAATGCCACAAATGAATGATGGGTTTAGTTTTTCTATTTATCCTAAAATCATCGAGATGATGATTATTCTAAGGGGTGGAGTATGTAACATCCCAAATTTCTTGTAAGTTAAATTAACTATGGTTAAGTCTAAACAGGATTAGACGAGATCATCATTAGGTATAAAATTCATTTGACTCGTCAGCTTTTGCTGCGGGGCATGGCATTCATGGAACAAATAACCCCGCAGGGCCGCACCCACCTTGATGATCCTTCCTAAAACATGATTAGGCCTTAATCATAGCTTTACGAGAATATTTGAATTATTATTATTTACGGACTTGGTGATTTTTTCATTTGTTTGAATATTTTATATGGAACATGGGAATTCAAATAATTATTACGATAACATATTGTTGGCAATATGTGGACTTATATTATGATGATTAATTTTACCATTAAAGTTAGGTATCAATTAAAATTAAAATTAAAAAAATACATTTTTAATTTGTGAAATTATATATTTAAATCCTAAAAGGATTTGGCATGTAAATCAAAAGTTAAAAAGTATAATAATAATAATATTTTAATATTTAAAATCTGAGAGTTTTAAAAAGGACACGCCTTCATCTGACACCAAGTATGTGGCATCACGGCATGCATTGACACATGAAGCAACACTTGGAAGCCCGAAAATTCTCCATTATAGTATAGTTTCTTCATTATGATTTCTTTTTTTCTCCTTTGTCTGCTTTCATTTTTCTCTTCTGGAATACCTGCGTGAGTTTTGGAGGAAAGAAGGATTCAACTTGGTGGAGTGGAAAGAGTAAGAGGTTGCTGATTCTGGGTTTACTTCAGGCATGAATATCTTCTCCTTTCTCTGCAACATTATTTGTAAATAATGAGGAAATATACATTCTATTTTAAATGGCAATTAAATGAATTTGTGGACAACTTCTGATTTAATTGCTTGGAAATGAAATCTAAAAAGGAAATTGATGGATTCTGTATTCTCCTAAGTTTCCTTTGTGTGGTTTTAGCTAAATCTAGAAAAAAACGCAGATGGGTGTTCCTAATCAATTTCTATTTTATTTAATTTTCTATTTAAATTTGATTTCTGGAAACCCAAATCGATTTCTACCTCTTGGTTTTATTACAGTCAACAATAAGTTATTTGTATGAGAAAAGTGATTTCTGGGTAGTGTGAAAAATGTTTTTACTAGGTATTTCATCATTTTGCCTGATATATTTGCTTTTGGATTTCAATAATTTCTAAACAGAAAAGAAATTAATGCTGGAATGAACTGATTTGGATATGTATAAGTTGATTTTCCTATAGGTATAGTTTTATTACCTGATTGAAAAAAATTAGTGTTAACAGTCTATGTAAGATGACTTAGTTTTTCTCAAAGGATTTCATTATTGGAAGTGTTAGAAACTTATGGTTGTTATTCTATGCAAATAGACTTCAAAATTATGATCCGTGGTATGTGGGTCAATTTGTTTTGTTGATCCTTGTCGGATTAGACACTGAAAGAACATGTTAAAATGATTTAATAGAGGTGTTTTTACATAATGTTTAGTTACAAGTGAGCATGGGAATCTCTATAAATAAATAAATAATTTTGATAAATATATATATATATATATATATATATATATATATATATATATATATATATATATGAGAGCTAATCGGGTAATCTTAAATGCTTAATATGTAATAACGGAATCTACGAATCTAAGGTGAAAAGGCTCTCCTAACATGGATTGGTGTGATGGCTCATTCGAGATATAATGGCTGTTCAAAGGCTCCAATCGATGTCGAGCTCTGCCGAGATCCTATTTTTGGTTGTTGGATACGTGGGAAGTGACCCGTGGAGCTTCATATATATCTCCATAAAAGGTCATGAAAGTAGTGGTGGGTCGTTTTAGTGGATTTTGTGGTTAGTTATGGGTGGTTTTCTAGTCAAGCCCAAAAATATATGGATTGATTGGCTTCTATGTTTAATATGGAAAATCGTGCTATAATATCTCGGCAGAGGGTGAAGATCTAAACACCAAAGACTTCGCAAGTCGGGTGTCAATACTTGACTAATTTGTAGGCCCATTGGGTTGTGGGACTTGGGGATCACAACCGTGAGTACATGGTTGTTGAGGACCTGTTATGGTCATGTGAAGAATCAATCCCTTCTTCTGACTATCTAGTAATCATATGCCTTTTCAGCTTCTACGTTTAGAACTAGAAGTTGTATGATTTTCTGGAGTACCTAACAGGTGTTCTGGCAACTTGGATACGTAAGCTAGTGTCTATATCAACGAGGAGGTCTCCTGCATTAGGCTACAGAACCAAAGGATCACAACCAAATGTTTGTTCTCGTTCGAACCCTTGCACGGTCATTTAGGTGTTTTATCAAGGCAATCTATAATTTGGATGGTTTGACTAGAATGTGTAAGCTTTTTCATCTTCATATTTAATCCTCTTAGTTGCTCACTAATTGCTTGTAAGTTTGTTGTGGCTCGAAAGACCTATATCCTAAGGTCCTGATCTATATCAGCTAAAGTCGTGGGTAAATTTGGTTGAGGTACTATAGGTTCAAATATATATTCTCTAGGCTCTCTAGGTCTTGTGATTGTCATACAAAGATGATTCAACCTCTAACTAACATTAAATAAACTGATTACAAAAGAGGTATTTACACTATGCAAGCATCCTGCTATTTTTGTATTTTTCAATGACGTATTTCAATGAAATTGAAGAGCAGCTACTCTAGTATATTTATAAAATGGACAACTAATCTAGAAACAAAATGAAAACAAACAAAGTAGCCTGGTATGGCTATTTGCCTGTGCAATTGTGATATTATACTAAATATCTAACTAAATATATTAAATTGAAAGACTCTCGATTCTACCTCAGAAGTGAGGAATGAATCACAGTTTCTCAGAAACTATCAATCCCCATAGCTTCCCTAGCATATCGAGAACAAGCTTTTGACTGAAATAAAATAATTCACTTACTCTATTTGATATGTTATAACTAGAACTTTGATAGCTCAAACCTGGCATTTACAGAATAGTGGTAAATCCAGTTGTGTGTGATTTCATCCCCTTAGTGTGATCTCCTCATTCCTTCGTGTCCTCGTGAATCCATAAAGTGTGTATATGATAGTATCAACGAGAAGATAGGAATCGAACAATGGCATCTTTGGATATAGAACGAATATAATGCGAGTAGGAGAGGGATAGCGCAAGTGAACAAAGCTTGACTATGCAATTCCTAAAGGGATTTATCATGGGGAATACAACACAATTGTACCGAGATTTTCAAAGTTATCCTTGTGACAAAAAAACCTACAACTTTAATGGATTCTAGTCTAGAAATGAAGCTATTCTATGTTTTAAACTGACTGTATGTAGCAACAATGAAACAAGAAGATGATATGACCTCCAAAGTGCCAACAATGGAAGCAAAACCTGAAACTAACAAAATTCTAAGCAAGAAATTGAAAAACTGAACAAGAGAATTGAGAGGATGAGGGGCCATTTGCTTGAAAACAAGCTGGCTATTTATAACCAATGCATTTACCAGAGGGTAACTCCCATTAGAACTCTTTTACTATAAACAAAGGAAAAACACTATTCTAAGGAGCAAAAAACATTAATGCAAGCCAAAGTGGTTGAAGAAAGTGTGTGAAATCCAAGATTTACATTTAACGCGATCGTCGAAGGATCTAGAAAATGCGTGACAGACCACCTTGTGTAGGGTGGAGGTTATGGGACCACCGCCCTATCCTGGGGGCGGTCACGGGTCCACCGCCTGCCTGTCGGGCGGCGGTTTCAAATCCACTAAAGACAAAATGCAAGAAGAAAGGGGAAAAAGGGACAAAACAAAGCATGTGGAGGCTAAGCGGGGCATGCGGGATACAAGTGTATACTTGGCGATCTTTTCTAGATTCCAAACACCTTGCAAGGAGACCCGTATCATCATTGGGGCATGTGTATCATCGTTTGGTCATGCAATACCTTACAATTTTAGGTACGTACAATTACCATGCGGTTGTTGATAAAATAACTTGTATATCATTTCTTATTTTATTAAATAATTGCATCAGAAATTGGAGTTAATATTCATGCCAGTTCATTTTGAACTGACAACATATCACTACTCCAGTCTTGCAGGACAATTAGCCATCACGTTCGGATGTGTGGAAACTTATGTCTTGTGAAGTTTAATCGTAGCATGGATCTAAATGAGATCCTTGGATTTCAATTTGTAGAGGGATGATATCCTAGAATTTTGACTAAATTTATTGGGATCTTGGACCCATTGTTAATATTCAAACCTCACTATGTGAGAGTTACCATAATAGTTATATATTTCACCTTAACGACATATGTAATTTATGATTTTAATAAAGAGATGATTACCTTGTATGAAAGAATATCTCCATATGAGCAAATGATAAATATTAGAAGTGAGAAATCTTACTTATCATAAATTGATATATTAATTTATTTGATATTTGTCAATGTATGAAGCCGATAGTTGGGCAATTATTGTAACAATCAATTGTCTTTAATTTCTATATTAAATAAGCTATTTAGTGGCATAGCTAAATGAAGGAATAATTAAATATACATGTTTTAATATATATTTAATTTGGCCTTTCGGTAAACTTGGTATTAATATGATAAGATTGTAAATCTTGTTGTATAGAGAATGGAAGAGTATCGTTGTAAAAGGTAATTTAAGGTTAAAGAAACCAAGCATTTGGAAAAGAGAAACTAAATGGGAAGATAAATGGATGAAAAGATCCATTAGGCATATTAAGGGATAAGTACATGCGAAATGCTGAAATAGATTCATATTAGCATAACGAGTGTACTTATCTCATGATGATCCTAGTTGGCCTTTGGCATATATCTTGATATAAACTCTTACAAGATAGGTTAAATTGGAAATAAAGTAAATACAAACTATAAGATCTAGATAACTGTGAAAGGGATAGTTGTGAGGTGGCGAAGACTTAAACTCATAAGACTAGTGTGTTGTCTTGATTTTTATTGTAACCTGCACGGTGGAAAACTTTGGCCAAAGTAATGCATTGATGGTTGTGCATTGTCTGATCACCTAGTCCTCCAATTAAACTAAAATTGCCAATAACTTGATCATGGGAAGTTGAACACTGAACATGAGGTAGGCAATGGTCGGATACCAAAATACGAAGTTGGAAAACTAACTTCATGGTAGACCCAAGGACTTTCGCATAGTTCCCATGAATTTTAAAAAATGTTGAGCCGAAATGCTAAGTAAGCATTGTCACTCAAAGTAGTGGCGATGGGAGATTGTGGAGATCTGGATACACCCTTCTCAGCCACACATGGCTTACACGAATGTTATCAGATATATCAAAAGAAAAATTTGATTTAAAGAATTTGATTAAATAAATCAGTATGAATGTAGCCGCATAATCTAATTTTATGTATGTTTATAAAAATATCCCCATTTTCTAGTTCTAGTAATTTTGAGCATTACAATGACACCCTTAGAATAGTTCTTAAGTTCCTCTCGGTTCCCCACAAACTAGTTTTCTCCACTTTAAAACCTTTTAATTGGTATATCTAGACTTTAATGACACCCTTGGAACCATTCCATTGTTCCTTCGCTACCCTATGACTCCACCAAAGCCAATCCAAACACAAATTAGACATGTTAGTTCCATAAAAACACACTGAATTGTTTCCTTATTCCCTTTGTTCTCGAATCGGTGGATTACCAAACAAAAATCATGAACAAGGCCCATAAACGTCCAAGGAATTTCTTTTTAGCTGATTTCATCGATCAATATGCAAATTTAGAGCATGTAGAGGCTAAAAGGGGTCAATAATGCAAGGTGTTTCACCTTTTCTTAGATTGTTTCTTTGAAGTGTTGAGGAAACAGATACGGTAACGGGGTAGGAGGAATACTTGTTCAAATATCGGTTGATGGGTTGTTGCGCGCGTATGACTTCCAATCCACAAACTGACTATGAGAGCTTCCTTTTGGCTAGGAGGAACTACCCGTAATGAAAACAAGACCACCGTAAGGAATTAAACAATATGGGCAAAGAACTCGCCTAGTGTGAGCTAGATCTAGGAAGTATGATACTTCCTAGATGGTGTCACCTTTCATTTTAAAAAAATAATGCTGTAAACAAAATAGATCCTATTGTTGTTTTAAAATGATTTAGGTATCTCACTTAAAACACAATAAGAAAATAGATCTAATCTTACAAAGGCTATGCTAGAATACAATCCACAGTCAAATGGTTTGTTCTGGGGTTTTAGGTTTGATAAAGGTCTCAGGTAGGTCACAAGTAAATGAGGGTGACATAAAATTAGGTGGGTAGGTCTCTGTTTAAGGTTGTGTGGGAAAACACAGAGACCGGTGTTGGTCGAGGGTGACAGAGATAGCGGTTAGGTATAATCGGCACCAAGCATTCTTGTGAGATCTAGGAATGTCACAAAATAGGGTTTTGGTCTCCTTTGTGATTACACAAAGGATTTTGGTTAGTCGGGATGAGGTATTGGGTGAATGGAATAGGCTTTTGTGAGGTTTTAATGAGTCTATGGAGGTGAAAATGTTGGAGAAGGTCAATAGGGAGCAAGATAAACAATGGGTGATAAAATAATGATGAAATGAAATAAACCAGAGAAGTATGACGTTATACTTACTTGGATTTCATTCTTGAAGGTTTGTGTGTGAAGGATGGAGGTGCTGATGATGGGTTTGAAGGCTGTAAGTGATCACCAACTGAAGAAAAGCTTCTACATGGGCTGCATGCACACTCCTCTTTGCTTGGATAGATCAAATCATGGTTGGGATGGCATGTAGGAGAAGATGCTCAATCTCCTTCCTTGGATGTGAGTTTTCGCTAGAATTGGCTCTCTGAAGATGCGTTATCTCTTTGAGATGTGTTCTTGCTTGTCAAATTTCTTGCTTCCAACTTCCAAGTTCCAACTTCCAACCTTGAGAATAAGGTTGTTTTGGGTTAAAAGGGGTAACCGACGGTGGTCCGGCTTAACCGACAACGGTTAGGGGTAACCGACGTCGGTCAAGGCGGGATTTCCTAGGTTTACTAAACTTAGGGAGATCCTCCTAATTTCCTTGGATCCCATGTCATTATCCCATGGATTAGACTCGAAACTTCTTGTGAGCATGCGAGAATGTGGCTAGAGGGAATGTAGGCATTGATTTTTAGGGTTTGGGTAAGTCTTAGTTAGTTATGGGAACTTGCTAAGAATAGGTCTTAGGTTGAGTTGGCTTGGTGAGGTGTCTAAGTGAACTATATGTGTAGATATTATTTAACTATGATATTTAAATAATAAATACAGTGATAATAATGCATTAATTTAATTAAATTAATATTAGTATTAGTGAAGGGGATCATGGCTAGGTAAATGTAAAAAAGGTTCTTATATGCTTTGAGGATGAAAGGGGAGTGTGACCTAATTTTAGTGTCTACATTTTTCCCCTTTTTGTTGCGTAGCTTGTATTAGGAAGTGATGCTAACACAAATAAGATGTGGTTGCCCCATGCGAGGGTGAAGGTGATCCCCCTCAAACCAGGAACTAATGAGGCAACATGTTGAAGTGGTGAGTGGTTTGATAAAAGGTAAATGTGAAGAAAAGGAAAATGGGACAGGAAAAAGGGGTGAAAGGTCTACTCGGGTGATCTAGGTAATGGGTCAGGGTCAAAGGTAGCAGCAGTCAAATACACGCACACGTATAAACTGCAGCACGCTACCGGGTTGAAGAACAAGCAAACTCTACATTGTCTAAGGTTGATAGGTTTATCCAAACAAGGTTGAAGTGAATCCAGTATCCAAGGTATAGGATAAGGTTATGAAACATAACGTAGGTTAGGTGTAGGAATGTTTAGGTATGTTCCAGTACACCAAAGGTAGGGTCAGGATAAACGATCATGACAATAGGCTAGGTAAGGTCATTAAGTCAATCAACACAGGTAATAGTGCCACAAGGTATAGTGAACACATGAGGTCAAAGGTCACTAGCGATGGTCCAGTCCAAATATCTAGGTCACGGCACGGTAAGGCCGAGGTAAGGGTAAAATAATGAGTCCCCAAAGGAGGAAAAATGGAGGTAGGAAGTGATGAGGTTAGGAAAGGTAAGGTAATGGGTTGGGTAAAGGTATGGGGTAAAGAGCAAGGTAGAGGGTGGGGTAAAATGGCAAAGTAAGGGCAATGTGTAGGTAAGGGTGACCAATGGCGGTCATGGATAACCGACATCGGTATAGGAAAACCGGTGATGGTTAGGTAGGGCACGAGACCAATGCCGGTTTAGGGGAACCGACGTCGGTTAGGTCGGGTTTGGTATAAAAAAAATCCACATTTTTATTATTCATTTGTGAATTACAAAGTGAAGAAAGTACAAAAAGAGAGAAAAGTGAGAAAAGCATCCGAGGTTTTAGGACAGTGAGCTGGCAGTGTGAGTTGATGGTGGTTGGGTTGGTGAGTAGCGGGTCCATGAGATCTTCGCAAGGGCAGGTTTCTAAGTTGATTCTAGAGCATTGTGGGACTTGTGAAAATGAGAGAGGAATCTCCAGATTAGAGGTGGTTCCTCAAACTCCTCTTGATTTATATCTATATTTTGCACAACTACGAGAGTTCTAATCCTAATTCTACCCTAGATTGCGAGGAGACAGGGATAAAAATGCAAAAATGAAACTAAACTAAAGATGGTGATGCACCAAAAGGAGTGGTGAAACATTTCTTGCCATATAAATAGACACAAATTCATGAAATGCAACAAGGAAAACATACACAAGCTGATAGATGTAATTAGAGGTCTTGAAATGAAGTAAAACAATACAAACAGAGGATTAAAGCATTCACGAGTTTGCCTTTATCAATTTCATGAAAAAATCTCTTGCATTCCACCATCGAAAGAGGTATAAACCTATTACAAACTATGAAAAAGGTCTGATTCTTACAACTATCACTTGCTTTGGAGGTGAAAGAAGAAGTTTTCAATGCCAAAGTGTTCACCCTCGAGAAATGAGCCAAATCTGGCTTTTACAGTGCATGGGTCGAGCCCAGGAGAGAGAAAATGTAAAAAACATGGGAGCCCATTCCTCATTGATGGAAAATGCATTAAAACAGCATGGAGGACCTTACAAACCCATACCCTATCATTTTTGACCATGTTGGAGAAGAATGCGACCCATTTTGTATTAAATTTGGTTGTTGAAATGTCATTTCTGGCCATGGACACGTACCAGAACCGTTTTTGAATTTTCTCTCTCCAAACTAAACCAAAATTAGAAATTGACCATGGAATCATGTAGATAATTTTAACATCTTTCCAATGATATAAAGAACATGAAAATCTGAGCTCTGGATCAAAATATATGATCGTTTGAAGATTTAGGGCAAAAACGGCCCAAAAACGGATCGGCGGGAAAAATTTCAAATTTTACCTCTTTTTTGTCTTTGGAAAAATTTTCAAAAATTCCCCACGCTCCGCTGGTCGGATGCCACGTGGCAAGCTCTGATTCATTCTGGAATTCTCTCTCCTTCGCCTCCATGGGTTTTCCTTTGAAATTTTGACATTTTTAGACTTTGGAAAAATTTTCATTTTTCCCCCGCGCCCTGCCCGGCCGGGACACGTGTCGGCTTTTGAATGGCTGACAGGGGGCGGGCCCTTCTTTCACTTTTTAGTTTTGGCCGAAAACTTTTGCAAAATTTTCAAAAACCACCCCGAGCTCCGAATCTACCTTCCCCTTAGGACACGTGTCCTAATTTTACTCGCTGCGGGCTCTCCGTTCCATTCTTCCACTTTGGAAAATTTGGCAAATACTTAGCAAATTTTTTCATTCCGCCCCCCCTTGTGACACGTGTCACAACCTGATTGGTCCACGGGCCCCACGGGCAAAAAAAAATTTCCATTTGAACCTTCGACCAAAATACTTGGAAAAAATTCAAATTTGCCTCCGACCCCCGAACTCCTCTGCCACGTGGCAGCTTCCTATTGGCTGCGGGCCTCAAATGGGAAAATTTTCCACAAAAACTCCATGAGCCATAACTTGAAAAATATAAGGAGTTAGGAGGCAAACTTTACCTTTCTGGAAAGCTGAGAGAGAGCTCTATCTGATGGTGCCATTTCTAGAAAGCCTTGAGTGCTTGAAAATCAAAAATGTAGACTGAGGCACAAGAGAGGCAAGAACACAAGGAGTTAGCCACAAAAATGAGTTGGGGCACCATTTTGGATAACAATTTTGGTGACTCAGAGGGGTCATCTACCTGCTAGATGAAAATACCAGTTGCCTGAAGCAGTCCATTGGGCATGGAGTCATCAAATATTCTATTTAGAACCTCAACTGACTTAGAATGTGCAAGGAGGAAGATGGAATATCACATGATGGAAGCAAGGACTGCAAAACATCTCCATGGACAGCAAGTTGTGCCAAAGCACTTAGGGAAAACAAAACTAACCTACAACAAAACAATGTGCACAAGCACTTGGAGGAATGAAAATCTAATCTAATATTTACAAGGTGGTAAATTTCCCTCTAGAAGCAATGCTTGAGATAGATTCCATTGACTGGAATCTGAGTTCTTCACCATCGATAGAGGCCAATTGGAAAGCATTGTTGTTCTTGCACTTCATGACCATGTATGGGCCACTCCAAATGGCATCAAATTTTGAATGCCTTCCCTTCCCGGTTTTCTCTATCCACATCCCATTTCAACACTAGATCTCCACTGAAAAGATCTATCCTTGGCCTTCTATCAAAGGTCTTTTTGATCAAAGCTTGGTCCTTTTCCATTGCTTGGGATGCCTGATTTCTGACCTCCTGCAGCTCCATCAACTCTGCATATCTCACCTCCATGGGCTCAAACTCTAGCAACTCTAATTGCTTCATGAGTTCCAATGTTGGCAACTCAAGTGACATGGGCAAGATTGCCTCTCTTCCATAGACAAGTTTGAATGGAGAGTTACCGATGGATCTCTTGGGAGTTATCCTATCAGCCCATAAGGCTGATTTCAGTTTGGTATGCCAAGACCTCTGATTCTCATCAAGAGTCCTCCTAATGATCCTCAACAAGTTCTTGTTTGTAGACTCGGCCTGGCCATTACCTTGAGGGTAATAGTTTGATGAAGTGCTTAGGTAGATCCCGTTCTTGACAGCCCACTCAGTCACCTTGGATCCAATGAATGCCAATGCATTATCTGAGATTATTGTAGCAGGTATACCAAATCTGGTTGCTTATCCCCTCATAAAAGTCTAAGATCTTTGGACTCATTTGCTTCTTTGAGTGCTCTTTGCTTGATCCATTTGGTGAAGTAGTCCATGGCTGTCAAAATCCATTTGTGCCCTTGACTTGAATTGGGATTAATGACTCCAATGAAGTCCAAACCCCATTGCATGAATGGCTGGTCAACTGAGATTGGATGCAATGGAAGGGCAGCAAGTCTCTCTTTTCCTGTGAAGAATGCACAATTCTTACACCTCTTAATCCATGCATAGCAATCACTGAAAATTTTAGGCCAATAATAACCAGCCTTCATGATTTTTAGAGCTGTCACTCTTGGTGCAAAATGACCACCAGCTGGTCCACCATGGAATTCTTCCAACACCCTATGAATCTGATTTGTGCTAATACATCTCAGCAGCACTCCATTCACATCTTTCTTGAACAAAACTCCATCAACAATGGCATATGGGACAACCTGCAATCTGAAGTGTCTTCTTTGGGTCTTGTTCATCTCTCGGAGGGCATAGGCCTGTGCTTAGGAAGTGCATTATACCTTGGGTCCAGCAAGGAGTGGGGGCAGCATTGTTTTCTTCTTGAGTGCCACATGGCTCATGGCTGTCTTGAACTGTCAAAACAGCCTCTCCTTCATTGCATGCTTCTTTTTGCTTCCCCAAAACCAGCTGCTCACACAATCCTTTTCCTCTTACCAGCTTGGTGATTTTGATCTCAATGTCATACTCCATGACACGGGTGATCCAACCTGCCCTTTTCTCATTCAAATCTTTGTTGAGGAGGAAGTCCTTAACCCCAGCATGTGAGACCAGCAACTGGACCTTGTTGTTTGAGACTAAATGCTTGAATTTCTTCAAGCTTCTGATTACTGCCAGCACATGCTTCTCAATAAAAGAATACCTCACCTCATAGTCATCTAGGCTCTGGCTGAAGAAAGCAATTGGCTGCTCATCGTTATCCTTGTTCTGCTGTACCAAAATGGCAGAAATAGTGTCATTACCTCCAAATGCATAGAGGATGAAATCCTTGGAGAAGTCCGGGTTGATGAGAGTTGGTGCTTGAGAGATGGCTTCTTTGATTGCTTCAAAACTCTCCTTGCCTTCTGCTGTCCACTTGAAAGCCATGCTTTTCTTTAACATTTTGGTGATAGGTTTGACAAGGGCTGCAAAATCTGGGACAAACCTCCGAACAAAGTTTATCCTCCCCAAGAAACTCTGAAGGGCTTTCTTGTGGCTTGGCAATGGTAGTGCTCTTATGGCTTCAACTCTCTCTGGATCAATTGCTAATCCTTCTTTGGAGACAATATGGCCAAGGAGCTTTCCTTCATGTGCAAGAAAGATACACTTCTTAGGATTCAAAGACACTCCAAATTTCCTACACCTCGTGAAAACTTGTCTCAAATGAGAGAGGTGGTCTGCTGCATTTTTGGAAAAAATAGTGATATCATCAAGGTAAATCAGCACCACGTTGTTAATCAAACCTTTGAACACCATGTCCATTGCTCTTTGGAAGGTAGCACCAGCGTTGGACAGCCCAAATGGCATCTTCCTGTATGCAAAAGTCCCCCATTTGGTTGTAAAGGCTGTCTTGAACTGGTCTTCTTCCTTCACCATAATCTGATTGTAGCCGGAGTAGCCATCAAGTAGTGAAAACCTCTCGGAGCCAGCCACAACTTGCAAGATTTGCTCCATGGAAGGGAGTGGGTAATGGTCCTTGAGAGATGCTCTATTTAAGTCTCTGAAATCAACACACAATCTGATCTCTCCACTCTTCTTTCTGACTGGAACCAAGTTGGCAACCCAACTAGAATGCTTGATTGGGAATATGATTCTTGACTCAATCAGCTTGTCCAATTCTTTCCTCATGAGAGGCTCCATGTGTGGATTGGCTGGTCTTTGTTTACTTTGACGAGGCTTAGTATTTGGATCCAATTCAATGGTATGCTGAGCTAAGTTGGGATTGAAACCTTTCAAATCTTCATAGCTCCAAGCAAACACATCAGGGAACTCTTGACACAGCTGTATGAACTCATACCTTTCTTGCTCAGTTGTCATCTTTCCAATTTGCAATGGTTTGTTCTCTTCCACCAAGATGGATACTGAATCTTCTCTCTTGACCTGAATGTTTGCTTTCTCTTTCCTAAACTGATCATTGGGATTAAAAATGGACTCCAAAGTGATAAGTCCCTTGGGCAGCTTGTTAGTTCTCAACTGTACCACTTGGTCAACATCTTTTGTTCCAGTTTTCTTGATTCTTAGCTGAGAACTCAGCTTCTTCTTGCAAGAAATGGATGATTTGCTGGTCATTCTCAAATACTTGCCAACTGACATTGTTATCCGGCACTGAAGGCCTCACAATCACGTGGATGTTTGGCTATACCTTGTCTTTTTGAATGCTTTCCACAATGTCAAAGGCTGCCCCTACTGCTGCAAGCTTGTCAGCAACTTGATTCTCTTTCCTAGGAATGGATTTGATGCCAAAACCCTCAAAATCTTCCATGAGGTCCCATACCCTGTTCTTGTAGCACTTGAGTAGATCATTCTTGGCAGCATGTTGTCCCTTGACCTGATTTACAATCAATTCACTATCACCAAAGACTTGCAAGTTCTTTATTTTCTTCTTGATTGCCCAATGCATCCCTTGCACCAAGGCTTCATATTCAGCAGTGTTATTGGAGCATGCAAACTGAAATCTAAAAGCTGAATAGTACTTTACTCCTTGAGGTGAAACAAGCATAGCTCCACCTCCTGCACCTTGTCTACTCCTTGATCCATCAAAAAACAGCTGCCATACCTCATTGTCATCCTTGTGGTTTGGCTTGGTGATGCTAGGAATAGGCTGATTTTCTTCATGTATACAATAGACCCCTAGCTCAGATTCTTCTACTTCTTGATAAGGATCAAAAGCATGTACCTTGTTTTCCCATTCATCAAGAGTTAGATCCGGGATGCTCCCAACCTTGGTGTCAGCTTCATCAGTGCTTGGGTGATCTTCTTGATCAAATGCTGAGCAATTGGCATTAATCTGACTTGGAGTGTAAGGCTCAATGTGGAAGTTTGCAATAGGTTCAGACCTGACTGTAGCTTTGGTTCCATACCTCATTCTGAACAGCATGTGTGACCAATCAGCAGACAAATATCCTCCAATCTTGGTTGTGAAGTCCCTTGACAAGCAAAGGGCAAAGAGTGGTGGAAGGTCTATGACTGATACATCTTGTAAAACAACAACATTTGGACATGCATGCAAGGTAAGACTCAAGTTTTTAATCACTCCAACTATTGCTACTGCTGTCCCATCTAGCTGCACTACCCCTTTGGATATTGTTTCATCTTGGAGCCCTAGTTGATCAGCTATTTGTTTAGGCATCACTGAGCTACTTGCCCCGGAGTCTATCATGCAATTGTGCACTAGCTGATTTCCAATGATTAATGAAACATAGAAAGGAGGGGGCTTCAACATTTTACCTTGCTGTCCTCCATGATTCCCCTCAGGCTGGGCAGCATTTGTGAGCACTTTCTCTTGCATCTGAACTTGCTGATTCGAAGTTGGCCAGTCCTTCATGGCAGCTTGTAGCAAATCTCTTTGGCCTGGGATAGATAGGGATTCCCACATTGATATGTTGACATTTGTCTTCTTCATCTGATCGATGATATTGAATGGTGATGAAGGATCTCTTTGCTGTCCCTTTGTTTGCACATTCACTCCTTGCACGTGAGCAGCAACAACTAGTATTTGAGTTGGCCTAGGAGCTGTTCTTGGCTGCCCTTGTGCATTTACAACTGGATTTTGTTTGCCAACCACTTGTGGAACCATAGAAGGTCATGGATTGGTTGGAGCCAATGGTTGTTCTTCACCCAAATTCCTCCTTTTTGACCTTGTGTTGGCTGCAACACCTTGGGAAACTACCTGATTCATGCCACAAAAATCCTCTGCTTGCCAATTTACCAACGTGGTGTCATTTGGGGCTGATTGTTGTTGGAATGTTTCTTGTTGTTGGTTGTTTCCTTGACTTGCCCTCACCCTCCACACCAGTAGTTGTCACCATTAATGCTTGATTCAAAGCACCATTGAAGCACATGGATTGGTTATGAGGTTCATTGCATGGAAAACACCAGTCATACTCCTGAGCAATGTTGTTTTGTGTTGGCACCAATGCCTTAGAGGTAGATATGGCATTTGGATTGTAGGGCTGAAATGGTCTATTGGCAGGAGGCCTTGTTTGATTCATATTTGCAGCTGGATTAGGTGGTCTTTGTGGTTGGTATGGCTGCCTGTTAGGCTGAGCTTGGGGCTGGTAAGAAGGTCTAAAACCTTGGGCTTGTTGCCTCTTGAGAGTAACCAGCTCATTGCCTAGGTTTTGCAGTTGCTTCATGACTTCTTGAAGCTCATTTGGGGCACTTGGAGATGAAGTAGAAGCTTCATTTGAACTCGATTTTCTAGGAGTGGGAGAAGGAGTCAAATTAGGTGCTTGATTGGTGTTTGGACTCTCTAAACTTGGAAACAATGGCATGGGAGGTCTAGGGGCAAGTTTGCCAGCTTGGATCAAACAATTTTCAGCCCTAATGGCAATGCTATAAGCCATAGGGATAGTTATGCCTCCCATGGACTGAATCAACATAGAAATATCAGAATTTAGAGCTTTGAGATAGTAGAGAAAAGCACCTTCTGCTGTTGGCTTGACTGCCACTGGAATTCTCTCCCAAGTCTTTTGAAATCTGAAGTTGAAATCGGTCAGCTGCTCATTGGGAGCTCTCTTGATGGTTGTCAGCTGCTCCAAAAGAGACAAGTTGTCTCCCTTCTCTCCAAATTGCTCATGAAGTGCTATACATAGCTGATTCCAATTTGTGATTGAACCAGCTCCAAGGCTTCTAAACCATTGCAATGCTTTCCCCTTGAATGAAGATGCCAGTAACTTGACAGCCACTTGCATCTCATTGATTTCATGAATTGCACAAAGGTTGGCAATGTCTTTAACATGATCACCTAGAGTAGTCTGATTCTCTCCAGTGAAGTATGGAATGTTCTTCAAGGCTGCAATTGGAATTGGATGTTGTGCATTGAGAGCAAGTGGGCTGCTGCCAGTGAAATTGACATAGGGGTTGTTTTGTGCCATTCTAATTGGCCTTAGAACCCTTGTTGATTGAATGAAAGGCCTACCAGGTGGAGGAGTTGAGAGAGTTCTGTTTGGTGGAGATGGAGACCTTTGGATTCTCCTCCCACTTTGCCTTACTCTTGGAGATAACTGCAGGTATTCAAACAACACTTCTTCTTCTCCAACTCTTGACCTTGTAGTGATTCTTCTCATGAGTTTTCAGGCCTGCACTGCTGAAACCAATTGATTCTTCCCCTTGGAGTCGCCAGATGTGCAAATTATAGCTCTTTTCAAGCAAGAAAATTGCAGCAGATGCACATCAACTTTGCTGCAATAAAAATGAGACCTCTAATGTCCCACGGGCATGCCAAACTGTTGTTGCAAATCAGCAGCACCCCTGGATGCAAATCAGGTTTCTAAGTTGATTCTAGAGCATCCAGTGTGATTGCACAACATGGAAACCTCTCTCCAAGTGTGGGACTTGTGAAAATGAGAGAGGAATCTCTAGATTAGAGGCTGGTTCCTCAAACTCCTCGATTTATATCTATATTTTGCAACTACGAGAGGTTCTAATCCTAATTCTACCTAGATTGCGAGGAGACAGGGGATAAAAATGCAAAAATGAAACTAAACTAAAGATGGTGATGCACCAAAAGGAGTGGTGAAACATTTCTTGCCATATAAATAGACCAAAATTCATGAAATGCAACAAGGAAAACATACACAAGGTGATAGATGTAATTAGAGGTCTTGAAATGAAGTAAAACAATACAAACGAGAGAGAATTTGAAAGCATTCACGAGTTTGCCTTTGTCAATTTCATGAAAAAATCTCTTGCATTCCACCATCGAAAGAGGTATAAACCTGTTACAAACTATGAAAAAGGTCTGATTCTTACAACTATCACTTCTTTGGAGGTGAAAGAAGAAGTTTTCAATGCCAAAAGTGTTCACCCTCGAAAATGAGCCAAATCGGCTTTTACTGATGCATGGGTCGAGCCGGGAGAGAAAAACATAAAAAACATGGGAGCCCATTCCTCATTGATGGAAAATGCATTAAAACAGCATGGAGGACCTTACAAACCCATACCTATCATTTTTGACCATCTTTGGAGAGAAGAATGCGACCCATTTTGTATTAAATTTGGTTGTTGAAATGTCATTTCTGGCCATGGACACGTACCAGAACCATTTTTGAATTTTCTCTCTCCAAACTGAACCAAAATTAGAAATTGACCATGGAATCATGTAGATAATTTTAACATCTTTCCAATGATATAAAGAACATGAAAATCTGAGCTCTGGATCAAAAGATATGATCGTTTGAAGATTTAGGGCAAAAACGGCCCAAAAACGGATCGGCGGGAAATTTTTTCAAATTTTACCTCTTTTTTGTCTTTGGAAAAATTTTCAAAAATTCCCCATGCTCACTCCTTGGTCGGATGCCACGTGGCAAGCTCTGATTCATTCTAGAATTCTCTCTCCTTCGCCTCCATGGGTTTTCCTTTGAAATTTTGACATTTTTAGACTTTGGAAAAAATTTCATTTTTCCCCGCCCCGCCCGGCCGGGACACGTGTCGGCTTTTGAATGGCTGACAGGGGGCACGGGCCCTTCTTTCACTTTTTAGTTTTGGCTGAAAACTTTTGCAAAATTTTCAAAAACCACCCCGAGCTCCGAATCTACCTTCCCCTTAGGACACGTGTCCTAATTTTACTCGCTGCGGGCTCTCCGTTCCATTCTTCCACTTTGGAAAATTTGGCAAATACTTAGCAAATTTTTTCATTCCGCCCCCCTTGTGACACGTGTCACAACCTGATTGGTCCGCGGGCCCCACGGGAAAAAATTTCCATTTGAACCTTCGACCAAAATACTTGGAAAAAATTCAAATTTGCCTCCGACCCCCGAACTCCTCTGCCACGTGGCAGCTTCCTATTGGCTGCGGGCCTCAAATGGGAAAATTTTCCACAAAAACTCCGCCGAGCCATAACTTGAAAAATATAAGGAGTTAGGAGGCAAACTTTACCTTTCTGGAAAGCTGAGAGAGAGCTCTATCTGATGGTGCCATTTCTAGAAAGCCTTGAGTGCTTGAAAATAAAAAAATGTAGGCGAGAGGGTGACCGATGTCGGTTACATGGTAACCATGGTCGATTAAGTTGAGCAGTATCGGTCACCAAATAGGTGACCGATGCTTGGTTTAAGGGTGACCGCGGTTAGAGGAACCAAGTCGGGTCAGTTTTAAGGCAAAAGGGTCCAAAAATGATGTAGGTTAGGTGGGTGAGATGGGTAAGGTAAAAATAGGGTGGTGGGTAATGATAAGTGATGAATAAAGTCATGGTAAATGTAGATTAATGTTGTGCTTTGTAATGGATGTAGGGTCGATCGCGAGCTACACATGCAAGATGCAGGGTTCATGCTATTGGTGACATTACCTTTACCTAGCCTGTTAGAGATACAACACATGGAGCGGTGGGCTTGAGCGGTATTTGCACTACCGACATGCTGTTTGGCAACCTAGTTTGATGGTCGCACTCATCAATAAATGGGACTCCGTGACCAACACGTTCCACCTTCGATGAGTGAGATGACTATCACCCCAGAGGACGTGTTCGGATTACGAGGTTACCCATATTGGGGGCCCTGGTGTACTCTATCTCCTTCGAGGCCTCAAAGGAGTTGATCGGGATAGTATTTGGTGAGGGGGCGGCGAGCTGAGCTTCTATAGCACTAGTTTGAGTTATGGCGAGATGTACCTAACCCGTCTGGATGAGACGAGCGCTAGTAGTTTTGTTGATGGAGGCAAGTGTCGCTGCACCGCCTAATGTAGAGGGTGGACACTTTCCCGATCATTGATAGGAGTACTCCATGATATGATGGTGCATGAGACACGCTTCACCTGGGCACCAACATTCTTAGTGTAACTTTACAGAGAGGGCGTGGGCGTATAGGCAATACACAGTTTTAGCATGTCTTTGTACATTTATACTACACTATTGGGCCTATGAGCACATAGTCTGTGTTCAACCTATAGGGATGCCCCGAGTAGATGCATTCCCACCGAGATGTGTGTGGTTGGGATACATGATATGGGTGCTTGGTTGTAGGAGAGCGAGAGGTCGACAGGTAGTTGTTGGAGAGGTTGTCCAAAGTGGACATTATCTAGAGGCCATATGTGGGATTCCCCTCATATAGGCACATGTATGAGGAGCTAGCTAAGCTCCAACTAGAGAGGTGGATATAGGGTCGTTGTGTTGGGGAGGATGAGATGATCCTCATAGATAGGGTCCGATGGCGTTCGGGCTTGATAGAGATATTCCTCCACCCTTCCCACAATATCGGAGAGATGACGTGGAGAGGCCTCTCCCTCTACCATAGCCTATAGTTCCTACAAGAGAGGAGGATCAGCCAATGGATCAACGGATTGATGATGCCAGATGCACATATAGGTATAGGCAGTGGTGGGCGGCTCAGTTACGAGCCATACCACCTAGACTAGGGCAGCCAGATTTAATTCCGTGACAGATGCGAGATGCCCTACGAGGGCAGGTAGTGGACGTTGATCACACGCAGATAGGTATCGCAGACAACCTGGAGGGGTTAGAGGTAGAGGAGTAGCAGAGCTAGAGCTATGAGTACAGGTGGCCAATCTGCAGGCCTAGATGGCAAAGGGAGAGGGTGGAGGTGATGGAGTAGATGGAGAAAAAGATGGTCAGGTGGCAGCCCTACGAGCTCAGTGTGTAGCGAGGATTATAGGCTAGTTAGCCACAACCCAAACACGAGGTGGGGCCTTACAGGCCCGAGATACGAGCATAGGGGACAAGGGGCACCACCATAGGCACAGGGGTAGGGGGCACCACCACAAGCACATGGAGTTGGTCCTAGTTCATAGGTTGGCGTAGGGAAGATACAAGGGCCGAGACCTATGGGACCACCACAGACCATGCCTATATCTAGGATACGGATGCCCTAGGTGAGGTGCGATACTATCAGGACCAGCTCATGGCAGCCGAGATAGAATTCCTCTCTTATGGAGAGTATAGGGCACAACAGACATCCAAAGTGAGAGGACGAGATCCCGCACACACAATTTGGAAAGCATAGGGGTCGCAAGAGCTTTGAGGCCCCGATCGAGGATAGGCCACTAGTGCACAAAGACCAAAGCTAGGTGATGTGCCAGAGGACACAGGAGGCTAAGGGTGCAGTGATATAGAGATGGAGGACATCCGATGAGATGTCTGATATGCAGCCACCCTAATTTTTGATGTATAGTAGTGATTATTTTTGATATATATGCCAGCCTACGTGCCAAAGATAGTTGTATTTTTGATCACATACCGGCTTACGTGTGCAAGACTTTTTGTATTGATTCATTCATTCTTTGTGTATATATGAGACCAGCTTGCATGATGAAATTTTGAGATGATGGCCATGATGAGATAGGCATGTATTTTGAGATACACATTTATTGATTTATACGATGAGATTCATGGTATTTTGTGATGTGTTAATATGTTTATGAGATATTGGTTTTATGGCTTGTGTTAGATGAGATATGGATTTGTTATTTTAATGTGGTTTGAAATTAGGTGAGTTAGGCATGATGGAGTCAGGTCAGTGTAGATATGGATCAAGTCAAGTTATAGGAATGGTTGAGTTAGGTAATAGGCATGGTTGATTTAGGCATGGTTGAGTTAGGTTGATAGGCATGGATTGAGTCAGGTTATTTGATGATTCATTATTGGGTGCAATGAATGATACGATGGGCCATATGTGAAATGTTGTATAATCTATGCATATTGATGATAGAGATATGGTAGGTGTAACAAATGTATAAAATGGTAACAACTTTTATGTATGTGGCTTAATTTCCAATTTTGTTAGAAAAGGGGAACTAAGTGAAATTTGGGGTAAATGGTGAGTTAGGCATGGTTGATGAATTGTTTAGGGTAGAGAATGGCCGAGCTAACCTCCAAGGGCCCCATGCCCTCGGAGTGTTACCTACATAGTCCCGGCGAAAAGGGACCTCAGGCCAATGTAGTTCTTCCATGAGCTAGGGAAGAATATGAGAATGAGTTGGTAGGTTTGTGGGCATGTAGTGGGTTTAGGTTTAATAGGTGTGGGTAGATTATAGGTAAAATGTTGCAGGTGAAGGTGATTATAGTCGAAAGGGGAGGACTACCCCAAAGGTAAGCGTTAAGGACCAAGTCCTGTATAAGGTAATCAAAACATCAACAAAGATGGTTAAAAGATAAGAGGGGGCGATAAAGCCACCTGATTGGGTAGGATCAGACTGAAAGATCATACCTTGGAGGGGGTGATGAACACAAATCTAAAAGGAATTACATGATTAACTGTTCTATGGTGAAAGTAGTCACAGGATCACCAAATGTCAAAAGTCCAAAATGTCCCTGGAGGTGATTTAGGAAATGAGAGTGGAAATGGTAAGATGGGTGAAAGGTAGTAAATTTTATATGTTTTGAGTGACGAGTATTTTGGGCAAGAGGTCCAAGGTCACAATGGGCAAGTCCATGACTAAAAAGTTTTTTTGTTGTGATAGACTGATCGATGCATGAAGTCTATATGGGATAAATAATATGGTACTCCTTGAGGTCTTCGTGAAGCTGATCGATGCGGGAAGCTTTGGTTTCTCTCTCTCTCTTTTTTTTTAAAGCTTCACATAGCTGTCCTTGAGGAGTAGTCTATTTATAGTAGCAATTTGGTCGAGAGGAAGATGTCCTTTTGAGGGAGTCATATTTTTATTAGAAGTTTGACTCAAGGATTTTGGTCCCATTGAGGTCTTTAAAATCATGGACAAGACCAAGGTGAAGGATAGGATTCTTGTTCAAAAGGTGAGGTGGAATGACCATGGGATCTCATCTAAAGGTAGATGAAAAGTATCCATGAGAATCATGCTATGTGTAGTGCCGTGGTACACATATTCAAGAGAAGATAACAAGTGATGGGTACTCACATGATTCTTGTTTAATCGTTAGGGAGGTGTATGGAGTGAATAACACTCAAGGGATGAGCATGGAGAGAGACAAAAGGTGAGGTAGGACAATGAGTCAACAATAGAATGGTCAAAGATGCAATGCATTAAGGGGCTCAGGTTTGGGTTTACCCTCAAGTGAGGACAAATGATAGGCACCCGATCCATAGGTATGAGTTACGATGTATGGTCCAAGCCAATTAGGAGAAAATTTTCCCCGTTTACTTTTTTTTGCTTTGGTTACGTGTTGATTTTCTTTCAAGACAAGGTCACCAACTTGGAAGGTTGCATTCATGAACACATTTTTCATAAGCACGTTTGATATGTTGTTAGTAAACTTGAAGGTGATCCAGAGCGTTAAGACAAAGTTCATCTAATAACTCTAGTTGTGCTAAGTGGTCTTGATGAAAGTCATCATCATTAAGCATGTCATGGAGAGAAATGCGAGTGAGGGGATCTAGACTTCGAGAGGCAGAACAACCTCTGTACCATAGACCAAAGAAAAGGGTGTGGCCGCAGTGGAAGTGCGAATACTAGTGTGGTATGCCCATAGGGAAAAAGGAATGTGCATATGCCAATCCTTCCCAGTATTGTCAACCACTTTCATGAGAATTTTTTTGAGGGTTTTGTTAGTGGATTTGGCTTGGCCGTTGGTTTGTGGGTAATAAGGTGATGAGAAACTAAGCTGAATGTCGAAGGCATCACAAATTTTTTGCAGTGTTTTGTTTTTGAATTGTTTTCCATTGTTAGTGATGAGGCGATGAGGGACACCAAAGCAACAAATGATGTGATGGTTAATGAACTCACATATTTTCTCGGCTTTCGTGGAGATGAGTGGTATGGCTTCCACCCATTTTTGTAGTATTTAGTAGTAGTTATGATCCATTGATGGCATTGGGAAGAATGAAGATTGATTTCTCTGACAAGATCCAAACCCCATTGAGAGAAGGGCCAAAGGTCATGAGTGACCTATAAGGCATGACTAGGTGTATGATGAAGGTTGGAATGTTGTTGAAATTTCACACAACATTTGACATAGTCACAACAATCATGGTTAAGGGTCGGCCAGTAATAGCCTAGGTGAAGAATATGCTTAGCAACAACAAGGCCACTAAAGTGACCTCCACATATGCCATCATGAACCTCCTTAATGGTATAAGGAATTTCAGAACTTGTGAGGAATCGTAAGAGAATACCATCAAAGCTGCGCTTATAGAGGAGTCCCCCAGGATAACGAAACAAGAGACCTTTTTAAGGAAGGCATGTTGTCCATTATGGGTGAGATCAGGAGGTAAGATGGAGAGGGAAAGGTATTTGGAGTATTTTTTATACCAAAGGTCACTCGGGTCGGGGTGTCATTTCCTATGGAGTAAGCATCATGAGGTATATAAGAAGGTGAATGGAGGTGTTGTATGGTGATGAATATTTTGGAATCGACAGGGGAAGCGAGTATTTGGGAAGTTAAGCAGGCCATGGTATCTACAAATTTGTTGGTTGAATGTGGATGGTTTGAAGGGTGTAACGATCAAAGGTGGTCAAAAGTATGTCTACATGATGCTTATACTTTTGAAGTATCTCATTACGACATTGTACATACCATTGACTTGGTTTATGACCAATTGTGAATCACCAAAGATGTGGATTGATTTGACATCTAGGGCATAGGCGGTTTGGAGACCTAGTATGAGTGCTTCGTACTTAGAAATATTGTTAGTGCATTCAAAGTCTAGTTTGAAAGACAAAGGCATGGGTTCTCCATATAGAGGAATGAGGATAACACCAGCCCCACCCCACGCTGACACTTGGAACCATCGAAGAATAGTGTCATTTGGTAAGGGGGTTCGTCCAGGAAAGGGTAGTAATGGATTCATCAGGAAAGTCAAAATTAGAGGGTCGGTCCCGATAAATAGGTGCGTCGGCCACTTGGTCAATAGCTAACGGCCCTTAATGGACTTTTGGTGAATGAATTCAGGTCAAGATCAGCTAAAAGCATAAGCCATCACGCGGCACACTGATTTTGATAAGGTTTGGCATACATGAAGTGTAAAGGATTGGTGTTGGTCACAACATAGGTTTTGTGGTTAAGTAGGTAATGGCAGAGTTTGGTGGCAATGAAAACTAAGGCTAAGCAAAGCTTTTCTGGATGGTTGTATCAGGTTTCATAGTCCAAAAGAGTACGGATTATGTAATAAACCACCTACTCCCTGTGTTGTTCATCGCGATGAGCGAGCATGGCTCCCAAGGAATGATCGGTAGCTGATATGTATAGGTAAAAAGGTTAATCATCTTTAGGTGGAATGAGTACGGGTGGTTGGAGAAGGTATTGTTTTAGGGCCTCAAAAGCTTTATGATAGTCATCATCCCATTTAAAGGAGACATCCTTCCTAAGTAGATGATGAAATGGTTGACACCGATCAGATAATTGTGAAATGAAATGGTGAATGGACTGCAATTTACCTTGCAGCTACAAAGTTGTTTAAGGTTAGTGGGTGGAGGCATTTCTAGAATGGCCTTGACTTTAGCAGGGTCAACTTCTATACCATGGAGGGAAACAATAAATCCCAGGAGCTTTCCTGAGAGAACCGTGAAGATGTAATTTTAGGTTGAAGGTGGATGCAATATTTAATGAGGTGGTCAAAGATGGTTTCGAGGACAACGAGGTGCTCAACACGACATTTAGATTTGGCCAAGAGATCATCCACGTAATCTTCCAATATGTGATGCATGATATCATGGAAGATGTAAGTCATAACACGCTGATATGTAGCACCAACGTTTTTAAGGCCAAAAGGCATGACTCGATAGAAAAAGGTTCCCCAAGGGGTAATGAATGCGGTCTTGTGCTGATCTTCCGGGGCAAGCAAAATTTGGTTATAACCCGAGAAACCATCCATGAGTGAGAGCATCTCGTGACTAGCGGTGAGGTCAACTAGTTGATCAATACCGGGCAAGGGAAAGTCATCTTTTGGGTAGGCTAGGTTGAGGTCATGGAAGTCCATGCAAATGTGGAGTCCCCCTGTTGCTTTAGTAACAGGGAAAATGTTAGAAATCCAACGAGGATAATCAATGGGTAAGATGAAGGAAATGAAAAGAAGGCGCTAAAGTTCTTCTTTGATGAGAAGAGCAATGCGAGGGTGCATTTTCCTCAGCTTTTGTTTGATAGGTTTGGCATCGGGAATGGTTACGATATTGTGGACCACTATGGTGGGGTCAATACTGGGCATGTCTGCGTAAGACCAAGCGAAAGCGTGGTTATGATCTCTAAGAAAAGAAGTGATGGCTTCTTGTTCAACAGCATCTAAAGATTGTCCGATCTTTAGGATGTGCGGGTCATCCTGAGTATGAATGTTGATCTCGATAGTCGATTCATTCAACATGGTTTGTGTCTCAGATGGTAACGATCGATGAATATATGATTCTTCTTCACCAAGGTAGGTGAGTATGGATTCATCATCCTGACATTGAACGACGTTGATTGTAGGTGTGTCATCATTGATCATCTCAGGATACAGTAATGGGAGAGTGGAAGGGGCCTTGCCTTCACGTTGATAAGTCAAAGGCCCCAAGGAAATGGTGTTTATGAAAAAAAAAGTTAGGAGGGATAGATTCAGGATCCATCGACTCTGTCGGTGAGGGTGGTGATGAAGGTGGAGAAGGGCTAGGGTCTGTAATGAGTTCAATGCGGGATTTTTTGGTAAGAGGTTTGGGAATTCGATACCACTACGGTCATTATGTTTGCAGGTGGTACATGGAATAACGGTATAGTGGCCTTGCTCGTAAAATCTAAAACCAAAACCCTTCCATGCACAGTGGTGCAAGAAGGTGTGGGTGAAACGATGATTGGTAAGTGATTGGAAGTCAGTGGAAAATGGGTGGGGTTGTGATGGTGGTTCAGGTGTGTAAGTGGTAGTATCAAGTCCCCCATAGGTGAGACTAGTACAAAGATGAGGAGGACCATAAAGGAGGTATTCTCCTATACGGTGATCATAGTGAGGTTGTTGGTGAAGGCTTCCATACTCATGCAGAGTAAGGAATGTGTTGACACTATATAGGTACTCCCCCAGAGTGAGGTGTTGAAAAACACCTTCCAAGGGATCAATGGTTGGTATGTAGGTAGCTGGTATGGATGATGTGTTGGAGGTCGATGTGGAGGTGGAGTTAATGGATTGGGTAGCTAATGGGTCAGCCGTGGAGGTTATAGCAGCGGTAGGAATAGAGGAGGTATGTGCGGTGAAAGCAAAGTATCTTGGTAGGTGGAGGTGTAGGTGAAGCGGTAGTGGTTGCAGAGGTAGATGGCTTGACAGTATGAGCACATCATTAGGTCGGTAAAGCATGTCATGTTTTGAAAGGTGATGGGTCAAGCTGAATGGTACAAGTGTGTCCTTCTCATGTTCAAATTTCACACAACGATGCAAAGTGGAAGGAACACAACCCATGACATGGATCCGTGGTCTACCAAGTAACAAGTTATATTGGAATTCCCCTCCAAAACATAAAACAATTCTGAAAAAGTGTGAGGGCCCACGCGAACGTGCGGGGATGATAAGTGCCTAGTGTGGAGGTGATAGCGTCGTTGAATGAATGCAACATGACCAGATGTTTATGCATGTAATTTTTAGGTATGCACATTTTAGAAAATGCATGGGATGAAATGATGTTAATGCTAGTGCCTCCATCAATCATCACACGGCGTACCCATATGTCATCAATGTGGATAGAGATGAAGAGGGCTGGGTCTGATCATCATTTTGGTATGGCGCAATCTCTCTCCTATGAGAAGGTTCGAGGGAGGCCACTTGGTGAACAAGTTGAGGTGAGGATAAAGGTGGTAATTTGGTGAGAGAGGCTACATGATGGGGTGTGATGATGGAGGCTACAGTGTAGGGTCATTGGGTAAAACCTCAATAGATTGAAGAACCTCCATGAGGGCTTGATGATGGGATTCCGAGGTTTGGATGAGGTCGTATAAGGACATTTTGAGGGGAGATTGGTGTAGTTTTTTGAGCATGGTACGATGTGTGACACCATTAGAAATGGGGTATGCGGGGCCGCATATAGTTATTTTAGGTATGGGTGCAGATGGTATGTTGGGTATAGGATTGGTTGGTGGGTCAACTGCCTTTTCTTTGCCCTTCTGCGCATGTGTAGTGACGTGTACCATGTTGATTTGAGGGAAGTTGGAAAATGGAGAAGGTGTAGGGTAAGTGGTATAACGACATGAAGGGAAAAAACCTACTGGAGGAGAAAAGCCCTGTGAGGTCAGTTGGGTGCAATGACATTTGGGTGGTGGCGTGGTAAGTTCTTTGATGTGAACCATGTTAATTTCAAATTTTATGTGTGGTTCTAGGAGCTGTGAGGGTGGAGGTTGTGGTTGTTGAGTGGGTAGTGTGGGAATGGGTGTAGGTGAAGCAGGATCCTCGTCGAGAAGGTCATCGTCATCAAAGTTGGTTTCTGGTGGACACAATTAGATAAGGACGGTTTTCAAGGCCTTGTTGTTTTCCACATCATGCCCTGGTACACATGGTATGTGCAAATTTTAGTATCATCAAACCCTTTTGGCTTGGGTTTGAGGGGGTCGTAAGGTTGGAGTGGTGGTAATGTTATAATAGAAGTCTCGAGGAGGTTGGTTAAAATTTTGGCATAGGACCCTGCTAGTGGATCACGGTGGGGAAGTGAATGTGGGTTTGGGTGTGTAGGTGTGGTTGGTTATCGGGGAATTGTTTTTGGAAGAGTAGGACAACGGGTCGAGCTATGGGTTTAGGTGCCAGCTATGTGGTTTGAGGTATTGGTCGGTTCGTGAATGAGTGATTGTAGAAGAGAATTTTTCCTCTTGAGTGATCTATTTTCTTCCACAAATTTTATGATATCCTCTTGAAGTCCACATACTTTAGAGGTAAATCATATCATTCTCGAATCCATGATAGGTACAAACCGCAGACTCTCAAAATTTAGGACATTGGGAAAGTTAGCGAAATTACATCCACAATTGATTACAACACTCCTCCATATTTGACACTTTATAATTATAGTGTAATTCTCAAAATACATATTTCTAATGGAAATAGCATGAAAAAACAAGCACTTTTGCAAAAACGGCCCTCAAACACCGAAGGTTGTTACTACATCAAAAGTTACATGCTTTCAATTACCGATCAAAATTACAAGCTTTTCAATATTTTGCTCTATTTATTTTAGAATGTCACTAAACAAAAATTGTTGCCTTTCACCACATAAATAAAATTAAAGGGGCTGAAGTTAATCACCTACTAGTAGGAATCACAATCTTTTAGCCCTCATCATGACAAACCATATGACTAGGGCTAAGGATTTTAAGGTCAATCTTAGGGTTTTCCACCTTCCTGATCCAATGGAAGCCTCTATTTTCCAAAAAATCATGGCAAGAACAACATATGACCAAATCCCAAATATATGAATATATAATGAATTTATTTGCAAAATAAAACTTTTCTGGATAGATAGAATGGGTCGACAACAATCTCCTGGTGCCGATACCATGAAACAATCGATAACCAGATCGTACCAAGCCAAGAACACAAATGCTAATCAAACACCACGATCAATAAGATGAAAGCAATTCGCCGAATATCTTTACATAAAACCTTTGAAAACAAATGAGCAGCAATATCGTATATATTATTATGGAACTCAATGCAATACATTGAGAATGGGCCTTTCTTAAATAGGCAAGGAATAACAATCTAAGAACCACCAAGGTTGAAGATCAAGCCATAAATCAAGGAAATAACTAGTCATCAAATAACTATTCAAGACCATAGATTTATGAGAGAACTGGACATCATCAAGGATCTACCATAGTCAATACCAATACCATATAGATCAAGGAAAGAACTATACCTAACAACTAGATAATATCTCCTAATATCTAAATAAGATAAAAGAAATATCTACACACATATGTGGGTGAGGATAAATACAATAAAGGTAAATAAAGTACCTTAGGTGAACATGAGCTAAGGTAAATACCTACTCTAAAGTGGTAATAGGTTTAGTGGAGGTAAATGTTGTGGGTATAGATTTGGTTTTAGGTATAGGTCGGTTTATGGCTAAGGGTGTGGTGCGAGTGCTAACAGGTATCGTGGAAGGGGTTGCAACAACAATGGTTATATTTGGTTTGATGGGTGGAAATGTGTTTGGGTAGATAGTGGAGGTGTCATCGAGGGATCTCTACATCTGTGTTGAGACAGGGAGTAAGAGGTGCCCCCATAATAAAGCCTTATCCACATAATCTAAGTGATTAGCAAAAACGTGAGAATGAAAAGTCCGTGGGTGGAGTTGGTGAGGACCTAATGGGAATTCCCATAAAATGCATCTTAGAGATGGGGAATTGGCCAACTTCAGCTTCCATGGGTAAGAGAGCCGAAAGTAGGTCTGATTGGATTTTGGGTAGCCAATGGAGAGTGCTCGCGAGAGAAAAAGGTATCTCCACTTGGGTCTATGATGGGTGGAAGAGATGATGGGAGTTCCTCTATAAGTGGAGGAATGGATAGGTGCTCCTCTCGTAGGTGGAGGAAGTAATGGGTGCTCCTCTACGTGGGGTGGAGGAGGTAATGGGTGCTCATTTATGGGTGGAGGAGGTAATGGGTGCTCATTTATGGGTGGAGGAGGTAATGGGAGCTCCTTTACTGGGTGAAGGAGGGGTAGGTAAAGGATCTCTAAGTGGTGAAGATAGGGGTGAGAGGGTCTCGATATTAGTGGAAGAATCCTCCATTGGTGATGAAGGAGATGAAAGGTGTTCTTCTGTTGGTGAAATAATAGTGGAGGTTGGTTCCAATGTGGAAGGAGGATTTTGGGATAGGATTTCCTCTATGGAAGGGATGTGAGGTAATTGAGAGGCGACAAGTACCTCGTTAAAAATTGCATGAACCTCACGGGTATGGGTATCATGAGTGGATGTCTCACCGGTTTGATTGGATGAAGGGGCATGATTGGGAAATGGTTTTTGTAATATTTTAAGATTTTGGTTGGGGGTGGCATTGGGATTATCCACAATTAACTCACCTTTCTCAAGCATTTCTTGGACAATATTCTTGAACGTGATGTAGTTGCCATCACTATGCCCCTTCACTCGGTGATAGTTATAGAAATCATGCTCTTTATACCATGTGGGCATGGGGCGAAGCAAGGGTCAAAACCAATGTGTGGTTTTATGGGTGGAAGGGTGATGGCTCTAGCTTTGATAAGATTTTCTAAGATAGAAGAGTAAGGTTCCCCAATTGGGGTATATTTTCACTGCTCTTGTCTAAATTGAAAATCCTAGACAGGTGATAGATTAGATGAGGGTGTAGCTTGATTGGATGGATGAGCTGGGCCGGCTTTGAGTACCACTGCGTTAGCGGTACCCTTAGCCTTTGAATAATTGGTTGGTGGTTTGGAAGAAGAAGAGGTTTCATTCAATTGAATGCCAATTCTTATTTCATAATTGGATTTTCTTTTCTTCGATGGCCCGAATCTCTAACTTTCATGCCATAGTGAATGCCTCATCAAATGTTCGAAAAGTTTAGACTGCAAGGTCGGGAGATATGTCCTGCGCGCAAGCTCGTGTGAAGAGCTCGATGAGTTCATTTGGGCGTTGGAAGGTAAGTTGATTGATCAGCTACGCCAATGAGTGACAAAATCGTGATGGATTCGTCCTCGTACCGACGTGTGGAATACGATCGGTCATGGTAACCTTCGAAATATTGATGGAGAAATGATCCAAGAAATCTTGGGCTACTGATTGAATGAAAATATAGAGTGTTTGGGTAACCCACTATACCAATCTAATGTTGGTCCAGTGAGGGACATGGGAAAGGTTCTCAAAAGTAAGGCATCATCATGAGAAATCAGATAACACCCATGTTTTAACAAGCACAAATGTTGTTGTGGGTCTTCCTTACCATTAAAGTGATTGAATTTAGGCATTTCCCAATGCACAGGGTATGAACAGATAGGAATGGATGGGTGAATAGGCTCATTGCAAATCTCGTCGTAGGTGAGAGTGTTGAGCGAAATCGATGCCTCTAATGTTCCATCTTGTCCAACATCAATTTAATTAGGTCATTGGTGGGTTTTGATGATTGGATGCCTCCTATAACGTGAGGAGATTAGTTTTGGGCATATAATGGGGGTGGCATTCCAGTGTATGGGACTGCCATGTAAGGTGGTGGAAAAGAAGGCAATGAAATAGGGGTATGTACCTAGAATGAATAATAGATGAAACAAGTGGTTGTTGGTAGTATGTATATGGGGGTGGAAGGGTCGTGGTAACCCTAGTGGCAATAGGGGCTAATGATTGTGGAATGGAAAGAACCACGTTCTGAAATGGGGTAGGAGTCACCACACTGTAGAGGTGGGAATGTAGCTACAGGTATGTGTGAGACATTAGGGGTGGATGAGGTTGTGTTTAGGGTAGTCATCGAGGGTATGGTGGATGTAATGGGTACCATGGACGTATGCATACATGAGGATAGTCATATGGGTAGGGTATAGAACCTAACTGTGAAATGACTGGGGGTAAGGTGGATGCAGGTAGCATGGAACTAGATGGGGTTGATGTGGAAGTGGGTGTGAGAGTCGGGGGATAGATACGGGCATGTCGTATATCAACTGACCCGAGGCGTCTCGAGTGGATGAGTGGGAGAGGTAAAACTGCAAGGTGGCAGGGTTCTAGTCAAGGATTCGTGTGAAATCCTCATCTCTGGTAGCGATGGTAGTAGGTTGGATGGGATCCATGGCTGGTGATAAAATAGAAGGTGGTGAAGGACTAGGTGGGAGCGGTTAGCAATTGGCATGGAACACGAGGGTGCTTGCTTGTCTTCGGTCAAGCACCATGTGAACCAGATTTGATCGTAGGGCTTCTTCTCTCGTAAATGATATAGAGAATAGAAGAACAGGTGAATCTGGTGATAAAAATGGATGAAGTAACAAATGGTGGGTGGAATATGAAACAAGCTAATCGGTGTCGGTTAGGGAAAACTCGACATCGATCGGGGTAATTGCTGCCACCGTAGAAAATGGACAGTGAGTAAACAATGAGGCAAAAGGCAAAATATGACAAGTATGCCAAATCTAGGGATGTGTAAAACGTTAATGGGAAAAAATGACAGTGACAGAGACTATGGAAAGTGGAAGAAAGTGAATTAAAATGTCCTTTTGAGTAGGTTAGCAAAAGGACTTGGAACCGACGTCGGTTGGGTATAACCGATGGCGGTCAGAGGTAACCGATGACGGTTACTATGAAATTGAAATAGTGATGAAAGAAAGTGGTTGTGAATTAAAATCTGATGTAGAATCAGACCCATAATTTTGGAAATGATGATGATATGGCCTAGGCACACTCAGGTGAAGCCAGAATACACCAGCTATGATGAGGAGCATGCAAGGATGAACAAAAAAAAGTGATGAACGTGATCTTTCACCTCAAAACACAAGCCAAGTAGAAACACTAAGAAAATACGATCCTAGGAGTGCCTTTTCTATTATGTTTGTTTAGCTTATGCTATTTAGGGACTGACACATGAATTGTGAAATAGAGTTTTTGGTGAGGATGGCTTCCTACAAAGAAGGAGATCTAAAGGGTGAGGTTTTAGGTATGTTATGGTGGGGGTGGGCTTCACTTTAAAGTATGACTTGATAGAGCGGTGCTTGAGTGGGTGCCCACTTGTCGTGATCGTGTGATCACCTACAACTTCTTCCGTAAGATGTTGTTTAAGAATGTATGTATTTTGAATTTTTTGTGGTTTGGTAAGACTCGAGAGAAAGAGAAAATGATAGAAGTGCTTTTCTATGATTCATTTATCAACCATCATCTGGTCATGACCTCCAAAGATATAGGTTGCCCTCAATTAATGTGAGCTAATGCAATAAATCGAATGGATTCAATTGTTTATAAACCCAAATTGAAAATGTGAAATTTCATGACACAATAAGATTAAGAGGAAGAGGGATGCTCTTTCACTACAATGCGAAAACATGAATAAATGATTCTTTTTAATTACACCAAAAGAAAAGTTTCCTTTAGAGAAAATAGAAAAGAGATGTGAATTACTAGGGAAGAAAATTAATGTGTACATTTTTTAGAAGGGAAACAAACACACAATTTTTTCCTAAGAATGAATGAAATGCAAGGAACCCTGGATGGGTCCCACTAGTGCATGCCAAAATGTTTCACCTTTTTCTTAGATTGTTTCTTTGAAGTGTTGACAAAATAGATAGGGTAACAGTGTAGGAGGAATACCTGTTCAAATGTCGATTGATGGGTTTTTGTGCATATGACTTCCGAATCCATAGCTGACCATGAGAGCTTCCTTTTTGGCTAGGAGGAACTACTTGTAATGAAAACAAGACCACCAAAAGGAATTAAACAATATGGGCAGTGAACTGCCTAGCGTGAGCTAGATCTGGGAAGTATGATACTTCCTAGATGGTTGTCAGTCCATTGTTTTAAACAAATTAATGTTGTAAAAAAGTAAATCCTATTGTTATTTTAAAATGATTTAGGTATCTCACTTAAAACACAATAAGAAAATAGATCTAATCTAACAGGCTAAGCTAGAATAGAATCCATAGGTCAAATG
The DNA here is from genome assembly GCA_018340775.1 of Taxus wallichiana var. yunnanensis. NCBI lineage: Eukaryota > Viridiplantae > Streptophyta > Pinopsida > Cupressales > Taxaceae > Taxus > Taxus wallichiana. The sequence goes on along the minus strand of CM031243.1, from coordinate 629,645,701 downwards.
GTTGGTTCAGGTTCTGCAGGTCTGATAAAGGTCTCGGGTAGGTCACAAGTAAATGAGGGTGAGATAAAATTAGGTGGGTAGGTCTCTATTTAAGGTTGTGTGGGAAAACACAGAGACTAACGTTGTTCAAGGATGACCGACAACAATTAGGTATAATCGGCGCCGATTCTTTGTGAGATCTAGGAATGTCACAGAATGGGGTTTTGGTCTCCTTTGTGATTGGAAAAGGATTTTGGTTGGTCGAGATGAGGTATTGGGTGAATGGAATAGGATTTTGCTAGGTTTTAATGAGTCTATGGAGGTGAAAATGTTGGAGAAGGTCAATAGCAACCAAATTAAACAATGGGTGATAAAATAATGATGAAATGAAATAAACCAGAGAAGTATGACATTATACTTACTTGGATTTTGTTCCTAAAGGTCTATGTGTGAAGGATGGAGGTGCTGATGATGGGTTTGAAGGCTACAAGTGATCACCGACTAAAGAAAAGCTTCTACATGGGTTGTATGCAAACTCCTCTTTGCTTGATAGATCAAATCGTGGCTTTGGGATGGTGTGTAGAGAAGATGCTCAATATCCTTCCTTGGATGTGAGTTTTCACTGGAATTGGCTCTCTGAAGATGCGTTATCTATATAAGATGTGTTCTTTCTCATCAAATTTCTTTCTTCCAACCTCCAAGTCCCAACTTCCAACCTTGAGAATAAGGTTGTTTTGGGTTAAAAGGGGTAACCGATGGTGGTCCGACTTAACCGGTGATGGTTAGGGGTAACCAACGTCGGTCAAGGCGGGATTTCCTAGGTTTACTAAACTTAGGAGGTCCTCCTGATTTCCTCTCGATCCCGTGTCATTATCCTATGGATTAGACTTGAAACTTCTTGTGAGCATGCGAGAATGTGGTTAGAGGGAATGTAGGCATTGATTTTTAGGGTTTGGGTAAGTCTTAGTTAGTTATGGGAACTTGCTAAGAATAGGTCTTAGGTTGAGTTGGCTTGGTGAGGTGTCTAAGTGAACTATATGTGTAGATATTATTTAAATAAAATATTTAAATAATAAATATAGTGAGGATAATGCATTAATTAAATTAAATTAATATTAGTGGGGTGAAGGGGGTCATGGCTAGGTAAATGTAAAAAAGGGTGCTTATATGTCGAGGGACGAAAGGGGAGTGTGACCTAATTTTAGTGTCTACACAAGGATATGTTATTTTGAGTGTATAGAAGTTGTTATTTTTAACGGGAGCATGCAAACTGAGTTTTCTTCTATTTATGAGCATTTTGGACCAAGAATCTATTTGTGGGAATGCACAATTTATTTCGAGCATGAGCTTTCTTATGTTTAACATGAATCACTCTTCCCTATGCACAAAATATGCCTCTTTCAAGAAAGATCAACTATTTATGGAGAAGAAGGGTAGAATGGACATGCAACATTACTACGTTTTTCTTTTTTAAGCTGACCAAACTTGCATGTTTTTTCTTTTCCTCTTCTTTTCTCCCTCAATTCTATATAAAAACTCCATGATTTCATTGTAAAAAAGCCTATACACTTTCTAATCATTTCCTTGGAGTAATTTAGCATTCTAAGTGGAAGAGAAGGGGCCATGAGTGATATTTTGTATTGGTTTTACCTCTTGGATCAATAAATAAGCTATTTCTACCTTCTTACAACCTGTTTATTTTACAATATTGTGTTTTAAGTTGATTTCATCTCGTGATATTGTTTTATCCCTGATTTGTAGTCTAATTTCCATGCCTTTATGTAGTTATATATTACTTTGCATGACATAGATTGTGTTTAACCAAGTTCTTACAGGATTCAGTTGTGGAATTCATCAAATTGCCCTTTTAGAGCCATTTTTTCCCTTCTTTATTCGACATAACTTCAAACCCTTCTTTGAAACACTTTTACATTGACATATTCATTTGTAATTTTTGTATGTTTCCTGTGGTCTATTTATGTGGTTCAAACAAGTTTGAATATCCTCAAACTTTCTAGTGTATCACCCCCTTTTTAATTTTTAGTCTTTTCCTTTCACTTTTCCTAATTCATGTAGTAGAGTAGAAACTAGTTTTAGGTGTTACAATAGGGAGCTAACCCTCTTTGGAGATTCACTCCAACATACAGGTCACCCACAACCTAGGAGTGTTTCCTTTTTTCAATTGAAAGGAGAGACTCCACACCACTCTCCAAAGGGTGCATTTCAAAGTGAAAAAAATTTCTAGCATTCCCGATGGGACAAAAAAGAATCATTAAATATTTGATGTTGTTCATGGAAAGTATTAGTGTTTTAGACACATTAATTTAGCATCTAACAACTCGCTTATCCAAAAAAACCCATTTTCACATTTTCGAGCCATTTCATCCATTTATGAGGTTGTGTAATCATGAATTCTTTTTCCCAATGTGTTTCTCAATTCCATGAGATGTTCCAGGAGAAATTATCTTCCCTTCCACCTATTTTTTCCAAAAGCCTCCTCCATATCAATATTGTAAGCCCTATCACAATGAGAGTACCTACGATCCAAACCTTACTAATCCATATGGTTATCCCAATAACCATAGTGCTTTTCAGAGCATGAATATACATATTATGGAGGTAATTTTATGCCTAATGATGATTTTTAGATGTATGTACAACTCATAGAGGAAAACATTTTATAGATGAAGGCAACATACTCCATTAAAGTAGCCAAGCTTGGGTTCGTGGTTCCTTATCTATGGGTTAGTTTTATGATAAATTAGCATAGCCCTTGGGAGAAGTTAGACTTTATGTATGGATTTTTACCATAGATATTAGAGTGGAATGAATCGATGGAAGCTTACCAATATATTTATAGGAAACCTTGTCAATGTGGTAATTCCTCACTATCATCCTATAGCCCTCTCGCTCCTACTTCTCATCCTACACAATCTTAACCCAAATTTCATGTTCCTAGCTTTCATACAACTTCCCTTGTGTAGAAAAAAAAATCTATGCGCTTAGGTACATTTATAGGTCATAAAGCATACTAATGTATACACGATTCATAAGCAAGAAAAATAGCGGTTGGACTTCTTTGGCCTTTTGGTTGGTTATCTCTTGCACTTTACTATTTATGAGCTTTAAGCATCCTTTTGGCTTTACACATCTTATAGTTCTTTCGGCACATAACTAATTAAACTTTTGATAGCCTCGGACACTATTGCCCGTTAGGACAGAATCACCTAGGTGCTCATGTCCCTCTAGGTGCTCTTGTCCCTCTTTTTCTTCTTCTTACTATTTTGAGTCCCTTTTGATTTTTTTATCACTGTTTAGTACTTTGGGTCAGCCTTCCAAATTGTCAATTATGAAATTTAAATAAGGGAATCATATATACTTAGTTAATTCCTTTCAAATAGGGGGCCAAACACTATAAGTATTATCTATCACCACCTATGCTTGCACAAAGGAACAAGGCATTACAAAGTACATATATAGAACATCCATACAAAGGTCAAGGGTTGCATTAGTATGCATACACCGCATTGGAGGAGTTTATTCTATTCCATCACACATATTTTGCATATTCGGGACAATCTATATCTAGCTTGTTATCACCGTGTAACTTGCACAAGGGTAACCTAGGAACGAGACACATATACACATACACAGAGAAGTAGATGGAGTATGAGATGTAGTTCAATGCTCATTCATAAGTTCAATCTTCAAGTGACCATTGGGGTTAGTCCGAATCCCCATTATGCATCTTTTTAATTAGATTTGAATTGGTTTATGGGCATATACAATTAGTCATTTATTTTACAAGTTATAGGTGTGATTGACGATCCAACAATGAAACTAGAGTTCCAAAAAGTGAATAACATTGAAGATCTTCCAAACTAGAAAAGACTAGGTTCCGGGCATCGAGAAGAAACAGGCACCCAGTTAGTCGTTAGCACTGAGCACTTCTCCCCTACTATGGGTGCTTCTATCTAATACAATCCTGAGTTCCCGAGCCCTCGGCGAGCCATTTCAACATTGTTTCTAGCCATATATAGCATATAATAGTCCCGATCATTTCCGGGTTACACATAATCAGCTAAGTCATCTATCTCCCTTCATTTTCTTAGGGTGTTACATGTTTTAATGTTTATTTCTTGCATGTTACTGTATGTTGGATTGTGGAGTTAAATTTCTTCACAAAGGAATATATTTGAGGTTTATTGGTTTACACAAGAATCGGTGTTAGTTGTCTAACAAGTGTCGATCCACTGGGAGGAACCGGAAGCATTAGGGAACCGACACTAGTCAACAGCGAGAGAACTAGCATAGGTCGGAACTGCGCATCGTTAGCATCGAGGCACCGACACTCCAAGGAATTGACACTGGTTACCTGTGTGTTTATGTTTTTATTTTAGACATGGGATTTGATCCGACGGTTGATTGTAAAAGTGATCAGATGGTTGTAAATGCATAGCTAAGGTGCCCAAAGTTTTTCTAACCTTATATAAGCTAGAAAACTAGGGTTAGAACATATGGATAGAGGAATAATTTTAATTCTCCTTGGTTAAAGTTGAAGAAGAAGAAAAAGAAGAAATTTTTTGCATGAAGACATAGCTTCAATGGAGAGAAGCTAGACAAAAGGAAATAACATGTGAGACTGAATGGTGAGAAGAGTGTTATGTCTTTAATCGTATTTCCTTTATATTTTCTTGTCTCAATGTAATGGCTTACATAGTATGCAAAACACATAGTCTTTCATCTTGTAGATCCACATGTTGTTGTGAGATCTTGTATTGTAGATCCATGAGATCATGTTGTATTGTTGATCGATATAGATCTAGTATTTTAGAGGAGGTTGTCTTCTTGTTTACATAGTGGCAGATGCAGAGGTGGAGGAGAGACTTACTTCTTGGTGCAAAGTTATGGTTACACATTGGTAGACCCATGTGAGAGGTCTTGTTTACAGATTCATAGGAGAGCTTGGTTGCATAGTGGGAGATGCAGTAGTTCCTAGTATGTGAGATCTGGTGGTGTTTGGAGGCACAGTTATAGTGCACTCATGTAGATCCATTTAGAGATCTAGAGGAGAGGAGATATTGTTGGAGAGATGCATTGTACTCTTGCATTGAAGAGTTTGTTTGTACTCTTGTTATATATATATATATATGTATGATATCTCGTATCTTTGGTGGACGTATCCCACATTGGGTGAACCATGGTACATGTTGTGTTATTTGTGTGTATTTTATTGTGATTTGGATTATTCTAGTTTATACTTCCATTCTATTGTAGATTTTAGGGAATTTTTTAGATCATGTGTGCATGATTTTTTTGTTATTAAATCATAGCACTATTCCATAGTCCTAAATTCCCAACAACTGGTATCAGAGCTTGATTATTTAAGAGTAAGGTTTTGCTTTAGTATATTGTTAGTGGTTTAATGACAAGTGTATGAGAGAAGGGTTTGTTTTTCCTGATGTGAAAATTGTAGGAAGATATTTAAATCTCAAGTGAAAGCTAAAAACTTAAGGTTGCTTTGGAGAATATAGTGATTGGTGTCGGCTTAGGTGGCAATCGGCATTGGTAGGATGACCATGGTCAGTTATAGGGCCGTGGTCGGTTAAAGTTTGATCATGGTCGATTACTCGAAAACTAGGTTTGAACAGAAAAAAATCACATATTTGAAGAATTAAGAAGATGCATGGAATGTATCTTGTTTGCTGAGGTGTCCCTAGTTCTTAGAGGCACAAACATGTTGGTCAGATTACATATTTGAGTTACAAAGGTATGGTTTTATCTTGGTATTGCAGTGTTTGTATGTTTTGGTTGCACATGCATGGTTTGGGATTATAGATCTGAGTATGAGATAGAGGAGCAGTTATGCATCCTTGGTGCAGTTAGATGCATGGGATTTGGTAGAGAGGTAGTAACACAAAATGAAGGTGAGGCTTCCATCAAAGAAGCATGTTCTTTAGTTAAAGATGCGGTTGAGTATCTTAGTGTTGATAAGGTGATGTATTTCATCTTGGTGCAATTTATTTACATGTATTATTGTTGTTAAGTTTTTGTACAAGATTTGGGTGCTTCTTGAAATGACTGGCTCAACACAGCTATCGACTTTGGTCGGAGTAGGCACTTGGTTTGGTGTACTATGCCAATTTTGTGGTGTTTTGTTCATTCTAGAAGCACGATGCCAATCAAGGAACCGACGTCAATCACATAAGAATCGATATCGGTCATGAAATTGTTGTCGGTCTTTGTGGAAGTGAACCTGTACTAGGTTTTTGCACCAGGAGAGGGCATGGATGGTTTAATGTCCTGATTTGGAGGATCGGGTTTCTTACACTGAGTGTACATGGTAGAAATGGTGTAGATTGATTCAATGATTGAATCAGAAAGAGGATGAAGTTGGCTTGGTTAGTCCAGTGAGACTTTGGGTTAAGTAACTCTATATAGTTCATGTTTTATTTCTTTCATTTGAAGCAACTAGCATTAATGGGTATTTGGTGTGTTTGACTTTTATTTCCGAGATGTGTTGGAATCTTGAGGACAAGGGTATCTAGTCTAAGGATGGGATCCTCAATGAAAGTCATGTTTAGACACACTTGCAAGTAATGAAAGATGTTGAGTACATAGGATGAAAAGAATTTGATTCACCTACTTTACAAGAAGTCCAAAATTCTGTGATGTAGAAGTATTCTTTGATAAGAAGGGAATCAATTTATATTTTCTTTCATCTATTTTATTTCTCACTAACATATATAGCTTTTGAGCTTGGTGATTATAAGCAGTGTAGGGGATTTCAAGTTAAGTGGGAGCAAGCCATGGTTGTTAGCATTACAGGTTGGAAACATATGCACATGCAAAGTGAGAGGAGTATGCTACATTTTTGTGTGGCATGAGGCCCAAGTTGTTGTTAGTGTGAATCACAAAGCACCCCCAAATGAGTTATCAATATGATTTTCTAAGGCAGACTCATTTGGTGTGATTTGCATAACATTGAACTTCCCCAAGGTGTGGGACCTTGCGAATGGGAAAGCTCTCCAGAGAAGGCTGGTTCCTCTTCCTAAACTACCTACCACAAGCTATTCCAGTGTAGGAAAGCTAATCTAATCCTAATCTAACTTCCAAGGAGACAAGGAGAGAGAGAAAACTGAAAAAATAGAGCCTACACTAAAACGGTGATACACCAGCAAAGGAAGTGAGATATTCTGTTGAGGGAGAAAGAAACAGAGAAAATGGAGATGAGGGAGGTTAGACAGAAGTGACACGGCCCAGATCTTCAAATTCACCATTAAACTCCATGAAACACAACATCTTGCACCTGCAAACATGAAATACATGCACATAAAAATAAATCTGGAAGGGAGAGGCACAAAGAAATAACAAAACGGATGCAAAGGGTTGAAGAACACCACAAAACATGTTTTTATTGCTCTAAAAGGTGCACAGACCATTACATTTCTGGAATAGAGGCAAAAATACATTTGCTAGGCGTAGGAGAAGGTTCACTACTCAAAAATGGCATCGAGAAACAAATTTGACAGAGTTTCTCTATGCCCAAAATGTCTCTCCTTTTCAAAATGAGAAGTGTTACAATATATAGAAAGAATAAGAGAGAGAGAAGAGGGAAAAAAATTGAATCCTACTTCAACCACCCCGAGATATGCATCGAATCCTACTTTGAAATCTCAACCACTGAATATCAATGCCTTCTACAAATTCACCCACAATATGTCGCTTCTGGTTTCCCAATAGATTGAATCGAATCAAATCTGGTAGTTGAAGAGATTGGATTTTGTGTTAATGGCCTAGAAGACTCTTCTTCATTTTTTACCTACTAGGGCCTAAAAATGATTTTTAATCCTTTCATGGCATAGAGGACATCGAGACACTTCCAATGGTGTTAGATTCACAATATTTCAAGCCCTGAGTTGAAAGATATACCCCTTTGGATTTTGTATCAGGTTCGTCAATGCAGAGGGTGGGAAAACAACTCTAAAAATGGGTCCCCTTTGATATGGGACACGTGGCAGTCAAATTAGAGAAAAAATTAGGGCTCGTGGGTTTGTAATTTATCTTTTCCCCTTTTTACAAAACACAAAACTCAAGAAACCCCGTGGCCCCGAAGCTCCACCTTTTGACTTTGCTTGAGCATTTTCCTCTGCCTCCGTTTCATCCTGAGACATGTGGAGATGCGGTGCTTGTTTGAGCTTCTCTTTTTCTTGCACAGGTCGTTTAAACTTTTGCAGGCCTCACCATTCCATTGTAGAGTCTCCCTGCAACCTTGTTTGTCGTCCTAGAATGTGAGCTCGCGGGTTTGAGTCGTTTCCTTCATAATTTCCTTATGTGCAGGAGTTGTCTTGACCAAATTTTCCGGGGTGAATTTGGGATAACAGATTGTTTTGGAGGAGAGTCACGGTTTTGTAGGTATTTTGAGTTTATTACATGATGACGTCGCTTCTAATTTTAATTATAGTGCTTGGATATCCTTACGGGATTGCACGAGTTGATGGTTGTTCAGCTGGGTTAAGAAGAGAGAAATGTTATTGACATTGAAGGGTAAAGAAGGAAAATTTGTTTGTTACAGGTTACAGTGTGACAACAGTGTATATTTACATCTTATTGATGTTGCCCTTGTTTGCTTTCATCTTGGATAGTTGTGTAGAGTATGTTGATGACATGTTTGTTGGTATTTGCACTATTTATTAGTAGCATGGTTAGCATGGTTTTTTGTTGTTGATATTGATGAGCACATGATTCATATTTGGCTTTGGAGTTAGTCGGTGGCAAACTTGGAGCTTCTAGAGAGCCTGGTGATATGGATGGATGTACATGGTGAGTTTTGTACATGTGGATAGATTATGTTTTGTGAGTCTATGATGATGCAGATATTTTTTTTACACATGGATTCCTATGAGCATGGTTTAGATGCCTTGAGCATGAGTAGGGGATGTTTGTATTTCCTCTTGTTACTATGTTACTCCTTGATAGATATTTTGTCTATGGATGGTTATCTTGGACATGCTAGTTGTTTATGCGGGTTGATTTGCGTAATGCATGTTTGGAATCTTTGAGTTGTGCGGTGTTGTGGATTAATTAACCATAGGTTGAATGTATAACTCATCTGGGTTGTCTTGACATAATATCATGTTTTTTTATGCATATTCCAATTTGACTTGTCTTTGGTCAGTTACATTGGTGGTTACATGGAGACATGGATAGATGGTTGGAGAACATGGTTGGTTTTATAGGTATGGCTATGGTTGTGATAGAAGCTCAGTATTTCAGTTTGAGTGGGAGCTCTTACAAGTGAATTAGTCATGGTGGCTTGGTTGCATGAGAGGCTTGGTGTTATGATTCAGTGGGAGCTTGATGTATGGATAGATCGGTTATCAAAAATCAGTAGTATCTTCGTGTAGGTATATGGTAAGTCACGGGTTTGTTATCTTCTTGGTTTTAGAAGATGGTTTAATCTTCCTAATTTCATTTTGAGAGAATTTTTGATGTAAATAATAGATTCTCTTCATGGTATGTAGAGGACAGTGATGTACAAGTATAGGTACAGGTTCAACAATTTATCTCTAAGTGGGAGATTGTTGGGTTGTGGAGCTGAATTTCTTCACAAAGGAATATATTTGAGGTTTACTAGTTTACATAGTAATCGGTGTCGGTTGGCTAATAGGTTTTGTCATCGGGAGGAACCGACATCGGTCAAGGAATTAGCACCTAGTTAGCATCGAACCGACACGGCCAATGTCGTGTCGAACCGACACCGATTATCGGTTACTGTGCGTTTATGTTTTTATTTTAGATGTGGGATTTGATCGATAGTTGCTTGTAAAAGTGGTCGGATGGTTTTAAATGCATAACTAAGGTGCCCTAAGTTTTTATAAGATTATATAAGCTATAAAAATAGGGTTAGAACATAAGGATAGAGGAAGAATGTTAATTCTCCTTGGTTGAAGATGATGAAGAAGAAAAAGGTTACATGAAGACAAAGCTTCAATGGAGAGAAGTTGGAAAAAAGGAAATAGTAGGTACATCTGAATGGTGAGAAGAGTGTTATGTCTTCTACTATATTTCCTTTGTATTGTCTTGTCTCAATGTAATGGCTTGCATAGTATGCAAAGCACATAGTCTTTCATCTTGTAGATCCACATGTTGTTGTGAGATATTGTATTGAAGATCCATAGGTTATTGTGAGATCTTGTATTGTAGATCCATGAGATCATGTTGTATTGTTGATCCATAGAGATCTAGTATTGTAGAGGAGGTTGTCTTCTTATTTGCACAGTGGCAGATGCAGAGGTGGAGGAGAGACTTACTTCTTGGTGTAGAGTTATGGTTGCACATTGGTAGACCCATGTGAGAGGTCTTGTTTGCATATTCACGGGAGAGCTTGGTTACATAGTGGGAGTTGCAATAGTTCCTGGTATGTGATATCCGGTGGTGTTTGGAGGCATGGTTGTACTACACTCATGTAGATCCGTTGAGAGATCTCGAAGGAGAGGAGATATTCTTGGAGATGATAGTACATTTGTATTGAAGAGTTTTTTTGTACTCTTGTTATATTATAAATATGATATCTCTATATTTGGTGGACATAGCCCACATTGGATGAACCACAGTACATGATGTGTTATGTGTGTGTACTTTTTATTATTTGGATTATTCTAGTTTATACTTCCACTGCTGTAGATTTTGGGGAATTGTTTAGATCCTATGTGCATGATTTTTTTTGTTATTGAATCATAACACTATTCCAGAGGCTTGAATTCCCAACATTGTAATTAATCAATTGAATATAATTTATCATAGGAAGTTACTATAAAATAAGATTTAATTCAGATTAGATTAAATCTCCTTGACATCCCTTCTCCTTCACAAGAGAATTTTATATCTCCTCCATCATGTAAATCTACTAAAAATAATTCGAAGTCAAAACCATCCCCCTCTCATATTTCCAAATCCATTTTAGGATGAACTTAGTAATCAATAACACTTGGAGGAGCTGTTTGAGAAAGATTCAAGCAGAGGAAATCTCATTCGAGTTCCAAAGATTCGGGTCAAGAGATTAAAAATAGTCAACCAACTACATCCAAATCAGTTGAGGTAAGTTCTATTGTTGCTAATAAATAATTATTTGATGAAAAGTGGATAAACTCTAAGTGAATGGTCAAAGAAGTGGCCCAATCTTTGGGAAAACTACTTGTTGTTTTTAAAAATCAATCCACAAATGAGGTTGGTTTGACTCACTACAAAAATATGAATTTCAAGTTGATAATCGATTTCAAAAGGGAGAATTGAAGCCCATGAAAAAGCATACAATTGTCTTAGATAAGTATGATCGTGAAGAAAAGGTTAGATTTTTAAAGATATCTTGAATTAAAAAGTAGGGATCATATTTTGGAAGATCATATAGGTGTTTCTAATGATCGAAACAACAATTTAGAGCCTTCATCAACTTTTTGTGAAAGATAAATTCATATGCTTACTAATGTATCATGTTCTATCAAATCAGTTTTACTACACGAAAAAGATTATCATATCTTCTGATTTACACACTTGTTATTTAGAAGATGAGAATGTGCTAACCATGCAAGAAAGACAAATTAGATCCGGATGAAGATCGGTTTGAGATTAAAGATGAAGAAGGGTTATCAGATAATGGAATAAATCAATTAGATATGCATGTTTATTAGGGTAAAAAGTTTTATTTATCATATTTTTTTCTTGAGGATTGTTGTCATGCAAAATGACTAGCCTAAAAATTCAAACTTTCAAGCATGACAACTAAGCCTACATTGCAAAATTTTGCTTCCCGATCACATTGAACCCTCCTTCTAGCCCACCTATCCCCAATGACACCATAAAAATATGTATGAAGAAGGACATAGTGAATTTTTAAAGTATGCCTCAACATGATAACAATGGTGATGAATTTTATGGAGGGGTTTAATGACGTTTAGTGAAAGACAAGTCCTCTGGAAGCCTAAAAAGGTAAATTTTGGTCATTCTGAAGCCAATATGCATCCTCCAGAAGAGTTTAGGAAAGATATAAAACATCCAAAGGTGATTTTAGGGAGTCTTGAAGGTGTTGGAAGAAATTTATGAATATTTAGGAAAGAATTTATCATTCAGGGACAATTTATTCAACAAGTTTTCTAAGTGCAAGGAATGAGCATACAAATGGTGAAAACCAAATTCTCTGGATGATTCCACAATCTCCATAAGGAGTTAAGAGGGAAAAAGTAGGAATTGAAACCAATGAGAATTCTATACAAGTTAGAAACATCATAATTTATCTAAGGCTTAATGGTTTCTTAAAATGATTCAAAACACTGCAACTACCCCCACAGATTCCAGAACAAAAAAGGAACTAAAATTCAATTTTTAGGAATACCCAGTCTTGAAGGTTGTTCCATTGATATTATAATATGTTTTAGCTTTAAAATCACATAATATTTGATCCCAAAACATTATCCTAAGCCTTTGAGGTGAAAAAACCAAGTTCTATGCCTATTTATGGACATCCTAAGAAAATTTGACTTTCTATTTATATCCCAATCACACTTTTGACACCTTTGTGTCCTATATGTCCATATTAGGGACAAAAATAACACAAGGGACAAAAAATTGTGACCTCATCCTCCTCCGAGGTCACACTTTAGACACCCAGGTGTCTCGAGTTTCCTTACTATCTCTTTCGTCCTCACGGTGTAAGGGGGAAAAGAGGGGCACAAAAGTGAGACCTCACTCCCTCTCCCCTGTGTCACAATTTTATTTCCTAGTGTACCCCATATACCTAAGGGGTAAAGGGGATGAGAAATTGTGACCCATACATTTTGACGGCCCCTAGACCTCCACATGACCTTATATAGATCTCAGTAGGTGTATTTTTCCCAACCCCTAGACTTCATTCTCACTCCCTCATCTCATTCACCTATCTCTAAATGCTACCACTTGTCATGATATTTCTCCAAGTCACCATTTTCTATTGTTGGTGTCCCCCATGTCCCCTTTCCACCATTTGCAAACTCTCTCTAACTCCATTTTAACCCAGGTTCAATGTGGAGTTAGCGGAGTGAATTTAAAAACATAATAAAACTCATTTAAACTCCTTCACCACATAATTAGACATTTTTATGAGGATTTCTACTAAAACACCCTCCGAACTCCATTTTTTACATGGTTTTTCCAAAATTATTTGATACACCCATGGCCACCAAAAAAAAAGATTTCGCACATAACTTTTCATCCGTAATTCAAATTGTCGTGAAAATTTGCTAGAATCTCCCTCTCCAAAATTCCTTTGGGAAGATTATAATAGAAAATTCATTAATGCCTTAGGTTTTTCACAATACAAAACTGAAATTTGAAACCATAAAACACACCTTTCCAATTTCCCGAGATCGACATAAACAAAAATTCATGAAATTTGGAGCGAGAATATCTTAGTACAAAATAAAACATTTTGATGGTGGTTTCACATACAACCCAACACCTATAAGTATAGTTTCTAAAAATAGTATGTGTTCTGAACAATAGGTTGCTAAAAATAGTAAGTTTCCCAAAGTGATGAATTCTCAAATTTTGAAATATCCTAAAAATTTAAGAAATATCATAAAGGGGTAATTAGGGGAACTTTCTAAAAATGGCACTAATTAGGAAAGTAGGCATTGTATGGCAGGAAAAATGTGTCTAGACAATGTGCACTCTTATCATCCATTCAACTAGGGTATCGAGGCAATGAGTAAGGGACATGTTATCCAAAATCCCTCTCCTAAGGTGATTTTGATAACTTAGATTCTTATCTTGGACTTGGGAAGGTAAATTGAACAAAAGTAGAAGATTTCAATGTCCCAAGATGTTCCTTTCCCCTTATCCTATCTCCTCATCTCCTTATTTAGTCAAAAAAGGAAAAAATGGTCTTTTGTAGTGTATTGTTGGTTTTTTTAGCGGTGAAGGAATAGTTACGGTGGGCTCGAGGTTCTCCGCATGAGTAAGAGGTCCATAAGAAAAAGAAGATAGTGTAAAGAAAACTTTTGGGTCGCATGCAGAATAGATTCCCACGGGTCATCGATTCCCCAATTTTCCAATTGGTCTTCGTTGAAGAAGTTTGGGGGAGTTAGCAATGTATTACATGCGGATCAGAATTTTAGAAATGAATGGAACTGTCCTTGAACTATAATTTCCCTACGGAATTCTTCTCGACATAACAAAGGAGAAAGGATGAAGTGGAAAAATTTATGTGAACATTGTGGGTTTGTGCATAACTAGTGGAACAGTTTCATGGAGGCATTAGTTTCTTGCATTCTATGTTGATCCGCAATGAAGAAACAAGTGGGAGATGAGGTAGACTTGTGAAGAGTTATGAGTAAATCTTGGAATTGGGGAGCTAAGTGGTAGGGAAGTAAAGTGTTGTGGAAAATGGAGGAGTTGTGGGAACAAAGGGTCTTGGTGGAACTGTTCCATGGTTCCACCTCGAAACTTGAATCTCGACCAATACACCAATCAATGACCCTTATGGACAAAACAGGCCCGAGAGAGTACAAAGAGAAAAATTCCTCTCTTCCCCAAGTTCCCTGACCACCAAATCCATCTCGTACCACAAGCATAGAGGATTTATTATGGATTGTGGAGTCGCGCTAAGAACCTTGTGTTCCTCCTTGACACCCTGAAATCCGGAAGGGTATAAATTTTTCCCTAGTGCTCCAAATTTCATAAAATTGGCACCGTTGGAAATATCTCACCATCCTCTATGCCATATAAAGTGTATTTATTAATTTAGGTGAGGGTAGGTTGGTAAAAAGAGGAAAACATCTTCAACATTAAAAGATGTAGTCCTAGGTATCTCAATAACCAAAATTCATGAAGTGCAGTGCCCATTCCTTCTCCCACAAGTAAATTATCATGGGGGAATGGTCTTTAAGGGTTCTCATACCTATTTTCAAAAATTTAATGTATTTTGTTAGTGGTTGAAAAGGAAATCCAAGTTTCCCCTCTCTCTCTCTCTCTTTTACGTTCTCTATATAATGTAAAACTCTTTTATTTGTAAGGGGGCGTTCTAAAATGTAAAGAAACTCTGTCAAAATTGTTCCTGAGTAGATGTGAGTTGTATACCTTCATTTGAGCTTATAAATGTGTTCTTGTGCCTTATTCTTCACATGTAATGGTTTGTGCATACTTTGAAAGCAATAAAATCTCTGTTTTTGGTGTTTATCTCAACTCTAACTTATATTTTGTTGCATTTCCTTTCCTCTCCATTCTTTTGTTGTATGTTTGTGCATGTATTTCTCACTTGCATGTTCATCTTGTTTTGTTTCATGGAGAATAGATGGTGAATGAAGTCTTGGGTTTGTGTCACCTTTGTTTGGCCTCTCCCTTCTCCATTTTCCTTCTCTCTTTTCCCTCATTAAAGTATCTCCACCCCTTTTCTTGGTGATATCACCTCTCCATAGTTTAAGATTTCCATTTTTTAATGTATTTTTATCCCTTCCTGGTCCCTTTGATTGTTAGGGATTAAATAGTTGCATTTCCTTACTTAGGAGTATTTTAACATTATGAATAAGTACAAGAACCAACCTTCTTTGGTGGTTTTTCTCAAAGTAGTAAGTACCATAACTTAAGAGACAATCCCATGTTACCCAAAAACACTGATTTCTCATCCATCCATTCATGACAAATCAAAGGGTGCTAGTTTTTTTTTATAACAAGATACACCAAGATCGGAAGACAATGGGTATAATTCAAAGGGGGTACAAGGACCGATAAGATTACATACCCAAAGGGAAGCAACCCTTACAATAGGACAACCGAAGGTTTCCAAGGCCATAGGTTGTAAAAAAGGAAGGAAGCTTATTGAGGTATCAATACTATGGGGGTGATAATGAACAAAATGAGAATGCAAAGCTTATGTTAACTGAATTAAAATGTGTAACATAAATTAAATAACTGAAGTACAATATACTAACCTAACATGTACATAAAATACTAAGCTAACATAAAGTAAATAACAAATATGTAGGATACTAATCTAAAAAAATGACAAGTCAAGTTAGAGAACTTACCTATTAGGGGACATCCACTAATGCATCTATCTCCCAAAGGACCATACATCAAGAGAGAATTGGTTTTAGGTAGAGACGGGAAATAATACAGTCCTAGATCACTATAGGTGACCGAAAAGTGCAAGAAAACCAATCCAATCAAGAATAATCTCCAATCTAAGATTCAAGATGTAATAAATTCAAGAGCCGAGAGAACTAATGTAAGTTCACGCTAGAGAGAAAACTTAATGGTAAGTTCTTGTGAAATTCATGATGATGTCCTATTGTGAAAATGTAAGTAAGTTTATTTATACCGACGTCATCACCCACAAGTGAAGGCATTAGCTAGGATTTGAAATAGCACCGACACATATCTGTTAAGAGTGATGGCATCGGCTAGGGAGGGAAATGAAAAGAGGTGTGTGCAATGTGTCATGAGAAACAAAGATAATGCAAGACAAAATAAATGTGGCCATGAGCAAGTAAGGTGTCGGAAGAATGTGGAGGAAAATAAGAAGGTAAGAGCAAAAGAAGAACATGAATATGACCAAAATCTATTCTCTCTCCATGTATCATCCCTAACCCAATGGTTACATGAATAACCATACCCCTATCTTGAAACGAGCCCCTTAAGGCACCCATTCCCAGAAATAGATGCATTAGTGACCTTTAACTTTGAAAAGATAAATTGTTAGTAATGTATGAAAAGAGAAAGCGTATAAAAATAGGTGTATGCATATGCCCCATTCATTGATTACCACATGCCGCAATATCAAAACATGGGGTAGTTGATGGAAAGAAAAATGCATAACACCAAAATTGAAAGTAGATGCTGAAAGTTAATAAAGGACTAGCTGAAATGAAATATACTCACCAATGTGTACGTGATAGTGTCAGTCATCCTGCCACGTATGAGTGTAATCCATTTTTCTATAATCCTCGGAGAATAAAAAATGAAAAGAAACACTAGAGGATCATCAAAAATAAGGCATACATCACCTAGCTAGGGTCCCATGGGATGGATGTTGTGGATTCAGAAATTTGAAGATATGAAGTCAAAAAA
Organism: Taxus wallichiana var. yunnanensis; assembly: GCA_018340775.1. NCBI lineage: Eukaryota > Viridiplantae > Streptophyta > Pinopsida > Cupressales > Taxaceae > Taxus > Taxus wallichiana. Next base: position 629,628,622 of record CM031243.1, on the reverse strand, counting down.
ACATGATTTTTGTTCAAGGAGAAGAGTAAAGTGTATAATATGTCAAAAGGAACGAGAGAAGATCACAATCCCAACATAAATGATGATGGATTTTTTTGGAGATCGGGGGCTAAAATGATGGGTATTTAAAGATTGAGGACCATCACGGTGAAATTGAAATAGAAATTTGAAGTTTATATAGGATTTTTATTTTATTTTCTTATTACTATTTTTGGAATTAAGAGAACTAAGCTTTGGAATTCTAAATTTGGAGATTAGCGTGACAACATGGCATGAGTACGAGGATAAGGAGCACTTGGCGGTGCTCGATCATGAGTAAGTCATTATATTAAATTTTGTTAAGTGGATTAGGAGAAATTTGGTCTTTTTGGAAATATGAAGGTATTACGACATCATTTCGAGCCAAAATTACGTCATTAGATAGGGTAAGAAAAATGCAAGTGGGTTTGGAAGGGATTTTCTTTTTGTTTTGTCGCTTTGTAGATTTTTTCATATAAAATTTTAGAATTCATGGCCATACGGAACTGACACCATCACACCCTTGAAACAACAAGGCCGATGGCGTTGAGGACATTTTCAAAATTTGACAAGGGCAAATGGCATAAGCCAAAGGGGTGATGGCATAGGAATATGCGAAAAGGTATGTAATGATTATGATTTTAGATATTAAATTGATTTTTAATGAATCTAATGCATGGATTTTTATGATTTGTGAATGCAGGAAGATTAAAGGATCCACTTATGGTGAGTGGTTAGTATAACGTGGCTTAATGATTTGATTGTGGAGTTGTCGAAATCATAGGAATCACAACTACATGGATAGAGATTTGGGAGCATCATGTAGATGCCCAGGATATCGTTGAGCCTAGATTTGCTTTACGAGATGTTTTTGACCGCATAGGAGCCTTCGACGAACACCTTCTGGTGGTGGGTAGGTGAAACAATAGAGATGACCATGATACTTCAGGATGTACATGAGATATTAGGTTTTCCAAATGAGGGGGCTCACATGTATTGCAATCTTACCATAGATATTTCATAGAGGAGGGCTTTGGTCATATGGGCCATAGGCGTGAGTCATATGATGAGAGGATGCTCGGTGTTTGATGCAATGTAGTATTTTCTGCAGAGATTCACGGCTATCTAAAAGGTGGTTATGGGGATTATCATGGAACGCCTATTGTGCCACAAGGCGAGACAAAATGATTCTATTGTATTTGGTGGCCGTGTGTAAAGATGTAGTTGAGCATGATAATTTATTTAGTTGGGGACCACTATATGGGTGCAACTGGTGCACGATTTATACAGGGTCCGACGGAGGGCACAGAGGACCATAGGTCACATTATATTACTAACAACATGGATATATGAGATATTTCCCATGTATAGGCCCATAAGGATGTCATTGGTCATAGAAAAAAATGCCCCGAGAACTCCAATGGGCATAGGGGTTGAAAGTGATATCACTTCTAGCGTATCATCCACTACAACAGTGTACATTTAGATGAGGTCGTATGGGATCCCTATATAGGAAATGTTGATTGGTGGCCCATTTGGCCCAAGGTAGAGGTCCTTGATGAGGTGACATGGCATTATTTGCATTGGGTAGAGACCCATCCGATGGGTAGGGTACTTAGATAGTTTTGGTGGCCGAGCCTCTTGTGATAGCACGACTACCACCTAGAGATGACGACATGCGAGAGAGGCTACATGTACAATGGATAGAGTACTAGCATTGCAGCCCCATAAAGTACTCGACCACATGTAGACAGGAGGTAGATAAAGATAAAGAGGTAGGGCAACTCAGACTCACTAAATATTATTATAGTGGAGATTTCAAGATGAGGGATCCGATGGAGGACCTATTGGCCTGGACCCACATGTGGGAGATATAGCACACATGGTCCTAGCACTAGTGGGTGAGAGGAAAGACAACTAGGACCATGGCTGAGAGAGCATAATATGCAATGACCAGGGAGGTGGTTACATGACACCATTGGGGATGGAGATGGCCCTATAGTTACGGGATAGGCCTAGGACCCTCTCGTAAGGGAGATATGATTTTGGTGCCACGAGATAGATGGACACAATATGTCGGATGGAGATCTCATAGATTCAATGAGGCTGAGGCGGTATTGGATAACCGCGAAGACAATGATACCATCATCAAGCAAGTTGGGCCACCATGTATGTAGTATTGTGATGATTTTATTTAAAGATACTAATGATACCTTTTATGACTATATCTCAAGATTGGTATTGATTAGTGAATTTTGGTTTTGTAGAGAGAAGACGACAGAGGAGTGACACTCCTTGATAGAGAGTGCACACCATAAGATCCTGGACCTAGTATTGGAGATTTAAGATACCTTATTCATTGCGGACTCCACAACATCATCACCTAGTGAGTCGGTGGGAGAGTTTTGTTGGTTGGAGAGGCTATCAAGGAAATGCGAGAGATTGAGAGATGTGCAGGCATTGGAAGACACCATTAACATTGGTGTGATGTTGTGGATCTTACCGCACACACATAGTGCATTGGTTTAGGAGTAGGAAACACACCTTTCATATGCCATAGGTGTTGTAGAGAGGATTACGAGGCTATAGGCAAAGTAGGTAAGAACACGGGAGAGGCCTCCAAATCTCTTTCTAGGGTAGAGTCTCTAACTCGCATAGCTTGAGCATCCAGACAACACCTTCAACAAAAGCATCTAGAGACCCTCCCAAGGGGGTGAGAATACTTGATCCACCTAGATATTGATGATATACCATGATGGGTCATGATGTATTTTTGTCGATGTATATATATATATATATATATATATATATATATATATATATGATTATTTTGATGAAGATGGTGTTGTTGATGTTGATGTTAGATGAATGATGCTTTACTTATCACTTTCATTTATTTTCTCATGGGTGTATGTTGTAATACTCATGGTACTTAAGAAGAACCGTAACACCTCAATATTACGCTTTATAAAAAATTGAGAGAAATTTTTATTTATTTATTTACCAATTAATTATCTTGATGCCTTCAATGATTTTAACACGCAAAAATTAAAATCTAGCATACTATGCCTTCAATGATTATCATTACAACAGATTAATCCAACATTAATTAATGTTCAGAATCCATCTTGACAACATATGATAACCATGTGTAACTGTAAGGGTTTCGATCCTACCGATTTTAGATCCTACTTGATCCCCTTCAATTCTCTATATGAGCCAATATACCCAATATATCATTTGGTTAGACATTTTTAAAGGTATAAAGAATCATGTGCATATTCTTATCGTCATCCTCCCACCCACAAAACTGTTAAAAGAAGAAATGGTGACAGATAATGTAATCAGTCATTTGCATTACTATGTGCATAGTTTTGGCATTAAGCTATTAGCAAGCTTGGTTTCGTGGTTGCACATAAGCCACTTAAAACCTATCCTTTCCAATTCACCGCACAACCATCTCATTCATAGTATCATGATTCTTTTCCAATATTTACTTAGTATTAAATTCATAGTTAACCATTTTAGTTCAATCATTTACAACAATGTAAACCTTCATCCTATGGATAGGTTATCTGAGTTTCAAGATGATATCCAAACCACGTTAGAGCTTACGTAACAATCTCCACGAGTCATTACATAAGTACATACGTACTTCCACGTGATCGTAAACTATATCATATTACAATTAGATATTGGTTCGACCAAGTATAAGACTTAGAAACCATTCACAACAATAATCAATGTCATTAATGCCCTTTAATTGATACTAGGACTATTTTGTTTTACATAAGACAGATGAGTACATTTGTACTATTTCAAGAGATCATGAGTATCTTTGTACTTCATTCCATATCTTCGTTATTTGATCATACAACAATGATACTTAATCATGTAATTATATGTCACTGTTGTTAGAAGACAACAACCTATTTGAATTGTTTTCGTCGCATAAATTGATTTATAACATTCAATTTAGTATCGGATATACTTAAGTCTTTAAAGTATAATTTGCTACCAAAAAAAAGGAAACAAATTGAATCTCAATGGTTCAACATACCATTTGATTTATAACATCTTACTTATCTAAGATTGACAGTTATAAATTCATCACTTATGATTATCTCTTTAGTTATTCCTTCTTATATTCTTTCTTACATTACTATTTTTCATTGTGTAATTAATAGTTTATAATGAAATCTTATAAACAATTATCATATCTCAATTATTCATCAATTCATAATGGTTACCATGTTGTTAAACAACGATTAACATTGTTGTATAAACACCATCATAATGATATAAGCAGTCAACTTTATATTCATAATTTGACACAAAAGTACATAGTCTTGATAAAGAATATCAATGATGATATTTTAATACAAGAAGCTCATTTGTTTTGTACATTAGCGAAGTAATACTTTCTCTTTTTAAACAAATACAAGTTCATTTATTACATTCATATGAAATAGTACAACTATAATAACAAAGTGTCCTAACAAGTGTTTTATCTAGTTCGATATACTTTACAACCTGCAATATGAAAATATAATGTACAACAATGTACATGGTCAGTTTGTAAGAACTGACATGATTATTAATCGAAAACATGTTGCATTATTATAAGTTTAATCTATCCTTTTTATTCCACACAATTATTTTTCTTTATTGTTATCCAATAATTCTACAAGTCATAAGGAGTTCTTTCCTTCCAAATTTTTATGCTCAAAACTAATTCAAGATTTAAAAGTGTAATATGCTGTCAGCTAAGATTATGCAAATATAATCATACCATCCATTCATTATAATTAAACTCAATCCAATTCCCTTTCAACATCTAGTTATGATTCACAATGACCAATCATATATACCAATTAAAAGTCAAATAAACCAGAATCATTCTTCAGAAAATAGTTATCCCATACCAACTCAATTGTCATCATAACACACCAAAAGGGTGAAATTCATGTAAGAAGCAATTTCAGAAATAGTTGGGAAAATGAAACCAACTTAGAAGGTTCATCAAAGAATAAATTTCTACTATAACAATAGGGTTATATCTTCCTTTATGGATTTTAGAAACGATTTATAAACTCGTAAATAGCTTTTATAACAGTCCCTTTTAAGGATAAGACAACACCTCAATAAGTCGATTTCCCACAACAAGACATCTTTGCATGTCTTAGAAAGAAATCAGAATCATAAAAACACAGTTAATACTACTAAGGACAAAATCAACTTCCTTGGCGAGCTTGAAGAACTTATAACAACCCTTGAAAATAAATCCATCACACAATATGCATTCTACAAAATCACAGGGTCTCAATCTAAGTTCACACGGGTTTCAAGTTATTCCAAAGATTCTTTTAAAACATAGAGAACAATAAAAAACCATCGACAATAAGGAAGAACATTAAATCTCCTTCGTTCCAACTCATTTTGAATACCCAAAACCCATTTTTGAATACCCAAACCCATTTATTTTCAACATAAATAATGGTTCGTTTTTCTTTAAAAGATTTTGAACCAAAAGTTAGTATCCATTCCATACAGTATATAAATACATACTACGATCCCTGAGAGAAAATAATAAAAATGCGCACCCGGAAAAGGAAGGATATGATTTAATCATAATCTTGTTTACCCTGTCTCACTTTTAGGATTTTATTTTCACACCAGAGATGATTACCCAAACAATATTATTCCTTAAATCATAGTGTTATAACATATTGAAGGTTAAATAACCATGCCTACAAAAGTTTTACATTTCCTCGAACCAAAAGACCAGGAAATTGGAGGTCTTTCCTTCACGTGATCAAGTAAAATCAATCCAACAAGCTTGAAAACACGAACCCATAAAACCCCAAATCCTCATCACTATTTCCATATTTAAAATAACTAGATTTTCCCTTATTTTCTCTTCAAAAATCTCAACAGAATACTCAATAAATTCCATGCAGAGTTCATGCAATCATGGAGCTCTAAAGGGAAAGAAAGAGTTCGCAGTTGTAAACATGTAAGAATAAAATAGAATACAAGCATGCATGATAGCTTCTCCAGGAAGCTTCACCATTTTCTAGGAGTAAAATGTGCATTTATTACATTCAATGCCTTAGTGCCATGATGTGGCCTATTTTAAACTTGATATTACTTCCTGAGTACACCTGAGTTGGCCTAATGGTGAAGAACATGTGCTCTTGAAATAGAGGTCACAAGTTCAAATCTTGCAGGGGGTAGGGTATGTACGCCTCGTTTGTAGCAAAGTTAGTTGCCTCCCGCATGTGAGTACGAGGTAGTCCCATATGCTATAAGCCGCTTGTAGACCCAAAAACAGGCCGCCCACGGCATCGTGGACTGTAAAAACCTATTATTATTATTATTATTATTATTCCCTCCAACATGGTGGTTGTGGAGTTTAAATCATTTAAATAATCAAACAATAATTAATCTCTTTTCCTTTGCATGGTTAATCGATGATTACTATATTTAAACGGTTGGTGTAACTCGAGTCTAGTCGAGAATTAATCTTCATACAACCAAAATCACTTGCATGGGTTGTTAATCATTCCAAATATGCCCGAGGATCAATTTTATAATCCAATGTAGATGGTGTTGGGTCGATGAACACTTAATTTTAAAACATGAAATGCCTAACCCCAATGATAAATCAAGTTCCAATGAGTATAAACACGACCTTGTTATTAATAAACAATCACAATATTGACATCTTAACATGGAGTTATGATCGGTCCAAGAAAGTATGCAAACCAACAAGTTTCGATCTTTATCATAGTGCAACCATTATACATATAAATAGAATATTTTTTAAGCGATGATAAATATTTTCAAAACAATCAAGTAAGTAATTTACGATCTAATAACCGAGTTAGTATTTCCTTGCAATACAATAAATTGCATTTAACTAGAACTTATATAAATATAATAAAACCATCTTGAGATTTTTACCTTGACGGTCATGAGTTTTACCTGTTCATACCAAGGACCACCTCCATTATGCTTTACGGCCTTTGACCGTCTCAACAACAAAATAAGGGTAGCATCATGCAGTCAAACTATGCTTCCATGCTAAAATGATACTTTCTTATTATACAATCATTAATTCCACATAAGGAATAATATAATGTAACTGTGAATTATTTAAGTCATTCTTTACAAGTCATTACTTCCAACAAGATAGGTAAATTAATAATATCAATGACAAGTACAACAACCAAGTAAAGCACCTAGTATTGAAAATCATCTCATTCAACAATGAAGTATTCCATATTACACAACATAGAAAGGTGCGCTACATTATTCATTACCAAAGAAAAAATCAAACAATACATTGATAGTACGAACCATGGCCCACAAAAATGTAAAATAACTTGATATAATAAAGCGTAACATGAATAAGTTGTAAAATGTTTAGTACCATACAAACGTTGGACAACAAGCATTGTTGTGCGGTTGTACATACAACTACACGTAAGAGTGTATATCATTTTCAAGATTTGCATACACATGTTTAATAGCATACTTAGAGCTACACAACAATTTTTTTACCCTTGCCCTTGTAAATCATTCCACATTTTACAAATTATCCTTCTTACAAAACAAACTGAAATTGTGGAATGTGACATGAACGATAATGATATTTAAGCCAAAAATATGGTAGGAAAAAGATAAATTTGAGTGAGGTCAAGGACCTAAGAGAGGATGCACAATATTGTGTCGATTTACTAGGAAAGGCTAGGGATAATTGAAGCCAAAATAGACTAAATCAATATTGTGACATTCCAACGGTAGGAAATGTTAGGGAAAAAGAGAGGTGATGATAAACCCAAGTAGGGTAAAGAGACCAAACAAGGATAAAATATTTTAGAGATGTGTGTAAAACCCAAGGGGGTCCAAGAGCCCAAACAAAGGTGAGAATGCAGGCCAAAGATGATATCAAGGTATTTATAATGGAGATGTTTAGCCATGAGGGGCAAATGATTGTAGAGTATCAGTGATGATATTATCTACTTGGTTCAAAATATGACTTTGGGCATGATTCATGAGGTCCTCAATAACATGTTACGTAATAACTACCTATCGATGGACTTCAGACCATGTGGTGAACAAAGTGTCATCTATTCGGTCCTCCAACCAAGCGAGGATGTCATGCCAAATATCATTAAGAGTGGGGTGTGGCAAAATTCGAGGTGGAGGCGCATATGTAGGCTATGGTCCAGATGGTATAAGGGAAGGTGGGTGGCTCCAAGAGGAGTCAACTCTACGCTTGTTTCCACTTGAAGAGGAATCGGTAACCAGGTACCTACTACGCGTGACCCGATAATCTGCAGCAGTATACGAGCATTAGCCATGGTGAGAATAATACAATGGAGTAGAGGTAGATGACCGTGTAGCCTTTCGAGATTGATCTCTCCTAACCTTAGCTTCAATATTTTTCATGTGTCATCTGTAAGCTCTACAATCAGATACATCATGTCCCAGAGCCTCATGTCATGTAAAATATTGCTCTTCCCTAGAGGGCCGAGGATCCATGAGGGCAAGAGGTAAGGGAGGATGTGAGTGACTGATATGGGTCAGCATGGATGATGTCAGTGGATCTGGCACTTCATCATCCATGAGATCATCAGATTTGTAGTCAAAACTAGGTATATGCTCCCCTTTGTTTATATGAGGAGGTATACCATGTGATCTAGTAATGGACTTGAAAGGAGGAGGTGAGGCCAGTAGAGCGGTCTAAGGCTCAGGAACTAGTCTGCTAGGAAGAGGCTTGAATGAATGTGAAGAGTCTTCTTGTACAAGAATTACATTCACATCACAAGAAAACATGCTTTGGAGGGTTCTTTGGTAATGTTGGACTTATCTATTCTAAATTTTGGCATAACTGGCCAAATGGGGATCATCCAAGGCATAACCGTCATCATAGTTAGGAGTAGTGATGTCTATTAAAAAGAATCAACTATGGTTTATAGTTGAACCTTTTTTTGGTGGAGGTTAAGGTGTACGTGAAATGGCAACATGGATAAATGGATCCTTTTTTCGAGGTCACATGTTTAGAAGTAGTTGAGATATGACAAGATCAGGTAGATCAAAGGTATTAATCCTAAAATTAATCTCATTAAGATCATAATCGTCAAAATCTAAGAGATTGAGAAGCATGTTCCTGACTAATTTTGGATGATCCAAATTTCCACGAAGAGAATCCATAGGATAGTCAAAGCATTGATATTCATAGAACGAGATAGGAGATAGTTATTGAAGGGTTTGGAATTTCTAAGTTCCTTTTGTTGTAGAGTTTCATAATTCCAAGGATTTGGATCTCCTTGAATCTTATAGATTTCCCCTTGATGTGCAAAATTGACACATTGATATGCAGAAGAGGTGACCACATGCATACGATGGGTCCAAGGTCGACCTAAGAGGATATTATAATATAGGGGAAGTTAAAGACCATGAATTTCACATGTACGGTCCTAGGAGGAATAGTGATAGGTAGCCAAATACAACCCATAGGAAGCATTTAATGATAATCATACACCCGACAATTAGTACACATAGTTTTGAGGTTTCATATAGAGTAACCAATGGCTTTAATGAGGTCTAAAGAGGCCACACAAGTGCCAACACCTTCATCAATGACGACACACTTGAATTTATTTTGACCAATTTTTAAGAGATATAAAGTTGAGGATCATCTTCCTAAAGCAAAAATCATCTCGAAATCATAATAGCTATGGGAAAATGGATGCATGTTTGAACATCATGGTATGGGTATGGTCTGTACAAATGGAAATATCCTCACATTGATGACAAATGCTTTCTTTCAAACCGTGCAATGTAGGAGACTACCCCAAAGTAGGAGGGAAAGGGATATTCATGTAAAAAATGCAGTCATAAGTTGATCATGATGGTAAGGTGACATGCGCATGAGTTATAAGAAGGGGATAGGACCAAGAATTTGAGACAGTGCTTTCAAGGGATCCCACTTGTCATGGATGGACTAAGAAAAAGGTGAGAGTACTTGAGGATCCTCGAAATAGGTTCGAAGGAGTGATTAAATATACTTCAGTAATTGACTTTTGTTTATACCTAATGTCATTGACCTAACCGGATTCATCTCGTGATTAGAGAAGTATTTTCGACACCCTTGTCCTTGTAGCATTTTTATCATAGGGGCCGATGGTGTCTATAGAAGATGAAATATTATCTTTGGGAGTTTGATTTTGAAAAACACAAGGGTAAATGACTCTATGAGTTTGATGCTTTGAAACCATTGAAGGTATTCGGGTTCTATATATGCTACGACATGCCTCACATCATTTATGAAAAATATGTTCTTAAGAGGATAATCATGATCAAACACATTTTTGTGGCATTTTCTGATTTCTTAGAGCGTTCTCCGAATTCGGTTAGGCATAGGATCAGAGAAAACTTTGAGTTCTTCATTGGCTTGATTGATAGCATTATGATGATCCTTTTGTTTTTGAGCATCATGAGCCTTGAATGCTTTAGTCAAATGCTCTCTAGTGATGGCATCATGGTCAAATTGAGGGCATAAAAAGAAAGTGATGGAATTTATGTAAAGGGTACACAAGTTCTCATGTGAATGGCCCCATTCAACATGCCCCTAATCAGTTGTTCTCATCATGCCATTGAGGGATAGGTTGAGAAGGATCAAGGATCTAACTAAATGGTTTAGGAATGCATCATCTCAACTCATCCTTAGTCAATGGATGATAATAAGCAGGTTGGTTCTTACTATTATTAGCTTTTTGATCAATATTAAAGACATTCCTATTTGAAGAAGCCATAAGAGGAAGGGTATCTGAGACCTTGTCATCTATGGCATTCTTGTTCTTTTATTTTTGAAGGATTTTTATTTGTTTAGTTTCTTGAGTCTTAGGAGGAGCCTTCTCAAATTCCCTCATGAGGTAATCTTGTCTTTTAGCTTGTTCAAAAGATTCATCCAAGGAAGTAGGAGAAAAATACCTAACCTTATATTGAAGGCGAGGTTCTAGGGCTTGAAGTAAACCCTTGAAAAGGCTATCATTTGATATATTATGTTCTTCCTTAGCAGACAAGTTCTTCCAATATTTGATGAATGTTTGAGCTGATTCATTCTCATGTTGTTGACAGTTAATGAAATCATTTATGTTATTTTTCATAAAAATCATGATATTGAAATTCATTAACTAGAACTGTTACCAGAGATTCTAGATCCATTATGGAGTTGGGGGTAAAGTGTGATACCAGTCCAAGGAATCCCTAGTAAGAGTATTAGCTAAGATTTTAATAGTAGCTTAAGAGTTTACTCTGATCCATTCTCTATAAATATTGCAAAAGGATTTAATGTTTAGAGTGGGATCGATTGATCCATCATATGAAATAGAAGGGGAAATACCTCCAATATCCATGCTAGAAATGTAGGGTGCTAGAGGCTCTTGTTGGACTGCTTGTAAGACCTTGTTATGAATGGGAGGTTTAGAAACAAGTGCCCCATAATTTTCATTAGGTAAGGGAGGGGGAATTAAATCCATAGAGCCCATGTTAGGATGGTTAACCATTTGAACCATGTTGGTTTGCATTTGGAGGAGCTAGGCTGTAGTAGCAATTTTTGTTGGATCATTTTATCTATGATTTGGAGGATAAGATTAGTGGGGTAAGAGCTAGAGGAATTTTCAAATGAGCCTTCCATAGTAGACTTCCCACTATCCACCCTATTATTAAGATTCTTAGATACAAAATCAAGAATGCTTATGGATTACTTGACTTGGGTTCCCCTTGTATTGAGGAAGCTTATCAAATAATTTTTGAATATTATGTGGAAGATTGGAGATGTCTTCAATATGAATCTCTTCCTCTTCATCACATAAGACATTATTGTTGCGGGTGTTATACTTTTACTATTAGATCCTATGACACAATAGCTTGAATATAATGGAAAACTAGATTCGGATTATTTGTTTTTAGAAATGACTCTTCATCGAGTTGGAGATCCCCAGTCCAAGATACTTAATGATGGAGTGATGATCTGACCTAGAAGAAGCTCACAAAAATAGGCTATCAACACAATCGACCACCTCGAGATAGAACATATTGGATCAACCCTACACATAAATGACATAGGGCACAATGACATCTGTGATGAGGTTTGGATAGAACATATAGGATTGGCCTTGTACAAAATTGACAAGGGGCTGATGGTGTCTATGAATATTGATTTTTATGGTTTCTTATGAATTTTAAGGGCTTAAAAAAGACAAAATGAAAAATGTGTGCTTTTAATGAGATGTTCTTGATCATAATGCACAAAAAAATTCTCATGTTGGGTTCACCAAGATGTATGGAGGGAAAAATGTGTCAAGACACCATGCACTCTTATCATCCGTTTAACTAGGGTATCGAGGAAAATAGTAGGGGACACACCAAGACAACCATATAATGGATAGAATTCAAAGGGGGTACAAGGAACACTAAGATTGAATAGCCAAAGTGAAGTAACCATTACACTAATACAACCTAAGGTTTCCAAGGCCCTAGGTTGTAAAAGAGGAAGGAACCCTATTGAGGTATCGACACTATGTGGGGTGATAATGAAAAAATTAGCATGCAAAAATTATACTAACCAAAGTAAAGCATGCAACATAAAGTAAAGAACTGAAATATAATATGCTAACCTAACATGTGCATAAAATACTAATCTAACATAAAGTAAATAGAAAATATGTAGGAGACTACTCTATACAAAATGAAAAGTTGGGTTAGAGAACTTACCTGTTAGGGGGAGGTCGCTGATGCATATATCTCCCAAATGACCATACACCAAGAGAGAATATATTTTGGGCAGAGAAGGGGAAACAATTTAGTCCTAGCTCACTGTAGGTTACCCAAAAGTGTAAGAAAACCAATCCAATCAAGAATAATTTCCAAGAAAAGTGTAAAGATGAAAGGAATCCAAGATATGAGCGAGCGGATGTAAGTTGGTGTAAGAGAGAAAAGATAATTATGAGTTCTGTGAAATTTGAGATGATGTCCTATTGTGAAAATGTAATTTAGGATATTTATACCAACACCATTTCACGCAGAAAAGGCATCACCACCGATTTGAAATATCACTAACACAATCGTTTGTGGGTAATGGCATTAGCTAGGGGGAAATACAAAGAGGTGTGTGAAATGTGTCATGAGAAATAGTGATAATGCAAGATAAAAAGAAATGCCCCATGAGCAAGTAAGGTGTTAGAAGAATGTGGAGGAAAATAAGAAGGTAAGAGCAAAAGAAGAACATGAATAGGACTAAAAGCTATTCTCTCTCCATGTATCATCCCTAACCCAATGGTTACGTGAATAACCATACCCCTATCCTAGAATAAGCCCCTTAAGAAACTTGTTCCCAGAAATAGATGCATTAGCGACGTCTAACCTAAAAAGAGAAATTGTTAATAACATGGATGCAAATAGAAACTGTAAAAAAATTAGGTGTATACATGCATATAAGAATAGAAGGTTTCTAAAAATAGTAAACCTTCATCAATTTCAATACTTTGAATGAACAAGACACATCAAGAATTGAAAACAATGAAAATTACTAAAAATAACAAATCCTAGATAAGACATGCTTTGAAAATAGTAAGTCCTTGAATTGAGCCTAAAACATTATGGAAACTCCTATTCTACTTATCTTATTTCTTTTTTCCATCATTGCAATAACAAGAAGTTTTTTTGTGTCCCAAATAGGAAAGGAAACCTCCGTAATATCTCAAAGGATCATTTTTGAAGTGATCTTTGTAAAACATAACTTGATGCAAGAAGTAGGATGGACAAGAAAATATCACCATCAATGATAATAGCCATCATCTAAGGATAAAAAATAATGCATACCTCATGAGAGTGTTTCAAAACACTTAATTAGTGCTTAGTGATGAGATCAGTATAATTTAGAGGTCAAAACATGTGATTCATCTTCAAGTTCCATTTCCATGAGGATTAAACCAATCAAAAGGGTGTTTACATGTTGTAGGCATGTTTTCACTCAGTAACATATTAGTCAAGGAAGTTAATTGTGAATTGAAAAAGGGTTTCATCATGTTCAAAAGTGAAACGGATGGCTCATGGATCAAGTTGAATGTCATCATATCTTGAATCATTAGCATCTCTTTGAGAAGCAAGTCAAAGTGAGCTAATCAGGATATTAAGGTACTCAAAGCCATCATATGTGAAGGATCAAGAAATCATATTTTCCCATGGGAGGAATATGAGAAAAAAGGTACGTGAGCATCCCAAATCTTATTTCATTCAAAAGTACTCTAGAGTCAAGAAGGGTAAATGGGTGATCTTCATGTGAAGCACCATGTATGCAAGAATGAGAAACCATCTCAATTTCACTTGATGTCATTCACATAATAGTGTTCCTAAACACTAATTCAACTCATGGTAATTTGATTGCAACCAAAACTCATTTCATTACAACTAAGGGCCATCGAGAAAAAGAAACTTTTATAAAGAAAGAGGATGAAAAAATTACACACAGGGCTCCCTATTCTACGAAACTTCACAACAAGGTCGAATCATCGAAGAACCTATAAAACCTCTTGATCCATGTGATATTTATCCATCACTTCCTACCATCCTTCATCGACATTCAAATATGTCTTCCTTGGTGGTGAAGCTTCCCATAATGAGTAAAATATGATCTCTCACCGCTATCTTAAAAGTATTCCTATGACTAACATCATACATACTATAGAAGAGCCATTCCCATGGATTTAAGAGCTACTCTTGAGTGAACCAATAATGATACAACAATATGTAATGCATGAATTTGGGGCCATCATGAATATCTTTAAGACCAAAAAGGTAAGAAGGCACAAGTAACTTCTCACTTTTTAAAGGAGTTTCCGGTAATCGGTATGGAGAGGTTACCCGATTGAAATTTCCAAAAATTATAGAGGAAATGATTCAGAGGACTATGATTTTACCCACATATTTTTGGTCAAGCTACACACAAAGGTGATGCTAATTTATTCAAGGAATCTGCTTTCTTGCACACTCGCTTGAAAAAAGAATAAAAATTAATAATTAAGAAATTAGAGGAGCACGTGAGAACTCTCACTTCCTAAAATGAACCTTTCTTAGATATCAATACAATGCATCCTCTTCATGTGGAAGATATTTCTTCGATTAGTTGTTTTGACCCCAATATTATCAAGAAGGCACAAGGGAATATAATACAAGGGAAATCTAGTGACAAATACATTGAGAAGATCCTTGAGAAAGGAAAGGCATTGCTCCTAGTGGTTATCTCTCTGCTCAAATATGTTCTTGTCACCATTTTGGAAGTGAAGAAAATAAGGAAAGAGATTGAAAAATATAAGATCTGTTGGGATGAGGTATTTCCACTTGTGTTTGAGATGAGTTTCCTCAACTCCCACACTCTCATGAGTAGGAATGTGTTCACATATATTGTTGATAACTTGTCCCTAGTTTGGATCCACACAATGAATGCTAGATACAACACGATAAAAGATGCCATCTCTGAAATTTAATATAGTAAACAACATGCCTTCAATATTTTGGATGATGTCAGTAACTGTGTTCGAAGCTTGGATCCCTCCCGCTCATTGAGAATTCATCGTCGAGAGAAATCATCGTTTCTTTCAAGAGTTAATAAAAAGGATGCTTGTGATAATCTCTCCCTCAATGCAAATACTTTGGATTCCCTTTCCAACATCATAGGATCTATTTATAACATTTCAAGAGACTAAAAGGAATGGTTTAATTAGTGCAAGGCTATTAATGATGTTCTCAAGACATGGATCAAAGTGTTAAGATACATCTATATTCTAGATGAAGAAATGGTAAAACATGTGATAGTCCCATTGAGTAGATAATTCAAAGGAAAGGAGTTCATTTCTAGAACTCTACCTCAAGGATCATGAATGGATAATTATTCATTAGCAAAGGATTCATCTTAATCAGATTAGTCAACCCTTCTCTCTCTCTATCTCTCTCCTTCTTCTCTCAATTAAGAATGTACATTTTTTTCTTTCATCCTATTCACTTAAGTGACCTCCAACATTAACATTGTAAGATTCCTTTTTCACTAATAAGGAAAAGACTCACTTTTGTATCCTAGGAATATGAAAGGTCACAAGTGATAAGGGTAGGTGAAAAGTCATGTGGGGGGTAGATGAAGAGATTTTTTTATGCTATAAATTGGAATGGATTCTCCATTACAAAGGGTTTTCAATTGTTGATTGATTATATGTTGTTTAGATTTACCACTACTACATCAAACAATAAAAGCTACATTTATTCTATTTATTTTTCTATGTTCTTTTACTCTCTCTCTCCCTCTAATTTCCAAATTTGTAAACATGATGATCTTTTAAAACCAAGAAAGGTTTCAATGCCTTTGATAAATGAATCAATAAAATTCTATGTCTATGATTTGTTAGTATTATCATTGTTAGCATTATTTTGTTCTTCTAATTGAATTTGGACCTACTCTAGTTGATGTATGTGAATTATATAAGCCTACTCATGACATTAAACCTTTCTCTACTTATTTCCATACCTCCCCTTTAACTCTCCTCACAATACTTTGTACAAGCACTTTTCCAAAGGTCTAGTGGAGTATTCTTATGTGATCCCTAGCCTAATGACACCCCACAATTTTAGGTAGTTTACATTAAATAATGGGATCCTCCCTATACATAAGAAGGAGGATTAGCCCTATGATAGTTGGTAGGAATAAATATTTTCTATTATGAAAAAATATTTCACCAACAATTTTTGTGACTCACTTTGGGAAGATCTCCCTTTGTGCACTTTGGTAAAAGATATTTGAAAATCCCAAAAATACATATTCCAAAAACAAAAACCATATATCAAAATAAAAATTAGGTTTTTAAGTCGACTCTATCAAGGAATGAATCCATGTCATGTTCATTTCCCAAATCACAATGATGAATTTTTGATATTAGTGTTTAGCACCAATAAGTGACAAATACAATGAAGAAGAAGATGACCACCAAGATATGTAAATTTTTTATCATCCATCATTCTAGATCATCTCTTGTAAAAGTACAAATTCGACACAACAAAGAGGTGTTTTTCTTAAAAAAAAAATACACAACATAAAAAGGAAACAAGGTTGGTAACATTTATGCAAAAGTTATAAAAATAATGTCGAAAAATTACTACGTCTAAAGATCCTACCATCAAATCCTTATGGCTTCAATTCAAATGGATTGTTGCTAGAGGAAGGAAAATGGGAATTGCACTTATTGATGATCAAGAATCCAAGAGCCTGATGAGAAAGATGCAAAAGAGATATAAAATGTTGTATGAAAAGCATGAAGGTGAAGAATCTATTGAAGGTAATGTTTTTAACTTCACATAGCCAAATGAGAAACTCAAAGCTTTGTCTTTTGTCTCTCTTCCTTTGGATGATTTTCTTGCTTATGGAGATGAAGAAATGATAGCCTTGAAAAGATATTTTGTGCAAATAATTTTGAGTGTTGCATATTCGATCCCCAAACCAATCTTGAGATTCTGAATTATGCTAAGGCTATGTAAGAAAGGTATGAGAAACTTGAAGCACTCCATAATGGTGAGGAAGAAGAGATTCATCTTTTAGAAGAAGATTATGATGATTCTTTGTATTACGAAGTGTTTGTTCCTAAAATAATCCTATGCACCTCTCATGATTGTCTTCTTCTTGAGCCTTCCAAAGAAATTCAACTTAGCACCTTGGAGGATAATGAAGAAAGCATGAAAGTTGAACCTCCATTCATAACTTCATTTTGGCTCAAGGCATAGCCCTTTGAGGAAAAATGTGCATGAGAGATGAGGATTCTTGTCCTATAATGAATGATCCAATGCTCACCAAGGATTTCATCAATCATGAAGATGTTCCAAAGATGAACCCTCTTTCCCTAACACAAGTTCTTCAAGATGATGACTTTGAGGTAATTATTGATGGTTTTCTTTCTCATTTTGACTCTTCAATTAATGCACAAATGCCCAATGATAAAATGAAAAAATTAAAGAATACAACTCCATTCTTGAAGCAATTGCAAATGACAAAAAACATGACCTCTCATAGAAATGGTTTCCTTGTCATCACCAAAATAGTGTGACAACAATCATAATTGTGAGTTGTGGGACTTTTCTTCTTCCTATGAAGAAGAGGAGTCCCTAAGAGGGGTTTGACTTGGAGTAAATGATCATTATCATGTTACAACCCCAACATTGTGTTCTTCCTCCTTTTTTGAGGATGATATGATGAATATTTAATTGAAAGGTGTGCCCTTCCCATTCAAAATGGATATCTTCTCTCTGTTTAAAAATAATGAATATTGTGCATGCCTTGATTTGTAATAAATCATCCCCAAAGTGAGAAGAAATTTAGACCATGAGAAAGAAAGTTCTTCAAATAAGTCGGACCATATGAAAATCATATTTCAACTCAGGATCCCCGAGGCCCAATATGAAAATTATTCAAATGAAAGTGAAATTAAGTATGTGGTAGCTTTGAAGAAGGAATCTATACAAGATGTTTTGAAGATTTCAAAAGAAATTGAAGATCCTCAACTTAGCCTTGAGATCCTATCCTATGTCATGACTATGTAAGACAAGTATGAGTTTAGTTGCGGTTCCCTTTTTGATGAAAGAATGTCAAATAATGAGATTGGACAAACAGTTAAACTCAATATTCTATTGAAGCCTCACTGGATGGGAATGAATGTGAAGAAGGTTGTATTCATGTTGAATAGAAGGAGACGGAAATTATTGAATCTCCTATAGATGTATTCATTTATGAGGACATTATATCCATCATAGAAAATGATATTAAGGCTAATTTTGAGCTGGTATGTAGAGAAAGTAATTATTCAGAACAACAAAATGAGAAGTTTGAAGAATCTTGTGAATGGATAAAGAACCAACTTATCATCATCGCTTCCATATTGCTCGTTTATTCTAAAAATGATTCTATGTTGCATCCTTCACTTAAGGATGATTAATGCTTTCATTTAAAAAAAATTGACTCCATTTTTGATAACACATAGGAATGGATTCTCATGGTCACGAGGCATTAGGTTGAGAATACGGAAGGAAAAAAATTCAAACAAGTAAAAAAGTGGTCATTGGATGTAAAGGGTTTTCTATATAGTATTGGTACGAATATGAGAAATTATTTTCTATCCTTCTTAAACCATGCGAGCCATCATGACAACATGGCATGACCTGATGATTATCTTCGATATTTGGAAATGGTATGAATTCAGCCCACTATTCCATGATGGTATATACTTCTCTCAACCCATTTTCAGGTGTGTGTAAATTATTCCCCGCCTCAATAAATTTCCCTCCCATGTACCATAATTTCCATTTCCATTATGTGCTTGCTTTAAGCTTTAGTGTGCTTCCTTTTTGTTTGGCATGTTCTATCTTTTCCCTTTGTGTGTGTTCATCACTTGTGTTAGTAGTGAGGAATTGACTCTATTTCCCAATTTGACAAAGCACTAGTATGCTAACCCAAGATAGTAATGAATATCTCCATTTCCCCTTATAGTCCAAGATCCCTAAGCTAGAGCTCACTATTTTCATTCAAAATAACTAGCCTAAAAATTCAAACTTTCAAGCATGAAAACTAAGCATACATTATAAATAAATTCTTCCCGATCACCCTAAACCCTCCTTATGGCCCACCTATCCCAAATGGAATCATAAAACCAGCTACGAGGAAGGACCTGGTGATTTTTTTAAGGATTTATCAATGTGATAATAATGGTATTGAAGTTGATGGATGAATTCAATGAAGTTTAGTGAAAGATAAGTCCTCTTGGAAGCCTAAAAAGGCCATTTTTGGTCATTCGAAGCTAATATGCATCCTCCGTAAGTGTTCGGAAAGATCCAAAACATCTGAAGGTGATTTCAAAGAGTCTTGAAGGTGTTGGAATCAATTTAGGAATATTTAGGAAATAATTGATCATTCAGGGACAATATGTTGAACATTGAGTTTTCTAAGTGTGAGGAATGGGCATTTGAATAATGGTGAAACTCTCGACTTCTTTAGATGATTATGGGAGCTCCATCAAGATTTAAAAGGAAAAAAATTAGGCATTGTAAATCTATGAGAATTATCTACAAGGTAGAAGCATCGGTTTTGATTTAATGCTTAAAGGTTTCTTGAAACATCTCAAAATAATGTAGTGACCCCATGAGCTTCTAGAAAAAAGGGACCTGATATTTCATTTTAATTTGTATTAAAGTATGTAAAGTTGTTCCATTTATATTATAATGTGTTTTGGAGTCAAAATCATATAATATTTGACCCCAAAACATTATCCTAAGCCTCCAAGGTGAAAAATGCCAGCTTTATGCATATTTCGGACATCGTAAGCAAATATGACTTTCCATTTATAGCCCATTCATACTTTTGAAACCTTTGTGTCCCCTATGTCCCCTTTGGGATAAGGGGGAAATTAGGGACACAAAAGTGTGGCCTCATCCTCCTCCCCAGGTCGCACTTTGGAAACCTAGGTGTCTCGAGTGTCGTAATTTCCCTTTCATCCCTGAGTGCAGAGGGGGGGACAAAATGGGCACAAAAATGTGACATCAATACCTCTCCCAAGTTACAATTTTGTGTTCCTGGTATCCCTTATGTCCCTAAGTGGAATGTTAGAGTAGGTATTTACCTTAGCTCATGTTCACCTAGGTACTTTATTTACCTTTATTGTATTTATCCTCACCCACTTATGTGTGTGGATATTTCTTTTTATTTATTTAGATATCAGGGGGATATTATCTAGTTGTTAGGTATAGTTCTTTCCTTGATATATGGCATTTACTAGATCCTTGATGTCTAGTTCTCTCATAAATCTATGGTCTTGACTAGTTCTTTGATGACTAGTTCTTTCCTTGATTTATGGCTTGATCTACGACCTTGACTAATTCTTAGATTGATATTCCTTGCCTATATAAGCAAGGCCCATTCTCATTGTATTTCATTGAGTTCCATAATAATATATGATATTGCTGCTAATTTTTTTGTAAAGGTTTATGTAAAGTTATTTTGGTGAATTACTTTCATATTATTGATCATGGTGTTTAATTAACATCTATGTTCTTGGCTTGAGTACAATTTGGTTATCATTTATTTTATGGTATCAGAGTAGGAGATTGTTGTTGACATCCATTTGTAATTTTTATTTTGTAAATTAATTCTTTGTATATTCAAATATTTGAGATTTGTTCGTATTTTGTTGATGTGTGCAGTTTTATGCAAAATACAGGCTTCCATTGGATTCGGAAGGTGGAAAAACCCTAAGATCGACTGTAAACTTGACCATTTATAGAGGCAAACATTTTTTTGTTGTTGCAAAAAACATACTTTGGGTTGCCTTAGGATTCATGCCAACAACAAAGAAATGCATGAGACGGTTCTAGGGTTTTGTTGAGTTTTCTCTGCTGAGGTATAACATTTTTGGGTTGTGTGTAATAAGCGTTTGGAGATTTCCTTTTTTGGCAGGGGTCCACGAGTTACTATGCACATTTTTTGCTATTTCGGGAAAATCCGCAGACATAGTAACGCTTCCTTAGCCCGTGGTCATATGGTACGGCCATATGAGGGCTTAAATCTTTGATTCCTACTAGTAGGTGAACTCCAACCCCCTTTCATTTTATTTGTGTGGTGAAGGAAAGAGCATTTTATTTTGTTTTAGTGGTAATTAAAATAAATAGTAGATCATAATATCGAAAAGCTTATATCTTTTGATCGGTAACTTGGTTTTGAGTACCATTTTTACAAAAGTGCTTGTTTTTTCATGCTATTTTTATTGAGAATATTTATTTTGATAATTCAAATATAACTATAAAGTTCCATATTGTAACACACACTCATTATAAAGTTCCAAAATCTAGAGGGGTTCTTGTTGCATTTCTTGGTTCTTACATTTCTTTTGGTGATTTTTTTTAGGATGGCATCTTCATCTACTTCTGCATTATATCATGTTGATCCATTAATAACACATAATTACCACACATGGAAACAAAAATGGAAACATTAATTAAGTGAAAATGATTATGGGCTCTAAATTCTTCAGAATAACTAGTGTTCACTAGAGAATATGAAAAATTTTAGTGCCAATGAAAATTTGATGGGTGTATGGGTTTGATAGGAACTTATGTAAGTGACAATATTTTTTTCACTTGGAAAAATGTGACTCTCCTTTCAAAATATGGGAGAAATTGGAGGATTTATTTGGTAAGGTGGATCATATGAGAGCCATGCAACTTCAAATTGAAAGCACCTCTCTTAATCCTAATGATTTTCCAATAATTATAGACTATCTTACCGAGTTCAAGCATTTTTGACACAGTTGAAGGGGAGTGGAAGAGATAAGAAAGATAAAGAGTGTGTTTACTTGATTCTATCCAAGTTGAGAGGACCATTTCAAATATTTTCTTCTACCTTTTTCTCTAACATGGATGCCTTAGGTGACACATTCAAAATGCCTAACTTAGAAACATTTTGTGAAAGACTTACTAGGGAAGAATCCAAATTGTCTCACCTTGAGTCTTCCACCTCTCAAAAGGAATTAGTTGCATCTAATCCTAAGGGCAAGGGAAAACCAAAAATTAAAACCAAATCCACCCCTTCTCCATCTCAAAATTCTCCTAAACCCAAAGAAAACAACTCTAAACCCAAGGAGTCTTCTAAATCCAAGAATAAGTCTAGTCTTTCATGCTCTTTTTGTGGGGGTAGTGGTCATGAATAACATAGGTGTTATAAGCGAATGTAGAGGATGTAGTCAAGAAACAAAAAAATTATATCTCCACTCCACCTCCTTCTAATTAGCATGGAAAAACACTTAATGTTGTTGGGAGATCTCAGTCACCACTTGCAGATAGTTGGGTTATAGATTTTGGTGCTTCTCATCACATGACTTCTTCTAAGGAGTATTTTCTTTCCATTGAGGGAAAATGTGATATACAACTTGATGGTGGCGTATCAAGATGCGTATATATTCCTAACATCACTACAAATTTGCTTTATGTATATCAAATTTTTCATTCTCGTCAAGGAAAAATAATGACTTTTACACCACATGGGGCAGAAGTAAGAACTTTTTGGATCCTTATTCACTTGTTTCTCGGGGTATTTTGATCATAGTTCGGACTATATCACTTTGAGGGTTTTGATGACAATTCTTCAGGGACAGATTGGTTTCTCATGTAGATTCAAAGAGTAAGCTTTGGCATGAAATATTTGGACATCTTGATTACAGAGATTTGAAGGAGTTGAGCACTCATGGTATGGTAGATGGTCTTCCCAGATTTTCTTGTCTTGAGGGAGTTTTCTCTGGATGTGCATTAGGGAAACAACACCAAGATCCATTTCCTAAGAATTTGCCTAAGAGAGTTTCTTCACCACTTGATCTTGTGCATAGTGACTTGATGATTTTTCCTACCCCCTCTTTCAATGGAGCTAAGTATGCACTTACCTTTATTGATAATTTTTCAAGGCATACTTGGGTTTATTTTCTCAAGTACAAAAGTGATGTTTTTTCACACTTCAAAGTATTCAAGGTTTCGGTTGAGAAACAATTTTCGAGTTGCATAAAGAACCTTCGCACTGATAATGGGGGGAGTACTTCAATAATGAGTTTTATAACTTTTTAGCAACTAAAAGCATTATTCACCAACATTTTATTCCTCATAATCCACAAAAAAATGGATTAGTAGAATGGAAGAATAGAAATTTGAAGGAAATGGCTAACTATATGATGCATTCTAGAGATATACCTCTTATCTATTGGGAAAGCAATTAATTATGCTAACTACATTCAAAATCACACACCACACAGAGCACTTGAGCATTTGACTCCAGAGGAAACTTAGTCCAACACTAAGCCAAATATCTCATTTTTCAAGTCTTTGGGAGCTATGCTTGGGCCTTTGTGCCAAAGAAGAAAAGGAAAGCTTTGGATAAGAAGAGTAAACCCTTGATCTTTGTAGGGTATTATGAGGACATGAGATCTTATTGAATTTTAGATCCTTATACACATGACATTATTTTTTGAACACATGTTCAGTTTGATGAGCACTTCACTCCTCATGATTATTCATATTCTTCCATGCCTCCTCCTTCTTCATCTCATCTTGAGGATATTTTCTTTGAGGAGATTGATGAGGAGGTTATTAATATTGTTGAGGATCATATTCCCATTGATGTTTTCACTATGCCTAAGAGGGATCGTACTACAGTTTCTGAGGAAAAACCTTTCATACAAGATATTCCACCCACTAGGAATCATCCCACACATTCTACAGGTTCTGGAATTTTTTGTTAGGAAGTTTCTGAGGACCCACATTCTTTTTCAAAGGCTCATGGGATACATGAGTGGGATGATGTGATGGAAGCTGAGTATTCTTATTTGATGAAGAATCATACTTGGGATTTGGTATCTCTTCTCGGTTAGGTGTAAGTGGGTATACCAAACTAAATACGCAAATGATGGGTCCATTGACAATTATAAGGCTTGTCTTGTTGCAAAGGGTTTTTCATAAGTTGAAGGTATTTATTACTCGAGACTTTTGCACTGTTGCCAAGATGGATTCTATCTCGCCTTGTACTTGATATTGCTACATCATAGGGGGTGGCCCGTATACTAGATGGACGTGAAGAGTGCCTTCTTATATGAAGATCTACAAAAGGAAATATACATGGAGAAGCTAAATGGATTTGTTCAGATTCTTCTCTTGTTTATAGGCTCCGAGGTTTCTCTACGATCTCAAATAAGCACCTCGGGCTTGGTATGAGAAGATGGATTATTTTCTTCTATCTACTTTGGTTTTGTTCATTTCCACTCGATCATACAATGTATCTCCAACATATTGGTGAGGATATTGTGATACTTTTTTGTATGTTGATGATCACATTACTTATTGGTATCTCTTCTTCTCACATTCGAGTATTCAGAGGGTTCTTTCTACACATTTGACATGACAGATCTTGGGCTATTGCATTATTTTCCTGGTTTACAAATTTCTCGAGATAGATTCATGCATTCAACAGTCAGCAAAAATACAAATTTGGTGCTTTGATATGGCTGATTGCAATCCAAGTCTATCTCCTTTTCAGTCTAGAGTTACTCTTACTTACACATGTACCACACCACTTTGTGATCCTACATTGTATAAGTAGTTAGTTGGAAGTCTCATGTACTTGACCCATACTTGCCCTGATATTTCATTTGTAGAGGGCTTGTATCTTGGTTTACACATTCTCCTCATAGTAGTCATTGACAGGTAGCTAAAATGATTTTGCACTATTTGCAGGGCACTTCCCACTTTGGCTTATACTACACTAGGGGTTCTATTTAGTTGGTTGGGTATATAGATTCAAATTGGGCATGTTCTATTGATAATAGGCATTCCACTTTTGGATATCTTTTTTATCTTGGTTCTTTTCCAGTTACTTGGGCATACAAAAAGTAATAGGATATTGCACTTTCATCTTTAGAGGTAGAGTATAGGGTAGTAGTTACAACAAGTCAACAGATTCTTTGGCTTTGATAGTTATTGACAGAGTTTGGATTCCCATAGGATTCACCAATTGTACTTTGGTGTGACAACCAAATTGTAATTCACATTTCTTGCAACCCAATTGAGCACCAACGGACCAAGCATATTGAGATACACATCCACTTCATTTGTTAGCACATTCAGGATGGAGTTCTTTGCTTGGAGTACATTCTAACTCAAAGAACAAGTTGTAGACATCTTTATGAAGCCTTTTGCATCACCTCGCTACCTTGAGTTGCATGGAATGCTTGGGGTTTCGAAGTTGTTCTTGGGGGTGTTCATGAGAACATCTTCCTTCTTCTTCTTCTTTATTTTTCCTTATAGTGGGATTGTTTCCTTCTTTTGGTTTGATATTTCTTCATGGATATATTGTACATGAGTACCTCATCAGGCCTAGTTTCCGAGACTCATATTGTGGACATGCTACTTCTATTTTGGCCCCTAGCTTCACTTGAGGGGGGTGTTGGGGTAGGTATTTACCTTATCTCATGTTCACCTAGGTACTTTATTTACTTTTATTATATTTATCCTCACCCACTTATGTGTGTGGATATTTCTTTTATTTATTTAGATATCGGGGATATTATCTAGTTGTTAGGTATTAGTTCTTTCCTTGATCTATGGTATTGACTAGATCCTTGATGTCTAGTTCTCTCATAAATCTATGGTCTTGAATAATTCTTTGATGACTAGTTCTTTCCTTGATTTATGGGTTGATCTATGACCTTGATTGGTTCTTAGATTTTTATTCCTTGCTATATAAGCAAGGCCCATTTTCATTGTATTTCATTGAGTTCCATAATAATATATGATATTACTTGCTCATTTATTTGCAAAGGTTTATGTAAAGTTATTCTGGCAAATTATTTTCATCTTATTGATCATGGTGTTTGATTAACATCTGTGTTTTTGGCTTGGTACGATTAGGTTATTATTCCTTTTAAGGAAAAAGGGGACAATAAAGTGTGAACCACACATTTTGATATCCCATGACCTCCATGTGACCTCACACAACTCCATAGGTGCATTTTCCTAGCCCCCAGACTTCATTATCAATGCCTCATCTCATTCACCCCTCTCCACATGTTGTCACTTTTCATGATCTTGCTCTAAGTTTCCCATTTTCTGTCCCCTGGTATCCCCATGTCCCCATTACACCATTTGTAAACTCTTTCTAACTCCATTTTGACCCAGTTCAATGTGTAGTTAGCGGTGAATTTAAAAACATAATAAAACTCATTTAAAATCCTTCACCAAATAATTAGATATTTGTATGAGGATTACTACTAAAACACCCTCCAAAACTCCATTTTGTACATAGGTGCTACCAAAATTCTTCCAGACATCCATGGCCACCAAAAATGAATATTTGCACATAAATTTTCATCCAAAAGTCAATTTATCATGAAAATTTTCCAGAGTATCCCTCTCCAAAATGATTTTGGGAAGAATGTAATAGAAAATTCATCAATTCCCTATATTTTTCATTGTAGAAAACTTAAATTTAAAACCCTAAAACCTACCCAAATTCAATTTCCTAGAGATCCGACAGATGAAAATTCATGAAATTGGGAGCAAAAGATCTCGGTGCAAAACATAACATTTTAATGGTGTTTTCATTACAACCTGACACTAGTAAGTATAGTTTCTAAAAATAGCAGGTGTTCTTAATAATAGGTTGGTAAAAATAATAATTTTCCCGAAGTGATGAATTCTCGAAATTTGAAATATACTTGTAAAGTAGGAAACATCATAAAGGGGTAATTTGAGATAATTTCAAAAATAGCAAGATTCAGAAAGTGGGCATCTAAAAATAGAAATTTTCTAAAAATATTAAACCTTTTTAAATTTAAATACTTTGAATGAATAGGAAGCATCGGGAGTGAAAATAGTGAAAATTGCTAAAAATAATAGTCTTGGATATGACCTACTAAAAATAATAAGTCCTAGAATTGAGCCCGAGAAAGTTATGACAACTCCTATTGTGCTTATATTATTTCTTTTTCCATCATCACAAGGCCAAGAAATTTTTTTGTGGCCCAAACAAGAAAGGAAACCCTTTGCAAGCTCTCAAAGCATCAGTTATGAAGTGATCTCTATAAAGAAAAACTTGATGTAAGAAGTGGGAATGATGAGAAAAGATCAGCATGAGTGATGCTAGCCATCATCTCAGGCTCACAAACAATGCATAACTTCTAATGGTGTTTGTAAACACTTAACTAGTGCTTTGTGATGAACTCAATATGATTTAGAGGTTTGAAACATGTGATTCATCTAGGAGAAAATTGATCAAAAGGGTGTTTAGATGTTGTAGGCATGTTTTCACTTAAGTAACATCTTAGTTAAGGAAGTGAATTGTGAAGTGAAAAAGGGTGTCATCATGTTCAAAAGTGAAATGGGAAGCTCATGGAGCAAGTTGAGGGTCATCATATCTTGAATCTTTTGTCATCTCTCTAAGAAGTAAGTAAAAGTGAGCTAATCAAGCTATCAAGGTACTCAAAACCATCATATGTGAAGGATCAAGAAATCATCTTTTCCCATGGGAGGCATATGAGAAATAAGGTACACGAGCATCCCAAATCTGATTTCATTTAATAATTACTTCGAATTAAAGAAGAGTAAATGGGTGATCTTCATATGAAGCACTAGGTATGCAAGAATGAGAAATCATCTTGTTTTCACTTGGTATCATTCACATAATAGTATTCCTAAACACTAATCTAACTCTTGAAATGTGATCACACCTCAAATTAAGATATATTACAACCAAACCTCATTTTAATACAACCAAGGGCCATTGGAAAAGAACCTTAAAAAATAAAGAGGATTAAAAAGGGCATGCAAAGGTTCCCTATTCAAGGAAACGTCATAAGAAGGTTAGAATAATCAAAGACCCTTATAAAGCATCTCGAGCCATGTGAGATTGATCCATCACTTCCTATCATCATTTATCGACATTCAAGTATTTCCTCATTGGTGGTGTAACCTTCCCATAATGAGAAAAATATGATCTCTCTCCAAGCTCCTGAAAGTGTTCATTTCAATAACATCATATCTACTCCGAGAAGATCCAACCTTTGGATTCAAGAGTTGCTTGTGATTGAGCCAAGATGATAAAATAATATACAATGCCTGACTTTGGGGCCATCACAAAGATATTGAAGACCAAACGAGGTAAGAAGGCACATGTAACTTCTCACTTTTTTCATGGATTTTCATGTAATCAATATATAGAGGTTGTTTAGCTGAAAGTTGTAAAACTGTAGAGGAAA
Source organism: Taxus wallichiana var. yunnanensis (assembly GCA_018340775.1). Taxonomy (NCBI): domain Eukaryota; kingdom Viridiplantae; phylum Streptophyta; class Pinopsida; order Cupressales; family Taxaceae; genus Taxus; species Taxus wallichiana. Next base: position 629,599,721 of record CM031243.1, on the reverse strand, counting down.
TGATTTAGAGGACTATGAGTTGACCCACATATCTTTGGGTCAAGATACACATGAAGGTGATGCTCATTTATTCAAGGAATATTCTTCCCACACACTCACTCAAAACCAAGAATATAAATGAACAATTGATAAATTAGAGGAGCATGTGAGAACTCTCACTACCTACATTCAATATTTTTTAGAGATCAATACAATGCTTCCTCCTCATGTGGAATATATTTCTCTTATCAGTATTTTGGCCCGGATATGATAAAGAAGATGTAAGAGAATATAATACAAGGGAAAGCTAGTGAAAAATGGATTGAGAAGATCCTCGAGAAAGGAAAGGAATTTCTCCTAGAGGTTCTCTCTCTGTTCAAATATGTTCTTGCCACCATTTCAGAAGTGAAGAAAACAAGGGAAGAGATTGAAAAAGAGAATATTTATTAGGAATAGGTGCTCCCACTTGTGTCCTCGACTCACACACTCTTGTGAGTAGGAATGTGTTCACATTTGTTGCTGATAACTTGTCTCTAGTTTATATCCGCATAATGAATACTAGATACGACATGATAGAAGATGCCATCTCTGAAATTGAATCTAGTAAACAATATGATTATTTATATTTTGGATGATGTCAATAATTGTGTTTAAAAGCTTGGATACCTCCTACTCACCGAGAATTAATCATCGAATGAAATTGCTGGTTCTTTGAAATATTTATTAAAAAAGGAGGAAAACAATCCTCTCTCCCTCAACGAGGATACTTTGGATTCCCTTTCCAACATCAGAGGATTTATTTATAACATTACAAGAGACCACAAGGAATGGTTTAGTAAATACAAGGCTATTAATGATGTTCTCAATACATGGATCAAATTGTTGAGCTACATCCATATTCTAGATGAAGAAAAGGTAGCACCTACAACAGTTTGGTTGATAGAGAATTCAAAGGATGGAAGCTCATTTCTATAACCCCCCCTCAAGTATCATGAATGGCTAGTTATTCATCAACAAAGGATTCATATTCATCAAATTAGTCAAACCTTCTCTCTCCTTATTCTAATTTTTAATTAAGAACAATTTTTTTCTATTTTGTCTTATTCAATTAAGTTACCTCCACCATTAACATTCCAAGAGTCCTTTTTCACTAATAAGGAAAAAACTTAATTTTGTATCCTAGGAATATGAAAGGTCACAAGTGATGAGGGTAAGTTAAAATTCATGTGGGGGTAGATGAAGAAATATTTTTGTATGCTATAAATTAAAATGGATTCTCCATTCCAAAGGGTTGGAAATTATTGATTGATTGTATGTTATTGATATTTACCACTACTACATCAAGAAATAAAATATGCATTTCCTCTATTTATTTTTTATCTTCCTCTACTCTCTCCCTCCCTCTAATTTCCAACTTTTTAAACACGGTGATCTTGTCAAACTAAGAAAGGTTTTGGTGCATTTGATAATTGAAGCAATAGAATTATGTGTCTATGATTTGTTATTCTTATCATTGTTAGCATTGGTGTGTTCTTCTGATTGAATGCGGACCAAATCTGGTTTATGTATGTGAATTTTGTAATCCTAATCACAACATTAACCCTCTCTCTCCTTATTTCCATAAATCCCCTTTACATTTTCTCATAGAAAATTCCTCCCTTATAATATGTAAAATAACTTTTCCATATCTCTAGTGGAGTATTCTGTGAGATCCATAGCCTAATGGCCACCCCATCATTTTAGGTAGTTTACATTCAATAATTTGAGCCTCATGATACACAAGAAGGAAGGTCTTATCCCCATGACCATTGGTAGAAACCAATAATTTACACTGCGACAAATTATTTCACCAAGGATGAAGATAAGAACGAGGCCCCAAAGATATGGAACTTGAGTTATTTGCATAAGAAGTAAAACATAGTTCAAATCTGATTACAAATAATTATCCGTAGATGAGGAAATCAACAAATAAATTCAAATATGAAGGGGTTTTTACTCAAACATGAACAAAAAATAAACGTAGGTTTAATATGACTTAGAATATTTGTATTATGAGGAATATCCAATTAAACTTGTAAGTATTACACCCCAAAATCTATCTTCCTCAATAAAGGATCTCTTGTTACTAAGATTTCTTTTGGGCATGATAAAAAGCCAAATGAGGACACAAGTGTAGAAATAAGGTTGTTTGAAAAAAAAAAAAAAGAACACAATTCAAATCAATTGCATGCACCCAATATGAAGAGGAAAAATTGTTAAAAGACTTCATTTATGAGGCTAAGTTTGAAAAGAGTGATAAAATAAGATAAATCAGTCCATTACCCTTACAAGTTGTGTGTCCAATAAGATATTTGGCTACCCTAGAGCCAAAAATACAATTATAATCAATTGTGCTTACTTGAGCATGAGTAAAAGTTTCAAGTTGCCAAAAATCAGCCCCAAGTACCTCCAAAACCAAGTGCAGATTATACTTGAGGTGTTTATTCTTTTCTTGGATGATATTTTAAGAAAATTAGAGGTACATGCCACTATCTAATCTAGTTGCGAAAATAATCTCATGGACACAATTTTTTAGAAAAATAAGTTATTTCTCCCAACCAGGATCGTGGTTTTGATTAGTTTTCCTTTCTATTTTAGATTAGGAGTAGTTTAGGTTTGTTTCTTGCAAAATAAGTGTTTGAGAACACTCTACATGCTTCTAATTGGATCATGTATGATTTCCCAATTTTTATGGTGTTTCCTTCCATTGTTATTGTTAGAGGTTCCCTCATTTTTGTGTAAATGATCACTAATTTAGTCCCCTTACCTAATCCTTATGGTGATTATTTAAATAAGTGCATTAGATGTGTAAGTTTTGGTTCCTTTTGTTTGTTTTAGGGAGAAGGGAAGCTTGATCTCAAAAGTTTCAAAGTGTATACTTTACTCCATGAAAAATGGATACTTAAAGGTAATTGGAACTCACATGTAGCAAACAAATGTCCTTAGAGGTCACCAAATTGTTATAAAAACTATCTTCTAGCTATTTTTGTGTTTTGATAAGTCATGGTGTTGTCATGGATAAGTGAAATTTCAAATTTTTATAGGTTATGGGAAAAATTCAATGTTTTGGGCATTATCCTCCCTCTTACTAGCTTTAGTGCCTAAGGAGTCAATAATTTTTAGGAAGATCTAGGAAAATTTGGGAAAATTTAGCCTTTCAAAGAACAAGAGGAATTGTTCATGAGTTCCTCATGTCCCTTGCATCTCCGCCTTAGACATTTTACAAAGGAAAATCGGCACCTTTGTGGGCATTGTTCTTCCATTTTTCCATTTCTCTTCGCTTCACCGCATAACCAAGTCAGTTTCTTTGGGAGCTTAGCAAACCATTCTATAGTACCATGTGTTCCTTGATCACCCACCATATCAAAATCCTTAACAAGAAACATGATGCATCGGAAAAATCAGTCCTACGAGTAATAAGTGTAATAGTTCCATTGTTCCACTTATTCCCTTTATTCCCGTAATCACCTATGTCGGTAAAGTTCGGCCCAAATGATACCCTTGAAATAGTTATTAAGTTCCTCTGGTTCCCTACAAATCCACTTTCTCCACTTTAAAACCTTTTAATTAGAAAATTTAGACTTTAATGACACCATTGGAATCATTCTGTCATTCCTTCGGTACCCCACACTCTGCCAAAGCTAATCCAAACAAAAATCAAACATGTCATCTCCACATAGAACAGAGAGAATGGTTCTCCTGTTCCCTTTGTTCCCTGAATCACCGCACTACCCAAAAAAATTAGGAAAAAGGCCTAGAAACATCCTAGAAAGCTCTTTTTAGCTGATTTATTTGATCAACATGCAAATTTCGAGCATGTAGAGGCTAAAGGGGTTAAATAATATAATGAGATGTTATTTTGGGTGTACACAAGTTGTTAATTTTAACAGGACATGTAAGAGGTTTTTTCTTCTATTTCTGAGTGTTTTGGAGCAAGAATCTATTTTTGGGAATGCACAATCACTTTTTTGAGTGTAAAATTTCCTATATTTAACATGAATTACTATTCCCCATGCAAAAATCCACTTGTTTCAAGCAATATAAGCTATTTCTAGAGATGAAGGGCAAAATGGACATACACCATTCCTATGCTTTTTTAATTTTTAACTGACCAAACTTGTACATGTCTACACTTTTCCTCTTCTTATCTCTCTCTCAATTATCCATAAAACTCCATGGAATTCATTGTAAAAATGTTCTACACTTTCTACTCATTATCCTAGAGTAATTTAGCATTAGGATTGGAAGATCAGGGGTCATGAGTGATCTTTTGTACTAGTTTCACCTCTTGGATCAATAAAGGAGCTATTTATACCTTCTTACAACTGTTTATTGTGTAATATTATGTTTTAAAGCTGATTTTATCTCATGATATTGTTTTATCCTTGACTTTCAGTCTAATTTCATTTCCTTTATGCGCTTATATGTTAATTCACATGTCATAGATTGTGTTTAACCAAATTTTTACAAGATTCAATTGTGGAATTCATCAAATTTCCCTTTCGAGTCATTTTTTTCCTTCTTTATTCTCGACATAGCTAAAACCCTTCTCTGAAACAATTTTGCATTGACATATCCATTTGTAATTTGTGTATGGTGTGTATGGTTCTTATGGTCTATTTGTGTGGTTCAAACAAGTATGAAGATCCTTAAAATTTCTAGTGTATCACCCCTTTTTTATTTTCAAGAAATCCTTCTCCCTTTCACGGTTTATGTATTAGAGTAGAAACTAGTTTTAGGTGTTACACTAGGGGAACCATCCCTCTCTAAAGATTCACTCCAACATATAGGTCACCCACAACCTAGGAGTGTTTCCATTTTTTTAATTGAAATGATATACTCCACACCACTCTCCAAACGGTGAATTCAAAAGTGACAAAAATACTCTTGGAACATTTTGGTAGTTCCAAATTCATTGCATTCATAAATATCCTTCTCTTTTTTGTGTAAGAGGCTTCACTAGAAATACAAGGAGGTTATTTCTCAATCTCATCTTCAAGAATATGATGAAAATAATATCATGGTAAGATAGATGAAGGTAACATGTGATAACTTGTTTTTATTATATGTGTTTTGGATTTTATTAGGTTTGTCATCATCTAACTTGGGAAGAATGACATTGATATCGAGATGAAATTTATAGAAATTTGTACAATTAGTGTGGTAGGCATCAAAAATACTTTTAGGATGAGGAATGATGTACCATTGGTTGGGATTAACCTCATGCTTGTATTTTTGGTTATGAAGGATAAATTGAAGGCATTGGATTTCGAATGAGGAAACCTCTCTTATGAAATGCATCCATGGTTTCCTAAAACATGGTTATAAGATAAAGAAAAATATTATGAATTTAACTTTGTGTGAAATGTTTTAGGTCCCATGGTGATGTGGACTCAAATGCATCCAACATGATTTTGATGGATTTTATCAAAGTCGTGACAAACAAGTCGTATGTGCTTGAGATTTTACTCAATATATCCTAAGTTTTTTATTAACAAAATGGATGTGACATTAATTCATGAGCCTTTATCCAAAATAAAAATTCTTATTTGGAAATCTTAGATGAGGATTTTAATAAGGAGGGGATGATCATCGGATTGTTTTTGTTGTTTTTGCAATCTCTTTAGTAGTGTGAGGAGGAGTTGCCATTTATATAGTCTGAATTTCAGACATAGGAGAAGGTTGATTAGAGGGGTGTTCATTATATGTTTATGAAGAATATTATAAATCTATAAATTATTGGATATGTAATATGTTATGGTAAGGGTATGCACACATAGATTATATAAGGAAAACCTTGTAATGCATGGAGTTACATTCTTGAATAAATTTCCATTGTGGTTTTTGATAAGATCTATAACATTAATTAGGTTGAGCATTGTTATACTTGGTTGAATATTTTATGATTATATGTGATTTTTTAAAATTTAGGGACCTTTTATTTATATGTAGGAATAGGTTCCATAGGCCAAGGCTCCATTAGTGGAGAGGTTTTTCATTAGATTAACATTTAGATGATGAAGTAGAGGTATCTTTAAGCAACAAATCATCATGAAAAAATTTCTTAGGATTTTGGATGGGATCCTTATGAATGGGATTTTTTCGATTGTTGACTTTAGCTTCATTCACATATTGGGATTTTATATATTTATAGTCATAATACCCTTCAATGGTTACAATTTTTTTTTTCATGGGTGCCTTTTGGTGTTATAGATTGGTCTAGAATTTCATTTTCGATGATGTTGAAGAAGTAATTAGTATTTATCATAGTTATATATAGTAATAACATTGATATCAAAATTAGTACCCAATAAGAAGTCAATTGTGATCTTTTTAGATCGAGACAGCTTTTCATGAGAGTTCCTAATGACAATATCTTTCCATATAATAAATGAATAATTCTAACAATATACAAAATACAACACCACACAAGAGATATAGGTGGGCCAAAATGCCTAAATATTCAATACATGTAGAAGCGGTAATACCCTTAATGTAGGGAAACACAATATTGTATGACTAGATTTGGATCACATGCAAGATGTGTTACTCAATATAAAAATATCCAAATCGATGTTACTAAATAAATGGGCTTACACTTCCATTGAGAAGGGAAAGACAATCATGGGTTATTAAATGAATAAAGAGGATAAACTTCTTGATTTGAATCTATAACCTTCAAATGAGTACACTTAGAAAATGTTAGCTATTTTTGGTGGTTAGGGGACCTGCCTCAGTCAGATCTCTAGCCATTTAAGGAGATAAAAGACATTTTATTACGTAAAAATGACAAAAATGCATTAAAATGAATGATATACCTAACTTAGTTATAAACCAGTAGTGGGTGTGATTCACATAAAATCACATGGAGGTTACAGGATAATTCGCAAGCACAAATGGATCTTGCACTGAAATATCACCAAAATAGTGATTTCACAAGTTGCACCAATCCTTTGTGATCTACCTTCACCTCTCCAAAACTTGCAATCCAAAATATGCGAGCAAAGAAGCAAAAACTCAAGTATGGGCTCAAGTGCACAAGGATTCAAGGGGTTGGAATGATGGAAATGAGTGGTGTTTTATAGTTTGTTGAGTTCATAGAATATTGTGACACATATGGGTGCAATGTGCATAAATGGGTGAGATGATAAGGGTCCATAGTGAATTGGGCATGTAAATGGGTAAGTGGGATGGAAAAAATTAAATGTGAGTGGGTGAGGGTTAGTAAATGAGTGATGAGGTGTATTTTATCATATTTTGGTGGGGTTTTATATTTTTAGTTGTTTTTGTGGGATTATTATGTTTTATAATGTTTTGGTATTTTTAGTATAGGAGAATTTATGCACAAGGTGTGTTTTCTAGTGTCTACACATACAATGCTCCTTAAGGAAGGAGTAACTCCACAATATCCCAATATTGGAACTCCACTTTGAGGGGGTACCTCCAATATACCTCTACCAAGTATAAGACTCAAATCAGACCTAAAATCCCTCATAATGAGACTCATATCCTTTATATAGGCATACATTACTCTTAATGGATGGATAACACCTAATCCATAATGAAATCCAACTCATTACCCAATATATATAACTCTTATATGACCCAAAATATTATTAAGATTCACACATCAGTTTCGCATAGTAAATCGTTCATAATAATTATTTTTGTATATATTGTTCATCTAAGATACATTGCAATTATATAGGAATATGCAATCCTATAATTAAGGAGACAAATTCATCTACACACCCTAAAATGTCTCTATTTATAGTGTGATTGTTACTCACGTAACAACACATAGACAAATAATTATATTCCATAACAACTCATAACAAATTAGCCAACATAACATTTACCACTCCGTAAATATTAACTACCACGGAGACACAAATTTCCTAACATTTCCTCCCTTATTTTGAATATGGTAAAAAATAATTACACCTCTTTCTGTAACTTTCCACCCCTATGTGCTCATGATATTGGTACATTGATGGTTTTGCACATGATCACCAACAACCCTTGGTATGAACCTTTGTTCATCTGAAATGAACCCCTATTCAAGGTATGAACCCTTTTTCATCCTCTTCAAGTATCATGATGTTGCTTTACACTTGTGTTTTTATCTTTCCACTTCATTTTTACATTAGGGAACTATATAGGAAACTTCATTACTTATTACAAATATGAACAAGAACATACTTTTGTTCTTATTTCAAAACAAAAAAACAACTAAAAAATGAAACACACCACATAAGAAATAAAAACAAACAACTAATACAAAATGCCACCAATGCTACTATGCAACCCTGTAATGGGTGACTGATGAAAGAATGTTGAATGTACTCCTTCCTCATGTTCTTCCATACTCTAGTATGATGCTACTTAATATTGAAATTATTAAGAATTATAACCGTTATTCATTTGTTTTTCTATATCACTTTTTTCTTCTTCATTAATAACCATGTCATTTTCTTGTAGTTTTCCATTAAGTAAATCTTGTGATCTTTTTTTGTAGTTTATAGACAAGTGACCAAATTGTTTGCAATAGTAAAAATTGGTATATGTATTTTCATCTTTAGAACTTTATCCTTGATTAAAATAATATTTGAATCTCTTTTTAGCATATGATCTATCTTATTTTCCATAAATTGCACTTTCTTCTGGATCAATTTTCTTGGTTCTATTTTCTTTTTAACTAGAGATGAGATCAAATCTTATGAACTTGGATTTATCTTGCTCAATGTGAAAACATTATTAGAATGATGGGTGGCATACTATTTAGTAATACAAATTTTGCATCATCATCAGGTACATCTAATTTTATTCCAGCTAATTGATTTAAAATATAACGAAACTTACTGATGTGTTACACCATGTTGTCACCTTCTTCCATCTTAAGCCCGAATATATTTTTCTTGAGTGCCACTACTACACTCCCATATTGTGACAAAAATAAATTGTTTAATGTATTCCAGATGAAATGTGATGTCTTTTTTAGATTTATATGATGTAAATAGGCATCAAATAATCCTAAACTAATAATCATACTTTCTTTTAATACTTTCTTTCCCATTCATAGGCTTTGTCTCGTATAACTCGGATTTAGTATTTTACCATCAATACTTTCTCTCATGTCTTTTTTTAATTATCTTCAACCAAGTTTGAACTTTTCGGTATGGAAGTATTTTCCTTCAAAATTTTCAACTATTTTCAACTTGTCCATTTTGATATTTTGACTTCTACTCACAATGACTATGGATGACACAATGACTTACAAAACAATAAAGATGACTAACAAGTGGTATTTAATTAGTTTTTATCACAACTATATAATGAAAATATTTGACTCAAATTTTAATATAGTGAAGGCTATTGATTAAATATTACATCATTTATGACAATGTTGGCGACTCAAGGTGACTATTGACACAAATAGATGATGGCACAATAATTTTAACTATAAATGAAAAGTAACACATTAGTAAATTGGAAAAATTTGAATTATATGACTAAACCTTTTAAACAATCTAAACACCTCATTTATAAATTTGACCCAAACAAAGAAAAATTATTAACTTTAAAATTTTGTGCATAATTCAATGATACAATGGTGATAGAATGCTTATGTGTATGATAAATGCTTGACATGATTCCATTTTCCTATGGTGTAATGCATTATATAGAAGCATACTAATGTATGGTGTTGAAACCGATTTCTATACAATTACATAATTTGAGGTAGGATCCAATGCCGAGGCATAATAAGATTCAATGTAAGTGGCATCTCTAATATGAACTCGACATGAGGGAGAAATATGAGGTGAGTTGAGATAGAAAACATCAAGGTCAAGTGGGTGCAATCATTTCAATGTAAAACAAGATTTTTAAATTGATCTCATTGTAAGGTTAAATGTAAAGGATAACCAAATATGTGCCAACATCATATTTGATCTTGAGATCTGTGTACTCTCCACAAGCTATGTTTCCCTTATTCTACAATTTGTATCATCTACGTGGCTACACAAAATCTAATGGACAACACGTCGCAAGATCTTTCCTTTTCCTTAAGAACTTCCACACTTATAAAGAAATAAATTGTTCTAGCACACCTTCAACAATATATAAACTCTTATCAATATTAATCTATATCATTTAAGACAATATAAAGAGAGATCACCCTTAAATGATAAATTATACTTCCATCAAGAACGACCTCACTCTCACAAACACTCAATTTGATACTAAATGAGAGACAAACACCAATTTTGTAAAACAAATCCTTCACAATAAATTTTTTTATATATATTATTCATCCAAGACATATTATGATTATATAGGAATACACACTCCTATAATTAAGGCGAAAAATTCATCTACACACCTTAGGATATATCTACTTCTAGTGTTATTTTTACTCACATAAAAATAAATATATTCCATAACAACTAATAAAAATTACCCAATATTACATTTACCATTCTCAGTAAATATTAACTACCATGGAGACACTAATTTCCTAACAATTATAGACATATAACCAACTAAGGGGTATGTGTGCCACATATGGACATATCCATTAACCCATATACATTTTGATAAGATATCCCGAGGTATATAACATGCCTTTAATCCTTGGCATGTTTCATCCCCAAAACATTAGAATAAACAATGTAATGAGTGTAATTCAAATAATGATACACTAGTCATGATTCTTGATCATCCAACCTCCCATATATGATCTTCTGGGTGATACATTGCTAAACCTAATTCCATAATTTTTTGCACTACTTTGATTCCATCCATATATATATATATATATATTTTGTTCCTCTTTTGCATCCATGCATATCCACAATAATTATTCGTATGATTCCATGTCCTATGAGTGTTGCTCTTTTGATTCCATATATAGCCATAGTGATTGTTCCTATTATTCCCTAAATATCCATATAGGTTTCTAGCCTCATGTGCCTTAACATGCCCCCATGATTGTTTCTTCCCATGATGGTGTGGTTGTCTATATGTATCAACCTTAGTATCCTCAACTCCGTTAGAGTAGGTATTTACCTTAGCTCATGTTCACCTAGGTACTTTATTTACCTTTATTGTATTTATCCTCACCCACTTATGTGTGTGGATATTTCTTTTATCTTATTTAGATATTAGGAGATATTATCTAGTTGTTAGGTATAGTTATTTCCTTGATCTATGGTATTGAATAGTTCTTTCCTTGATCTATGGTATTGACTAGATCCTTGATGTCTAGTTCTCTCCTAAATCTATGGTCTTGACTAGTTCTTTGATGACTAGTTATTTCCTTGATTTATGGCTTGATCTACGACCTTGACTGGTTCTTAGATTGTTATTCCTTGCCTATTTAAGCAAGGCCCATTCTCAATGTATTGCATTGAGTTCCATAATAATATATGATATTGTTGCTCATTTGTTTGCAAAGGTTTTATGTAAAGTTATTCTAGTGAATTGCTTTCATCTTATTGATTGTGGTGTTTGATTAGCATTTGTGTTCTTGGCTTGGTATGATCTGGTTATCGTTCCTTTCACAACCTTATCAACCTTTTCCTCACATTTGTTTTCCTCTTCCACCTTGTTATTTTATATTTATTTTGTCTCTTGAGTAAATGAATAATTATTTTATTATGTTTCATCATTTTTTCATGTTATCCTACAAAATCATCCTTATTCCATTCTTCACCATATTCAAATCCATCCTCATGCTCCATATTTTCATTTCTTTGTCCCTTGCTAAATTTGATATCCCGTAAGGTAACCTTCTTTCTCTTGTATTGTATCTTCATGAATTTATTTTTCACATTAATATTAATTATTAATAAGGTATAAAACCAAGGATATCTAAGAAAAATATCCATACTGTCCATATTTAAAGCATTAAAATCTAAATGTCAAACATATTTATCCATAAAGAGATTTAAATCTTCAAAGACTTGAATTTTCTTACCATCCACTTGAGTTTCTATGATATTATTTTACTAAACATGTAGATGTTGATTTATATTCATGTCGATGAAGTTATACTTGTTGTTAGGGTTTATGGAAATAATTACCTTTTTCCTTTGAATGTACCCTTAAAACTGAAATATTAAAGCTTCCTTCTTTAGAGATGCACTATTTCAACCCTTATATTGATACACTATCTCTCCTTTTGAATTATATGTATCCACTTCATCATCAAAATTATATTTTTCTTCTTCTTCTTCTTCTTTATCTCAACATCCTCATTATTGACATCTTCATCATCATCATATTTTTTTCCATCGATCTCGTAAAACATGTTCCATTTCCTCCCAAGACCAAATTAGAATCTCTTATTTCACTTAATAACACAAAATTCACGCTAGACCATTAAGTCAAAACCCAAAATAAAACCATGGCATTCCTTTTGAAAAATGTTTTTCATTAATTGTTAACCACCATTCTCTAACATCAGTCTCACCATCTCCGTTGAAATTTTTCACATCCATGATCTATAAAAACTACGGTTTCAAGAACAAACCATGTTGATTAATATTTATCCTATCCTTTTCGGCTATATTCTAGCATCAAATTAGAAAATATAGAAAAAAATCTATTTATACTTTTAAGATATTTCTAAAATTTTAAAAATCAAAAAAATTCTAAATATTTCGACATGTGTAGCAAATTTGTGAAAAACCATAAAACTCCAATAACTCTCTTGGAAAAGATTCCATATTTCTAGAATTTTGAGGGATTTTCCTAAAACAAATTCACAACACCACACCAAAATCCACTAGAAAATTCATCACAATTCGAGGGTATATATGAAGCATAAAAATTAGGGTTTCAACCCTAAAACTGTAATATCTTTCGCAAAATAGATCCAACAAATCCAAAAATTTTAGGGAAGATTACTAGATGGATTTATCCACTTCAAAAAAAATTTCATAAAAATTCTTATTCAATCTAAATATATATAAATATCATTGAAATTAGGGTTTCGTCCCACAAATTGCACATATCGATGCTCTAAAACCACTTGATAAGATATTTGCATATAATAAATAAATAATTCAAACATTATATATAAGATAAAACCACACAAGATATATGGGTGGGCCAATATGCCTAAATATTCAATACATGCAGAAGTAGAATAATACCCTTAAGGTAGGGAAACACCATGCAATGCTCCTTAAGGAAGAAGTAACTCCATAATCTCCCAAGGTAGGTCGAATCATTACCCATTATAACTAATTTCTATGTGGCCTCATATATTATAAACATATAACTAAGGGGAATGTGTGCCACATGTTGACATCTCCATCAACCCATATACATTATGATATTATAACCCAACGTACATAAAATCTAATGTTATCATGTCACCAATAGATTGGGGTAATGCCATTTGGGCTTGATTTTTGAAGGATCAAGTTGATTTAATCTAGGGATAGACATCAATTGCAATATTTCTTGTTAACTCAAGGTTGGGTGGAAAGGATTTGAAGTATATGGATTAGAATTAGAATAAGTAGAGATCATGATAAATTTTTCCTTATAAGGGGCTTGATTTTGTGATGAATTATTAGTATAAGTTTTTTATTTGAATATGTCTTTAGTTGGTTAAAATATTACTCAAATTCCCTCATTAGGTAATCGTTCCTCTTATCTCATTCAAAGGCCTCCTCGAATGCGGTGGTGAATAAAAATAGAAATATTATTGTAGATCGACATTAAAGGCTTTAAGAAATATTTGAAAAATAATTTGACTACTTAGGTTATGATTGGATTTATTTTCCATGGATTTTCATCATTTGATGAAGTCATGGGCTGATTCATTAGGTGATTGTTTCATATTGATTTTTTTTTGAAAAACATTTTTAGGAAGTTCAAGTTATTGAAATTATTTCATTAATTGATTATCTAGGTCTTATAATTATTTGATTGAATGTGGAGGAATCTATAATAATATTCTAAAGCACCACTTGTTAGGGTTTTAACTAATATTTTAGTAGTCGTGTCATAGGTATTGGTTTTAATCCACTCTTTGTAGAGGTTTCCATATGCATTAAGATGAAGAGCGGGATTAGATGACCATCATAAGAAATAGATGGTGAGATCCCCCAATGTTGATAGAAGATATGTAAGTATATAGAGGCTCATTTCTTAATTTTTACATAATTTTTTTGGGAATTTAAGGTTGGAGCATTAGGTTCCTAAAGGAATCCAAAGGAAACAAAGGTGTAGAAGATTGATTGATAGGTCATATGATGAATTTTTGAGGTTGATATTCCATTTTTAAATTTTGGTTTTATGTTTGGTCCATGTTGTTATTAGTAGTTATTTTTATACATGTCATTTGATACATAACTTGACAATCATAAGATTGTTGTCAAGTTGTGGATTTTGGCTAGTGGTAAGAGGAGGATTTTGGTATTAATATTTTGATTACTAGTAGGATATTGATGATTATTAGGAGGATTTGAATATGATTTCACATTTTTATTTCTATGGGAGCTCTATTTTTAGAAAATAAGAAATATATATCCTTACAAGGATGTAATATTCACCCATTTCCATTTTATTAACAAGAAGATTTGAATTTTGGGGCGATTTGAACCATATTACATTCAATGGTTGGGATAGGTTGAGATTGTGAAAATGTGCACCAAAACTCTTTAATGGGGGCATGGAGGAAGAAAAAAATAACCCATGTAAAATATAAATGACTTAAGGCTCACTAGAAAAACCCTCGAGGTGATGACATGATCATAAGTGATGATATGAATCTTGGGAGATAAATGAGGAAATAAATAGGAGATATGAAAGATATAAGAATGAATAAAATGTGAATAAACATGATCACAATTATAAATCAATAAAAAGGTTTCATGTTTTATTCACATCGGGTTCACTATAACAAATGTGGGATAAAAAGGTCTATGAATTATCCTCTTTCTCTTCTAAACATTATAGTGCTACACCCATACTCTTCTATCTTATATTAGATGTGTATGGCTGACTTGTAGCTATAATATATTCTTATAATGTTATATATCTTTCATATATGTTATAATATCATTAGTGGGTCACCTTGGTGATGGCCATAACATTGGAATTGTATATATATAGGAGTTAGAATGTAGTAGTTGATCATCATATTGGGAACTTGAGTCTTATTGTATGGTTTAGAGGTTACCCAATTAAAGTGGATAAGTTATTCTACTTGCATATTGTGATCATTTATCTACATTTTGGTGTTCTTTGGTAATCTATTTCTGTTGATATTCAAATCTATCCAAGTAATTTCATTACAAGTGGTATCGAGCTTGGTCTCAGTAAAACTACATCAAAACCATAATTGTGAAGATTAAGATATATCTCCAAATTATTAGAGAATTTTTATGCAATATTTTTTGGTGTTATAAAAGACATCAAGTAAGATTCTCTCCAAATTTCAAGATATTTTGACTTGTTTTACAAACGTTATATTGAAATTTTAGGTTTTTCATATTTTTTTCTCTATATACT
The DNA here is from genome assembly GCA_018340775.1 of Taxus wallichiana var. yunnanensis. Lineage (NCBI taxonomy): Eukaryota > Viridiplantae > Streptophyta > Pinopsida > Cupressales > Taxaceae > Taxus > Taxus wallichiana. The sequence continues at coordinate 629,584,172 of CM031243.1, read as the reverse complement.
GCTAATTATGGAATTTCCTAAGTTCTTTACATATTAATAAAGAGAATAAAAAAATAGTTTGAGTTTTTCTTTAGGTTTTTTCATATTTGGTTGAATTATTCTAGAATCCTTGAACTTTAAATTTTGACCTTGATCCCTAAATCCTACTATTTTGGGGCATCATGGTAGGGCCTTCCACAAGAGGAAAAAAATTATCATCACTCCGGTAAAAATCTAGACAAGGATGAGATAACAAATGAGGAGTTGGATTTAGAAGGGGTAACTACAATATCCTCAAGGCTAGGGTTTACTTCAGTGGATGTAAGGGTAAGCCAATTTGAGTATGATCTATGAATCCTATAGTCTGAGATGGCCAAAAAAGAAGATGTAGAAAATATTGGTCAATGATTGGATGATTTCATGTAAAACCTTAGTCAAATTATGAAGGGTCATTATATTCTTCCAAATCATCCACAACTCAATCATACTCATATCAACCAAGGGGATCTTCAGGTCAAAGTAATGGACAAACTAGCCGTGGTGGATCTTCCACCTACCTAATCAAAATAAAAATACTCTGTAGGCCCGAAACATGATGAAGAAAGTGGAAATTCTTAAGTTTTATGGAAAGGATCCACTCAATTACATTAACCAAATAGAAAATTTATTTGATCTACATCAGATCCCATTGGGACAAAAGGTGACCATGGAATCCTTATATCTCGAACCTAACCAATTTGTATGGTATCAATGGTTATTTGATCAAAGGCATAATAATGGTCTCACTGTCACTTGGATAGTTTTTACTAAAGAGATGCAATTGCACTATCATTATAGTATTCTAGATAATTGCTTTAACTAATTAGCAAAGTTATAGAAAACAAGATCAATCAAGGATTATGTTCGTTAGTTCCAAAGAATATCCTTGCATGTGGATAATATTACTGAAATGGAATTTGAATGACCTATTTCTTGGGTTCTTAAGGACCGAATTGATCATGATGTGCATATGTTTAATCTAATAAAGGTTTTTGAATCTATTATCATGATCTCGTAGGGAAAAGGAAAATTTACTCTCTACTGTGATGAAAATTTCATTAACATTAGAGATCAGAAGACACCGACATCATCATTCCCTTGGCCATTTTGACTAAAACCTCAACAAATTAAATAAAATATAGCAAAAAGGTTATGTTTTAACCATGACAACATATATGGAATGGGACATAAATGTGGTGAAAATAATTTGTTCTACATTGAGGGGTCCAATGAAGAAGAAGAGAAGGAAGATGATGAAGAGGTAGAGGTCATTGTTGAGCCAAAGAGGGAGTTATGAGATCATCAACCAATGATCTCATGTCATGAAATTTTAGGTATTAGCACCCTCAAAACCATCAAATTGTATGGATTCTTAAAAAACATAGGGTAACAATGTTATTTGACTCGGGAAGTACTCACAAATTCATCAATCATAAGTTGCAGTACACTTGAACTATTTTGTTTATCTAACTCCCAAATGTCAAGTAATGTCTTGTTATTTGATTAGGAAATTTTCATAAAATTAAACTCAACATGGGAGATTACTTGCTAAATAGCCCTATGTATGCCCATTCTATGGGAGGATCGGACATTGTGTTGGGAGTTAAATGGCTTACCACCTTAGGAACCATTGAGATGAACTTCCAAGAGTTGGTCATGTGTTTTTAGTCAGAAGGGAGGAATTTTGAACTAAGAGGATTAAGATAAAAGTACCCACAATTAGTGAGCTCTCACTAGATGTAAAAATGCTAAAATTAGGTGCAGAGGGGTTTATGATACAATTATTTTCATTAGAAGCACATCACCAAATGTAGTTATACCATTAGATATACAAGCAAGTTATAGATGAGCACCCATTGTGTTTGGAGATATGTCAAAGGGTTTTTTTCCAAAAAGTGGCCATGATCATGCCATCCAACTAGTACTAGGGATCCAAATGCCCAACATCATACCAATTGTTGCAGACTCACAGCACCCCTGGATGTAAATCAGGCTTCTAGGTTGATGTTCAGGCATCCAGTGTGATTGCACAACATGGAATCCTTTCTCCAAGTGTGGGACTTGTAAAGATGAGAAAAGATTCTCTAGAGAAGGCTGGTTCCTATTCCTCTGTTTAGATGCACACAAAAAATGCAGAGGGTTTGCCAAAACCTAATCTAACTTGCCAAGGAGATAGGATAAGAAAATGCATAGAATAAAACCTAAACTACAAAGGTGATGCACCGAGGAATGTTAGACACTCGTTTTGCAAATTTAACACAGACCACATAGATGCAATACAAACACCATGCACAGGTAACCAAACTGCAATAAGAGATCAAAATGATAGCAATGAATACATGAGAGGGTCGAGAGTCAATCACAACACATATATTATTGCTCAAGAGTCAATACAGTACATTGCAATGGCCAAGAGGCAAAAATACTGGCATTACAACCCATATGGGAGGTTTGAAAGCTCCACAAATTCTCTGGCAAGTGAGGGAATAAGGGAGGATGCAAAACAAAAATGTCCGACCCCTTAAAAGCTCCTCTTTACAATATATATCAAGAAATGAGAGGGGAGAGAGAGGAAATCCAGAATCTGCCCCAACCACTTCTTGGTAGCATTTAAAATCATCTCATTATGACAGAAGCGGTGGATCCTAGCAAAACGGTGGGCTGTCTAACAGGAGCGGCGAGCTGTCTGCTGCATTAAAGTTGGTTGTTGAAGCATTACTTTTGTCTATCACCACGTGTCAGAGACGTTTTCTTAATTTTCTCCCTCCAAACTACACCAAAATGTGAGATTGATCTGAGAATCATGTAGAGAATTTCAATAGCTTTCCGTTGATATAAAGAACGTGAAAATACAAGCTCTGGATCGAAAGATACGAAGGTCTGAAGATTTAGGGCACAAAACAGCAAAACAGGTTTTAAAATCTTTTCCCGCGCTCTGCCATCTGGACGACACATGGCAGGCCCTGATTTGCTGAGTAATTCTCTCTCTCCACCTTTCCGTGGGATTTTCTTGTGGGCCCCTTAAACTTGGACATGTGGCACTATTTCATTGGTTCGGATCAGTGCTCGAAAACTCGCCCCTTTGACTTTTTGGACCTTTTTCCTTGGCGACACGTGTCATGCTGTGATTTGTCTACGGGCCTACCAGATTTTCACATCCACCGTGTCCTTTTTCCTAGATGTCCTAGTGCTTCACAGGACAGAATCCTCCGATCCGCCCGAAATGGGCTTCCATGTCCCTTTTCTGCCGGTGACACGTGGCATGATCTGATTGGCTTTCGGCTCCTTCGGCTATCCGCATCCCACGCGCCCCTTTGTCCCACATGTCCTTGTGCTGAAGTTTCCTATTTTGGCTGATCCGGCCGGTTCACGTCCTTCACGTCCATTTGTCCCAAATGTCCCAGTGCTGTCTGGGACAAATTCTTCCGGTTCGCCCGATTCGGCCGGTTCGCGTCCTCCGCGCACTCTTGTCCCGCTTGCTCCCGGTAAAGGACTTGGACAAATTTTCTTTCTTTCGGCCGATTCGGCATTTCGCGTCCATTTGTCCTAGATGTCCCTTTTCTATTTGGGCCGCCTGGAGGCTTTTCAGCCGATCCGCGCCTTCCGCGTATAATTGTTCCAACTATCCCAAAGGCGGTCTTGAGCAGGACTTAGCCAATTTTACGATTTTCTCCTGAATCAATCTACTTGCTTGGAACTAAAAACTCTGATGCATGTTATCAAATTAACTCTGGGGGGTGAAATTTGGATAACAATTTGGTGACTTTTCGGGGTCACCTGCCTGCTAGGTAGAAGATCAGTGGCCTTTTAGCGATCCATTGGGCATGGAGTCATAAGCAATAACCTGAAATGAGCCTGATGCTGCAACTCCCTCTACGAGAGCACGCTGAACTGTAAAAACTCAATCTAGGAGCGACAAAACCTGCGCCAAAGCACTTAGGGAAACTGAAACCTAACTACAACAAGACAATGTGCATACGCACTTAGAGGAATTGAAATCTAGGCTAATATTTACAAGGGTGAACCTCTTATTTTTTTCAGTAGCAATGTTTAAGATAGATTCCGTTGACCGGAATCGGGAGTTCTTCTCCATCCAATGTAGACAATTGGAAGGCATTGCTATTCTTACATTCCATGACCATGTAGGGGCCACTCCAAATGGCATCAAACTTGGAATGTCTTCCTGGTTTTGCCCGATCTGCATCCCATTTCAGAACTAGGTCCCCTTCCTGGAAGGTCCTTGCTCTTGCTTTCTTATCAAACCATCTTTTCACTAAGGCCTGATCTTTCTCAATTGTTTGAACTGCACGTTCTCTAATTTCTTCCAATTCCATCAACTCTGCATACCTGGCCTCCATTGGTTCGAACTCAGCCAACTCCAACTGCTTCATGAACTCCAATGCAGGCAGTTCTAATGACATGGGCAAGATTGCCTCTCTTCCATAGACAAGCCTGAATGGAGAGTTACCTGTGGATCTTTTGGGAGTGATCCTATCAGCCCATAAGGCTGATTTCAGCTTGGTATGCCAAGACCTCTGATTCTCATCAAGAGTTCTCCTAATGATTCTTAGCAAATTTTTGTTCGTGGACTCTGCCTGTCCATTACCCTGTGGGTAATAATTGGAAGAGGTGCTCAAGTAGATTCCATTCTTGACAGCCCATTCTGTAATCTTGGAACCTACGAATGCCAATGCATTGTCTGATATGATAGTGGCTGGCACACCGAACCTGGTCACTATTCCTTCATAAAATTCTAGTATATTAGACTCGTTTGCCTCTTTGAGCGCTACTGCTTCAGTCCACTTGGTGAAGTAGTCCGTTGCCGTGAGAATCCACTTGTGGCCTTGGCTTGAGTTTGGGTTGATGACCCCGATGAAGTCCAATCCCCATTGCAGAAATGGTTGGTCAACCAAGATTGGGTGCAATGGAAGCGCTGCTAGTCTTTCTTTGCCTGTGAAGAGTGCACATTTCTTACACTTTCTTATCCATGTATAGCAGTCATTGAACACCGTGGGCCAATAATACCCTGCCTTTATTATCTTGAGAGCTGTTACTCGTGGGGAAAAATGTCCTCCAGAATCTCCATCGTGAAAATCTCGTAACACCCTCTCAATTTGACCAGTCCCAATGCACCTCAATAGAACCCCATTGATGTCTTTCTTAAACAAAACACCATCAACAAGCACATATGGAATGGCTTGTAATCTGAAGTATCTCCTCTTTGCTTTGCTCATTTCCGAGGGCATAGTCCTGTCTGTAGGAAGTGTATCATATTCTGAGTCCAACAAGGAGTAGGCACATCATCATTTTCATGTTCTTGGCCATCCTGTAGTACCAAGACAGTCTCTTTTTCATCACCTGCTTCAACCTGTTGACTCAAGGCTAGCTATTCACATAGTCCCTTTCCACATACTAGTTTGGTGACCTTGATCTCGATGTCATATTCCATGACACGAGTTATCCACCCTGCACGCTTCTCATTCAGATCCTTGTTTAGAAGGAAGTCCTTGACTCCCACATGAGAGACCAATAATTGGATCTTGTTGTTTGAGACTAGGTGCTTGAATTTCTTTAAATTCCTGATCATTGCAAGTACATGCTTTTCAATGAAAGAGTATCTAGTTTCGTATTCCTCCAAGCCTTGACTGAAGAAAGCAACTGGTTGTTCTAATCCTTCTTTGTTTTGTTGTGCCAGGATTGCAGAAATTGTGTCTCCACCACCGAAGGCATATAGCACGAAGTCCTTGGAGAAGTCTGGATTGACGAGAGTTGGGGCTTGAGATATAGCCTCTTTTATTGCCTCAAAACTTGCCTTGCCTTCAGATGTCCACTTAAATGCCATGCTCTTCTTTAACATCAGCGTTATTGGCTTTACGAGAGTTGCAAAGTTTGGAACAAACCTGTGGACAAAATTGATCCTTCCCAAGAAGCTTTGAAGAGCCTTCTTGTGACTTGGCAATGGCAATGCTTGAATTGCTTCAACCCGTTCTGGGTCAATCGTCAACCCTTCCTTTGAAACAATATGGCCTAGAAGTTTTCCCTCGTGAGCCAAGAATATGCACTTTTTGGGATTCAATGATACCCCAAATCTTCTACATCTCTGAAATACTTGCCTCAAATGACAGAGGTGATCCGCTGCATTTTTTGAGAATACAGTGATGTCGTCAAGATATATCAGAACTATTTTGTTGATCAACCCCTTAAATGCCATATCCATTGCCCTTTGGAAGGTGGCTCCAGCATTTGATAGTCCAAATGGCATCTTCTTGTAGGCATAGGTCCCCCATTTGGTGGTGAAAGCCGTCTTGAATTGGTCATCTTCTTTCACCATCACCTGATTATACCCTGAGTAGCCATCTAGGAGAGAGAATCTCTCTGAACCGGATACTACTTGCAATATTTGTTCCATTGAAGGAAGTGGGTAATGGTCTTTGAGAGATGCCCTATTGAGGTCCCAGAAATCTACACACACCCTGATTTGTCCGCTCTTCTTCCCCGACTGAACCAATTTTGCAACCCATCTTGAGTGCTTGATCGGGAATATAATGCTTGCCTCTATTAGCTTGTTAATCTCTTTCTTCATTAGAGGCTCAATGTGAGGGCCGATGTGTCTCGCTTCACTGCCCGATGGGTTTAACATCTGGATCCAATTCTATGGTATGTTGTGCCAACTTTGGATTGAATCCTCTCAAGTATTCATAGCTCCAAGAGAAGACATTTGGAAATTCTTGGCAAAGCTGTATGAAATCTGATTTCTCTTTCTCAGTGGCCACTTTACCAATTTGAAGTATTTTGCCTTCCCCAACTAGAATTGGCTCTGAATCTTCTCTCTTGACCTGTATGTTAGCCTTTTCCTTACGGAACTAGTCGTTAGGGTTGAAGATAGACTCCAATGTTACTAAACCCTTAGGAAGCTTGTTTTTCCGTAGCTGCACTACTTGATCCCCATACTGCTGCTCTAATCTGTCCTGATTTCTAGCTGAGAATTCAGCCTCTTCCTGTAGAAAATTGACGATCTGTTGATCGTTCTCAAACACCTGCCAGCTTGTGTTATTATCTGGAACTGCTGGCCTCACAATCACATGGATATGTGGCTATGTTTTTTCCCTTTTGATGTTGTCAACCACATCAAACGTTGCTCCAACTGCTGCGAGCCTATCCACGGCTTCATTTTTCTTCCTGGGTATGGACACAATGTTGAAAGCTTCGAAATATTCAATGAGGTCCCATACCCTATTCTTGTAGCTCCTCAGCAAGTCGTTCTTCGTAGCATGTTGTCCTCTAACTTGGTTGATGATTAGCTCGCTATCCCCAAACACCTGCAAGTTATTTATCCCCTTTTTCCTAGCCCAATGAAGTCCATGAATCAAGGCCTCTTATTCAACTGTGTTGTTTGAACAAGAAAACTGGAAACAAAAAGTTGAATAATATTTGATGCCTTGAGGTGAAACAAGCATGGCTCCACCTCCTGCACCTTGCCTACTCCTTGATCCGTCAAAAAACAGCCGCCATACCTCATTGTCATCATTATGGCTTGGCTTGGTGATGCTAGGAACAGGTTGATTTTCTTCGTGTATACAATAGACTCCCAGCTTAGATTCTTCTACTTCTTGATAGGGATCAAAAGCATGTATCTTGTTTGCCCATTCATCGAGAGTTAGGTCCGGGATACTTCCAACCTTGGTGTCATAGCCTCATCAATACCAGGGTGATCTTCTTGATCAAATGCTGAGCAATTGGCATTAATCTGACTAGGAGTGTAAGGCTCAATATGGAAGTTTGCAATAGGTTCAGACCTAATTGTAGCCTTAGTTCCATACCTTGTTCTAAACAACATGTGAGACCAATCAGCAGAAAAATACCCCCAATCTTGGTCAGAAGTCCCTTGACAAGCAAAGGGAAAAGAGTGGTGGAAGGTCTATGATTGATATATCTTGTAAGATAACAACATTTAGACATGCATGCAAGGTAAGACTCAAGTTTTTAATCACTCCAACTATTGCTATTGCTGTCCCATCCAATTGCACTACCCCTTTAGATATTACTTCATATTGGAGACCCAGCTGATCAGCTATTTTCTTGGGCATCACTGAGCTACTTGCCCCGGAATCAATCATGCAATTGTGTACTAGTTTATCCCCAATGATTAATGAAACATAGAAAGGAGGGGGCTTCAACATTTTACCTTGTTGCCCTCCATGGCTTCCTTTAGGCTGGGCAGCATTTGTAAGCACTTTGTCTTGCATCTGAACCCGCTGATTTGAAGTTGTCCAATCCTTCATGGCAGCTTGCAGTAGATCTCTTTGTCCTGGGATGGATAGGGATTCCCACATTGATATATTGACGTTAGTCTTCTTCATCTGTTCAATGATACTGAACGGGGATGAAGTATCCTTTTGTTGTCCCTTGGTTTGTACACTTACTCCTTGTACGTGGGCAGCAACAGCTGGCATTTGAGTTGGCCTAGGGGTTGTTCTTGGCTGCCCTTGTGTATTTGAAACTGACTCGCTTGCCGATCATTTTGGAGCCGTGGAAGGTGGTGGATTGGTTGGGGATAATCACTGCTCTTCACCCAAATTTCTCCTCTTTGACCTTGTGTTGGCTTGACACCTTGAGAAACTGCTTGATTCATGCCACAGAAATCTTATGCTTGCCAGTTCACCAACGTGGTGTCATTTGGGGTTGATTTCTGTTGGAATGTTTCTTGTTGTTGACTATTTCCTTGACTGCCCTCACCCTCCACACCAGTAGTTGTCACCATCAGTGCTTGATTGAGAGCACCATTGAAACACATGGATTGGTTATAAGGCTCGTTGCATGGAAAGCACCAGTCATATTCCTGAGCAATGTTGTTCTGTGTTGGCACTAATGCCTTAGAGGCAGATATAACATTTGGATTATAGGGCTGGAATGGTCTATTAGAGGGAGGCCTTGTTTGATTCACATTTGCAACTGGATTAGGTGGTCTTTGTGGTTGGTATGGCTGCCTATTAGGCTAAGCTTGAGGTTGATAGGAAGGTCTGAAACCTTGGGCTTGTTGCCTCTTAATAGTAACCAGCTCATTTCCCAAATTTTGCAACTGTTTCATGACCTCTTGGAGTTCATTCGAAGCACTTGGAGATGAAGTGGAAGCTTCACTTGAACTCTGATTTCTAGGAGTGGGAACAGGAGCCAAAGTGGGTGCTTGACTAGTGCTTGGATTTTCTAAGTTTGGATACAAGGGCATGGGAGGCCTAGGAGCCAGTTTACCAGCTTGAATAAGATAGTTTTCGGCTCTAATGGCAATGCTATAAGCCATAGGGATTGTTGTGCCTCCCATGGACTGAATTAACATAGAAATATCAAAATTCAAAGCTTTAAGGTAATATAGAAAAGCACCTTTTGCTTTGTTGGCTTGACTGCCACTGGAATCCTATCCCAAGACCTTTGAAATCTGAAGTTGAAGTCAGTCAGCTGCTCATTGGGGGCTCTCTTGATAGTTGTCAGCTGCTCCAAAAGAGACAAGTTGTCTCCCTTCTCTCCAAATTGCTCGTGAAGTGCAATACACAACTGATTCCAGTTTGTGATAGAACCAGCTCCAAGGCTCCTAAACCATTGTAATGCTTTACCCTTGAAGGAAGATGTCAGTAACTTGACAGCCACTTGCATTTCATTGATTTCATGGATTGCGCAAAGGTTAGCAATATCTTTAACATGATCACCTAGAGTAGTCTGATTTTCTCCGGTGAAGTAGGGAATGTTCTTCAAGGCTGCAATAGGAACTGGATGTTGTGCATTGAGAGCAAGTGGGCTGCTGCCTGTGAAGTTGACATAGGGATTGTTCTGAGCCATTCTAATCGGTCTTAAAACCCTTGTATACTGAATGAAAGGCCTATCAGGTGGAGGAGTTGAGAGAGTTCTGTTTGGTGGAGATGGAGACCTTTGAATCCTTCTTCCTCTTTGCCTTCTTCTTGGAGATAACTCGCAGTATTCAAACAACTTCTTCTTCTCTAACTCTTGACCTTGTGGTGATTCTTCTCATGAGTTTTCAGGGCTCTATCGCTGAAACTAGTTGATTCTTCCCTAGTGGAGTCGCCAGATATGCAAATAATAGCTCTTATAAGCAAGAAAACTACAGCAGATGCATATCAACTTTGCTGCAATAAAAATGAGACCTCTAGGTCCCACCCGGCGTGCCAAAACTGTTGTTGCAGACTCACAGCACCCATGGATGCAAATCAGGCTTCTAGGTTGATGTTTAGGCATCTAGTGTGATTGCACAACATGGAATCCTTTCTCCAAGCGTGGGACTTGTAAAGATGAGAAAAGATTCTCCAGAGAAGGCTGGTTCCTATTCCTCTGTTTAGATGCACACAAAAATGTAGAGGGTTTGCTAAAACCTAATCTAACTTGCCAAGGAGACAGGGTAAGAAAATGCATAGAATAAAACCTAAACTACAAAGGTGATGCACCGAGGAATGTTAGACACTCGTTTTGCAAATTTAACATAGACCACATAGATGCAATACAAACACCATGCACAAGTAACCAAACTGTAATAAGAGATCAAAATGATAGCAATGAATACATGAGAGGGTCGAGAGTCAATCACAACACATATATTATTGCTCAAGAGTCGATACAGTACATTGCAGTGGCCAAGAGGCAAAAATACTGGCATTACAACCCATATGGGAGGTTTGAAAGCTCCACAAATTCTCTGGCAAGCGAGGGAATAAGGGAGGATGCAAAACAAAAATGTCCGACCCCTTAAAAAGCTCCTCTTTACAATATATATCAAGAAATGAGAGGGGAGAGAGAGGAAATCCAGAATCTACCCCAACCACTTCTTGGTAGCATTTAAAATCATCTCATTATGACAGAAGCGGCAGATCCTAGCAAAACGGTGGGCTATCTAACAGGAGCGGCGAGTTGTCTGTTGCATTAAAGTTGGTTGTTGAAGCATTACTTTTGTCTATCACCACGCGTCAGAGACGTTTTCTTAATTTTCTCCCTCCAAACTGCACCAAAATGTGAGATTGATCCCAGAATCATGTAGAGAATTTCAACAGCTTTCCGTTGATATAAAGAACGTGCAAATCCGAGCTCTGGATCGAAAGATACGAAGGTCTGAAGATTTAGGGCACAAAACAGGCAAGAACAGGTTTTAAAATCTTTTCCCGCGCTCTGCCATCTGGACGACACGTGGCAGGCCCTGATTCGCTGAGTAATTCTCTCTCTCCACCTTTCCGTGGGATTTTCTTGTGGGCCCCTTAAACTTGGACATGTGGCACTATTTCATTGGTTCGGATCAGTGCTCGAAAACTCGCCCCTTTGACTTTTTGGACCTTTTTCCTTGGCGACACGTGTCATGCTGTGATTTGTCTACGGGCCTGCCAGATTTTCACGTCCACCGCGTCCTTTTGTCCCGGATGTCCCAGTGCTTCGCGGGACAGAATCCTCCGATCCACCCGAAATGGGCTTCCATGTCCCTTTTCTACCGGTGACACGTGGCGTGATCTGATTGGCTTTCGGCTCCTTCGGCTATCCACGTCCCGCACGTCCCTTTGTCCCACATGTCCTTGTGCTGAAGTTTCTATTTGCCAATCTGGCGGGTTTGCGTCCTTCGCATCCATTTGTCCCAAATGTCCCAAAGGCTTTATGCAGGGACAAATTCTTCCGGTTCGCCCGATTCGGCGGTTCGCGTCCTCCGCGCACTCTTGTCCCGCTTGCTCCCGGTAAAGGACTTGGACAAATTTTCTTTCTTTCGGCCGATTCGGGCATTTCGCGTCCATTTGTCCCAGATGTCCCTTTTCTGTTTGGGCCACCTGGAGGCTTTTCAGCCGATCTGCGCCTTCCACGTATAATTGTTCCAACTGTCCCAAAGGCGGTCTTGAGCAGGACTTAGCCAATTTTACGATTTTCTCCTGAATCAATCTACTTGCTTGGAACTAAAAACTCTGATGCATGTTATCAAATTAACTCTGGGGGGTGAAATTTGGATAACAATACCTTATAGGTACCCATATTTGCAAAAGAGTGATATTGAGAAGATAGTATAAGAGACGTTAGAAGTATGAATTATCCATCATAGTTAGATTTCTTATTCTTCTCCATTAGTGTTGGTGCATTAAATAGATGAAAATTGGTGCATGTTTCTTGATTATAGGAAACTCAATAAGTACATAGTCAAATATAAGTTTCCTATTCATGTAATTTATGATTTTCTAGATGAGTTTCATGGTATTGTTTACTTTACAAAACTTGATCTCCATTCTAGATACCATAATGTCATAATTAAGGATGAGAATGTTTATAAAATAGCCTTTAAGACACATGAATGCCATTATAAATTCTTAGTAATGCACTTTGGACTCACAAATGCACCCCCTAAATTCAAAATTTTGGTGAATTTTATCTTTAAGCCATTCCCACGGAAGTTTGTTTTAGTTCTCTTTGATTATATACTAATATATAAAAAACATGGGAACAACACTTGCATTATGTAAATAAGGTGTTGGAGACTCTTAAACAACATCAAATTTCTGCAAATCCCTCTAAGTATTTTTTGGGATTAAACAAGGTTAAATATCTGGATCACATTATCTCTTATGAAGGTGTTAAATTGGATCCTAACAAGATAAAGGCCATGTTTGAGTAGAAGGTTCCAAAAAACCTAAAGAATCTCTGAGGATTTTGGCCTTACAGTTATTATCATATATTTATAAGGAATTATGGTAGCATAACATCACCAATGAAAAATTTATTGAATAAGGACTCTTTCCATTAGAATGAGGAAACTACCAAATAATTTTAGAATTTGAAGGAGGCCCCAATGCACCACTCAGGTTCTAGATACTCCATATTTTTCCAAAACTTTCATTGTTGAATGTGATGCTTCAGGGTATGGTATGGGGGAAGTACTCATGTAATAGGGTAATCCCATTTCCTTTTAGATCCTTTAATTCAAAGGTAAGAATATTTAAAAACCAATTTATAAGAAGGAAATTTTCGTCATACTTCATGTAGTAAAGCAATGGAGACCATATCTAAGGGGTAGTCACTTCAAAATAAAGACGGATCATGATAGTTTGAAATACTTCTTAAGAAACTTTTATCTTCTAAAGAACAACACATATGGGTCTTAAATATGTTAGGATGTGATTTTGAGATAATATAGAAGAAAGAGAAGAAGAATATAGATGTTGATGCTCTATCTTGGAAGGATGAGTCAGCTTAGACATTGTTGTGTGTTGTATCTATATTACGAAAGATTAGGTCGAGGAGGAAAGGTCTCGAATGGTGAGATGACCCAAGTACAAAAATCTCATTCAAAATTTCCATCATGATCCAATCATGCTAGAAAATTTCTTATGGAAAGGGGATGCTTTATGGCACAATGATAGATTATACCTATGTAAGAACTCAAACCTAAAAATAGGGTTCTATCTCGAGCTCCATGATTTTGACTAGTAGGGGGTATTCTGGTTTTTTAAAGACTTATCATCGAATTAAGTAATATTTCTTCTAGGAAGGGATAAAATAAGATGTCCAAAAAATTATGCCATAATGCATGGTTTGTCAGCGAAACAAGTGTCAACCTTTAAATCTTACCTTGAAAAGAAGATGTTAAAAGTTGATTCAAAATTTCTTCTAAAATATTTTACCTGAAGTGTTTTGTTTTAAAATGTGTTGAATTTCTCGAAACTCAAGTCCAAAATTTCATACTTACTGGTTTTGGAGGTTTCCCTTTTCGGGGAGGAAACTACCAAATCAAAATCTTTGAATTTGAAGTTCTGAATTATGAAAGCTTGAAAGTCTGAAGATTTGGAGTTTCATACTTTCGGGATTTGGAGGTATCCTTTGGATTTTTCATAATTTATGACTCGAGTTCCAAAGTCCAAAACTCTGAAGTTCCAAAATTTTAGAACTTCAAACTTTTGGGTTTCGAAGTCTACGTTTCCTTTTGAGAAATTTCTTACCAGATTTCTCAAGTCTAAAACTTTGAAGTTTCAAAATTTCAAAACTTTGGGATTTTGGGTTTTAGAGTCTTCTGTCATCTTTTGATAACTTCGCCTCTCAAGTTCAAGTCCCAAAATTTCAGAACTTCAGAATTTTGGGGTTTTAGACTTCGAGGTTTCTATGGGCATTTAATTCTCACCTACCCCCCATGTGTCGGCTTCTGGGCATTAATTTTGGGTTTTTCTATATAAACTCAAGTTTTAATTTGTCATTTTCACTGAATTTTTGCTTTGACACTCTGATTTTTACCAAACATTTTTGTACTTTTGAGGTGTCATTTTCAAGGTAATTTTTTTGGGTTATTTCTTCTTGGTTTATGATTGTTTTGGGTTTTTCTTCCTTGTTTATTTTCTTTTGTTCTTCATTTTCTTATTTGAAAATGGAACCCTCATCATCCACCATTTTTCCTTAAAAATGTTGCATGATTTACACAGCTACAAAATCCAATATGTGTAGGCATCCAATCCAAATTGCATGATAATTTCTTCCAAATCTCCACAAGTATTTGATTTTCATTTTGTGCCCTTAAGAGATTTTACATTTCACATATTACTTTGGAGCTTCTTAATTTTCGGAGTTTTGGAGGTCTACCCCTTTTTGGAGTTTCGTAGGTTCCAGTTTTGGAGTTCCGGAGGTCTTCCCCTTTTCAGGTTTTTGGAGGTTTATAATTCAGAGCTAGAAATTTTTCAGAATTTTGGTTTTTGGACTTTTAGACTTCAACATTTTGGGGATTTTACAAATTTTGTTACGAATTTTCCAAAGGCCATTCAGATTCCAAATTCCAAACTTAATGTCAACCTCCTTGTCAAAAGGAAAAGAAAATATGAAGTACACATTTCTAGGAGTCGCTCCTCACTCGTTTCTTTCTTCAAATTTGGGAAATATTGGAGATACCAATCTTGGGAAAGTAGATTTTCTAGACTTCTGGGCAAGGTTGAAAGCTCCTAACAAGAAGTTTTAGATGTAGGATATATATGATAGTGGGCTTTCTCTCACTTCTATTTTTCCTACATCCATGCATTGTCCCGAATTTGTCTTGGCCACAACAACCCATTTTGACAAAGATTCCAGATCGGTGAAGAATGATGACAACAAGGTCATAATTAGATTGGAATCTGAATTCTTTGAAGATTTGTTTAAACTCCTAGATGTTGAGGACTATGCCATAATTTCACCGGAAGTTGTAATTAAACATTGGGACAAGGAAACTGAATTGTGTGCAAAGGTCATGATGAAGAGCTACTTGGCCAAGAGTGTCACCAAGTTGCCTAAGACAATGTTCGATCGGATTTCATCTAGGAAGTAAATGATCTCATTGTGTTGTTGAGTAGAGTTTCGGTCTTGCTTCTGTAAAATATTTTCAGGAATGAATGTTCTTGTATATTGCCACTATTAAAAAGAAAAAATAATTCATATGATGGGGAGAGGATATCGGCAGCTCTATCTGTTTTCACTTGAGTAAAGTCTTTTCCTCCAAAACTTTTACATGAATTCTTTTCAGTCTATGTTGCACTTTTTGTCATGTGGGAATTCAATGGGTTAAATACCCAAGGTGTTAGAATTGCATCAAATATTTTCAAGTTTTATCCTCAAATCATGATGGATGAGGGAAGAAGATAATTTTTCCTAGTCAATGATTTATTTTTCATTGTTGTCCTTTATCATTTTGACAAGAATTTGTATAATCGAAGGATTTTTGATGAGGCTTTTAAAGAAGTACGAGAGTGGGGAGCCATTTATCTTTAGTTTCCAACATTTACATACATCAAGATTCCTGGTTTCATAGGTGCCTTGAGTAAGTTACCAAGGTGCCCTACTGATAAATGGGTTTTGTTAGAGTTGGTTCAAAATTGTTGGATTATCACAAAATCTAAAACAAACGACATAAGGTGGGAGTCTAGTTTCCCATTTCAATCAGAAGATATACTTGTGCTAGTATTTATAAAGAAAATAATGTGGATGCAAAGATGTCTAAAGTTACCTTGTGAACCTTTCATCCCAGAACCAATTTTGACTACTGGGGTAAGTTCAATGAAATGAGTTTATCCAATTCTCACATGCCTCAGCTAGAGGATATTTGGATTCACTGTCGGGATGAGGTTATTATCATGCAACGAGAATATGAAATATTGAATTTGGATGAGGTTAGAAAATTTGGTATTGTGGAGATTCCAAAGGAGATGGAGGATGAGGATGAAGTGTTGGATCCAATATACAAGGATAAAAATGTTTCCAATCAACCATTGTCATGGATTGATTAGTTTCAAGAGGAAATTTGCAATCTCAAGGAAAGGGTCAGGACCATTTTACAAAAAAATAAAAGATTTGTTGGATACCTTGGGAATTTCACCCAAGGGATTGGAGCAATCCATAAGAATAGAATCCCAACCAACAATGAGTCTTCCTACACCCACAAGAGGGAAAAGGTCTACCTAAAAGGACAATATAATTCCTAAGAAGATTTCATTTGTTGTTGGAATTTCCTCTCTTCCCAAGGCTCCTACTTTCAAGGTTGTGTCCTTTGTAATACCAGTACCAAAAGTTGTCTAAGTTATTGATTCACTAGTTATATCACAAAATCTACCACCCCCTCCTTCCCTACCATTATCACTTTCTCTATCATTACCTTATGCTCCAACAATCATTTATGCTTTTCCATCCTCATCAATGGCCCAAATATTTTCATCCCTTCCTATCTTCTCAGTAGGGGAAATGATTGGGTCTCCAGTTTCCATTTCACTACCTCTGTAACTTTCATTTCCTTCCATTTCAACTTCTAGCCTCATTGTATCCACTCTTAAGGCTATTCTCACATCCACCCCATCCATCATCACCACCTCCACTTTATTACCAACTAATGTTACTAGGTGTTATTGTGTTATCTAGTTCTCTAGGTGCTAAATCGGTCATGCCACTTCCGTCTGCATCCGCTATACCAGAATGGATATATCACCAAACTCCAAAACAAAAGAAGAAGGTGCCTCTAGTAGATGTAATAGATATAAGTGTGTTAGAACCTACTCCGAGGAGACAAGCCAAATAGCCAAAGATCATCTCCAGTTATCTATAAACCAATCAGAGAGAAATTTTTGAAATTGCTACTCCCGTTGAGGGAAAGACGAAAGAGACTATCATGGTAGTAGATTATCAAATCTCCATATTTTCACTAGGGAAGGCAACACACGAAGGTGCCAAACAAGATGTGCAAATGGCTCTCGGGAATTTGTTGGAGAAGTATGATAAAGATAAAGATTCTAAGGATGAACTAAAAGTGAAGGTTGAACAACTCACTGCTTTGTTGAGGAAAGTAACTCAACCCACTCCAACCACTAGTCCTTCAACTACAACTTGACAATTTCTTCCGCTCTGGATGATATCTCATATCATGAGATTGAGAAGATAGGTCAAAAGGGAAGATCAATGAATGGATGGATAAAACACATGCTTCAGGAAGCTAATCCTTTGATTAAATATTTTTTTGAGTTATATAATGATTTGCAAACCAAAAGATCCTCCATTCATATGATGGATGAAGTCTTCTCTAAAGATAATAATAATTTGAATTTGAATTTGACCACATGGGGTGAGATTAGAGATGAAGATCCAGATCTACTTCTTCAAGAAGAATTAATTGATGATATTTCCAAGTCATTCAAGTTTCTTAAGGATATGGAATTTATATCCCGGGTGTTCTGAATGTTTTATCAAGAAGTTAGATGAAAAACACGTGGAAATAATGGATGCTCTAAATGATATCTCGGAAGAGTTTGATAATATCAACTGCAAATTTTTCAATGAGAATATTGATGCCCTTCCAGTAGATCAAATTAAGTCAAATTTCAAATTTTTGGTAAATAAATATGATGAGGTAACTAGGACTTTCAGTAGTGATTCAATTGACAGGTTGGTCTCATGTCAGAATTTCATAAGTCGACTGAAGAAAGTGGTGAGTAAACTCAAAAGGATCCTAACTAAAGTGGAAAGATTATACAGAGGTGGACCAAGAAGAGGAAGTACAAGGAATCATAAAATGTTTCATTTATTACAAGCATTAGATGACTGTATGGGAGAAAGAGCATGAGAAAACTCGAAGAAGGGAAAGATGTTGCAAGATCAAGCTAAGATAAATGACCATGAGAGGACAGCCCAAGCTCGGATCATTCCAAATTGCAAGGTTGACTGAGTCAAACATTTGCAACTAATTTTTATTTTATGGGATCCTGTTCCCTGAAACTTAATTACATTCTATTTTTAGTAACTTGTTAGTTAAGGTTCAATTGTAATGGCTCAACCTAAAAACTTATAAATAGTTAAGTGCATAAAGTTTTTATATAGATCATTGGGAAATTTACTCTTCAAGATTGGAAGAGTTCTTTGAATACTTTGGAGCATTTTAATTATATTCAGAACAATATTTTGCCGTGAAATGTCTGATTTATTGTGTTAATAGTTGATCAATGTATGCTTTGTGGAATGTGCAATTCCTTAGTATAAGTGATTAACTCACCTTTATTTCAGAGTATCTTATTTCAATATGTGGGAGAATGATGTGGTTATCTTGAATATCAATTGTGGAAATATTATATTCCTTCTATTATAAAGTTACATTATCATTAATTGTCATGAAGAGAAAGGGATGTATGACATGTGCATATCATATATTGTCATGATTTGTTGATTGTGTATTCAAACAAATTTGATCTATCTATTAGGTATACTTGGGGTCTTACAAGGAAATGCATGATATTTTGTCTGTGGTCATTATTTTCCCTGTATAAATAGCATAAGGTGAATTAGATTGTGATGGTTTATTTATCCTTTCTAAGTTAACCCTTTCCGAGTGTGAAGATCAGAAAATTATCTAATTATACTCTCTTGGTGTATCACCGTATTTTCATTATTTTTATTTCTAACTTTGAACCCTGTGAATTGAGTATATTAGAGTCATTTTAAAGTGTTTTTATCCTTGCATGTTGATCTTAAATCGGGTTCCCCAAGTTCCAAAGGAATCCAACCTTCTCCATAGGTTCATCCCAAGGCAACAAGGTCCCACACCTTGGGGATGTTCCAACGTTGCATGGGATCTTTTAGCAATTTAACGGGTGCATGATTTGCATGACAATAATTTTTGGCATGTTTGATGGGACAAAGAGTTGGTATTTATCTTCTTTCTTTCAAAAATCAAAGTACCTAACAACTCTATATCTCTGGATTCCAAATCTTAGTGCGTTAACTTATGTGAAGAATTTAGACAAGAGCTTCTTCAAAGAAAGGAAATTATCTACATATCAAACTATCCTTGTCTCCTCCAAGGAGAAGGAGAAGAGGCATATCAACATCACCCATTGCAGCATCACCTTGTAGGGGTCATTCAACTCCTCCTTAAAGAGGGTTTTCTCTACCAGAAGTATCATTCTCTCGTTGGTATGGTTAGGAACTAAGTTTTTCCCCTTTCAATGCAAAAAATCATCTTATGTTTGCTCAACTTGACCCTATAGCTGTTACAACACTCAAAATTTTACCCTTCTACATAGGGGAAACTCATGTTACTCCAATGAAACATATTCTTGATGTAGTCAACATTTGTGCAGTACATAATATCACGGAGGACAATGTTGTGGTTAGACTTCTAGCTACCTCTTTCAAGGGAAAGCACTTCAATGGATTCGAGGGTTAAGTGTTGGTACTATAACCACTTAGGATGAGTTAGTAGAAAATATATATAAACAGTTTGAAGACAAGAGTGATTACTTGTCACTTTTGGAATAACTCACTACCATAAAGAGAACTCCCCAAGAATACATGAGTGATTTCAATTTCCAATCCCATAGGACCTAGAATATGATTCCGACACTCATAAAACTTTCTCCAAATAATGGATTCTTGTATTATTTTTGAGCCTTGAATAGTGATGTACCAGTTACGATCCAGTCCATGGGAGGGACTACACTACTTGATGCCTAGAAATTGCCATAAGAGCAGAGAATTCCTTAATCCAAGTTGTAAAGATAGCTCCATGACCGCCAATGCCATTGTCTCTAGATCTTATGAACAATCAACCTACCATTACTCATATTCTAGTAGCCTCCAAGAAACCAACTTAGTCTACCCCTTCCCTTCAAATGATCTATTTGAAGTCAAGTAATTGCTGCAAACCTTTGGGAATGAGCTTGTTACACTCAAGAGGCAAAAATTTCAATATAATCATCCATACCAGCCACAAAATCAGCAGTATCAAGCTAACCATCCTTCTTTTCAAGGGAACAATCAACCTCAAAATCAAACTGCAAGTCAAGTTATGAATGTCAGGACTTTGAACTTTCAGAACCCTCTTGTTGCAAGCTCATCTAGAGCCATAGTACTTGTCCAGAATAATCTAGTTCAAGACTACGAATTGTGCTATCCTTTTTCTCAACCCCACAATCAAGATCTTTTCCCCAATGGAGTTCTTAGCTAGGCCCTTATGGTTCAAATTAAATCAGCCCCTCTAGAGCCAACAAAAATATAATCTATGCAGAAATAGCGAGATCAATTGTAGGCACCCGAAGAAACCACTTTGCTAAATTGGCAAGAAGAATATTTTTGTGGGTTGAATACAAATTCCTCATCAGTGGTAGAAAATACTCATTCTCAAAAGAGAGAAATGGAAGTTTAACCTTCCAAAGCTGATCAAACATCCCCTTCACAACCCCAACCAAAAGCGGTGGTTGATAAAGATGCAGGAAAGAAACCGCCGAAAACACATGCTAGTCAAACTACAAGGAAAGAAGGTTCTTCGGGTATCACGGTACCCAATAATCATTTTCCAAGGAGGATTCCAATGCTCAAAGAAGTGTCGAAAAATTAGGATAAATTCCTTTTAGTATCATGAAGAAAAAGAAGAAGACCAACCTGAGTGTCACTATGTGGGACACACTCTCGATTCCTTCTCAGAGGAATTTTTGTGAGAGGCTTTGAACAATTTTGGTACAACTAATGGATCATCGGGTTGTGGAGAAACAATTGTAACAAGTTTGTGCCAACCGGAAGGGAAAAGTATTCCTAAGTTGAACAAACCATCACCATTCTATATTTCCTTGATCATTGGTGATTATTTGGTACATAACTGCATGATCAATTATGGTGCCAGTAGCTTTGTTATACCCAAACAAATTACAGATGTGTTAGAAATCCAATATACACCGGTTGCAAAAGGGAGTTGTTCAGATGGATGGCATATCCATTTAGACTATTGGCATCATCAAAGGAATTCAAATTACCATCCATGCATGCCCAAGTTTTTTGTTCACCCAAGACGTGTTAGTCATTAATCTCCCTCCTCTCTTTTCTATCTTCCTATCACGAGATTTCATCACCAAAATGGGTGGTTACCTATCAGATGATTGGTCACATATGATTCTTAGGACTCAATACGAGACCAAGGTAACTATAAGGGTAGAACCAATCTGCCATAATCATGTAGAACCCTACATTGCTATTCCTACAAATGAAAATTATACCATCCATGATCGAGAGGAAGAAGTTGCTGATCATGAACCAGCCACTCTTGTGGAAGAAGTCCCTGATAATGTGTTGGATGAAGTATGTGGATACCATCAATATAATCCCTACACTAATATTTTGGTAGAGGAAGAAGTTAGTTTGTTGTTGTTAGAAGAAATGGGATTGGGCACATATTGCATCCATGAGGAAGGAACAACCATACCACAACTTATCAAAACAAAAAGCAACCTTGAAGGATTATGGAAATTTTTCTTTGACGAATCAAGGAGTAAGAATGGATTTGGTGCTAGTGTAATTCTAATTTATCCAGAAGGAGATAAATATTTCTCATCTTTCTGGTTGTAGTTCAGTTATACTAATAATGTTGCAGAATACGGGGCCCTTATGTAAGGAATTCAACTTGCTCAAAAGAGGGGTATTAAAGCCCTGGATATTTTCAGAGACAATGAGTTAGTAGTTCATCAAGTGATGGTGTGCAAAACATTTAAAACTTATCTTTTAAGGTCATATAAGAACCGAGTCTGGGATTTAATTGAATATTTCAAAGTTTTTGGGATCCATGTGGTTCCTAGAAATCAAAATCAAGATGTTGATAGGCTTGCTACAATTGGTTCACAATACGACATACTAGTTAATATCACAAAAGAAGGACGACAATCTATCAAAATAGTGGTTCGAAATACAATCCCTAATAATGTAAGTAGGTGGGCAAGTGTTCAACAGTGACCAACAAATTGTCCTATTTTTACAAGCAGAGGCAGAATTTGCCAAGAAAGGTCAAGATAAGTTGCAAAGAAGCATACATAGATTAAATCAATAAATTGAAAAACAAAAATATATTGAAAGGCTTAGTTACCACCGGAATCCATCTTTAATTTAGATGATAAAGCCAAAAAGAAAAACTATAACATGGTAGTCAAAGAAGAGAATTTTGAGGAAATTGAGGTGGAAAATGAAAAATTTCTAAAAATTGGTAAAGTATGTACCACTAAAGAAAAAGAATCTTTTATCAAAATTTTTTAAGAGTATCATGATATTTTCGCATGGAGATATAAAGACCTGCATGATTTTGATCTAAATCTAGCACAACATACCATCGAACTAGATCCTAATGCCAAGCTAGTTTATCAGAAATAGAGGCCAATTAATCCTAAAATTGAGCCACTAATGAGAAAGGACTTAACTAAACTCATTGAGGTCTATATGATTCTTCCTATTAAGCATTCCTCTTGGGTATCCAATTTGGTCCTTGTAAGGAAGAAGAATGAAGAAATTTGGTTAGGCGTGGATTTTAGGAATTTGAACTGCACCTCGTTGAAAGATCATTATCGTCTTTCATCAATGGAGAAAATGCTTCAAATGGTGGTAGGAGCTCAAATATTTTCTTTTCTCAATGGATATTTAGGTTAAAATTAGATTTTAGTTCAGGAATCTAATCAATTTAAAATGACCTTCACTACTAAGTGGGGCACGCATGCTTACAAGAAAATGTCATTCAGATTGTCAAATTCCAGGGCTAATTTTCAAAGATCCATGGACACGGAATTTAAGGGACTAATCAATGATATCATTTTGGTTTACCTAGATGATATAACTATACTCTAAGTATGCAGGTGACCACATCACACATTTAAGAAATGTTTTCCAGAGGTGCAGGGAATTTGGGGTTTCACTCAACCCTAAAAAATGTATTTTTGCATTGCATGAGGGGAAGTTATTGGGGAATCTTGTTTCCATATAAGGATTGTCAATTGATCCAACCAGAATTCACTCAATTTTGATCTCTCCCTCCCAAGTCACGAAAGGGAATCCAAAGTTTTCTAGGCACCATAAATTTTGTACAAAGATTCATCCCTCAATTCACAAAATTGGCTAAACCACTGACAACTATGCTGAAGAAAAATATTCCTTTCTCATGGACAAAGGAAGGGAAAGAGATTTTCGAAGCCATAAAAATGGCCATTTCTCAAGCTCCCATGTTGGTGAACCCAAGGTTTGATAAATATTTTATCCTCTATGCTTTTACAGGTCAAGAGAGCATTTCAAGTATCCTTACTCAACAAAATGATGATCTGATGGAGAAACCAATTGATTTTTTCAGTCATCCCCTCAAATAATATGAGATCAACTATTCATTTGTTGAAAATAAAGTCTTTGCAATTATCCAAGCTCTGAAGAAATTCAAGCAGATGTTGTCCAACAAAAAAAATCATCGATGGTGTCAAGGAGTTTTTGCTGAGCAAAGAGATGAACAAGAAGCGTCTTTGAATGGATCACGAAGGTGATGGATTATGACATACACATAAAATTTACCAAACTTGTAAGAGGTAAAGGTTTGTGTCAGCAGCTTGTTGCATACATGGAATGAAAAGGTGATGAAGATGTTATGCTCTTAAACACTAATGAGGGTGATGATCAGGTTGACTGGTTATCCAAAATGAATAATTTCCTTCTCACATGAGTATATCCTATAAACATGGATAAAAATCAAATACAGACTTTCCATATTTAGTCTATATTATATGTTCTGGTAGATAATTTTCTTTTTCGAAGGGATTTAAATGGTGTTCTCCTTCAGAGCATAAGATTGGAGCAATGTAAGCAAGATACTAGAAGAGTTTCACAATGTCCTATTTGGAGGATATTATTCGCACAAATAATTACTACCAAAATCATGTGAGTCTGGTTACTATTGGCTGGATTTGTTCAAATATGCCCATCTCTGGGTAAGGAAATGCAAGGAATGTGCCTTTTTCATAGGAAAATAGAGGTTGGAAGCCCTCCCTCTTCATCCAATTCAAGTGGATCAACCCTTCATTCAATGGGGGTTGGATTTCATTGGAATGATTAATCCTCCATCTAGTGACAAACATAAGTGGGTCCTTACTGCAATAGACTATTTTACTCAATGGACAAAGGAAATAACATTAAAGAAATCAATGAGAAGACAGTTCTTGGTTTCTTAGAAGGTATAATGACAAGGTTTGGTGTTCCATTTATCTTGTTATTTCAGACAATGCAATGGATTTCCTTGGTTTGAAGCTAAGTGAATGGGCTATTAAAAATGGGATCTACCTCAAGAATTCATCCAATTACTATCCTCAAGGAAACAAATTGGCTAAGTCTAGCAAAAATAACCTCACAAGGATTATCAAGCACACAATGGAGACTAACAGGAGAACTTGGCATACACAGTTTCAGATTGCTTTATGGGCAAATCGATTAGATCGAACTTCTCCTTTTATGCTTATATATGAAAGAGAAGGGAAACTTCCACTCTCCTTAGAGTTACCTTATTTAGAGTTAGCTCATTAGCTTGAGGTTATGGAGAATGATTCCTTGACAGTAAGGTTTGCTGAACTCATGGAGTTGGAAGAAGTATGGAATAGGGATATGAAGACTTTGGAGAAACATCAGGCTCAAGTTAAGAAATATTTTGACAAGAAAGCGTCTGATAGAAATTTTCAAGAGGGAGATTTAGTTCTCAAATGAGATGAAGATGAAGCCAAACTAGGAAAATATACCAAGTTTAACGCTCTCTGGAGTGGGACATACATCATCACGAGTTGTAAGGAGGTGAATTCCTTTCATCTATCTAGACTCAATGGAGAAGAACTGCCCATTCATGTGAATGGGATACATCTCAAAGATTACTTTTGAGATCAATAAAACCCCGTACGGTATTCATTTTGATGTTTCCTCCAAGTGCTTCACACATTTTGATGTTTGATTTTCTGCTTTCTTTTCTTTTGTTTATGTAAATAGTTTTGAAGGGACTATACCTCCCGAGTGCTTCACACATTTTGATTTTGTTTCTTTTCTTTTGTTTATGCTCTGAATTTAGTTTTATTTCGGACTCTTTTTCCCAATGGTTTGCATAAGGATACTAGACTAAAATCTTGGTAGGAAAGCATTCCCTGGAGGTCTCTACAAATGTTTTTTATACAAATAGGGCTCAAAAGCTCAAAAGCCAGATACCAAAAGCAGAAGAAACAACCCAAAGAAGAGCAAAACAACCAACACCAGAGGGCTCAATAGCCAGATAATACAACATAGTAATAGAAAAGGATCAAGACGTACAATGATAAAAAAATAGCAGAAAGAGACCAAAAAACAAACAAGAGATATCTATCACAGAATATCTCAACCAAAAAATAGCACCAAAACCGTCACCAATAGTACAAGAACTTCATGCAGAAATAATAAAGACAACTCTACATCACTTGATAGCCCGGTCAATCTTGGTTTTGATCATTTGAAGTGAGACAAAGAATGCAATGGTTATGTGGCCTGAGAAGGGTCTTTCAAATCCACCTGAGCAATTGCCATATCTCTTTTCTCCTTGGGGCCCCAAATGTCCTCAGTAATCCCACTGAGACTGCATACACTATGAACATGTGTTTGATGAAATTGTAAATACTTTTAAGGGCAGATAGGATGTAGTCATTACGGCTTTTTGCATTTCCCAGTCTGCCATCCAAATATTGTAGCTTCTTGAAAACTTCAGCAATAACATCCTCCTCATCATCATTTTGTAGTTTCCCTTTTCCCTTAGCTTTTTCCATATTTCTGATAACACTCTTAAGCTCTTGAATTTCCTTTTCCATCCTGCCCACTCTGACCAAAAAATCCTCCTCCTTAGGCTCCTCCACCGGATGGCTGATGTGCAGAGGCTCTCGGCAAGCTCGAGGTCTTTGTGACTTCTAAGAACCCTCTGAGAAGCAGGGACCTTAGTTTTCATACCCTTCCTTTTCTTGCTAGATGAAGCAGTGTCAATCTTCCTTTCGAAAGGGGGGAATGGAGGTAGTGGGGGCTAGGGGAGAGGAATGAAGGGAGAGGGAGGAGTAGAATCCAAGCGGGGACAGGTTGAGCAGTGGCGGTGGATAAGAAGAATTAGCCCTTGATGGAGTGGAACTGCCCTAGTATGATTTTGCACTTCCCGAACGGATTTCTCCAGTGAGTTTATCAAGTAATGAGGGAAGTTGATGATTATGTTTCTACGAAAGTGATTAAGAAAGATCAAATGTTTTTGAGGAATAGTAACAAATCTCCCTCAAGAGTTACATACCTAACAACCATCCTGGCGAGCTCAGCAAAAGGCTCAGGAATCGAAGTCAACTTGATGCCGGCTGTCACAAATTCAAGATTTTCCCCTTCATCCAGGAATTTCTTTGCCTCCACCTCTCTGTCCACCCTCTTGTTAAAGAATTTGGTGCCATCAAGACTGAGCCCCGTGACTTGAGCGATAAGCTCCTCCGTTATCTCAACCTCAATGTTGTTGTACTTAACTACCCGATTCTTCCATCCCTGAGCAAATTTAATAGAAATATCCTGATCAAAACCTTGTATTCTTTCAATAAAATTTGCAAGACCCCCAATTTGAAGATAGTTCCAGAGCCCTGTATCATCTTTCCATGCTGGATTATGGGTGGGCTCTATCTTGCAAGGTGGACCCCCCATTTTTCCAGTGACTCTGCCCGCAACGGTAAAAGTTTTAGCACTATGCGTATCAGTCTTAGCTTTGTTTTTGAATCTCTCCCATTCGTGATAAAAGATGTAATTATTAGACCTTACTTTGTAATTAGTGACCCGCTCCTTAGCGTTCTCCCTATGACAAGTAATGATGGCTGTCCAGTTCACACAAATCACACAAATCACACAAATCTTAGATGATGTCATCATTCTGTACTTAAAAATCTACTCCTTAGCATCAACATTACAGCCATTAGTGATTACTTTCCAAGCCATGTAAATCATTGATGATGTCTTTATTAACTTGAGTGGGAAGAATGTCCCCCCTTAGCCAAGTTTGAAAAGTATTGTTAACCCCAAAGTTTTCCAAACCATCTACGACCCTATTGCCTTCTCGATAGGTGTGATTGATTTTAACATTTTCAAAACTCTTGCATATATCAGTAGCTTCAACAATAAAATCTCTAATTGACTAGCTGGGGGGTTGCTTTTGTTTAAGAGATTGATAATGTTCAAGTGAATCACCCTCAATTATAATATTCAGAATATTACAATCCCTAGCTAGCCTTATTCCCCACATAGAGCAAAGCAAGAGCTTCAGAGTAATGATTAGTTTGCCTACCCATTTTCCCAGAAAAAGTAGCAACAAAGCAACCTCTGTGATCTCTGATGACTCCTCCACCTCTAGAATCTCCCGGATTGCCTTTTGAGGCCCCATCAAAATTCAACTTATGCCAAGCATTGGGAGGCTTAATCCATCGAGACAGTGGATCTATCCATACCATTGTTATTCTTTTTGAAGACAGTGTCAATATTCCAAGCAGCCAGAATGTACTCTTCTTCCTCAGGGAAAAGTCTATTTTTAGGAGGTTTAAATCTTGCAATATTGTCCTGCACAACAATGATAATTTCTTTGTAGACTTTGTTACATAACTTTCTAGTATTTCTAAAAATGCCATCATTACGAGCCTTCCAAACTCGCCACATGGTGTGAGGTAAAACTAGTTGCCATAATCTCCTCACCACACAATGTTTGTAAGGAGAGTCCCATTGTTCCCAGGCCTGAAGACAAGTAAGGGGAAAGATCCATTTCTGATTAAATTTTTCAAAAACAAGATGCCAAATTTTGGAAGTGTACTTACAATGAAGAAATAAATGTTTGATGTCTTCTACTTCTTTCTGACACATGCAACATCTATTCGGCATGATGAATCCCTTCCTAATGAGGTTTTCATTAGTCAGTATCTTGCCTTTAATGATGAGCCACCAGAAAAGTTCACTCTAGGGGTTAGCTCTGGCATCCACAACTTATGCCACTTAATTTCACTTTCAATAGAGGCAAAGAAAGAATTGTAGCCCGATTTAACTGAGTATTCTCCATCAAAAGAATCTTTCCAAATGAGCTCATCCTTATGATTTTGATTACTAATATGAATTAGAGAAAGTTGATTCTGCAAAGATGAAACATCAGTCTGCACATTATCCTCCTCAACTTTGAGCTGTTTCCATTTTCTTTTGTTTTCATCCACCTCAATATAGCCCTGTATTTTGTGCCCATACTTTGTAATTAAGTTGTCTTTAATGTGGCCATAAGAAGAAATCCAATTAATATCAGTCCATTTATCAGTCCAGAAATTAATGTCTTGACCATCCCCAAGCTTCCAGCTACATCCCTGAGAGAGAATATGTCTCATTGTGTAGAAGATTGTTCCAGAAAATAGAACCATTCGGAAGAAACTGATCAGAAATAAAGGAGATCTTGCTTTGGTTGGAAAGGTATTTGATCTTAACCAACTCTGTCCAAGGCTTGTGTTCTTTTATAAGTCTCCAACCTAACTTTGCAATAAGAGCAACACTCATATGTTTGATATCTTTGATACCTAACCCCCCAAGCCTCTTTGGTTTACATACCTGCTCCCAAGCCACTAAATGATACCTGAACCTGTCCTCAGTACCATGCCATAAAAAGTGCTTTTGAATTTTTTCAATATTGTTCATCACACTGCTGGTATGCTGAACATTGACATGATATAAATAGGCAGGTTCTGAAGAGTGCTTTTTATCAATAAGCACTTGCACACTTGAAAGTAGAGCTCCTTTCCAACCAGCCAATTTTTTTTTAAATCTCTTAATAAGATCATTCCAGACCTCATTAGAAATCTTTCCAGTACTCAAAGGTAGACCTAAATAAGTAGTGGGTAATGAATTAATAGTGCATCCTAGAATATTAGCAATCTTTCTTTTCCTTTCTATAGGAGTATTGAAGAAATAGATAGAGCTTTTGTCAAAATTAACTTTTTGCCCCGAGGCTTCCTCATAAAATCTAAGGATAGTTTTGATAGCCTTTGCCTCAATTATTGAGGCCATCAGAAGAAGCAGAGTGTCATCAGCAAACTGCTGGTGAGAGGAAACCTGATTACCAGAAGTTGGTAGAAAGCCCTTTATCATGCCAATACTAATAGCTTTTGAGATAGATCTAGCTTAAACTGTCAGCCATTATAATGAACAATAAAGGGGAGATTGGGTCCCCTTGCCGATTCCTCTATTGCTGGCAAAAAAACCAACCGGTTCCCCATTAACAACCACTGAGAATCTAGAAGTAGAAATACAAGAATGAATAATTTTCCTGAATTTATTTTGAAAACCAAACTTGGATAAGACCTCATCCATGAATTTCCAGGAGACTCTGTCGAAGGCCTTATGCATGTCTAGCTTGATAGCCATCCACCTTTTTTACTTTTATCCATAGAATGGATTGTTTCATGGACCATGATAATTCCATCCTGAATAATTCTTCCCTGAATGAATCCGCTCTGCTTTGTTGTGAAATAATCTCCATAAGAATAGGTTGCATCCTAGTGGTTAGAATCTTTGTGAAGATCCGATATATTACATTAACCAAACTGATTGGCCTAAAATATTTGAAGTCCTTTGCATCCAACTTCTTAGGAGCAAGCACAATATGTGTATTATTTAATTCTTTGATAAGATTTCCAGTTCTATAAAACTCATTAACAACTTTCAATAGATCTTCAGAACATATTTCCCAACATCTTTGGAAGAAGTTGGCCAAAAACCATCGGGGCCCGGAGCCTTATCCCCTTCTAAAGTGAAAACAACCTTTTTCAATTCCTCAATGGTGACTATTTTGGAAAGACTCTTAAACCTCTCAGCAGGTAGTGAATTATTAGGAATGGAGTCTAAGAGAAAGGAGGCCGCTTGTTCATTGTAGGAATTATTCTCAGTGAGCAGATTCTTGTAAAATTTGAGGGCTTCTTCTTTGATGTCTTCAGAATCCTTAGTAATGCTCCCATTTTCCTTAGATACTTCAGTAATTCTGTTACAAGCTCTATGCTTGAGGGCTGTCAAATGAAAAAAATTGTATTCTGTCTCCTGCTTTTAGCCAAAGAGCTCTAGACTTCATTCTCCAAAAGGATTCTTCATGGTTGTTTATATTATGCAGATCTGAGAGAAGATTTTTTTCCTGTTGATGATCCTCTAGGGTCATACCTTTCAAGGAAACATTAAGTTCAAGCTCTTCCAACTGCTGCTTAAGTTCTTTCTTCTTTTCAAAAATATTCCCAAAAACCTCTTTATTCCAGATTCTAACCTTTTGCTTTACATTTTTCAACTTCTGAAGAAGCCTGAATTGGGCCATCCCTATGCCTTCCCAATACCACCACTCTTTAATTCTGTCCAGAATATCCTCATGCTCAAGCCACATTTTCTCAAATTTGAAATTGCAGTGAAAAGGTTTTGACCAATTGAAGAAATTTAGGGCAATAGGATTGTGATCAGAGCCCGTTCTAGGGAGAGAAGAGAGATGAAAATTCTGATCTAAGATCCAATTAGCAGAAATGAGAGCTCTATCTAGTCTAACCTGGATCAAGTTCTCCCCAAATCTTCTGTTAGACTAGGTAAATTGATTACCATGAAGTTCTATGTCCATAAGATTAAGAGTCGAGATGAAGTCAGCAAATTCTTCCATACTGATAGAAAATTCAGAGTTCCCCCAAATTTTTCTCCCGGATTTAAAGGAGTATTGAAGTCTCCCATTATCAACCAGTTCATGTCCTCAACATTATTCCAAAACAAGGTTAACTCCTTCCATAAATTTCTTTTACCAGCAACAGTATTGGGTGCATAAATATTGGAAAGAATCCAGCTAGAATTATTCTCAAGGCTTTTAAAAATTATAGCTAAATGATTAAGGGAGGAAGAAAACACATTACCATTAACAATTTTGGTATCCCAGAAGATCGCTAAGCCTCCAGAAGCTCCTTGAGAATCAACAGCAGCAAAGGCAACATTCTCCCAGAAATATCTTTTGCAATCTTCAACAACTTTACTTTTCATTTTAGTTTCCTGAATAAGAAGGATGTTGGGCCTGTTTGATCTTTTAATTTCCTTAAGCATTCTTTGCTTAGGCCCCCCATTGAGTCCTCTGACATTCCAAGAAATGACCTTCATTAAAAAAAAATTTTTGGAGATGCAGTTGCTCGGATGGTTCAAAATCCTTTGTGTACCATCTGCAATTTCTTTCTCAGTCTCTTTTTCTCTTACTTCTCTCTTGGATAGTCTGCCTTTTCTATAGGGGACTCCAATATTTGTAGTTCTTCTAGCAGTGGCCCTTGTGATTCTTGAGGTGGAAGCTTCCCAGCTTCCAATCTGCTTCTTTTTATCACTATAGAGTGATTCTGGAATTTCTTCAAGACTTTTTAGTCCTCGTTTCTTACTTCTCACTGTGATGAATCCATCTTTATCACAGTCTGATAGACTTTTCTTGCTAGTAGGGGTAATTTCCCCTTCCTCTTTTCCTTTATCAACATCAGTCTGTTTAACCATTTTAGGAGTGAGCTCCTCCATATCAGTAAACTCTTTATCTTGGTTTAGATCTCTTGCTATGGATTCCAGAACCTCTTTGACTTTTCCTTGCCTCATTTTGAGTAGCTCCAGAGAGCTATTCCTATTTAACATTCTTGATGAGCAAAAGGAGTAGTTTTTTCCATCTCTTCTTCCTTAGAAGTGATAAGATGAATGAAAACTTTTTCATTTTCTTCATCAACCTCCATGTTCAACTTTACGGATTTGGTGTCTTAATGTTCATTGCTAGATCCACTGCCATATCCCTCTTGCTTTCTTCACCCTTTGTCGATTCAAGATCTATTTCCTTTTGGGCTTCATCAAGCTTTTCCGACTGGTGAATTTTAGGCCTCCATAATTTCCTATAAACCGGTGGCCTCTTTGTCTTAAAGCCTTTTTCCGGTCTTTTAGCCTGGGATTCATCTGCATGTGGCTATCTCCAACATTCTGTACATTAGAGGATCTTTATCATCCTTATCCGTCTGTTTCTGTTCTTGAGCCTCAAAATGATCTAAGGGTATTTCCAGCTTTTGCATTATTTGCTCAGAGCATTTGCTGGAAAAATGCCCTAATTTATGACATTTGCTACATCTTAGTTGGAAAGCTTCATACTCTATTTGTTGTTTCCATGCTCCAAATTTGGACTGCAGAAAAATGTGATCAGGTAGCTCTTGATCCATTTCAGTAGAGACACAGAACCTTGCGAAGGCCAGTCTTGATCTATTTTTCGTAGGTCCATCAAGCCCAACTGGTGAACCAATCGATTTGGCTATATGAAGAAGGATTTCATCATCCCACAGATGAAGGGGTAGCCCTGGGAGTCTACACCAGATGGGTATGGCATGAATGTTCTCAGTATATGGATTGAACCCAGGATACCATTTTTTTAAAAACAGCCCCATATTGCCAAGACACCAGGGACCACCCAATAAGATAGAGTCTACATCAGCTTGGAGATTAAATCGGGCTAGAAAAAACCCTTGGCCATGGTGGTGATAATCAAATCCCCTTTTGGTTTCCATCTGTGAATGGCCCATTTTCTTATAATATCTACATTGGGTCTTGATCCCAAAAACTTTCTGACTAGGGCTAGATTGGTTTTCTCAAGAGATCTATGCAGACATCTTACCTTGAAAAGAAGATGTTAAAATTTGATTCAAAATTTCTTCTAAAATCTTTTGCTTGGAAGTGTTTTTAAAAAAATGTGTTGAAGTTCTCCAAAACATTGAAGTTTGAAATTTCGACTTCAAATTTCGAGAGTTTTCCTTTTCGGGAGGAAAATACCAAATCAAAATCTTTGACTTGAATTTTGAACTTTGAAATCCTAAAAGTTTGAAGATTCGAGTTTTGAACTTTCGATTCGAGAGGTCTCCTTTGGAGTTTTCATAATTTTTGACTTGGAGTTTTGAAGTCTGAAACTTCAAAGTTCAAATTTCAGAACTTTAAACTTTTAGGTTTTGGAAGTCTATGTTGCCTTTTTGAGAAATTTATTGTTGGAGTTCCAAAATCCGAAACTCCAAAGTTCCAAAATTTTAGAACTTCGGGCTTTCGTGGTTTTAAAGTATTTTGTCATCTTTTCATAATTTTGCCTCTCAAGTTCTGAAGTCTGAAACTCCAAAGTCCCAAATTTTGGAACTTTAGAATTTTAGGGTTTTAGACTTTGGGGTTTCTATGGGCATTTAATTCTCACCTACCACCCACGTGTCAGCTTCTAGGAATTAATTTTGGTTTTTTCTATATAAACTCAAGTTTTTATCTGTCATTTTCACTTGAATTTTTCTGACACTCTGATTTTTACCTAACTTTTTGTACTTTCAAGCGGGGAAAATTTTAGTGGCGAATATTCGTAATATGGCGAATATTCCATTTTGAAAATTTTGAAAAGGTGAATTTTTGCAGCACGGGTCGGTGACTGTTCACCTAAAAATTACACTTTAATTTTTTTAGGGGTCGAAACGCCTACCCTTGAAAAATATCCCTATATAAACCTAGATTATTCGCGGTAGAACACTTCTACTTCACATTTTTCAACAATATGATATATCCCGTATTATAGACGTGCGGGAAGGGGGTAAGTTATTGATGTGTGATAAGGAGGGTTTGCGACAAGGAGATCTGCAGATATTGACGCATAGTGGATGCATGGCAAAGATTTTGTTGACAGTGACATGGATATTTTTCGATGAGCAAGAAGAGGGTAGAGGCTGCAGACGCGCGATAGGATATTTCTTTGTCGCATGTCAAAAATGCATTGACACACGCCAATCAGCGAACTCACGACGCTGTGTGGCGTCAACGGACCTCGATGGCCACGCGTCAGCCAGGACAGACTCATTGACGCACGCCAACAACCTTGTTAACGCACGCGTCAACAACCTTGTTAACGCAGCGCGTCAAAGAGGTCTATTGGCGCCACAATGAGGGTTATTTGTTGATGCGTGACCTTGATGAATAGTTGACACGCAGTAAGGAGGTACAACAAATATTGACGCATAGTAGACACACGACACGGAGATTTTTTGATGAGAAAGCAGAGGTCGGAGGCTGCAGACGCGCGACAGGATATTTTGTTGTCGTGCGTCAAAAAAAAAATGCATTGACGCGCGTCAACAGACCTCAGTGACGCGCATCATTACGGTTGTTGATGTGCGTCACTAAGGTCTATTGACGCGTGTCAATGCATTTTTTTACGCGTGATAGCAAAATCTCCCGTTGCGCATCTGTAACCTTTTGTCGCAGCACTTGACAATCAGGTGAAATTTTTTCATACAACCCCCAAAAAATTTGCCTTCTCGCTAAAACCAGCCTCAGTGGATATTCGCCAGGTATTCTCCACCTTCGATTTTGAAGAGGTCTCTTAAAATGAACCCCGCTTTCAAGGAATCATTTAAAAGGTAATTCTATTTTTGGGTTATTTCTTCTTGGTTGATTTTGGTTTTTCTTCCTTGTTTATTTTATTTTGTTCATCCTTTTATTATTTAAAAATGGAACCCTCATTATCCGCCATTTTTTCCTTCAAAATGTTGCTTGATTTACACAGCTAAAAAATCCAATTTGTGCAGGAATCTAGTCTAGATTGCATGATAAGTTCTTCCAAATCTCCAGAAGTATTTGATTTTCATTCCATGCCCTTCGGTGATTTCAGTTCCATGACATTACTTTTAGAGCTTCTTAAATTTTGTATTTTTGTAGCTTCCAGCTTTTAGATTTTCGAGGTCTTCCCCTTTTCAAAGTTTCGGAGGTTCCATTTTTAGAGTTTTGGAGGTTCCAGTTTGAGTTTTGGAGGTCTTCCCCTTTTTGCATTTTCGAAAATTTATACTTGGAGCTAGAAAATTTTCGAGTTGCGGTTTTTCGAGACTTTCGGATTTCAACATTTCGGATCTTTTATAGTGTTTGTTACGAAATTTCCAAAGGCCATTTGGATTACAATCCCAAACTTAATGTCAACCTCCTTATAAAATGGAAAAAAATATGAAGTACACATTTATAGGAGTCGCTCCTCACTCGAGTCTTTCTTGAATGGGAGATATTGGAGATACCAATCTTAGGCAAGTAGATTTTTAGACTTCTGGGAAAGGTTGAAAGATCCTAACAAGAAGTCTTGGATGTAGGTTATATATGACAATGCGATTTCTCTCGCCGCTAGTTTTTCTACATCCATGCATTTTCTAGAATTTGTCTTCGCTGCAACAACCCATTTTCACAAAGATTCCAAATCGGTGAAGAATGATGACGACAAGGTCATAATTAGATTAGACTCTGACTTCTTTGAAGATCTATTTAAACTCCCAAATGTTGAGGACTATGCCACAATTTCACCAAAAGCTGCAATTGAACATTGGGACAAGGAAACCAAATTGTGTGTGAAGGTCATGATGAAGAGCTACTTGGCCAAGAGTGTCACCAAGTTTCCTAAGACAATGTTCTGATCAGATTTCATCCAAGAAGTAAATGATCTCATTGTGTTGTTGAGTAGAGTTTTAGGTCTTGCTTCTATAAAAGAGTTTTAGGAATGGATGTTCCTGTATATTTCCACTATTAAAAAGAACAAAGAATTCATACGATGGGGAGAGCATATCAGTAGCTCTATCTATTTTCAATTGAGTAAAGTCTTGTCTTCCAAAAAAATTTACATGACTTCTTTCTTGGTCTATGCTACAGCTACCATGGGAAAATTTAATGGGTTGAATACCAAAGGTGTTAGAAGTGCATCACAGATTTTCAATTTTTATCCTCAAATCACGATGGATGAGGGAAACAGACATTTTCATAGAGTCAATGATGCATTTTTGTTCTCATTTATCATTTTGACAAGAATTTATATAATCAAAGGATTTCTAATGAGGCTTTCAAATAATTATGAGAGTGGGGATCCATTTATCTTTAGTTTCCAACATTTACGTACATCAAGATTCCCGGTTTCATAGGTTCCCTGAGAAAGTTACCAAGGTTCCCTACTGATAAATGGGTTTTGTTAGAGTTGGTTTAGAAATTATTGGATTATCACAAGATCCAGAATAAATGGCATAAGGTGGGAGTCTAGTTTCCCATTTCAATTGGAATATATACTTGTGCCAAGTATTTATAAAGCAAATAATGTGGATGTAGAGATGTCTGAAGTTACCTTGTAAACCTTTCATCCTAGAACCAATTTTGACTATTGGGGTAAGTTCAGTGAAACAGGTTTATCCATTTCTCATGTGCCTCAACTAGAGGATATTTGGATTCACTGTCGGGATGAGCTTATTATCACGAAATGAGAATAAAAAATATTGAATTTTGATGAGGTTAGACAATTTGGTATTGCGGAGATTCCAAAGGAGATGGAGGATGAGGATGAAGTTTTGGATCTAATATACAAGGCTAACAATGTTTCCAATCAACCATTGCCATGGATTGATTGGCATCAAGAGGAAATTTTCAATACTAAGGAAAGGGTGGGGATCATTTTACAAAGAACACATGATTTGTTGGATACCTTGGGAATTTCACCCAAGGGGTTGGAGAAATCCATAAGAATAGAAGTATAACGAACAATGATTCTTCCCACACCCACAAGAGGGAAATGGTCTACCCAAAATGACAATATAATTCCTAATAAGATTTCATTTGTTATTGGAATTTCCTCTCTTACCAAGGTTCCTACTTCCAAGGTTGTGTCCTCTGTAATATGAGTACCAGAAGTTGTCTAAGTTAATGATTCACCAACTTGTATCACAAAATCTACCATCCCCTCCTTCGCTTCCGATATCAATTTCTCCATCATTACCTTATGCTCCAACAATAATTTATTCTTTTCCATCCCCATCCATGGCCCAAGTATTTTCATCCCTTCCTATCTTCTCAGTAGGGGAAATGATTGGGTCTCCAGTTTCCACTTCACTCCCTCTACAACTTTCATTTCCTTCCATTTCAACTTCCAGCCTCATTGTATCCACTCTTGAGGCTATTCTCACATCCACCCCATCCATCATTACCACCTCCACTTTATTTCCAACTAATGTTACTGGTGTTATTGTGTTATCTAGTTCTCTAGGTGCTAAATCAGTCATGCCACTTCCATCTACATCCAATATACCGAATGGCTATATCGTAAAAATCCAAAACAAAAGAAGAAGGTTCCTCTAGTAGACGTAATATATCTAAGTGTGTTAGAACCTACTCCTAGGAGAAAAGCCAAATGACCAAAGGCCATCTCCAAATTATCTATAAACCAATTAGGAGAGAGAGTTGTGGAAATTGATACTCCTGTTGAGGGAAATAAAAAGAGACTATCACGGTAGCAGATTATTAAATCTCCATATTTTCACTAGGGAAGGCAATACATGAAGGTTCCAAAAAGATGTGAAAATGGCTCTAGGGAATTTGTTGGAGAAGTATGAAGAGTGCTTTGAATACTTTGGAGCCTTTCAATTATATTCAGAACAATATTTTTCCGTGAAATGTTTGATTTATTGTGTTAATAGTTGATCAATGTATGCTTTGTGAATGTGCAATTCCTTAGTATAAGTGATTAACTCACCTTTATTTCAAAGTATCTTATTTCAATCTATGGGAGAATGATGTGGTTATCTTGAATATCAGTTGTGGAAATATTATATTCCTTATGTTATATAAATTTACATTATCATTAACTGTCATAAAGAGAAAGGGATGTATGACATGTGCATATCATATATTGTCATGATTTGTTGATTGTGTATTCAAACATATTTGATCTATCTATTAGGTATGTTTGGGGTCTTACAAGGAAATGCATGATATTTTGTATGTGGTCATTATTTTCCTTGTATAAATAGCATAAGGTGAATTAGATTGTGATGGTTTCTTTATCCTTTCTAAGTTAACCCTTTCCGGTGTGAAGATCAGAAAATTATCT
Source organism: Taxus wallichiana var. yunnanensis (assembly GCA_018340775.1). NCBI lineage: Eukaryota > Viridiplantae > Streptophyta > Pinopsida > Cupressales > Taxaceae > Taxus > Taxus wallichiana. The sequence goes on along the minus strand of CM031243.1, from coordinate 629,545,936 downwards.
AATTATACTCTCTTGGTGTATCATTGTATTTTCATTATTTGTTATTTCTAACTTTGAACCCCATGAATTGAGTAGATTAGAGTCATTTTAAAGTGTTTTTAGCCTTTCACATCAATCTTAAATTGGGTGCCCCAAGTTCCAAAGGAATCGAACTTATCTCGGAGGATCATCCCAAGGTAAAAAGGTCCCATAGTTTGGGGATTTTCCAACATTGCATGGGATATTTCAACAATTTAACGGGTGCATGATCCACGTGACAACAATAAGGTTGAAAAATTAATTACCCAGGTATTTTACACCCTCTATCTATTCCTATCCAAAGGTAGGAAGAGGTTTCCATGGACTTCATCACAAGATTGCCTAAATCAGAAGGAAAAACATTGATCATGGTTATGGTGGATAGAATCACCAAATATACCCATTTTATTGCCTTTTCACACACATTTTTCATAAGTACATTAGCAACAACCTTCATGGATACAATTCAGAAGCTACATGGGACACCAAAGATTATAGTAAGTGATCAAGACCATATATTTAATAGTAATATTTTGACTAATTTCATTTCATGTTTTGGTACTTAGCTAGCTCGTATCTCTTCTTATCATCCCCAGTTTGATGGGAAAAATGAGGTGGTAAACAAGTTCTAGGAAGGATATCTTCATTGTGTTACCTTACGTAAGAAAGCGAGATGGGTATAATGGCTAGCAATTACAAAATGGTGGTATAACACTTCATTCCATACTTGATGTAAAATTTCTCCTTTTTGGCATTATATGGGCACCATCCACCATCCATCACATCATCCTTGAGAGGCAAACCAAATGTTAGAGTAGTTACAAAGAACATTCACCACTAGGAATAGGTACTTTCTAGTCTTAAGGAGAACTTGGCCATGGCATAAAACAACATGAAGCAAACAGTGATCAACATCACAAAGAAATTCATTTTGAAGTCGGTGATTGGTTTTTTTACATTTACAAAGCATATAAGTAAATGTATTTGAAACAAAATACAAAATATAACAAGATTTCACCTAAGTATTATGGCCATTATCAAGTATTGCAAAAGATTGGTAATGTAGCATACAAATTGAACTCCTCGGATAACCGTAATACATCCAATCTTCCATATTTTTACTTGAAGAATATAATGAAATAGAAGGTATCATACCAAACAAAGTGTTTCTTGAGCTCGATGAGGACGAAAGATTCATCTCGAACCAAAAATGCATCCTTCAAACATGCACTAAATGATTGAAGATAAGGGTGATTACAGAGTATCTAATCAACTAGAAGAATATAGACAGAGTAAATATGCCACATGGGAGGATGTGAAATTCCTCTACGAGAATCATATAGTGGTTCTCAAAATTTGGGACAATGTTTCTCCAAAGGGTAAGGACATGCTATGCCCTTAATCCTATATCTTACATTAGATGTGTATGGATGACTTGTGGTTATCATATTGTATTTATTTCATATAATATAATTAGTGGGTTGGCCTTGGTGATGGCCATAGCATAAAAATAATATTTATAGGAGTTAGAATGTAGTATTTGATCATCATATTGAGAAATTGATTCTTATTGTATGGTTTGGAGTTTTCCCCCTTGAAGTGGATAAGTTATTCTACTTGTATATTGTGTTCATTTCTCTACATTTTGATGTTCTTTGGTGTTCTATTGCTATTTATATTCATATCTATCCAAGTAATTTCATTACATATAGAATGTGATATAGATAAAATACCATTCTAGGGTCCATAAACATGCCAATGTTGTAATTATATAGTATGTGAGTCATGGATATAGAAGGTGGTAATCCAAACTCTATCAAAGGTGTAGGGTTCTAGAGCCTAAGTCTAGGATAGGGGATAGGGTCTTACTAGGTCCTAAGTTTTAAGAGCATTGATGATAAGAAAGATAATATAAGTTATCTAGATTAGGTTGGCAATAATAAACAAGGAGGAAAGTTCATTCCAAGGATCTAAACTAGGTGCCAAATAAAGGAAAGTTTTGATATAAGAATAATGTAATAAAAAAATAATATACTAATCTATCCTAGTTTATATATACAACACATAAATCATAAAATAAGTCATAATAGAATATACATAAAGGAAAAGGAAGGTTATAAGTACTTACCTTTTTGAAGAAACCATTGACACATTAACCCCTAGGGTTAATAGTACCTTATGAGAGAGTTATAGGAACTACAAGAAGGATATAATAATACCTAAGTAGATCATAAATGGGGACTCTAAAAACTTGGTGAGCCTTGTTGGTTTAACTCATATTCTTGAGTATCCTAGAACCATGCTCCAAAGATAGACCTCAAAGTGTAAGATCAACTAAACCTTAACCTTTAAAGCCTTAAAGAGATGCTTTAAGAAAATAATAACTTTAACATAGACAAAATAAAATGAATATAAATTATGTTGACAATATAACATAATTGGAAAATAAAATGAATATAGAATATTCCTAGAATATCTAAAATAAGAGTGTTAATCCTAGTTATAATGCATCATTCACACAAATGAAAGAAAATAAACAATTTAATAATATTATTATCCCATCCCAACTTGTGAGAAAAATAGATTTTATCTTTAAACCTGAGTTAAAGATGCCTCTCCCTATTATTATTGGTAGAAAACCAACCAAACCCAAAATCTACGTAGAGAGTAAGAATCAAAAGTTAGAGGAAAATAAAGTTGTACCAAGTAAGAGTGTCACACCACCAATATATGATCCTCTAATGTAGGAAATGATTTTGAGAAATTTTTAGCCTTGTATGTCGTATGTATCATTTATGTAACAATGCCCAAATAATCCCATGTATGAGTACAATACATGTGATATGACTCAATTGTTTAGCAAATTATTGATAACACCAGAACATAGAAATAGGGATTTTTATTGTTTAGATGCCCAACCATTAAACCAATTTCAATTATATAGATAAAGGAAATCAGATAATAAAGGGAAAAACACCTAAAATATACTTGAGATCTTCTTAGTGGAAATTTAGTTGGATGTGTATACTTTTTACATACCCATATTGGTCAATGGAAACCACCCATCATTGAAGTTATTGGTTTGTGGCCCACCATTACATGCCATCAATTGGTGAGAGATAGATACAAGCATGCATGTTATGTTTATAGGCTTCATGTAATATGAGGCCTGTCACAATCGTAAATGAACTACGCCTCAAGATTTCATTTTCTTATGGTGAATTCTAAGCTATGGATTCTAGAGAGATTTTTATTATGGATTTTGGAAGAGTTTTTTGTTGTTTAATTTACATATTATCTAGGTAAGTTTATTGCAATATATTTGGTGTATTGGTTTGTCCTCATAAGTTAGGAATGTCACTGTTAATAAAATGGGAAGTTTTAGTGGGAGGAAACATTCAAATGGGTATGTCTTATGCCACCATTCCAATTGAAAGAGAGTAGCTTAAAATTTTTAAAGAGTATATAATGGTGTGACTCATTGAAGATCCTAAAAGAACTATGAATGAAGTCTTTTATAGTGATATGTATTTCGATAATTGTTTGGGAAGCACATGTTTCATTGAGAACTAAGTTGATACTTAGTGTGTCCCTAAGTAAGTGAGTTATATTTTTATGATATATGGGGTATGTAATTTGATACTTATTCTAAAGGATTTGGAATACATTTTTATTATGATCCTCGCAAGGGTATTGTTGTTATATAAAATATATAGCATGAAAAATTGAAATTTTTGATCATGACAACTAAACCCATAATTGAAAATTTTGTTTCCTAGTCATTGTGAATCCTTCCTCTGGACAGCCTACCCTTAGTTCCACCCTCACTCAAGCTCAGAGGAAAGTTCTAAAAATATTTTTTAAGTATGTTTATTGTTTATGGAATAGTTACTAATGTGATTGATGAACTCATTGAGATTCAATCAAAGACAACTTCCCTCAGAGGCTTAAAAAGGTCATTTTGACCATTCTATAGTTAAGTAAACACCCTCTGAAATCATATAGGGAAAATATAAAGCATCTAAGGGTGATATAAGATAACATTTAAGGTTTCCAAAGTAGTTTAGGAAAATTTTGTGGAAGAAATTTGATCCAGGAACAACTTGTACCACATTAGGTAATTCTAGGTGTAAGAATGAAAGCTCCAACAATGAAAGTTGACTTCTCCAGATGATTTTGGGAGTTTTGAAGGGAATTAAGAGGTAAAAAAATAATCATTAGAAATCTCTTGGAATCCTCTATAAGATAGAAACATGAACTTTATTCCAAGACTTAAATATCTCCTGGGGTAATTCAGACACAATAGTTGTTCCTCTTGGTCAAAGATGAAATATGTAATAAAATTGAAATTTTAGGAAGAATTGGATCCTAATAATAGTTATAATCTTTTGATCAAGTATTTTAGAGTCAAAATAATATGCATTTTGACTATGAAATAGTTTCCCATGCTCTCAAGGTGGAAATTTCACTCTCGTGTCCTAATTTAGACACAATGGGTAATATCACTTTCTAAAAGTGTCCAAGTTACACTTTTGCACTCATTTTTCACCTCTATTATTGATCAAAAAAATCGCACTTAGCAAAGGAAATACATAAGGTTTGTGCAAGAGAGTAGATTACATTCAAATGCGTGAAAGTATCAGGAAGGAATTAGGCACGTAGAATAGAAACATGTTCGAGACTTAGCCATTTTCACGATAAGGATCTATTTTTGGAGATAGCGTGCAGAGCACACAAACCAGTTAGAGACTTACACGACACACATTGGATATTTTTAGAGGATCGGATATGAAGCACTTTGCATGGATACAAGATGAGAGTGGATCTACTCATGTCGGTTAACTAAAAGCTATTTATTGTTAGCGCACTTGCATGTGTAGCTATTTTTGGAACGACGCGTGGCTCATAATATCATACAACCTATTTTGGGATTATATAAGAAGTGAAGGGAAATTCCCCACCCTTATAAATATGTAGTGAATTGTGTAGCATAAGGGGTGTGAGGTTTAAGTTATTGTGAGGTTATGTTGCCAAATCTAATGCGCGCTGAGCATATATTACTATTATTACAAGGAAGCTTCGTATTACTAAATTTAATATGATGGAGATTATGGGCTGAATCAAGGTGTTATCATGGTTATAGTTCGTTGTTTCATGTTGAATTCATCATGGTTATCTTTTAAGTCTAGTATCCTTTAGATCTAGATTTGAACAAGCAATGTAGAATGATATATTAGTCATAGATCTGAATGGTTTAAGTCTTCATCATGCTAACATCCTGCAACAACAACTCTAAAGAGGGGCCTGGTACCTTTGCATGCTTCATGTGATCACTCGGTTTAGTCTGAGTGATGTGCCGCGTGTCTGGCTTTTACTAATGAATTCTAGGCTGCATCATTAGTTCCATTGTTGGGACCTCTTTTTCAAATTTTTTTAGGATGGTTTGCGATAAAGACATATCAGTTAACCATAGAAATTGTTGAGAAGTGGATACATGATCTGGACGATGAATACACATGGAGGTTCAACAATGGGTCTAAGTTTAATGCACGTGCATGGGTGGAACATAATCTATATAAAAATTTGTATGAGAGCTTCTTTGCTATTTTTCCAGTAGAATTGTACAAGTGGCTGATTGCTTATGCATCTAAATGGAATTAGAGGTATTGCATACTTGTCTAGATGTAGGAATAATTTCAGACCCTTTATAATGCTTATATGATTAGGACTTTTCTTGTAGATGCATGGTTCCATAGTGTTTTGAACAATTATATCTTGGACTACTCAATTTCCACTTATTTGTGCTCAAAGGTAGTTGAATTCTAGTTTTTACAATATCTCGGAGGAACTTAACTGCAAGGAATTCCACTGGCGATCAAGATCCTGATGGTAAATTTGAATTTTGAGAGAAAATTGATGGCTAACTAAACCTCACCATGCATGGGGGTAGGAGCAGGTTTAGTGAAAGATGGAAGACCTAGCAGCAGAAAGGAAGAGAGAGGAAAGGCAGCTTAAGTATAACAAGGCAATTGAGAGGGAAGTAGAGAAGCAGTGGGAGGTTGTAGAGAAAATGGTGTTGTGGAGAAAGATAGTTCGGGAAGGAGTTGAAGTTCACGTAGAAGACGTGGAACTCGAGCCTTAGGAACTCCCCCATTTGGGAAAGCATGATAGGGAACCCTCCTCGGCCTCACGTAGAAGCATGCCAGTAGAAACGTCTTGGGCCATGGGTGCGCATCTGAATCCACCTGGAAAACCTTTCCCTTGTGCTTGGTTTTCTAGTATCTAGTACAACAAACAATCAGAAAGCTAATTCAAGTAGTGGGAGAGTAGGAGCAAGTCTTATAAGAGGCACAATGATGGCAATGCAAATGAATTCATTGTTATATGGGAGTACCTTTTCGAGTGTATCATCTCGCACAAAATTCGGGAGCATAGATTTTGGACTATCTTCTAGGATTAATATGACTTCACAAACTATTGGGGTGCGAGTTCAAGTACTACGGTTGGGATACAGGAAGTATATTTTCTAGTCCAACAAAGTCCACCGAAGGAGGTTTACTAGGAAAGCATGGAGTTACTATGGAATCTTTAGGGTGAAATATAATATTTAAAGGAGAAATCCCGGAAGATGGAGCAAAAGACAACATCGAAATAGTCTAAACTGATATGGATGACTTGAGCGAAGTGTGTAAATTTTTGTGCCAGGAGAATATAATTCCATTGTTGAGGAATTGGTTAAAAGGAAACACTCCATTCTCAAGTACTAAGACTAGACGATAGATATTGCATGCAAATATTCCCCTCATAGCCTAGATTATGACAAGGAAATAACTTTGAATCCTATTGTGGATGGGTGGCTATTGAGTAATATACTGATTGATACATGTGTAAAAGTCAATGTTCTTACCTTAGATGCATGGGTACAAATGGGGAGACCCCATTGTAGCCATCCTCTAATGTATTATTCATGGCTAATCAGACTAAGGCCACTCCCATCGAGTTTTGAAAGATGCATCTATTACCATACAAGGAGCCAAGTTCACAGGAGATTTTGAGGCTTTAGCATCTGGCAGAGTTAGATAGCATCCCACCTATTGGGGCATCTTTGGTGCTATGAAAATAATGTTGATCTTTGATTCAACAAGGGTTATATTAGTTTTGAAAACAATGAGGAAAGAGTTATTATCCCTTTAATAGATGGAAAATATGTGCCCTATGTTGAGCCCTTGAGTAAAGAAGACCTGAATAAAATTTATGTACATGTCATCTAGGATCTAGAGGTGCTTGAGCCATGTAAAGAAGGAATCCTTTTGTGGGAGGATGCACAATCTATTAGCGATACTACAAGTGTTGCTTATTATAATTGGGCTCATATCACTTATGAGTTAGTAGGGTGCAAAGTAAAGAGCATATTTCCTAGGGTCAACAAACCGGGTTATGTCAGGAGGATAGGTAACAACTTGGTTCCTTGTTACACTACGAGAAGGAGATCCTATGGTGTTCCTAAGCGCCATAGAGGAGAAGTGGATAGACCCATTGGAAAGAAGAAATATGCTAGCATATACACTACATGGAACAACCGCGCACCGATGGGTGGTCTACAAGGATAATCTCGTTGGATGGAATGAAATTAGGATTTCTCTTGCTACAAGGTTATTCAGCAATGCACCTACTCAAATATGCACTTATCATGGTAATCAACCTTTTCAAAACCACGTTTAGAATTTTGAGAGACTTTGGACAGAGGGCGAAAGCTTTACCACATTCTCTTTGGGCGTAAAAGTTTTATTCCACTTTACAAGGCTACATGCATGTTTGGTATGTATATGCAAAAATCCATAGAGAGACTAGAAATTGGCAGGATTTAATTGTAGGAATGGCCCAGATGTTTGACTTCTTCTCTACCAAGCCTCCGGTGGAAGAAGCATTAAAAGTCATAAAGTGCTTAACTATGGGAGATAGTGCCAAGGATGAAGAACTCCTTCAGGAGTTATTGGATGAAGGAAACTTAGGAGTGTGTCTTATTGAAGAGACAGAGGCTGATGCCACACTACTTCAGCATGCTTTCCTTGAGAAAGAAAAATTAAAAATGGTCTACTTAGTGGATGACGAAGAAGTAGAAGATCTAGATATAAACCATTCAACATGTAGGCGTGAAGTATTGGATAGTGTAGATAAGACCACACACACCTATCATGAACCTATGAATACAAAGAAAGTGAATATTGGATCAGATGTTGAGCCTAAGGAGGCCATAATTGGAGACTATTGGTCAGACTTTGAAGTGGCAAAAATCATAGAGTTACTACGGGATTATCAGGACTTATTCCCTTAAGGGTATCACGAACTTAAAGGCATGCATGAATCAAGTATGAGAGATGAGGATAAAGCTTAAGGAGGGTGCACACCTAGTTAGGAAGAGACCCTACAGGATGAACCCCAACTTACACGAAAAGGTCAAAGAAGAGATTGACAAGATGTTGAAATCTAGGATCATCAAGCCCCTCGACGAGTCAGAATGGGTTAGTCCAATGGTGATCAATATCAAGAAGGATGGTAGAATTTGGATCTATGTGGACTATAGGGAGTTGGATGCTATATGCGTGACTGATCCCCTTCCTACACCATTCACTGAAGAAATACTAGAAGGCGTTGCAGGGCGTGAAATCTATTTGTTTACATATGGGTTCTCCGGGTATCATCAGGTTAGGATTGCCTAGGAGGATCAGGAAAATACTACTTTTACTATTGAATGGGGTAGCTTTACCTATATTATGATGCCTTTTAGTCTGAAAAATGTGCCTACTATATTTTTGTGCATAGTTGTTCAAGTGTTCAAGGATTTTATTCACAACTTCTTACAAGTTTATTTGGATGATTGGATGATGTATGGATTAGTTAAGGATCATTGTGACAATCTGCGCTTAATGTTTAAAAGATGTAGACAGTTGATTATCTCTTTAAACATCAAGAAGTGCATATTTGCTACACCATATGGGATACTGTTAGGACACATAATCTGCAAGGAAGGTTTGTTAGTTGATCCAACTAAGGTTGCAGTCATTATAGGCCTAAAGGAGCCTACTAGTCAGAGTGAGGTGCATAGATTTTTGGGCCATATAGGATATTACTAGAAGTTTATTAAAGGATATGCTGAAGTTGTCGCACCATTGGAGGAGCTACTTTGAAAGGGAAGGGTACATTCTGCTGGGAGAACCGCACAACAGCACACATTCGAGACATTAAAGGAGAACCTTAATATCGCACCTATACTATGTTTTCATTCATGGACCAACCATTTCATGGATGCCTCTTGCATTACCATTCGCATAGTCTTAGCTCGGTATGGAGAAGGTATTATAGATCACCCGATTTGTTTTGCTGGTAGAAAGTGACTCTGAATAGAACTACATAACTATAGAGCACAAAGTTTTGTTAATGACCTATGCACTACATAAATTCAGATAGTACCTACTAGCTACACCATTTGTATTCTATAAATATCACATGGCATTGAAGTATTTGGTAAAAAAACCCATTTTACGAGGGCACATATGTAGATGGGTACTCTTATTTCGAGAATTTGACTTCACAATTTGTGGTAAGACCTAGGAAAAGTAATTCTGGAATAGGCCATTTATCCAGAATATAGTATGGACATGAAACACAGGCCATTGAAGATAAAATTCCTAATGCACAATTATATAGGCTAGAATGAGCACCATCAGAATTAAAGGAAATTGTTGTCTTTCTACGAACATGCATGACACCATAAGGAATGAAATCATTAGAAAAGAAATAACTTGGTATACACACGACACCCTCTTTGTTGATTAATGGTGACCTATACAAATCAGGTTTGGATGAAGTATTGCACCATTGTGTCTTGGAACATGAATGTATGGACATCATGGAGGAAGCTCATGGTGGTATTGCAGTGACCACTATGCGTGGTGATGGTGGTAAGGAATATTTTACTTACTTTGGATTATGGTGGGAGACCTTGTATATAGATTGTAAGGAATTTTGTAGGGCTTGTGATCACTGTCATCATCTTGGGAAACCAAGACAATGAGATGAGAAGCCATTAAGGCCTATTCCTAGTATAGAACCATTTGAGAAATGGGCTATAGATTTTTTGGGTTCTATTTCACCATTCGTCCACCAGATGGATCACACTATATCATCACTTGCATGCACTATTTGACAAAGTGGGAAGAAGAAACACCTATAAAGGATTATACAATAGCTACAATATCCGAGGTTCATATGGGAGAAATTATTACAAGGTATGGATGTCCTTTAAGTTTAACCAAAGGATAAGGGCACACATTTTCTTAATGAGAAAATCAAATTTATATTGGACAAATTCATGATTGCACACCATAAGACTACACCTTATTATCCACAGGATAATGGTACTACTGAGGCTTTCAACAAAATTTTGAGCCAAACATTGAAAAAATATCTGTGATGTTGGAAGGAAGGATTGGGATGATAAAGTATCTGCAGTACTTTGGGCATATCAAACAACATATAAAAGGTTGAACAAATCCACACCATTTCAATTAGTGTTTAGTGTAGAAGTAGTTCTTCCTATGGAATTTATGTTACCTTCTTTGCGTATTGTGCACGCTGGAGGTCTAGATGATGAGAAAGCATTAGAAGAATGGATTGAAAAGTTAATCAAGTTGGATGAGAACCGAGAAATAACACGTTGGAGTCGAAACAAGAGAAGGCCAGGTAGAAAGCATGGCATGATAGGCACATCAGGGATAAAAATCTTGGGATAGGATAGATGGTACTCCTTTATGATTCTAAATTTTTGCGCCATCCAGGTAAACTCAAAGTACATTGGTTGGGACCATATGTTATCACTCACATACTTGAAACAAACACTTTTCAATTAGAGGCACTTGATGGAATACGCTACTGGTTTCTTCAATGGGAGTAGGTTGAATACCTACTATAAATAAGTCTTCTTGGTGTTTGTAATAAGGCGGTGTTACCTGTAGACACCAAAATTGGGTCACACTCCCCTTGGTCCCTCGTCAAATAACCAACTCAAACATATTCACCTAACCATGGCCTCTTCCACCCCATATTAATATTAATTTAATTTAATTAATTAAATTAACACCCATCCTCACAATATTCATTAATTATTTTGATTAAGCTAATTTCCACCTCACCTAAACACATCACCTAGCCACCTCACCCTAGACCTATTCTTGGCATGTTTCCATAACTAACTTAGATTTGGTCCCACTTACCTTAATGAGCTAAGACTTAGTTCAACCCTAAAAATCAATGCCTATTATCCCTTTAACCACATTCCCACTCATGGAAAAGGCAACTTCCACTTTGATTTGGGAGAATAGATAGATCTCAGTAGAAATGATTGCCATTATTTTTAGTAAACCTAGGGAATCCTACCTTAAGCGATGCGGTCACCCCAAAATCATCGTCGATTACCATTTATTCACCTTAGCAACCTTATTTTTGGGTTGGCACATTAGATCCGAGAGAGATGAGAAGAGAGCTGCATGCAAGTAGAACCAAAGCCTTTTCACACCTACCAGACATCCATAACCAAGACGAGACATATCCGAGTAAGCATAACACTCACGGAAGCATTCCAGGAAGCACTACCATGACACCAAACACCATTCTTCTAATCAACTACCATCACCATTCAGCCATCAAACCTACATCACAGTAAGTGTATCTTCTACCAACATAGTCTATTTCAATATAATAGCCTTTGTTACTTCATTATTAGTTTATACTTTGCATGTTCCTTTCCCATCTTCTACCTACTTGTAGACTCATCCATTCCTCTACCCACACCAACAAATCACCCATTCTCACCTCCTACACCCCTCTGAGTATACTTGAGACCTTTACAGACCTCCCTATCCACCCTTCCATCTCTATTTAGCTTTAGTTCAACTCCTACAATCAGATCTCATTGAGTTCCTTTCACCCCGACCCTACCGATGCCGGTTACCCATGACCATCGCTGGTCTCTCCTAAACCATTGTCGGTTACACCAGACCAACATCGGTCTCTATGTTTTACACACGTGCTAATAATAGAGCCAACTTACCTTCTACCAAGTGACCTAAAAAACCCAGAACTTGAACCTGACTAGTTCCGACACCTTGATACTTACCTACCCTTTAGATCTGACTATAGCCTAGCCTGTTATGTTAGATTTTCTTATTTTGCTTGAATGAAATACCTAAATCATATCAAATACAGTAGGAATTTGTTTATTTCTCACATTAAGTTGTTTTAAATAGTGGATTGACAGCCATCTAGGGAGTATCACACTTCCCGGATCTAGCACACACTAGGCAGTCCACTGTCATATATTATTTAACTCTTCTTTTGTGGTCTTGTTTTCTATTTTAGGTAGTTCCTCCCAGCCAAAAGGAAGCTCTCACAGTTAGCATTGGATTGAGAAGTCAAAACACACACAACAACCATTAACCGACCATCATAAACATGTATTCCTCCTCAATCCATAACCCCTATCTATTTTTTCTCAATAACCTAAATAAAATGGTGAAACATTTCGCACTTTGTGGGACCCATCCGGGATTCCTTGCATTTTTCTTCATTCCTAGGTAAATATTATGTGTTTGTTTATTTTCTAAAATTATTTACACTAAATTTATTTCCCTAGTAATCCTCTCTTCTTCTAATTGTCTAAAACAACATCTATTTTCCGGTACTTAAAATGAACACTTCTTCCTTCTTACATTGCATTAGTGAAAGAGCATCCTTCTTCCTATTCATCACTTGCTACATCGAATATCACATTTTCGATTTGGGTTTAAAACACTTGCATTTCATTCTGATTTATTGCATTATAGCTCACATTAAAATGAGGGCAACCTATATGCTGGAAGTCATGCCCAGCTGATGGTTGACACAAAGAATCATAGAAAAGCACTCTCTTTCTTCTTCTTCTACCAAATTACACAAAATTAAAAAAATACACATCTTCTTAAACAACATCTCACCCGGAAGAAGCTGTCAACAATCACATGATCAGTGGATTGACAATGGGCACCCAACTGAGTTACTTTTGTCTAGTCATTACCTCAGAGGATGGCCCACCCACCATAACATAACCTGAAACCTCTCCTTTTAGATATCCTTCTTCATAGGAAGCCTTCCTCACCAAAAACTCTACTCTAAATTCATGAGTCAGTCTTCTAAATAACATAAGCTCAACACATCAAAATCACTTATTGGATAGATTTTTTTAGCATTTGATTGACGTGCATTTTGAGGTATGAGGATTTGTCTCTCCATTTTCCATTATTTCACCTTACACACCCCATAATCACAGTTGGAGTATTTTGACTTCTTCTAAGTGTGTTAGGACCTCATTATATCATCTCCAGGATTCTGGGTTGATCATTCATCTGATCTCAGTTCACAACAATCTATTTTCTTGCATTCTTCAAATTTTCACAGTAACCGGCATCGGTTTATTCACCGATGTTGGTTTACACCTCACCGTCATCGGTTCTACCTAACTATCATCGGTTCCCTATCCTTTTGGTTAACTTGCCCAAGGGACACCTATTCTCATCTTCTTCACTATTTTGAGTTTTTCTGAGTCTCTGTACTCTCTGTACTCTCATAAACTATCATCATACAACTTATCTACTTGACATTCATCATTTTTTTCCCCCTTTGGTCAAACTATTCTTTTCTCACAGTAACCAACCTTGGTTACCCCTGAACCATCATTGGTCATCCTTAACCGGCGTCGGTTACCCTATGTTGAATCTCAACTGATACATTACCCAAATCCACCTATAAACACATGTTTTCTTCATTCCTACTACTCTTTGTGTCATCTTCATGATACATCATCACCTGATATACATTCATTCACATGGTGTTGACTCGCAACCAAGCTAATGCTCTTATATTCCACACTAGTCATCAACCACTCCTACCTAGTCCTTCACCACCCTTTGTCATGTCACCCATGGATCCAACCCTACCTACCACCATTTCCATAGGTGATGAGGAATTTTCATGACTCCTCGATCGAATCTCGCGGCCTTACGCTTTTACCTTTCCCACTCTTCCACCCAAGACTCTTCAGGTCAGTTGATATATGACATGCCCGTATCCATCTCTCCTACCCTTATTCCCACTTCTACATCATCCCCTACTAATGTGACGTTACCTTCACCTACTTTACCCCCAGTGGTTTCATATCTAGGCCCCATACCCACTATGACCACTACTTCTGCAATATCAGTCACACTCGTAGTATCTATTGTCCCCTCATTGACCACCCAAACCATAACCCCATCCACACCCATTGTCTCACAGATACCAATTGCAACACAATCACCCGTGGTGTTAATGACCCCTACTCCATTTTAGAATCTTGTCCTCTCCATCTCGTAATTTTTTCCCCTAATTACTACTAGATTCACTGCGACCATCCCACCTATATACACATACTATCAACAACCCCCTATCTCATCTGTCACCCATTCTGGATATATGCCTTCTATGTCAGTCCCCTATTCTCAACCTCCCTATTTGGTATCACCATACACTGGAACTCTGCCCACATCACATGTTCAGTACCAGCCCCCTTACATCATAGGAGGTGCCCTTCCATCACAACCTACTAATGACATCATCAAATTGATGATGGAAAGGATATAAACACTAAAAGCATCGATGTTTGGTTCATGCAATTCTCTTACCTATGATAAACTATGTAATGATCCCATTCATCCATCCATTCCTATTCACCCATACCTTGTACATTGGGAAATTCCAAAATTCAACTGTTTCAATAGTAAAGAAGACCCATAGCAACATTTTCGGTCTTTCAAATATGGGTGTTACCTGATCACCCATGATGACGCTTTACTCCTATAGACCTTCCCAATGTCCCTGATAGGACCTACATTAGACTGGTATAATGGGCTACCCAGACATTCCATCTACTCATTTAATCAAGTAGCCCAAGCCTTCTTAGACCACTTCTCAATCAACATTGTTAAGAAATTCGCCATGACCGATCTTTATTCCACACGACAAGATGACAATAAGTCTATCACTAATGACTAGGATGTGCACACAAATTAATTTAGCCAAAGGGGTACAAAGGGTAGATGGGATTTTTAAATTAATCCAAAGGGGTACAATGTATATTAATTAATTAATTTAATCAATTAATTGCAAATGGGTGAATAACAGGTGTACTAGAATAATACTGGGAACAAGTGGAAACAAAATTGTAATTTTGGGGTGTCTACATTTTGCACCTCTTTAAAGTGCTATTGCAGAGTAATAGTGCTTTTAAATATAGTAGATGCATGTAGATTAGCAAGTGGAAAAATTGTGAAGCATTGGGATGCCCTAGTAAGAAAAATAGTAGAGGAATGCCCCCTTAAGGGGATGGATGACGCAGCAAGGTGGTGGACAACCGATTGATAGAAAGAAAGAAAGGGATTAAAACAAGGATGAGAAAAGACTGTGTTCGTAGTGTGAGCAATATTTGGAGAGTAAATTTTTTAGAGTAACCTGATTTTTGCTATTACACAATAGAGTTATCACCGTGATTATGAAAGAATCAAGATGGTTAACCAAGATGCACACAAAAAAACACACACATCAAATAAAATATAAAAAGGAAAAAAAACAACCCAATATAAAAAGTAGGCGATGACACTAAGGTTATAAGGGAACCAAGATGTGATCGCACCACTTGTAAGTGGTCCAAAAGAGTAAACATCAACAAAACAACAGAAAGTCAAAAAAGAAGAAGACAATCAACTATGCCCCTAATGCATGCCACAATGATCATTAATTAGATACAAATTCTCCCAAGTGGTAATAGGATCAAACCTGAAAGAGCGAGTTAAAGTGACTCCTTATGACACTCTTGCTAAATCCATTGTGCAAATGATCAAAGTTGAAATTGCCCCGGTGAAGTTATATCATGCAAAGGGAAGAAAGTGATAGTTGTAAGATTGGCACGAGCACTAGAATAATATACAAAAGTATGATATTTATAAAAAGTGTATTAATATGTTGAACTATTTACTTCAAGGGTTTTCCAATTGTATGATTTCTATGCGAAGTGAATGTTTGTTTGAATTTTTATGATGTTTTTGTTTTTTTGGATTTTTGAAATATTTGATTTTGTTTGGATTTTTGCAAGTTTGGAAATACAAATGAAAAAAATGAAGAAATTCCATGGCTTAAATAAATGAGGAGGAAAACAAAACATGTGAAAATGAAAAAAATATATAAAAGAAGTAACAAAAATGAACCCAATATGAATAGGAAAGAACCACAATTAAGTTATATGTGAAATAGGATGCGAATAAATTTCTTGTAATTGGTCCATGAGAACATTCCAGATATACAAAGTATTGGTTATTCGAACTATCAAACATAAGAAAATAAGCTAGGAAAATACAATACAAAATTACATATGTACAAATGTTAAACAAGCAAACAATCTAGTGAACAAGAACACACTAATGTAAAAATTCTAATAAAGAAGTGAATATATACAGATGTCAAGTTTCCCCCAAGAGAAAGCCAAATCCAAGTGATGTTCCTATGCAAATTTACAGTGTAAAGAGTGATTTGATTAATAGGAAAATATGATCAGGAATAATTAGATGAAGAAAATGGTGAACAAAACTACATAGTTGAGACTTTATTTTGGAAAGTGTTTTCAAAAAAAATTGTATGTTTTTTTGTATTTTTGAACAATTTTATATTGTTTTTGTAGTTTTTTCGAGACATTTTTTTGAATGTTTTTGGTTTTTTTTTGAATTTTGAACCACATGCCAAAGAAGAGGGAAAGGAAATTCCCAAGTCAAAACCGACATGCTAAATGGAAGGTGAACAATGGTGGTAGACAATGGGCATGAAAACCTACCAAGGAGAACATGTGACACACGACGAGGTAGAAAGGTACAAGCGAAACAAAGTGAAATGAAAAACAGGTGGATGCACTGATATGCCCCTAATACAAGGGTTACTCTTTAGAGACTCAGGAGTAGAAATTCTTCATATGAATGGAATTCATAGGCTCCTTCAACTCTTTTCCATCCTCGGTAGATAGTTTGTATGCACCGGATCCAAATTTGGTAGTGATAACATAAGGACCCAACCAATTAGGATTAAATTTTCCTAGTTTTTCTCGTGCTTTAATTGTGTTCTTTTGATTTTACTTTAGGACCAAATAATTGATTTCAAATTGTTGAGGTTTGATCTTGCAATTATAATTACAACATAGTCTATTATGATATACCTGCATATGGTCTAAGGTGTGAAGCCATCTCTCATCCAGTAATTCTAGCTCTGCAAGGCATGCAACATGGTAATCCTCTTCATGAATGAGATGTTGGAGGGATACACGAAGTGAAGGCAGCTCAACTTTGATAGGTAATATGGCTTCACCTTTCAAATCATCTTGAATTTGAAGCAAGAAAACTCTGTTGAACTGTGTCTGTAGCATTTTCCTTCAAAGCTTGGAGAGCACTCAAGAGCACCCACAAATCATCTTTGACATTCACTTACAAGGTTTCACAGACAAGGTATTCACAACCCTTATTGAGGTTTGCCATGTGAATCATGCATTCACGATGTACATGGTCCAAAATTTAGAGGTGATTTAGGGGCAAGGATGTTTCCACAAGCATCGTCCTTAATAAAAATATGGCTCTTATTTCATACAATTCTCGACCTTCTCATAATTGCGAGTTTCTAGTTTAGATCAAGCTCTGTTAAGGTTTCTCAAGTACCTTAGTGACCAAATTTTATTATTTGAGCTCTACAGATAGGTCATACAAGTAAATAATAGAATTAGGAGAAAGAAAAAGAAAGTGATCTCATTTCCCATCTCTCTTAGGGTGTTCATATGTAAGAATGAAAATGTTGCATCCCATCTGGAGGCTTCCTTTACACATTTGACTCTGCATTCCTACATTGTCGGGCCCAATTCTAAATTTTAAAATGATCCTGATTCTTTCCATATCCTAGACTTGCGCCATGATCCACAAATTGAAGACTATTGGGCCAATTGCGTTGATGAATTTGAAGTATGGGAGAAGGATCATATGAGGATGACAGTTGATGAGATGAAGAAGTTCTGGTTCTCTTGGTATGAAAATATTTTGCAAGATGATGGGATAGAAATGTATGATCCTGAGTATGCGGTGATCAAGGTTTCCCCATTACCTCAAGTCAATTGGCATGTTCACGAGTTAGGGGATATAAAGGAATGAACTGAAAAGGTGGTTAGGAGAACAAGGGATTGGTTCCGAGAGAAATAGATCCATGGTCATTCAATCATGAATGACCCCACAAGTTAGAAACAAGCCTCATGACAGTCATCGTCAAAATTTGTGGAAGTGGCTTCAAGTTCAAGACACTTTGGAGAAAGTTCAAAATGAAAGGCCATGGAATTGGATACTTCTTCTCATGAAAAGTTACCAAATAGATCAATGAAAGAAGAAGGCTCGGTTCTGCATAATGCAAGGGGAAGACTGGTTACATAAATGCAAGAAGATGATCCAGCGACGAAAACATAGGTAGAGGAAGAGTACACAATTCAAGACTCAATCTTAGAACCACCACATGAGGTCTCACCTCTTGTTGACACTAATGCCTCTCTCATCCAGACATTCTCCATCTTACAAATCGGGAGTATTTGATACACTGTCATAGAGCCCAAGTTGGATGAAATGTTCTCATGGATGCAAGAAACAATAACACCTGATACTCACATTGTTCAACAAGTGGCAGCCCCTGATTTATCAACAATCACCTCATTGGCTAAGGGAAAGAAGAGGAATTTTTCTCACATTGCCTCATAGTTCTATAGTAGAGAAAAAAATAATAAATACATTGAAGTAGCCCGGCCAAAGGTGATCAAGCCAATGGATGAGATGACATTGGTTGATTATGAGATGAGCACAATTCAACTAGGGTTGGCTACTCATGAAGGGGATTTGCACATGTATCAATAGTATTTCGCTCACATGGTGGCAAGGAACAAAGAATATAAGTCTAGACACCAAATTTGGGTCACACTCCCTTGGTCCCCTTTAATTAATTAACGTAACGTATTCACCTAAACCATGACCCCTTACCCCACATTCATATTAATTTAATAACTTACAATTGAATTAATGTTCATACTCACACTATTAATTAATTTAATTAAGTTAATTTACACTTCACCTAGCCACATCACCTAGACACCTCACCATGGAATTATTCTTAGTCTATTAATTAACTAAGATTGGGTCTCCACTTATCTTAACCAACTAGGACTTAGTCTAACCCTAAAATTAAAGACATATTCCTTCTCCAACAACACTCCCGCTTATATAAGTGCTAAACCTCACTTGAGACCCAGATGACAATTAGAGCATACCAAAAATAGCAAGATTTGCCTATTTTTTGAAAACCTAGGATTTCCTGCCTTTCTTGACACCGATTATCTCTCAATCGATGCCGGTCACCTTGACTTTGGAGAAAGTACATATAAGGTTTGTATTTTTAATTTTTTCATCTTTCATTACTTTGTAGTTTTTCATTGCATACAATCCTCATGGACTCTGCTCATCAACCATTGGTACAATTTTTCAAGTTTTCCAAAATAAGGGAGCTCATACAACTATAAAACCCCCACCTTTCTCAAAATCTTCTCGCCCACATCATCATACACGGCCATATCATCCACCATTCTCTCTTTTATTTTCTTCACAAGAAATTTATCAAGTTCATCCTTATTGTTTGTCGTCCGGTGGTTGTAATCACTTACTTTACTCTAGAGAATGTGTGAGTCCTAATCGTGACCCATGTAAACCCCCTCAAGGTACTGCATCTCCAAGAAATAGATTTAGGGCATCCTCCACCTTGATTTCTACTTCCTTCTGCTTCTTCTCCCTTACGGCCACTCTAGGTGTTCTCTTTGGTGCCATAATAATTATAAAGGTGTGATATTTTACCTTCTTTGAGCTCTACAAGTCCAACTCCGCGTGCCCTAGCTCAAAACCTAAACCCTAGCTATCACTCTTCTTCCACGCATGCCTCTACTCAAACACTTCTCCAAATGGAGTGGTAATCACCCTGGTGCGTAAATCTAACAAATCCAACTAGTTTGTGGCTCTCCACACTTCATAGCTCATTCGCTAGCTCGCTTGTCAAAAACTTGCTCGAATAATCTTGTTCACAAAGGTGAAAATGATTTCACAACACCACCTTATATATATTTTCAAAAAAAAATTACATTTATTTCTCTCCACCTACCACCGTACCCAGTATTGATTCTTCATTTCATCCTATTTTTTCCGTACTTATTTCTGCACCATAGTTATAACCTTAAGCGTGATTTCTACTTCTCAGCCACAAACCTCCTTTCATGTGCCCTCATGTGTCAAAAAATTTTCCACTATGCCTTTTACTAAACAGTTTCCATTTTTGGAGCTTACCTCGCGTTACATTGTGCATCCATACATGGTCTTTATTCATGAGAAAATTTTCCTATCCGCACCTTTCCTTCAAGCACCTACATAATAACTCTCTCCTATGCATACCCATCCTCAGATAATATTAAAACTTGGCAATGAACCCTGTATATACTCCACCCCACACTAAGGGTATGCGTAATCCTCTGCACATGAAAACACTTAGATAGTAATCAACTTCTAGCGCGTAAATGTGCTTATTACACAAAACACTGAACTAAATTGACAAAGCATAACAACTATGAAGGAAACACATAAAAAATGAATGCATTAAGGAAATATAATCTAAGTGGAAATATTACCTTATTACAAACACCAAGAAGACTTATTTATAGTAGGGATTTAACCTACTCCCATTGAAGTAACCAAGAAACTGTGTTCCATCCAAAGACCTCTAACTAGAAAGTGCACGAAGCAAGCATATAGGTTATAACATATGGTCATAACCAATGCACCTTAAGCTTTCTAGGGTGGCACAAAACTTTAAATCATACGAAGTACCACTTGCCCAACCTCAAGCTTCTTTTCCTTGATGTGCCTATCATGTCATGCCTTCCACCTGGCCGTTTATTTCTTGATTCCATCATGCTATAACATGCCTTTCATCGAACTACATAAGTTTGTTAATATGTTTTGTTGATTAGAGCACACTTGTGAACTCACACAAAAATTCCATGTGGGAAAACATGCCTAGTTTAGGGGCATGAAGGGAAAAGAAGAACCCGCATGCGTAGGACAAGACAACATTAAGGACTTAACCGTTTTGGGCATGGAGATCTATTTTTAGAAGATAATGTGCAGAACACACCAATGATGTAGAGACGTGCATGCCACACATTTTATATTTCTAGAGGATCAGATTCAGAGTGCTTTTACATGGAGACAGGTCTAAGAATAGGATTATCACCTCAATAAACTATTAGTAGTCTATAAATAGCATGAAAATGGCACGTGGCTATTAATAGCATGCAACCCTATTTTTCGAGATAAATAAGTGGTGAAGGGAAAAGTCCCCACCCTATATATGTAGTGAATTACCTGGTAGGAGACGATGGATATAGAGAGATAGATAACATAGTGTGTGTGAGGGATAAGTATACAGAGACATGTGCATGTTTCTAGATTACCGTATCAAATCCATGCATGCATCGGCATAGATTGCCAGTATTGTAAGAAGTTTCTATGTTATTATGATAATTAAGAGATGGAAGATATTGATTGAACCTAAGTGTCATTCCTGTGTGTAATTGGGTAGTGCATGTTCTTATTTCTATCATGATTATTGTTTAAACCTATTCTTTCCTAGATCTAGATCTGTCATGCACTGTATAATGATGTATTAGTTATGGATATATATGTTAAGTATTCTTCATGATAACATCCTGCTATAGAAACCCTAAAGAGGGACTGGTGTGTCGAGGGTGTTATCTAGTGAATTATAGGTTGCATCATTGGTTCCATTTCCGGGACCTCTTTTTCAGTTGTTTTCAGGATGGTTTGCGATGAAGATGTACCGGTTAACTCTAGCAAGTATTGAAGAATGGATACATGATCTGGAGGAAGAATATGCACATCGGTTCAACACCAGATCTAAGTTTAACACACACATATGGGTGGAACAAAACCTGTATGATAGTTTATATGAGAGATTTTTCACCATCTTTCCAATAGAATTATACGAGTGGCTGATTGCTTATGCATCTAAGAGGAATTGGAGGTATCGCGCACTTGTTTGGACACAAGAAGAATTTCAGGCCCTTTATGATGTTGATCTGATCTGGACTCACACTATGGATATGTGGTTTTGTGGTGTTCTAAATAGTTATATTCTAGAATATTCAATTTCAAAGTATTATTTCCCAGAGGTAGCTAAATTCCAGTTTTTGCGGTATCCTAGAGGAACATATTTGTAAAATATTCCATTAGCGATCAAGATATTGATGGTAACTTTGAACCTGGAGAGTAAACCGATGGCTAACTAAACCTCACCACACATGAGGGTAGGAATAGGTTTGGTGAAAGATGGTAGACCTATCGGCAGAAAGGTAGAGAGAGGAGAGGTGGATTAGGTATAATGATCCACGCAAGAGGATATATAGAAGTAGAGTGATTTTGCGGTGTAGATGGAGTTGAGGAGAGATGGATTTTGAGGGATTTGTAGCTCATGTAGAAGATGTGGAGCTAGAGCATCAGGAACTCTCCCATCTAGGAAATCATGATAGGGAACCCTCCTCAGCCTCATAAGGTAGCACACCAATAGAGATGACCTGGGTCATGGGCCTGCATCTGAATCCACCTAGTAACCTAGCCCTTGCACTTGGTTTTCCAGTATCTAGTATGAAAAGTAATCAACAAGTGAATTTGGGAAATAGGAGAACCAGAGTAAGTCAGAGAGCAAGTACATCAATGGTAGGATAGACAACTTCAATGTTATTTGGAGGAACATTTTTAGGCACATCATCTACATAGAATGTAAGTGCGCTGAATGTTGGATTCACCTCTAGAAGTGGAACTACCACACAGACTGTAGGGGTTCAATATAGTACTACTGTCGGAGCATAGGGGAGTACATCTACAAGTCCTATTCCAGCTACAAGTGGAGGATCAGGAGGTATAGGTGGTTCTAGTTCCGGTGGATCTAGTAGTCCTGGAGGTAGGGGAAACACAAGAGGTTACGAATCGGTGGGAAAGGTCCACACCAACCCCGGAATATTTATATGGATATTTATCTTCATCTTCCAGTATAGAGGCATAGAGGATCTTTTAAGCATGTGCACATGTGTGAAATATTATGGCACATGAAAGGGATCATGACATTTGAGTACAAGGCAAGTCAATTTGCTACTACATTACAGGGATGTGCATGCCATTGGTATAGGAAGTTTGACCCTAATCAAACTTGTGTGGATTATGCAGCGCTAAAGGATGATTTCTTGAAAGAGTTCTATATCCCAGAATTTGAGCAGAAGAGTATAAGTGTGCTCAAGGATATCAATCAAGGAACTACTGATAGTGTATGGGAGTATGATGCCCATTTTAAAACACTCCTATCTAAGCTTTCTTATAATATTCACGAAATCTAGCATGTACTGATGGTTCATTGGAAGATTGATTACACCATTTAGAAGAGCACTGTCACATAAGAAATACACTGATATACGTAAAGCACTAGAAGAAGCTTTGCGTGATGAGGCAGTTGGGAGCATTGACACTGGTGTTAGTCCATTCTTAGAGGAATAGATTGCAGCTATGGAAAAATAGTTAGAGAAGCTATCAAAAATTCAGCCCATGAAACGTGCTTAGGGATTTGGTGTACAGATTGTGAAGTGGAAGGTCACACCAAGGATAGTTTCCCTCACAGATCTATACACTCATTACTGTTAGACTATGAGATCTGTCATTTGAATCATGATGCTAGTCACTATCCTTTGTTATAGCATGCGATAAGGAAGAATGTATCTTGTTACTATAAATTTTCCGGTCCACGACCCATGATACTAAAGATTGTCGGTTGATTGGTTAGATCCAGGATGCTATAGACATTGGGGTATGACAGACAAGTGTAATAGATAATTCTAAGGGTAAGAATGAGCACCAGGATCGAGATCATAATCAAATGCGCTATGACAGGAATGAGGGGTGTTTTAAAGGAGGTCATGGAAGAGGATGTGGATATGCGGTGGATATGGAGGATGAGGCCGTGGTGGAGGAAGAGGTGAGTTCCCTCATGGAACATGTTATACGTGTGGATCTCCTAACCACTATAGGTGTGAATGTCCCCAGAATATTACATGTTCTTTCTATAGAAATAACCATAGCTATGAAGAGTGCCCAGGACTTATATGAGCATCGAGTAAGAAACATAAGCAAGAAAACAAAGGTCTTTGGGATGGTTAGAATCCAACGTGTGGTAGAAGATTAGTGGATGCCCAAGATAACACCAGAACCTGAGGCATTAACAATGAAGATTACTACACGAGATGAAGTGGCACGCGTAAGAGAGGCATTGCACTAGAAGCCTACGATCACCAAGGAGGAGGTTTTGCATGCAAGGTACCCAGATCCTTCTCATCAGAAGGAAGTCTATCAAGAGACCATGGAGGTCCTCAAGAATCTTCAAGGTGAGATACAGTGTTTAAAGGAGCAGTCAAGGAAGATGGAGTAGAAAAATTCCCTACGATATTGATGACATCAGAGAGGTTTGTAAAATGCTGCGCCAGAGAATATTATTCCATTGCTAGGAAATTGGTTGAAGGGGAATACCCCACACACAAGCACTGAGAATGAATGGAAAATCCTACATGTAAATATTCCCCCTGATAGCATTGACTATGACAAGGAAATTAATCTGAATGTTGTTGTGGATGGATGGTCTTTGAGAAACATATTGATTAATACAACAACGAAATTGAATGTGCGTACATTAGATGCATGGATACAAATGGGAGGCCTCCATTGCAGCCGTCATCTAATGTGTTGTTTATGGATAACCGGACTAAGGCCACTCCCATTTTTAGTTTTGAAGGATTCATCTATAACCATACAAGGGGCCAAGTTCACTAGGGATTTTGAGGTATTAGCACTTGTGAAAGTAGATAGTTTTCCAGCCTTGCCTAGATGCCCTTGGTGTTATGCGAATAATTTTGACTTGATATTCAATAAGGGGTATATCAGATTTGAGAAAAAGGAGGAAAGGGTTGTAATACCTTTGACAGATGGGAAGTCTACACCATATGTTGAGCCTCTAAGTGAGGAGGACTTAAACAAAATCTATGTATGTGCTATTTAGGACATAGAGGTCAATGAACCATTAAAAGAAGGCATCCTACAGTGGGAAGATTCTCATTCTATTAGTGATACTATGAGTATTGCTTGTGAGAATTGGGCTCATGGTACATATGAACTAGTAGGGCGTAAGGTAAAAGCACGGTTGCGTGTAAGAATGGACTTCATTTTGTTTGACAGATAGGTAGCACAGTACCTTGGTATATTGGGGTAGAAGATCTTCTTGTATTTTTGAAATCCATGGAAGCACAATGGAAAGATCAAATTAAGAGAAGAGATATGTTAGTGTATACCTTGTGCGGGATAGCAACACGCTAGTGGGTAGTCCATAGAGATAATCTTATAGAATGGGAGGAGATTGGAATCACCCTATCTACTAGGTTTTTAAGGAGCAATGCACCTACATAGATATGCACTTATAATGGTGATCAACCTATTCAGCATCACATTCAACAGTGTGAGAGACTCTAGATAGTGGGACAGAAGCATTATCACCTTCACTCTAGGTGCATAGATTATATTCTACTCTACAAGGATGCGCACGTGCAGTATGTGTATGTAGAAATACATCAAGAGACCGGGAATTGGTAGAATTTGACCGCATGAATAAATAAAAATTTGACTACTTCTCAAATAAACCTCCAATAGAAGAAGCATTAAAATTTGTTGAGCACTTAACTATGGGAGATAGTGCAAAGGAAGAAGAGCTTATTCAGAAATATTTGGTGAGACAAAGTTTGGAGTGCATTTTGAAAAGGAAGAAGAAATGGAATCCATACTACTTGAACGCACTTGCCTTGAGAAAGAGAAAGGAAAGATGGTTTACATAGTGGATGATGAGGAAGTTGAGAACCTAGATATTGAACATTCACAAGAGGTACGCGAGATCTTGGATAGTTCAGACAAGGATACGTGTGCCTATCACAAACCCATGAAGATAAAGAAGGTGAATATAGGTTTAGAGGTTGAGCCAAAGGAGGTCATAATTGGAGACTATTGGTCAGAATCGGAAGTGGAAAAGATCATTGAGTTACTTAGGGATTATCAAGACTTATTCCCTCAAGGGTATCATGAACTTAAAGGTGTGCATGAATCACTTGGGGAAATGAAGATAAAGCTTAAGGATGGTGCACGCCCAGTTAGAAAGTGACCTTATAGAATGAATCCCAATTTACGTGAAAAGGTGAAGGAAGAGATTGATAAGATGCTGAAATATGGGATTATTCGACCCTTGGATGAGTCAGAATGGGTTAGTCCTATGGTGATAAGTATCAAGAAGGATGGTAGGATTCGAATCTATGTAGATTATAGGGAGTTGAATGCTGCATGTGTCACAAACCCTTTTCCTACACCATTCATTGAGGAAATACTAGGAGTGGTAGGGCACGAAATATATTCATTCACATATGGGTTTTTGGGTATCATCAGGTTAGGATTGCTCAGGAGGATCAAGAAAAGATAACTTTTACTACTAAATGGGGCAGTTTTTCCTATATTGTGATGCCTTTTGGACTGAAAAACACACTTGTTGTATTCTCATAGATAGTTGTTCAGGCATTCAAATATTTTATTCACAACTTCTTACAAGTTTATCTAGATGATTTGGACATTATATGAACTTGTGAAAGATCATTGTGACAATCTACACTAAATTTTTGAATGATGCAAACAATTGAGTATCTCTTTGAAAATCAAGAAGTGCATATTTGCTACACCTTTTGGAATCTTTGTTAGGACATATAATCTGCAGGAAGTTTGCTAGTTGATTTAGCTAAGGTTGCAGTCATTCTAGGCCTAGAAGTGCCTACCAGTCAAAGTGAGGTGCGCAGATTTTTGGGTCCCACAAGATATTATTGAAATTTAATCAAAGGGTATGCAAAATTTGCTGCACCCTTGGAAGAGTTACTAAAAGGAAAAGGTACATTTTATTAGGGATAAACGCAGCAGTGCATGTTTGAGATATTAAAGGTGAAACTTACTACCATGCCCATTCTATGCTTTCCCTCATGGGATAAACCATTTCATGTGCATGTGGATGCCTCTGGCATGGCCATTGGTGTTGTGTTAGCTCAACCTAGTAAAGGTATTGTAGATCATCCAATTTTCTTTGCTAGTAGGAAGCTAACTCCTGTTGAATAGAATTATACAACTACAAAGCGTGAAGCTTTTTCAATGATCTATGCATTGAAATTTTTTTGATAGTACTTGTTAGCAACACCATTTGTGTTTTATACATATCACATGGCATTGAAGTATTTGGTCAACAAACCCATCTTACAAGGTGTTATCTCATTTTAGTGATTTCAGCTAAAAATGAGATAACCATAGGAAAATTTTGGACAAATCTCTTTAAAATTCCCTTTGAAAGAGATTTTCAGGTTTTCAAGTTTTCATTGCATGAAAACATGTTTCTTGCATGTTACATGTCTCATGTTCCCCAAAACCCAAAACCGATTGCCTAAGTATTGTGTCGGTTTTGAACTTCCAAGCATTGAAACATGCTTTGCTCAATGCAAGTTTTATGTGTCATGTTACCCAAAACCTGAAACCCGATTGCCTAAGCATTGTGTTGGGTTTTCGAACTTTTAAGCATCGAAACATGCTTTTCCAAATGCATGTTTCATGTCGCTTGTTTCCTAAAACTTGAAACTTGAATTGAATCAAATCATTTGTATTGGGTTTTCGGATGCTCCAAGCATGATGACATGTCTAGTTGTCTAGCAATTGGCACACATGTCAAGTGAGGTGTAATTAATGCTAGGTTATTATAAATAGTCAGTTTTCCATGTCATTTGTTACCTTATTGTTTTTTTGCTGCGTTGGATTTTCGTTGATGCTTCTTCTACCTCCAAACCCGATCGAGCTTCCCGATCGATTTCGCCAGCCATTTTTGATCATTTTTCAAGCTAGTTGAAGGTATTCTTCTCTTCTTTCTTTTTAGAATATTTTTGGGTTATTTGTGAAGTGTTTGCTTGGGGTTTCCATTTATTTTCCTTCTTCATTATTGTTTTAGGGTTTTGGGTTGTTTTCCTTGTTTCTTGTCTTTTTCCCATGAGGGTTCTTGTTTGAAATTTACCCCTAGGTTATTTACTTATTTTTCATAGGTTGTAACTTGTAGATTTCAAAATGATTACTAAATTCCTAAGTGATCACGAGGTGGGAATTTTTCATATTCTGACATGTCAGAAACCCGATATACTTGTTTCGGGTTTTGTAGGGTGTTTAACATCTCACTCTTTCTTGCCTTGTTTCAGGTTTTTCCAGGTGCTCGACATCCATCAAGATCCATAGTGTGTCGGGGATTTCTACCTACTCGACATCCTCCAGGTTCCACCGTGAGTGTTGGGTTTTCCTACTTGTCCGACACTTCCTCACTTCCGTAGTGTGTTGGGTTTTCATTGATGCTCAAGCATGTCCTAAATTCTGACATACACTCCATTGTGTCGGGTTTCCGAAGGTGTTTTGCAAATTTCAAAATCAACAGTGTGGCGGGTCTATGCACTTGTCCAACAAACTTTCAAGCCCGATTTCTCTTCCAAAAATCATCAAGGCATTTCTTCTTTGAGACTCCTCATGTCGGACCCTAGCCAATCTAAGGATAAGTCAGGAAAGATGAAGTATAAGTATCAGAAGATGGATTCTTCTTCTTACATAAGATACAATTATGACATTTAGGACACAGAGCTCGGTAATATAGATATGGAGGACTTCTGAAAAGAATTGAGGATTCTTCTCAGAAATCCTAGATGAATTCGATAGCAGCAGTGGTCTCCCTCTTGTAGCAGGATTTACAATATTAGCTCAATGCCCTGAATTCATCCTGGCATGTGCTTCCAACTATGAATCAACCTCCCGCTCAATAAGAAATCAAGCAAGAGAGTCTATAGTGAAATTGGATAGAGGTTACTTTGATCAACTCCTAAGGTTGCTTGACTTTGTGGAGTATGTTGATTTAGACCTTAAATCAGCACAAAAGGCATGGGACAAAGATCAGGAAGATTGCATCAAGCATGTAAACAAGAAGTTCTTGATCAAGGCTAAGCTAGCCATTTCTAGGTTTCCCAAGTCAGTCCTAGAAGTGATTTTATTCTCAAAATTAGTGATATCATCACCCTGTTGAGTCGATTATTTGGACTCCCAGAATCAAAATAATTCTAAGGGTGGATGTACCAGTTCATGGTCATCATAAAGAAGAATGACCAATGGGCGAGATAGATTCCCAAATGAAAATAGTCTTATCTACCAAAAGTTCTATATGATGTCATACGTCACCTATGTAGTAGCGAGGCATGAGAAACTACCCGGGGCTAGATGTAAAGGGAAACCAAGCAAAAAACATATTGGTACTTCCCTCAGTTGACAATAAAAGGGTCTAAAGACCAATATAGAAAAGTGAACGATGCCTTCTATGAAAAAATTTGCAGGCTAGGTCCTGATCCGAGGAAAATAAGTGTTTCGATGAAGCATGTACCGAAGTGTATAAATGGGGTTGCATCTTCTTGAAATTCAAGAAGTATACTTATCTTCGGTGGTAAGGTTCCATGGTAACCCTTTCCATTTGCCTAGGTTCCCAAGTGATAAACTGATGCTCATGGAGTTAGTCAGACAATTGTTGGATTTTCAAAAATTCCAACAAAGCGAGCCTGAAAGCCGCCATCTCCTTCCCTATTTCCATTAGAAGGTATACATGTCTTACGGTGGTTAAGGAAAAGAACATGGTGCACGAGCTTCAGGAAAAATTGAAGAAACATATGAAGCTCAGGGAGGGGTTTGACATCGAGGAGTTCTCAAGTCATATGGAACCTTGTATCTGCATGTGCCCAATGTGGAAGACATATGGGTTGATCTTCGGGATGAAGTTTCCATCCAAAGAAAAGACAACAAGTAGATTGACACTTGAAGAAATTTAGATGTTAGATCTAGCTGATATCCCCAAAGGCACCGTGGATAATGAAAGTGTCCTAGACACTAGGTACGAATAGTCGGATGGAGACCAACATGGATTCCCAACCATTGATTGGTCTATTGCTGAAAAAGATTCTATTGCTGAAAGAGCTGCTCAAACTCTTGTCCATACCAAGGCATGGCTCATTTCTTGGGAATGAGTTATAAGGAAAAGAGATTTTCAAAAATATCCACTTTAGAAGTGGGACCCTCCAAGGGAGAGAGGGAAGAGGATAAAATCCCTACTAAGAGGTAGATAAAATTTAAGTTTTTCAGAAGGGGAGAAAAGAAAGGAGCCACATCATCTGCCACTCCTTCACAAATAGTTGAGGTACTGGATTCACCTCCTCCACCAGAACAAGGAAAAATTCCTTCAGAAGATGAGGTTGGTCAACCTCTCATTTCTCCTTTTGTTGATTGCTCATCAGAAGTAAGTCTCTCTCTTGCTTCTCAAGCTTTGACTTTAGAATATTTACCTCCTCTCTCCCAATCTTCCTCACCTCATATTTCTATGCCACTTTCATCAGCCATGGCCAGCATCTTCTCTGACCTCTCACCTCTTTCTGTTGGACCTAAGATGGCTATAGATATGCCTCCTCCTTCTACACCTTCATTCACTGAATCTATCCCCACAGTCACCACACTTGCAGTCATCACTACTCCACAAGTAAACCTTCCTCCACCTATAGATGTAACCATAACACCTCCAATAGGGGCAACTTCTTCCACTATACCTCAATGGTTAATTGATCAAACCCCAAGGAAGAGGAAGGTGGTAGTTCCTCTACCAGCCTTTGACTTCAATTCACTCAAGGCCTCTCTGCCAAATCTGCCAAGAAACCCAAAATGGTTTCAAGGGTTTCAGTGGATGCCTTAGGGCATAATTTTGCGAGTTTGCCACTCTCGTAGCCAACAAAAATAAGGATGATATAGTGGTTATTGATTATCAAATTACAAGGGTTGATATGGGAAATGTAACAATGAAAAGAGCACAACAGGATGCCCAGGATGCTATGGCGTGTTGTACCAGGAAGTTGAAGGAAACAAAGGTGAGAAGAGATGAGCTAAAGGAGAAAGTTGAACAATTGACGAAGGTATTTCTCAAGCTCTCAAATCCTTCTCAGTCAATACCATCATCTTCTACCCCTACTCCTATCAGGTTCAATTTCTCATCGGTACCTATGATTGAAAAAATCAATGAGAAGGGGAGAACAGTTGATGAATGGATTCAGAGGCTACTCCTACAAGGAAGAGAGGTCATTGATGACATAGTGGAGGTTTATAAATCTATGGAGGAAATAAAGAAAGATGGTGATAAAATGGATGATGAATTTTCACAGGAAATCGGGAACCTTGAGTTAACTTTTGAGGCTCTCAATGTGCTAAAATAGGTTCCATCCCATATCTTGATGGAAGAAGGAATCATTCCACATGGGGATAAGCATTTCCAGCTAACCAAAGCCATCAGATTCAGGATAAATATTCTCAGTGAAGCTTACAACAAGTTGAGGGAATCTAGAGATCAGTTGGTTGATGCCACCAACGACATAGAAGAGGAGTTGTCCAGGATCTTCACCAAGGTGTTGGATGAAAGCTCAAATATTCTACCTACTGACAATCTCTATAAACAAATTCAAGAATCAATTCAGCACGAACCAACTTCTATCTTCAATCTGACAACCATTGATAAGTTCATAAGGATTGAGAATGTTTTGGAATCACTAAGGAAACTCAATAAGAGATTGAAGAAACTTCCTGGCAATGCAAGCGACACTCAAGAAACTTGTGAGGTTCTAAGTGATTATTCCAGTGTGCTAGATGAAGCTGAGATGCAAGACATAATCCAAAAATTCTAGGAATTTTGAGACAAGCAAGCTTCGTTGGAGGAAGACAAGGATGATGAAATAGAATAAGCATAATGTTACATGTCATTTCCATCCAGAGATTGACATGTCTTTTTCATTTTCGTTTCATCACATAGGAAGCAAATTTTGACTTGTTCTCCTATGTGAGAGTCAAGCAAAATAGGATTCTTGTTAAATGACTATTTTCTAGGATTTATCCTATTTTCTCTCTGCTCTTTCTATTATAAATAAGGGATGCTTGTGCATTCCAAAAGGAAGAGATTTTTAGAATATCAAGAGCTATTGTGAAGAAGAAGAAAAACTTTGTATTTTCTTTTAATCATTGAGGAATAGAAACATGTGTTATTTTGTAAACTTTGTGTTGTGGGATTCATCTATCTTGAGAGATTTTTCTTACGTACAAGATCTTAAGCTATTATTTGTTTAGTGTTCTTGATTATTTTAATCGTTTCAAATATTACACTCATTATCTAAAACTCGTATAAGTATTTCTTGATCTTTTTCTTGAAAGAAAATATGTTCCTCTCATTCCCTTCCCACTCTATTTCATCTATAATAGTTTCCTTTCTAATCCATTCTATTTCTAAAATGTAACATCTCCATCTCGTGTTGATATGGATTTTGGGACAGTATCCCAACCTCGATGGTTAGAATAGTGTGAATATTGTATATATTATTTCTGTTGTGTTTTAAATCAGTAATAAACAGGCTGCCTCACATGTCTTTGAGGAGGGATTTAATCCCGTGTACTGTGGTTGAACCCCATATTTTGGCCTGACAAAATATCCAACCAACACAAGGGCACATATGCAGATGGGTACTCCTATTTCAAGAGTTTGAATTCATAGTTGTGGTGAAGCTAGGGAAAAGTAACTCTGGACCAGACCACTTGTCTAGAATTCACTCAGGAGAAGAAGCACAGACAATTAAAGAAACCATGTCATATGCATAATTATATAGGTTACAATGCGCACCATTAGAATTATAAGACATTGTTGTCTTTCTATAGACTAGTGTGGCACCATAAGGAATGAAGGCATTAGAAAATAAGCGATTGCTATATGTGCGGCACCATTCATGTTAATTAGTGGTGACCTCTACAAGTTAGGCGAGAGATGAAGTATTACGCCATTATATAATAGAGCATGAGTGCAAGGATATAATGGAGGAGGCACATGATGATATTGCGGGAGGCCACTATACAAGTGATGCAACTACTTGAAAGATCCTACTTGTTGGATTACAATGGGAGACACTGTATAAATATTTTAAAGCATATTGCAAAGCGTGTGATCATTGTCAACATCTAGGTATACCAGAGTAAAGAGATGAGATGCCTTTGAGACCTATTACTAGTGTTGAACCATTTGAGAAATGGGCCATCAATTTTGTAGGACCTATTCCGCCATGCATGCGTAGGAATGGGTCATGCTATATCATTACTTATACATATTATCTCACAAGGTGGGTAGAAGAAACACCTATGAAGGACTACACAGTGGCCACAATAGCTAGGTTTCTATGGGAGAATGTTCTTATAAGATATGGATGTCCTTTAAGCCTAACAAGTGATAGGGGTACACACTTTTTGAATGAGACAATCAGGATCCTATTAGATGATTTTATGGTTGCACACCATAAGACTACACCCTATCATCCTCAGGCAAATGGAATTGTTGAGGATTTCAACAAGATTTTGAGCTAGACATTGACAAAAAATTATGATGTTGGAAGAAAGGATTGGGATGATAAAGTGTCAGTTGTTCTTTGGGCATATAGAAAAAATTATAAGAGATTGAATAAAGCCACACTTTGTTTCAGTTGGTGTTTGGCATAGAAGTCATTCTCCCTATAGAATTTATGTTACCTTCTTTGTGCATTACACACGCTGGAGGTCTAGCTGATGAGCAGGCTTTAGAAGAGTATATTGAGAAGATGATTCAACTGGATGAGCAATGAGCCATATCACGATGGAGTCGAAGTAGGAAAATGCCGAAAAAGAAAGCACGACATGATAGAAACATAAGGGATAAGAAGTTTGAGATTAGAAAAATGGTACTTCTCTATGAATCTAAGTTCTTGCGCCATCCAAGAAAACTTAAGGTACATTGGTTAGGGCCATATGTTATTACTTACATCCTTGAAACAGGCACTTGCTAGTTAGAAGCACTAGATGGAACACGGATACTCGGTTACTTTAACGAGTAGGCTGAAGCCCTACTATAAATAAGTCTTCTTGGTGTTTGTAATAAGGCAGTATTGCTAATTAGATTAGGTTTCCATTATGTATTTCCTTCATTTTTGCTATGCTTTTTCACTTTAGTTTTTGTTCTTGTGTAATAAGCGTGCTTGCACGCATGAAGCTAACTACAATATGGAGCATGTTGATGCACAACAGACTACACATACTTTTAGTGTGGGGTGTGGTTATTGATATCAAGGTACAAGACTATTGGAACTAAGAAAGGTGGAAAGGAATAAGCTGCTACAGGTGTTTGTCAAAGTAAAAAGATTGCTTCTCAAAAGTGACCAAGGATGGAGATGAATGAAGGAACAATATAATGTGAGGTAAGCAGAGGCCATGATAACTACTAGGATAAGGTACAGTGACGAGGTACTCAGGCACATGGGCACACGCTAAAGAGAAGTCTATGAATAGAGGGTAGGAAGGAACTCTAAAAGGATATAGCTGGGGCGCGAATATGTACCGCGTGGAAAGAACAAATTTGGTCAATAAATGAGAGGATATTTGGTAGGTAGAGAAGCAATAAATGTAATTTTAAAATCTATATAAGGATAGAATGCAAGTTTATTTTTACCATTGCGATTAAGATTATTTGAGAAAGAGATAAGTGTGAAGAGCCGAGTAATCGATTTGAGGTGTGAAGGGTGTGAAACCAGACATGACAACCAGGTCTGTGTGTAGAAGAAGCTTGCGTTCCCGGTGGTGAAGGGTTTGAGAAAAGTAGGATGGAAGAGAGGAGCTAGGGAATGCAATTTCACCTAGGGCATGCTAACTCGAGCTAGGGTTTGAGTTAGGCATTACAAATTTGAAGAGGCAAGTGTCTATAGAAGGATTGCAAGGTAAAAATGGCACCCAAGAAAGTAGTTGTAGCGGGAACAAAGGGGAAGAAGAAGGTAGTTGTAGAGGAGGAAGAGATGGCACCTAAAAGTAATTTTTCGAAATGCAATATCTAGAGGGTGTCATAGTTGGCCAGGAGTGGGATTTACATATAAGAAAAGTAAAGTGAGTGAGTATAACCACAGGACCACAAAGAACAAAAAGGAACTCGATGCCCTGCTCAACACGAAGACAAACAAATGCACGGTAGATGACATGCCGGTTTATGATGATGTAGGTAAGAAAATTTTGAAAAGAATTAGAGTCTACCAATTATATGAGCTTCCATATTTTAGGAAGTATGAGCCTTTATACCAATGGCTCATGAGTAGAGTACATGAGGAATTTTTCTACTTTGCAGGATGCAGAGTCAGAATCTCATCTGCGCTGATCTCCACAGTGACAGTTTGAAGGCCACATGAGAGGATATAAAGACTAACCTAATAGATAAGGTCGTGATTCTAGAAACCAGGAAGGAGTTGGGATACTTGAAGGGTCCACGTGGTATGGACATTGATAAACTAAAGAATTGTCTAGTTGTACAAGCAACAACACATCTTGTTACAAAGTTGAATGACCAGGAGAGGTGGTCACAGGTGAACACCATGTGGCTGCATGTTGCGAAGCGGATGTTAGGATTAGTCTACAATATTGTAGGCTACATTACATAATAGATAGTCGAGGAAGTGTGCACGGGAGGAAAAATAAACTTTGGAGTTGTTCTATTGTCACTGGTATTCATGGAGATTGGAGTACTAGACGAGACTGAAGGAGAAGATATGGGAATACCCCTTGGAGAATAGGTCACCATCTGAAAGGTTCAACAAGTACCTATGTAAAGGGTCCATGATAGATGATGTCAAGAAAAGAGCGATAAATGGTACGACAGGCTCCATGTGGCCTTTGAAGAAGAGTGGCGCATC
This sequence comes from Taxus wallichiana var. yunnanensis, assembly GCA_018340775.1. Classification (NCBI taxonomy): domain Eukaryota; kingdom Viridiplantae; phylum Streptophyta; class Pinopsida; order Cupressales; family Taxaceae; genus Taxus; species Taxus wallichiana. The sequence goes on along the minus strand of CM031243.1, from coordinate 629,509,728 downwards.
CCGAAGGACCTACCTTTGGTAATAGGGAAACAAGTCTAGTTTGTTGTATATCAGCATTTTTGCATTGCATGCTTCCCAATGAAATATGGATCCTGGAGCCCTTGGTGTAAATTTCCTTACGCCTTCACAATGAGGTACTTTCAAACATCATTCCACAGATTCACAGACACGCACCACCTGGCCTTCAATGTAGAGAAGGTAGACTGTGACTACCACACCTTGAGAAAGAAATATGTGTATCTAGGGTGAAGCGCATATATCAAGAGGCTCATTTCAGAAGTATTGAGCATAAATCCCATGAGTCTAGCTGTCAGAGATATTGGGGTAGCACTAGTATACCTTTAGTTGAAGCCCAAGATGGAAAACAATAAGTATGTGGAGAATGAGTTCGCACTCCTAGGGCCACCAAAGGGTCAACATACAATGGAGAACATACCGACGCCGAAGCCCACATAAACAATTGACATAGAAGATGAAGAAGAAGAGCATGAAGATAATGGTGGCTTGGAGCATAGAAGGAAGTAACCTTCAGATAGGAAGGAATCACGGTGTGCCACTACCCCACCACAAGGTCGGGATGAAGAAGATGATAAAGGGGTAGTACAGAGAGAGAACATGTTCAAGAAAGTATTAAGATGCATAAGGACTCAAGGTGGAACCCCAAAAATGGTAAGGAGATAAAATCATCTCTCTCTGCACAAGGATTCTAATGAACCAAAAAGGAGAAGGAAGTTGAAGTTAAGTGAAGAGGTGAAGGATCAGAGGAGAGCATGCCAAGATCTCCTACTCCACTTGAGTAAGAAGAAGAGCTAAAACATGAAGAGATGATAGATGGAGAAGAAGGAGAGAAGGAAACATCGAAACCGCACATGAAACTACCTAAGATATTATGCAAACTCCTAACCTTGAAGCTTAAGTTCCAAAAGTTCCAATGAAAAGAGGATGAGTGTAGAACACAATAAACCACTCATGGGATATGTTGAGGACTCGGAAAGATTATCTGCACCCACTTCCAAATAATGATAGCACGAAGGATTTATTCAAATTTAGAGAAGCTAATGAATGAGGATATGGTGGTATGCGCACTTGAAAGTAGCTATCATGGTCAATGCACACCCACATGGATGAGCCTAAATTTGATGTATGCAAGGAGTCATGCATGTCGAGATGGCTGAAGAAGGCACCCCAAGCTAGACATATGACAGTAAAGTCTACTGTCATGTCAGATGAACAAGTGAGTAATGCATTGGTCAAAGTCTCATCAGAAGTGGCGAGGCACAATATGGACAAGGCCACCACAATTAGGGTGCTCAAGCAAGAGATTAAAACTAAGGATGGGGAAATAGTGCACCTAACATAGGAAAGAGACTTGGCGCAGAATAAAAATATTGTATTTATCAGCCTCACAGAGGAAATTGGTGATATTATTATGAAGGCTAGGCCATACCTAGAACCAAAGGTACCAACTATGTTTCCTTCGGTGATACCCTACATAAGTACCTTAGTAGACCTAGTGCTTGCAAATGAACCTCTACGTATGCTAGTGCCAAAGGATCCAACACAAGAGGTAGAATGAGAAGGCTTTAGTGATGTGGAAGATTACATCCTATGAGAGAGCTTTGCGAGGGCAAGAAGAAGAATTGAAGAAAGCAGACTAAGCCTTGAACATCTGCACATCTCCAAAAGAGCTCATCAATGTAAGAACTCTGGAGGAGAAAAATAAGGTTCAGAAAGTGATGAAGGATGACACATTGGGCCACGTAAAAATATTATCAATGGTTAAGAAGAAATGCGAGGTCCTGGTAGTGGCACAAGATCCACACAAGAATTGGCTGGAGGAGCTTGAGAAGCTCATTGTGTAGAAGATGGATTTACTATAGTGAAGGATGGCTGCAATGTCAAGTATTGTGTTGGTCTTGCAAAATGAAAAAGGGAAATTGTGAAGGATGAACTTGAGTCCATCATTGTGGACATTCTAGAGAAAGTAGAGAAGGCTCTCACCTGAGTGGCAGGCCTTAGAGGCCAAAATAAAAGAGGAGTATCTAGAGTTGATCCTTCAAGATGAGACAAATGAGGCTGCCACATAAAATCATTCTTTATTCATTCAAATTATTTCTGATTCTTTCTATTCAACATTTTTTTGAAGATACCCATTATTGGGGTGATAATGAGATTAGTGTGGGGTAATGTTGATTAGAGAACACTTGAAATAACTCACACAAGAAGTCCACATGGGAAAAAGGCTAGGTTCAAGGGCATGAAGGGACAGGAAGAAACCACGCATGTAGGACAAGACAACATTCAAGACTTAGCCATTTTTGGCATGAAGATCTATTTTTAGAAGATAACGTACAAAAAAACACCAACGATGCGAGACGTATGCGCCACACATTATCTATTTCTATAGGATCGGATTCAGAGTGCTTTTGCATGGAGACAATCTAAGAATAGGATTTTCACCTTAATTAACTATCAGTAGTCTATAGATAGCATGACAATGGTGTGTGGTTTTTAATAGCATGCTACTTATTTTTGGGATAGATAAGTGGTGAAGGGAAAGTCCCCACCCTATATATATATATGTAGTGAATTACCTGGTAGGGAGACGATGGATATAGAGAGATAGTTAACAAAGTGTGTGTGAGGGATAAGTATACAAAGACATGTGCATTTTTCTGGATTACCATATCAGATCCATGTGCGCATCGGCATAGATTTCCAGTATTGTAAGAATCTTTTGTTTTATTGTGATAATTAAGAGATGGAAGATATTGACTAAACCTAAGTGTCATTCTTGTGTGTAATTGGGTAGTGCATGTTCTTATTTCTATCATGATTATTGTTTAAACCTATTCTTTCCTAGATCTAGATCTATCATACACTGTATAATGATGTATTAGTTATTGATAAATATGTTAAGTCTTTGTCATGTTAACATCCTGCTATAAGAACCCTAAAGAAAGACACGGTACCTTTGCGTGCTTCGGGTGAACACTCGGTCTAGGGTTTGTGTGATGTGCTAATGCGTCTAGGGTGGTATCTGGTGAATTCTAGGTTGTATCAAATTCTTCAAGTGCTTTCTCATTTGCTAAACCTCTTGCACTCATGAATACGTAGAGATGGTAACATGAATTCCACTTTGGTAGAACATCCTCTGTGATAAACACAAACTAAAAGGGTGTGGCTTTATTCAACCTTTTGTAGGTTGTCTGTATGCCTAAAGTACAACAGAGACTTTATCATCCCAGTATTTCCTTCCGACATCACAAATTTTAGTCAAGGTATGGCTCAATATCTTATTGAAAGCCTCAGTAGTTCCATTTTCCTAAGGATGACAAGGTTTTGTTTTATGGTGTGCTACCATAAATTCATCCACTAGTATCTTGATGGTCTCATTAATTAAATGAGTACCCCTATCAATTTTTAAAATTAATGGGCATCCATACCTGCTGATAATATTTTCCCACAAAAACCTTGTTGTCATAGCTATTGTGCAATCCTTTGTAGGTGCCACTTCTTCCCACCTTGTAAGATAATTTGTATAAGTTATAATATAGCATGATCCATTCCTGCACATGGGTGGGGAAATAAGACCCAAAAAGTTAATTTCCCACTTCTCAAAAGGTTCTATGCTAGCAATAGGCCTCAAAGGAATCTCATCCCTATGCTCAAGATTTCAAAGGTGCTGAAAATGGTCACATGCCTTACAATATTATTTATAATCCTTGTATAATGTTTCTTGCCATAGACCGATTAATAAAATCTTGTGCACAATGGCATCTCTCGCATAGTGTTCACCTGCAATGCCACCATGAGCCTCCTCCATAATTTCTTCATGCTCATGCTCAAGTACACACCGGTAAAAAAATTCATCCCGACCTAATTTGTATAAGTCTCCACTAATCAACATGTAAGGCATGGTGCGAGATAGCAAGTTTTAATTCTCTAAAGCCCTCATACCTTCAAGCACCACACCTATTTGCAATAAGATAGAAATATGTTCTAATTACGAGGGCGTGTGGTTTAACTTTGAATAACTAGGCATCCAAAATTCTATCCTCAATGCTCTGTGCTTCCTCTCCTAATTGAATCCTAGATAAATGGTATGGACCAGAATTACTCTTGTTGGGCTTAACCACCATAGTAGAAATTAAACTCCGGAATAACGAACCCAACGACATATTTGCTCTTGTAAAACGGTCTTGTTCACCAAGTAATTTAGTGTCATGTGTTACGTATAAAATATGAATGGGGTAGCCAGCAAAATACTATTGAAACTTATGGAGTGTGTATATAATAGACAAGGCACGACACTCTATTGTGGTGTAATTATGTTACATGTTGAGTCAACTTCCTTCTTGAAAAACAAGTAGGATGATCAACAACCCATTTTCTAGGTTTGGATAATATTGCACTAATGGCCATGCCAGAGGCTTATACATGAATGAGAAAAGGCTTGGCCTATAAAGAAAAGCACAGAATATGTGCTATAGTAATCCTTTCCTTCAGTGTGTCAAATGCACACTGATATGCCTCACCCCAATAAAAATTTCCTCTTCCTTTTAATGATTCCTCTAAGGGCACAACAATCTTGGCATAACCCTTAATAAAAAATTTTAATATCCTATGTGCCCCAAGGATCTACGCACCTAACTTTTTCTAGTTGATTCCTCTAAGCCCAAAATAGAAAAAACCTTAGCAGGATTCACTAGCAAACCTTCCTTACAAATGATATGTCTTAGCAAAATTCAAAAGGGTGTGGAAAAATGTACTTCTTGACATTTAATGAGATGCTCACCGCCAACATCTCTCAAAAATGAGCTTTAAGTTATCACAGGTGATCCTTCACAAGCCCATAGAGTGTCCAATCATCCAGATACACCTATAATAACTTATGAATAAAATCTTGGAATGCACCGTATAACAATGTGCAAAATCTGCAGGCACATTCTTCAATCCTAAGGGCATAGCTGTGCATGCAAAAATTCCCCACTCAATGGTGAAAGTTATCTTCACTTGATCCTCTTTAGCTATCCTCACCTGATGATACCTAGAGAATCTATCAATGAAGGACTATATCTCACGCCATGCAATGCCTTCCAATATTATTGTGCGATGCAAAAGTGACATGCAAGCATGAGAATCTACAAATAACTCTTCCTCGCACCTGACCTCCCGAGGTCATGCCGAGATAGCCGGTAGGGATGGAATACACATGGGGTGCAGATAAACTAGTTAGGTAATCTTATGTCTTCAACACGTAATAATGGAATCTACGAATCCAAGGTAAAGAAGGCCCTCCTAACTTGAACCGGTGTGATAGATCGTTCAGCAAGGATAGCTACTCGAAGGCTCCAATCAATATTGAGCTCTGCCATGATCCAATCTATGGGTTGTGGGATACGTGGAAGATGACCTATGGGTGCTTCATATATATCTCTCGACAAGGTCATGAAAATGAATGGCTAAATGTGTAGTGGATCTTTTAGTGCTTTATGGATGATTCTCTGGCCTAGTCTAGAAATCTTTAGCTTAATTAGCTGCTATGTTTAATAATGATATTTGTGTGATGATGTTTGGTGGAAGTGGAGAGGACCTAAACACTAATGTTCGCAAACTAGCATCAACATCGGATTGATTTGTAGGCTCGTTGGGTTGCGGGACCCATGGATCACAACCATAAGTTCGTGGTTGTTGTGGACCTTCTATGGTCATACTGAGATATCTATCAAGGTAGTCTATAATTTGGCTGATTTGACCAGAACGTGTGTGCTTTGTTGTCTTCTATGTTTAATCCTCTTAGTTGTGTGCTGATTTCTTGTAGGTCTATTGTTGTTCGGAAGACCTGAATTCTGAGATTTTGGTCTATGTCAGTTATTGCTGCAACAATATTTGGTTGAGGCACGATTGGCTCAAAAATGTATTCCCTGGGCTCCCTAGGTCCCGTGATTGTCATACAAGATCAATATAAACCTAACTAAAATGAAATAAACTAATTATGCAAGATATATCTACAACATATATATATATATATATATATATATATATATATATATATATATATTCCTCTATTTTTGTATTTTTATAGAATTTTTAATAAAATTGAAAGAACAACTAATCTAATATATTCAGAAAATGAAAACTAATCTAATAACAAAATTAAAATAAGAAAGGTAGCTTTGGTGTAGTTATTTTCCTATGCGCTATGAGTTTATCCTAAATAACTAGATAGCTAATTATCTTAATTGAAAGATTCTCGATCCTACCTCAGAAGTGAGGAATGAATCATAGTTTCTCAGAAACTATCAATCCCCACAGACTTCCTGGCAATATCAAAAATGAAACTTAACTGAAATGAAATATTTCACTACTCTATTTGATATGTTTTAACTAGAACTTTGACAGATAAAACCTGGAATTTGTAGAATAGTGGTGAATCTAGTAGTGTATGATTTTGTCCCCTCATAATGATCTCCTCATTCCTTCATGTTCACATGAGTCCAGAAGAGCATGTATATGCTAGCATCAATAGAAAAAGGTATTTTGAATAATGGTAGCTTTGGATATAGACCGAATAAAATGCAAGTAGGAGAGGGACAACACAAGTGACAAAGCTTGGCATATGCAATTCTTAGTGGGTTTTATGCATGGGAATACAACACAAGTGTACCGAGAGATTCTAGAATCTACCTTCATGAAGAACAAAACCTGCAACTCTAATGGATTCAATCTACAAATGACACTACTCTGCTCTAAACTAATTTGTATGAACAATAATGAACAAGACTGAAGCAAGAAGATCGAATGGCTTCCAATAGTAAAGGAAAACTAGCATGGATGCAAACATGAAAACAAAATGAGCTCTAAACAAGAAATTGAAAGACTAAACAATGGAAACGAGAAGTTGAGGGGCCATTTGCTTGAAAACAAGATGGCTATTTATAGATTTCACATTCACCCAAAGGTAATTCCTATTAAAACTCTTTTACCATTAAACAATGAAGAAACACTATTCCAGGGATAATAAAACATTAATACAAGCTACGATGGTTGAGAAAAGCTAGTGAAAGTTGAAAAATTATGTAAGTCGTGATCAAGGAAGCGTCTTTAGAAAATGCGTGAAGGATCACCACCACACAGAGCAGGTGGCGGTTTCATCATTCAAGGTCAAAAATCTTAGAAAAGGAAGGCGGAGGATAAATCGAAGCACAAGCAAAATGGATAAAGCATTTGGGATGTTAACATATACTTTGTGAGCTTCTCTAGATCCCGAACACCTTGCGAGGTGACCTGTATCATCATTGGGGCATGTGTGACATCGTTACGGTAGTACGGTACCCCACAATTTTGGGTACATACATATTCCCCCCTTGGAGAAGCATTTTAACCATGAAGAGGCGTAAAACGGTGGGTCTAAGTATGGAAATCCCAAAAATGGGAAGCTATAAATTATACCTGACATGCTCATGTGTCGAAATGTCGCCATCCGAGTTCCCTGCAGTACCTATAAAATGGAAACAGGACTCTAGTGCGAGATAGATAAAACAAATCGAAAATAAATACTAAATTAGTATGAAGTGAGGACTTACCATTTGCACAGGGATGAGAACTTACATCCGTCGGTGCTCTAAACCTATGAAAGGGCATTCAAAATGAGTCAAAATACTATATATATATATATATATATATATATATATATACGGGACCATTTTTCTATTCATTTGCGTGTGTTGATTTGATAGTTTTGAGCTTTTGGGACCCACGGTGACGGTTTCAATGAGAGTATAGTCGAAACATTCATATCAAGATAGCAATCATGCCTCTGCGAGTAGAACCTCGACCCACGAGATCCCAGGTTAGTTCTTCTTGATTTAACATTTTTGCACCCAAAATGTTAAAATGATGAAATCTTTGTTGTGGGGGGTTATTTTTAGAAATTTTAGTTTTAAATGTGTCTCTTAGGGGGCACCTAATGGGTAGGCTTTTGTTTTAGCTAAAATGGTCAAATTTTGCATTTTAAAGCATTTTTAGGGCATGTGACCCATTTGTAGTCGCGGGATAGGACCACCGCCCTGAGTAGGGTGGCGGTTACAGGACCGCCACCTTTTAAGGTGGCGGTTATGGAACCGCCACCTGCTCAGGGTGGCGGTCCTCTACAGAGTGTTAAAACAACACTAGTTTGAGTTTATTTTTGCATTTTTAGTATTCTTACTTACTTTAATGATTTTTCCAATGCAATCTTGGCACTAACTTGCTTCTTTTTGCATTTTTTTGGTGATTTGTAGAAGAAGGAAGTGTACATTAGATGGGGCCAAGAGAGGGAGTGTGATTGGTTTCAGCGTGTTATACGCACTCTCTTAGGCTGAGTAGGATACTCTCCAAAGGGTAGGTATATTGAGGATTGCATGGATCCCCCACATTGCACCTACTAGTCACATACTACGTGACTTATTTTCTTACTGGGATGTAGATCGAAACACCTTCCAATTTCCAGGTGTTAGGGGTGAGTGGACTATCACCCTAGAGGATGTCTACTGCATTTTGGGAGTCCCAATTATTGGGAGGAGACTTTCATTTGATCAACAAGATATCAAAGCTCGAGTGACTTAGTGGGCCACCTATATGGGAGACACAGTTGTATCCACTAGTTCGAAGAAGGGGGTGAAGGTCTGCATTACTATTCTGGCTTACCCATCCCTCCGATCCATCAGGCCATTATGGGCATCCTTGCTTTGACATTGATTAGAGACAAGGGAAGGGATACTTTTCTCTATTATGGGGCCCTCATCATCACACAGATTGAGGCACATGGTCGGATTTATGCCTGGGGAGATGATATACTTGGGACCACCTATCACAACTTATACAGGGTGGTTCAATTACAGGGATAGTCACTGAGCCATCCGACCTTGGTTATGAGCTGGGTCTATGAGCGCATCATCCCTTATGGGAGAGGCATAGAGGTGTAGGATCCTAGGGCAGTGTGAGGGAAGCTAGATGGACGAGAGATGATAGTGCTTAGAGAACCCCACCAACCAGTTACTTCCTTGACTACTGAGGATATGGAGGCTACACCTTATCGGCCATGGCCATGGTGGGGTTGTGGGGTGAGGATGCCTTTACTTTGATTTCCTACTCTACTACAGGGCAACTTGTGGATAGGATGGGGAAGGTAGAGACACACCCCTTTGATCGAGTGCCTCAGCAGTTCGGCCTTGCTTACATTGACATGATTCCCCCAGTGGTGCCAATGTTTAGATTAGTTTGGGAGGCTAGGGGAGGTCCTAGAGGCTAGGGTTGGACTTTTGTTACTCCTCACATCCCTATTGCAACCAGGAGGGTGGTACACGCTAGAGAGAGAGTTGGTGCTCCTCAGGAACCTTTACTTCAGATTGCTGTTGGTCCTGCCCATAGCAGTGATGACCCCATTTATATAGACTCCAAGTCTGAGGAGTTCATAGAGGGAGAGACGTAGGAGGATACTGAGGACATGGAGATCAGTGAGTTGGGTGGGGAAGAGGATAGTGATCGCGAGTGGCATGACACTTATTAGATCTTACAGTGAGAGGGTGAGCGAGCACGAGATAGGGTGACCCTAGTCTCAGAGGAGTTACTTTCTCAAGACCTAGGCGGAGAGGATGAGTCCATGGCAGGATGCCATGTCACCCCAGACACGTGTAGGAGGGGACACCAGTTAGTGGCGGCATCTGTGGTAGGTGCGGATCCCAGAGATCCTTCTTGGAGGCCCAGAGATCCGAGTGAGTTGTCACTCTTCTTTTGATATTTATTTTAGCTAGAATTACCTTAGTTGTTACCTCTCTTTTTGTTCATCTTTGGTTTCATCTTTTGATTATTTTCTAATTTTTTTCTCCTTTTCTTGCAGAGACTGCTTGATGAGTGGTGAGACTTGATTCACCGGGTATGTACTGACACCCTAATGCTCCCCATGGAGAAGACTCGTGCCGAGCTATCTGTGGATGCAGGGGAGCCTTCAGCAGCCGGTAGGCATACCGATGTTTTTTCCCTGTCTAGCATGTGGCCAAGATGGTGACTTCCCTCCATGCCGAGGTAGCCGGGTATAGGGTCTGTAGAGTGCCTAATGAGGAGGAGCCACTCTCATAGCGAGGCTACAACTACTTTAGGACTGCGAACCCTCAGTGCACTCAGAGTGCCAGCATAGCCAGAGTCCTAGACGTGATCATGCACCTTCGGAGGGATCCCATAGGGATTGAGAGGCCACTTGGCTCTTTTTGTAGTGACCTTTGTTAGGTTGTTTATACGAGTATTTTTGTACTTTTCGGCTCATTGAGTGTTTTGACCATGCCTAGTGCATGATGGCATTGTATATGAAACCTGATTTGTATATATATATATTTGGATCTAGACTCTTGGTATCTTGAATTTTGTGACTCATTTTCTAAATGTGTTTTTAGATGTTTTTAGAATATTTTCTTTTCATGTTTCCAGAATGTATGCAATGGACAACAAATGATAGTAAATAGAATGTTTTACTCTATATGTTTTTGCAATGCTGATATGCGATGATACTAACATATGGTAGTACTGAACTTTTGAACTCTTTGGGCAATGTTTGTAATTCCTTCTTATATTGGCAAAACGTGATGAATGCATAGTAATAAAAAGATGAACTTGCCCCAATCCTAAATCCACGCAACTAGTAAGATACGAGGGCTCAACACCAAGAATTAGGAAGGGCACAAGTTGTATGAGTTTGATTGAATGGAATGATGAGAGATAGAAAAACCAAGAACAAGAACCAAATTTTGACCTACACACCTACCCTACTCAAAACTACTACCAAGCTTAGAAGGCCACTTACTTTTCAGTTTATCTAGACTTAGATTCATAAATGGCAACCTGGTTGACAAAATCTGGTTTTGAGGATTTGATCTCCTTGGAATTTGGATATTTTCTTTTTCTTAACAGAATTTGACTTGTGTTTCTTAGCATACCAAGATTTGTTAGTTTGTGTGACTGGACCCCCCACACCCTGCCTCACGCCACTAGTAAGAAGCATGGGTTTTTCACCAAAGGCAAGATACAAGCGAGTAAGGGAACTTCTTTCTTTTCCCAACCTCACATCACCAGTAAGAGATGTGGGCTTATCACCGAAGGTTGATGGGGTAAAGAAGTGTGTAAAATAAAATATTTTGTTTGCTTGGTGCTTTTGATTTCATTTGATTTTGACATTTCTGATCTAAGACTTTGGGATATCCTTTCGTTCCAAGAGATTTTAAGAGGGATAGATGTGACACCAAGAAGCTTCCAGAACAAACCGTAGGCAAGGACAACTTTACCTAGTAGAAAGAAAGAGCAAAGCCAAGTATGCAGGTCTTGGTATGGTTTCCGTCAATGTTTGTTTGTTGAAATTGATGAGAAGATTTGAAAATATTTGATGATGTTTGAAGAGATGTGATATGAATATTTTTGCCAATATCTTTAGAAATTTGTAACAGATTTTTAAGAGTAAGCTCCTGAACTATCATTTTTACGAGATGGACAAAATGAAGCAGCTAAAAGACTAATGCAATGTAGGTAGCTATAATGTACTAGCAATGAATTTGACGTTTTATGCGTAAAACCGCTTAAGGTTAGTTTCACCAAATTCCTCACCTTCTAGTGTGCACAAGAGATACACACCATTTCTGTAGTCCTTCATGACTCAATATGGGCCCAACCATTTGGGTTAGAAATTTCTTCCTTCACCGGTTTTCTTATCGATCCGAATGTCTAGTCTTAGAACTAGATCTCCTTCATATATTTCTTGCTCATAGACCTTTTTGTTATACTACCGGCACATCCATTCAGAATAGGCTCTATGCCATTGTTTAGCATTTAACCTAACCTCATATAGGCTTTCTAGTTGGGGGAGTCGTGCCTCCCTATAAGCTTCTTCATCCAGAATCCCTTGTAGTGAGATGCGGAGAATGGGTATTTCAACCTCAAACGGGAGAATTGCTTCTGCCCCGAATACTAGTGAAAAAAGAGTTACTCCTATTGGTGTTCTTATTGAGGTTCGGTGGGCCCACAAGGCCGGATATAATTTTAAATGCCAATCTCGTTTGTTTTCCTTTACTATTTTGAGGAGAATAGATTTCAATGTTTTGTTTCTCTCACCGCCCATTGGCTTGAGGGTAGTAAAGAGAGGTTGTGTGATGGTTTATCTTGAACTTGCTACATAACTCACAAACCTCATCATTCTTAAAGGACATGCCATTATCTGAGATAATGACTTGTGGGACACCATACCTATAGATAATTTGGTTCAAAATGAATTTGGTAATCACCAAACCTAGTATGGTGGTGAGAGGCATGGCCTCCACCCATTTGGTAAAATATTCCGTGGCTGTGATTATAAAATTATGGCCATCGATTGATGAGGGAGAGAATTTCCCTATTAAGTCTAGACCCCAAGTGGAGAAGGGCCATAGAGTTGTTATTGGTTGCAGGGATTGTGCTGGTATGTGAATCTCGTGAGAGAATTCTTGACATTTTTGGCACTTACATATAAATTCCACTGCGTCATGTTCAAGAGTGGGCCAAAAATAGCCCATCCGATGTATTTTGCAAGTGGTGGCATGACCACCGAAGTGGCCCCGACATATCCCACTGTGGGATTCAAGAAGAATCCTCTTGGATTCTTCTATGTCGATGTATTTTAGAAGCATGTCGTTGAAGGCTTTGCGATAGAGCACTTGGTCTAAAATGACATACTTAGCGGTAATAACATGTAATTGCCTTCTTTGTTGTGATGTGGCACTTTCTGAGTATGTATGGTCCATGATAAAATTGATGATATCAATATACCAGGGACATGTAGAAATGGGGGTCTGGTTTCGACAAAGTATACACATTCATCGGGAAAGTCTAGATCTACCAGCTCACCTCCATCTAGTGGATTGTCAGCTAACTAGTCTGCAATGATTTTTCCTTTAACAGATTTTTGGTTTATGAATGTTAACTCAAATTCTCCCATTAGGGTTATGAAACAACTGACCATTTTTTAGATAAAGATCCTTGTGTGAGAAATGTTCGTAAATGGTCTATCTTTACAATGACCCTTGTTTCCTGGTTTAACATGTAATGTCTCAAACATTTTGTTGCAAAAATTATGGCAAGGCATTCTCTCTCTGCCTGTGTGTAACGTGTTTCATAATCAAGCAATGTTTGGCTAATGAAATAGATCACGCGTTCTCATTTATCATCATCTTCTTGAGCCAAAGATGCATGCCAAAGCCAAGATATGAGTGGCTCGTGAGTATAGAATCAAAGGGAGGTTTGGCTTGGGAGGCATTAGTGTGGGTGGTGACAATAAGAAGCGCTTAACTGCTTCGAAGGCCTCATTGCAATCTTCAGTCCAATCGATACTATAATCTTTCTTGAGTAGATTGTTGATTGGATGAATGGAAAAGCTTAAATCTGGGATGAACCTTTGGATTGCACCGAGTTTCCCAAGAAATTACCTAATTCCAGACTCATCCGAAGGTGGGATCATTTCGAGAACAACCCGTATTTTGGCCGGATCAACATCAATCCCTCGTGAAGATATAATGTATCCTAGAAGTTTGCCTCCTGTTACACCGAAAATGCACTTCTCTGGGTTTAATGTGACACCATACTCAATTAGTCGTGAGAGGATGATACAGAGTACTTTCGGATGATCACAACATTTCTTGGCCTTGGCCAACAAGTCATCCACATATGATTCCACAATTTTATGGATAAGATCATGGAATATATAAGTCATTACCCGCTGATATGTAGCGTCGGCATTCTTAAGACCAAATGGCATGACAACATAACAATAAGCTCCCATGGAGTTATAAACGTAATTTTGGCTTGATCTTTTTAGATATTTTAATCTGATTGTACCCTAAGAACCCATCCATGAGGGACAATAGTTCAAATCCAGTTGTTGCATCAACGATAACGTCAATGGATGGTAATGGGAAATCATCCTTGGGACAAGCTTTGTTAATATCCCAAAAGTCTATACAAATGTGTATCTTCCCATTATTTTTTAGGATGGGAACGATATTAGATACCCATTGTGAATAGTCAATGGGTTTGATGAATCCTACTTGGAGAAGTTTTATTACTTCCTCTTTTACCATGAGAGCCACTTTTGGCTTCATTGGTCTTGACTTTTGTTTAATTGGCTTTGCATCTAGTTTAGTGACGATATTATGTACCATAACTTGTGGTGCAATACCCGCCATTTCTTTATAATTAAATGCAAAAGCCTTTTGATGTTCTTTGAGGATTTGGGTGTGTCATTCTATTTCTTCCGAGTTAGCGAGGATCCAAAATTTAAAATTATTGGTTTTTCCTCCGTTCAATGTTTATGTCAATGGTTTCTTCTATCAAAGAAGCATTACCTTCTTCAAATTTAGGTGGGGCTAGAGGTAGTTCCAAGCTTTCCCCGTTTTCTATCTCGTAGATATCGAGATCCTTATGTGGAGGAGACTCTACCATGGGATTTCCAAAGTAGGAAGAGGAGTGTGGTATTAGGGAAAGATCAACTATAGGGTGAGAAAGGTGTAGCTCTGCATAGGCATTTAGATATTCGAGAGTGACTTTATCACTATCAACATGATGTAAGATAGAAGATCCATTCTCAGATGTATGTGTTCGAAGAGGTTTTGTTGACATTTTATTCACCAATGGTTCAAGTCGAAGCAATACCTTGAAACTTGTATCTTCCAACTCATTACTTGGGGTAAAACATGAAGCTGAGGTTGTTATTGAATCTGTGAGAAGGTTCTGTTCTCGTGGGATTGCGTCAATGGATATGAAGTTGAATCCTTTGCTTAGATCTAATACCACTTTGTTTTATAGAGTTGTAAGTGCTCAGCTCTAGTCTCATATACTTCAGAGACTTGGTTTGCAACTAATTGTGAGTCTCCTAACACTTTGATGTCATTAACACCAATCCTTTTGGCTATGAGGAGGCCAAGGAGGAGGGCTTCGTACTTAACGTCGTTGTTTGTACATTCAAAGTTTAATTTAAAAGCAAAAGGTAGGATCTTTCCCTCAGGAGAAGTAAAGATCACACCTGCCCCGACTCCATAGCAACATCTAGCTCCATCGAAGTGGAGAGTCCAATATTTACTAGGAAAGATGGATGCTAGGACATTCTTTACGTCTGTTTCTTCTGTTTTGGTTACTTCTACCATGCAAAGTTCCTCTGCTGGAAGAGAACCAACTCCTAGGGTACATCCCATACCCGTAGAATCAAATGGTAGGAAAATTGGTAGATCTTGTTCTAGTAACTCAACAATTTTTGCAGTAGTTCCTAATGACACTATTTCTACAATGTTAGCTTCATCCTTGAGGGCTGGGATGCCCTTGACTAGGTTTGTAATTTCTAGCTCTGTTGTAGGTATTAATTTTTCTACCAGTTTTGAGTCGATTGATTTGTTAAGTTGGTTTGTTGGGAGTTCAAACTCAGAATGAACGCCTGGTCTTTTCTTTAGGTCTGCTAGGTGTATGTCGAATGGTTTTGGGTCACCTTTTGCTATGAATATATTTCCTAGGTATAAGAATCTTATTTCCTGGAATAATGTAGAAGGGATTGCTTTCATGCAATGTATCCATGGTCGACCGAGGATCATATTATAGTTGGTTTCCCAATCTATGATATAAAACTCGGTGAGGATTGTCTTGGGTCCTAAGGTGACTGGTAATATTATAGTCCCAATTGAAGTAGCCTTAAGGCTATCATAACCTCTTAGCAAATTTCTTGTTGTGGAATAGTTTATTTCTCCATATCCTAGCTTTTGAAGGAAAGAGAAGGGGACAATGTTAACTACTTCCCCATCATTAACCATTGCACATTTAATGTAATTATTGTAAACCCACACCTGTAAATGTAAGGCTAGATCGCCTCTACATGTAATTTCAGCATCTGTTGGCATTTTTTTATGTCGAATATAAACTCAGGTATCCATATCCGGCTGCCCTGGAGGGTGGATATCAAAGTTTATGTGGTTTAATTGTGTTTCGGGAGGTGGAGTGATGTTAATTAAATGACCTAGACCCAAGGCTTCTAAAAGACCAGCCCTATGGGCGGAGAGTTTTTTAACAAGTCCAAGAACAAGATGTGAGAGAAGGTATTTGTTAAGTCATTAATTAAATCATAAGCGACCCACGGGTTTTACCAACGTTTGTTGAATGTTATCTGGGTTCTAGTGGATAGATTGTATTTGGTTGAGAAAAATATTCTCGTTTTCTTGTTATGGCTTCTACGTGCAAATGCTCAAGATCTAACTCTACTAGACCAACTATCTTGGTTCATGGCTGATTTCCTAATTGTGGTGCAACAGGTGGATTTAGTGAAGTTGAGGCTTCGTGATCATTATTTCCTGTCATTACACCTTTGTTCGTCCCATTTGGATTTAATTTATTATTGCTATTGTGATTTGGAAGTGGATCATTAAAGATCTTAAGAGGTGTGTTTTGAGGGAAATTTCCCTGTGAAAGTATTTGGCATAGGTGTCACATAATCTGTTAAGAACATATCTATGAAGAGTTGTCTTTGTTCTTATAACAAACGTTGCATGAAATTATTGTAGTCATGGCAAGTCCTAGTGTCATGGCCTCAAATTTTGTGGAAACCACAATACGAGCTGGGATTATAACTCCTAGGTTGTTGGTTTGGCACGTGTTGTGGTCCAAAACTCTAATTGAACTACTGACTATTAAGATTAAAGTTTTGTGTTTGTTGCCTTTGGTTTTGGTTTTGATATCCAGTTGAGTTTTGACTTGGACCCTGTGTTTGGTTCTGTCATCATTTTTGTTGTTGTTGTTTTCATCGTTGGGGACGATTAAAATCTACGGTGTTGATTATTGGGGTAAAATTGTTGTTTCGTTGATTATTAATTAGTGGTGGAACATTTACAACGTTTACTTTTTAGTTTGGTCACACTCCATTTCTGTCACTCCACAATTTTTGTTAAGGATCTTAGGTCCTTGATTGGCATTTGTGGTAGTAGGATAACTCGTAGTGTTTTGGTTGGGGACGATTAACCTCCCATTTGTTCCATATGTCTTGCGACCGCTATTTATTGCAGCTTGATCTATTTGGAGAGTGCTCTCGAGTACATCATTGTAAGTTCTTAATGGGAACTTTTGGAATTCTTCCTTTATCTCTCTGCTGAGAGAATGAAGGAATAAATCGCATAGTTCCATTTGATCCATGTTTGGAGCGCTTGTTGAAGAATAGAAGACTGTACACCATCTTTGGATGAAATGAGAAACATATTCATTGTGTTCTTGTTTAATATGCAAGAATTCCCTGATTCCTGTTCTCAACAATTGGTTCATGTCGAACGCCTTGATGAACTCTAAAATGAGTTGTTTAAATGAATGTATTGAGGCTTCGGTGATTCTCAGAATACCAATCGAGGCGATACCCTCTAAAGTTTTGGGAATATTTTAGCAACAACTCCATCCCAAGGAGCCGTTCTTGAATGGATGTGGCATAGGCCTTAACATGTGCATTTGGGTCTCCCTCTCCTTTGTACTTAGGTAGATTGGGAGAGGTCTTGGAAGCATGACGCTTCATATAGTGAAGTTCAAAGGTTCTTTCAAATATTCCGAATAAGTCCCTATCGCATAGGTTTCGACCATTGATGGTGTTTCTGAGGGGGTGGAGGTGGAATGGGTTGTTGATATGGCGTAGCATATGTATTTGCAGGGGCATAAGGGAATCCCTATGGTTGAGTGAACATGCTAGGAGAAGAGAACATATCTCCCTGTGGTGATTTGGAATACATGTTTAAGTATGGAGGAGCATTTCTCAGGAATGGATTGTTTTGTACTAAACCGAGAGGTATTATATTTTCAACTGGAGCAGGTGTTAGAAAACATGGTTCTAGTTGGTGTTTGTTGTAAGTACTAAGGAGGCATGCCCAACATGCCTATTCCTATGAGGAGGTCTACTTAGCTGGGATGATGTGGAGGATTGGAAGTTCCTGCTTGTATGAACTATGAATTTTGATTTGCTTGAGCAAGTTCCAACCCTCTAACCTTCTCAACTAAGGCTGAGATGACCTCATTTGGTGAAGACACGGTATTTTGCCTTAGTGGTGTTTGTTGTATATCTTGAGGTTGTATAGGCATATGGTACCCTGCTATGAATTGATCGGTGCCCTACCAAGTTTCACCGAGGGAATTTCCTATAGGTGGAGGAATGGGGGTGTTTTCTTGGAATGAGACCTTGGGTTGTGTTTACAAACCTCCTATAGGTGGGTACATATTTTGAGAGCATTTTTCACTCCTAGCATAACATGCTAAGTATTCGTCATCTAAAAACAAATATGGATCTGACTTTGTCTACTAATTTGTGGTCTAAGCAACACCCGAGGAGATGAACCAGATTCTCTAGTGAGCGTCATGTTGTTTGAGCTTGAAGGCTTTGGTTGTTGCGTTTGAGTGAGCTGATCCAACTCCTCTATTTGGAAAGAAGAACTATATCTAGTCCTTTGAGGTAGAGTTTGTGTTGAAAATTGGTTAGTTGAATAGTTGTCACCCCATGCTGAGAGTGAGGGTGATGGTTGTCTATTTAGTTGATCGTAGTATGCTTCAAGACCTAGGAGAGGTCTGCCATATACATCGTATCCTGACATATTCGAGGGGTATATGAATACCCGCAAAATAATGGGAAAGATTGAAGGTGGATGAAAGAACAAAAAAAGGAAAATTAGTTTGAGTCATGTCGGGTTCACCAATTTTGTTGGTGAAGCTGATGTGGAGGCTAAAGAGGTGGAAAAGATGAAAAGTAAACTAATTGGAAGAACAAGTAGAAATAAGACTCCGAACTAGAAGGTAGGAAGTTTCACATTGGGTTCACCAATTTTGTACAATGGAAAAGTGACAGTGAGCATGAGAATCTACAAGTAACTCTTCCTCACACCCGACCTCCCGAGGTCATGCCAAGACAACTGGTGGGGATGGAATACACGTGGGGTGCAGATAAACTAGTTAGGTAATCTTATGTCTTCAACACGCAATAATGGAATCTGTGAATCCAAGGCAAAGAAGGCCCTCCTAACCTAAACCGGTGTGATAGATCATTCGGGAAGGATAGCTGCTCGAAGGCTCCAATCAATATCGAGCTCTCGTGATCCGATCTATGGGTTGTGGGATACGTGGAAGATGACCTATGGGTGCTTCGTATATATCTCCCAACAAGGTCATGAAAATGAATGGATAAATGTGTAGTGGATCTTTTAGTGCTTTATGGATGATTCTGTGGCCTAGTCTAGAAATCTTTAGCTTGATTAGCTACTATGTTTAACAACGATATTTGTGTGATGATGTCTGGTGGAAGTGGAGAGGACCTAAACACTAATGTTCACAAACCAGCATCAATGTCGGATTGATTTTTAGGCCCGTTGGGTTATGGGACCTGTGGATCACAACTGTAAGTTCGTGGTTGTTGTGGACCTTCTATGGTCATACGGATATCTATCAAGGCAATCTATAATTTGGCTAATTTGACTAGAATGTGTGTGCTTTGTTGTCTTCTATGTTTAATCCTCTTAGTTGTGTGCTGATTTCTTATAGGTCTATTGTTGTTCGGAAGACCTGAATTTTGAGATTTTGGTCTATGTCAATTATTGCTGCAACAATATTTGGTTGAGGCACGATTGGCTCAAAAACGTATTCCTTGGGCTCCCTAGGTCCCGTGATTGTCATACAAGATCAATATAAACCTAACTAAAATGAAATAAACTAATTATGCAAGATATATCTACAACATATATATATTCCTCTATTTTTGTATTTTTGATAGAATTTTTAATAGAATTGAAAGAACAACTAATCTAATATATTCAGAAAATGACAACTAATCTAATAACAAAATTAAAACAAGCAAGGTAGCCCGGTGTAGCTATTTGCCTGTGCAGTTATGAGTTTATCCTAAATAACTAGATAGATGATTATCTTAATTGAAAGATTCTCGATCCTAGCTCAGAAGTGAGGAATGAATCATAGTTTATCAAAAACTATCAATCCCCATAGCTTCCCTAGCAATATCGAAAATTAAACTTAACTGAAATGAAATATTTCACTACTCTATTTGATATGTTTTAACTAGAACTTTAACAGATAAAACCTATAATTTGCAAAACAAAGGGCGAATCCAAAGAGTGTATGATTTTTTCCCCTCAGAATGATCTCCTCGCTCCTTCATGTTCACGTGAGTCCGAAAGAGTGTGTATATGCTAGCATCAATAGAAAAAGGTATTTTGAACAATGGCAACTTTGGATATAGACCAAATAAAATGTGAGTAGGAGAGGGACATCACAAGTGACAGAGCTTGGTGTATGCAATTCCTAGTGGGTTTTATTGCGGGAATACAACACAAGTGTACCGAGAGATTCTAGAATCTACCTTTTGTGAAGAACACAACCTACAACTCTAATGGATTCAATCTACAAATGACACTACTCTGCTCTAAACTAATTTGTATGAACAACAATGAACAAGACTGAAGCAAGAAGATCGAATGGCTTCCAACAATAAAGGAAAACTAGCATGGATGCAAACATGAAAACAAAATGAGCTCTAAACAAGAAATTGAAAGACTAAACAATGGAAATGAGAAGTTGAGGGGCCATTTTCTTGAAAACAAGTTGGCTATTTATAGATTTCACATTCACCCAAAGGTAATTCCTATTAGAACTCTTTTACCATTAAATAATGAAGAAATACTATTCTAGGGAACATAAAACATTAATATGAGCTAAGGTGGTTGAGAAAAGCTGGTGAAAGTTGAAAAATTATGTAAGTCGGGATCAAGGAAGCATGTTGGAAAATGCGTGAAGGACCGCCGCCCTGAGTCGGGTGGTGGTTATAGAACCACCACCTGTCGGGGTGGCGGTCATGAGACTCGCCTCTGACAGGGCAGCGGTTTTGTCATTGAAGGTCAAAAAGCTTAGAAAAGGAAGGTAGCGGATAAAGTGAAGCACAAGCAAAATGGATAAAGTATTTGGGATGATAACATATAGTTTGTGAGCTTCTCTGGATCCTAAACACCTTGCGAGGTGACCTGTATCATCATTGGGGCATGTGTAACATTGTTCCAGTGGTACGGTACCCTATAATTTTGGGTACGTATAATTACCTTAGTAAATGGTGTGGGAAAGGGATCAATTACACATGCAACATTTAACTCCCCATAATCCAAAAAAATTATTCTTCCATCCTTCTTAATACTAATCACCATAGGGCTCACCCATTCTGACTCCTCGATGGGCTCAATGATTCCAGAATTCAGCATTTTGTCAATTTCTTCTTTCACCTTGATGCACAAGTTTGGATTCATCCTATAAGGCCTCTTCTAAACTGGGCATGCACCTTCCTTCAACTTGATTCTCATTTCACCCAAAGATTCATGTACCCCTTTCAATTCATGATAGCCTCTAGGGAACAGATCCTAGAAGTCATGTAGTAACTCAATTATCTTAGCAAATTTAGAGTCGACTAATAATCTCCAATGATGGCCTCCTTTGGTTCACCATCCATCCCAATGTTTATTTTTTTGGTCTTCATAGGTTCATGGTAGGCATGTTCCTTCTCATTTTCACTATCCAAGACCTCACCCATACCCTTTGTATGTTCAATATCCAGTTCCTTCACTTCTTCATCATCAACTATATAGACCATCTTACCCTTTTCTCTTTCTAGGTAGGCGCGCCCAAGCTAGCATTTTTCTCTTCCTCTTCAAAATAAACCTCCAGGTCTAACTCACCTAACAACTCTTAAAGGAGCACCTCATCCTTTGTACTATCCCACATAGTTAAGTGCTTTATAACCTGTAATACCTCATTCACTAGAGGTTTAGTGGAAAAATAACCAAAGTTTTGAATCATACCTATAGTCAATTCTTTCTAATTTCCAATCTCTCTATTCAACTCTACGTAGATATACCATGTGCATGCTCAACCTTTCAAGGTGAAGTAGAGCTTGTACACCCACAATGAACGTGGTAGAGCTTCTTGTTTCTCTATCTAGAGCCTCTCACACTGCTGAACGTGGTACTAAACAATATCATTACCATGAAATGCACATATCTGAGTAGGCACATTTCTCCTTATAAATCTAGTAGATAAATCAATCCTCACTTCTCTCCACTCCAAAATATTATCCATGTGAACCATCCACCAGTGCATTATTGTCCCACGCAAAGTATAAACTAGCATATTCCTTATTTCCATATAACATTCCCACTAAACTTCCATAGCAAGTAGGAATACCATAGCATTCTCTTTACTAGTGTACCTTGGTACCTGGTTGTTTCCCAAATGCCTAATAGTGCATGGCTTACTTACGTGTTCAACTTCACTTCTCACTTCACACCCAACCATTTCATAAGTGTCATGTGCCTAGTTGTCACATGTAACACTTGTAGTATCTCTCATGGAATGTGCATAATCTCATTGGATAACTCCTTCCTTTGATGGCTCAAGAAGTTTTAGATCTCGAATGGTGCACACATAAATTTTGTTCAAATATTCTTCACTTAAGGGATCTACATAAGGTGCATATTTCTTGTCTATTAAAGGGATATGATGTGCTTCCTTTGTTCTCAAGACTTATATACCATTTGTTGAAGCATATATCAATTTTGTTTTCTTAACACCAAGGGTTCCTAAGTAAAGATGGAAAAATATCATGTTTTGCAAGCGCTAAGACCTCAAATTCCCTAGTAAACTTGGCTCCATGTATAGTAAATGATGCATCCTTTAAAACTCCAATATGAATGGATTTAGTCCTTTTTACCATAAATGGAAAATTTGAAGATGGTTGCAATGGTGATCCACCCATTTGAACCCACGTGTCCAAAGTGAGTACATTTACTTCTGTTCCTATATCAAAGAGAATATTGCTCAAAATCTAACCATCCACAATAACATTCACAGTGATCTCCTTGTCATAATCTGGGCTATGAGGGGGAAGGTTAGCATGCAAAATCTTCCTTTCATGCTCAATCCCAATGCATAGAGTGTTTCCTATAGCTAGTTCCCTAGTAAATTAATAATGTTCTCTTGACGTAGCATCTTGCAAACCTCCTTTAGATCATCAACATTTGTTTGGTGGAGCTCAGCTGCCTTCTTCTATTCTAACTTCCGTGACTACTCTTTCAAACATTGTATCTCACCCTACAAATTCTGAATCACCTCCATGGTTTCTTGATAAACCTCCTTCTAATGCATAGGGTCTGGATAATTTGCATGTAGAAACTCCTCCTTAGTAATGGCAGGATTATGTTTCAGAACTTCCCTGACATGTGCAGCCTCAAAGCACATGTAGTAATATTCATAGGTACCAACTCAGGATTTGGCACTAACTTTGGTATCCATTGATCTTCCATGTGCATTGCACTCTAACCATTCTTGTGCCCTTGTTCTCCTATTTTTTTCTTACTCAAATGTTCATACAAGTCTAGGAACTCTTCATAGTTATGGTTCTTTCCACAAAATGAGAAAAAAATGTTCTAAGGAAACTCACACCTGTAATGATGAGTGTATCCACATGTATAACAAGTTCCATGAGAGAAATAATTTCCTCCACTACCGTGACCTCGACCTCTACCATGGCCTCCATCAGAGCACCCTTCATTATGATCATGGTCATGATGCTCACTTTTCTCCTTAGAATTATTTGTAACACTAGTATGTCATACGCCAATATCAATGGCATCATGAATATGATCAATCAACCTATAATCTTCGTATATGAGTAGTAAACCTATAGATATTACAAGTAACATGACACATTCTTTCTTATCATGTATTACAACAATGGGCACCAACTTGAACTGTGGTCCAAGTGATAGATCTCATAGTCCAACAATAAGGAGCACACTGATTTACAAGGACAACTATCCTTAGTATGCCCTTCTACTTCACAATCTGTGTACCAAATCCCACTGTGTGTCTCATGCACCAAATTAGCTAATAATTTCTCTAACTATTTAGCCATTTTTGTAATCTGAGCTTCCAAAAATGGGCTCACTCTTGTGTCTACACTCCCTACTACCACATCACGCAAATCTACTTCAAGTGCCCCACACAGATCTATGAAAGTCTTATGTGAGAGTGCTCTTCTAAAAGGTGTGATAAGTCCTCTAATAAACCACTGAGCATGTTGGCTCACATGTATATCATAAGATAACTTGGACAAAAGGGTCTTAAACCAAGCATCATACTCCTAAACACTCTCAATAGTTCCTTGCTTAATGTCTTTCAATGTGTTGATGTTATTTTACTCAAACTCAGGATATAAAATTATTTCAAGAAATCATCCCATAGCTCGATATAATCTACACAAGTTTGGTCAAGGTAAAACATTTTTTTACCAAATATGTGTGCACCCCTACGATGTAGTTACAAATTGACTTGCCTTGCACTTTGGAGCAATAATCCCCTTCGCGTGCCATAGTATCTCACACATATGTACGTGCTTGGATGCATCTTCAATGCCTCTATATTCTAGAAGATGAAGAGAAATATCCATATAATTTTTCTAGGGTTGGTGCGGACCGTGCCCACTAGATCTAGTACCTATATTTCCTCATGTGTTTCCTCCACCTCTAGAGCCACTAGATCCACCAGCACTTGAGCCACTTGACCCTTCTGATCCTCCTCCTAAAGTAGGCAATGACCAAAGGATGCACTACGTTGTTTTCCGACGGTCGTGCTAAACTAGACTCCCACATTTTTCCAAGTTATGTTACTTCCATATGTTATACCAATGTTCTACGCACCTATGTTCTGTGATGACAACACGCCAAAAAATATACCTCTAGCCAAACCTCCAAATAACATAGACGATGATTGTGCTTCCATAGATGAATAAGCTACATGATTAACTCCTGAAATTGATTGCAAATTGAATCTATCTACTACAACTCTACTTCCCTCACTAATTTGTTTAATGTTAACTATGGTAGAATCTTTAAAACCAAGTGAAAAGGATAGGCCACCAAGTTGGTTCGGATGCACACCCGCATTCCACAATATTTCTTCCGATGCACCTTCATCCGAAGTTGAGGAGGGTTCTCTACCATACTTTCCCAAATGGGGAGTTCTAGATGTTATTACTCCACATACTCTACGTGAGCTCCAAATCCTTCACAAGCCATCTCCCTTCACAACACCATTATTTTCGTGATCTCTCACTACTTCATAAAATCCCTATTGCACGTTTCATTAAACATAATCCACCTTTATTCTCTCCATCTCTCTACCACTAGGTCCACTATCTTTACCAAACCTACTTCTACCCCGTGCATGGTGGGTTTTAGCTAACCATAGGTTTCTCTTCATAATTCAGGGTCACGATAAAGATCTTAATTTCCAAAGGAATACCATACAATTAAGATCCTCTCGGTCTTGTGCAAGAATTTAAACTTAGTAACTTTTGGGAAAGAGTAATTAGAAACTTTGTACTCAAGAACATACTTATTTAAAACACCATAGAGCCAAATATCCATAGACGCATCCAAATCAAATATGCATCATACAAGGCCTGGAATTATTCCTACATCCAAAAAGTGTGTGAAACCTCCAATTCCTCTTAGACACGTAAACAACCAACCACTCGTATAGCTCTATAGGAAAGATGGTAAAGAAAGTCTCATACAATGTGTCATACAGATTCTTCTCAACCCACGCATGTGCATTAAACTCAGGTCTAGTGCTAAATTTGCAAGCATACTCTTCTTCTAGATCATCTAACCACTCTTCAATATTGGCCAAGGTCAACCAATACGTCTTCATCATGCAACATCCAAAAAATAGTTGAGAAAGAGGTCCCGCAATGGAACCAATGATGTAGCCTAGATTTTACCACCAACAACCCAAGGTGCATTAACACATCACTCAACCTGAATTGAGCGCTCACCCGAAGTGCACAAGGGTACCAGTCCCTCTTTAGAGAAGCTTGTCCAAGATGTTAGCATGAATGAATGTATATTTCAGATCCATAATAGATAATCAATTAAACCATAGTGCATAAACCAAATCTAGATCTAAACCATATGAAGGAATAACTAAACAATTACTATAATCAAATTTACCATGCAAGATCCATGTTTAGTTACATCCAACACCAATATCCAGCCAATAAGATCCATTATATTAATATTGTAAAACACATAAGCTTCTTACATACATCATAAAGTCACCATAGTCATGTGCACTAACAAACTCGCAGCATAACACTACAATAATATCAAACTGTCTAAACCGTGTAAATCAATACATATTTATAGGGGTGGGGACTTGCCCTTCACCACCCATGCACCTTCAAAAATAGGCTACATGTTAATAATAGTCATGCACCCTTACATGAGAATACAAAAGCATGCAAGCTTACTAATAATAGATCATCTAATAATACAATTGTAGTATAATCCTATTATTAGCTCCAAAAATTGCATGGTGCTCGATCTTCTGCTAGTCCCAAAATAGCATTGCGTGGTCTACAAGTCTTCTGTAAAACATTCTCCACACTCTATGTCCAAAATTAGCCCCAATCTACAAACAACTAAGTCTTGATTTCAAACTATTCCTTGGCATGCCTTATCTCGCTTTACTTTTGTGTGCTCCTACATGCCATGTGTCTGCGCACCTAATCCTCTTGTGCTTTCATACTTAAGCTGCATTTCATCATCTCAACAAGATACAAGCATCATAAATAAACACATATTTTTTCATATTATCATAACATTGGGTTTAATAACCAAAATTTCCTTCAAACAATCTTAGTTGAAGAACATGTGCCTAAATAGAAATATTAATCCATTATCTAGTTTAAGCATTAATCATTCAAGCCTAATAATTCACAAGAAATAATTAATGAAGGTAGCCCACCATTTTTATCTCTTATCTCATGATTTCCATAAAGAGCCCTTATCGACCTAGGACTTCATATTACTATCGCTTGAAAATTAAATAGTAGAGTATTTATGAAACATAAATATGATACGTAAATATTCTAAGGGAGGAACTAGACACAATGATGTTTTCAAGGAAAGTTAATTAATATGTCTCATTCAAGAGATTAGTTTCCTAAAATGTAATAATAAAATCCTATAGCTAAATATATCTTTATCAAGGAGGATACTATTCATGGGTAAATAGACATGTTAACAAAACAACCTCAAAGCCCGGATTCCTATAGAGTATTACCAAGACTCATATTAGAAATTAAAAAAAAAAATTCCTAACACCATTTTTACCTAATTTGAGTCACGATGTATGCATAAAAGATGACCTAGTCATATGGAAACAGATTACACTTTTATTTAATATCCCTCAACTTAAAGTCTTAGTCCACCAAGTATGGCTTGAAGACATTAAAAACAAATTCACACAACTCAAAAAAATATCAAAAACCCCATTACCAAGTATGCAATAAATTCAACCCTTACTACCCTTTTATTAAAGAAAAGTGAGGATACACAAATCAATATAGTATATTCATACGCAATAAAAACCGAGTCCCATTCATTATTCAAGCTCAACCCAAAAGTGACTAACTCATGATAACATGAAAATAAATCCATTAAATCACAAAGTTCAATAACACAGAGTAAAACACATTTATCTTATAATGTAACAAATAGAAGTAAGTTAAGAGATTCCATGCCCGATACACTCAAAGGCTCAACAAATTTTCTAGTTATTTCTTTGCAAAAATCCTCCTAATAAATCATCCCAAAGAAACTCAAGGAACTCGAACCACCACAAATTCCCCTTCTTTTTTACTTAAAATAGATTTATATGCCCTTAATTCCCAAATAGAAACATCCAAATTTAACATAGGATTTCAAAAATAGCTCAATTGTAATTACATTGTAAAAACCCTCATGCATCGCTTGATAGAGTGGAGCTTGAATGAATAAAGGAGAAGCTCGAGCCAAAAAAATAAAAAAATGACGCTAAGTTTACATGCATTAGCTTCCTCAACAAGCTTCGCTTCTCCCAAAAATGCCCATGCATTCATGATGCATTTAATTCCCCTTAGTGCCACATAGTGGCTTATTTAATTTTACCAATTTCTTTCCCTCCAATAATGGCGGTAGTAATTTAACTAACAGTCCCAGATTAGACTTCTAACTCCATTTGCATGGTGAACTAAATTTCAAAAATAATAAAATACCTTTAACCAATAATTGCTAGTCTGAAGTAAATGTTTAGTCCAAGACTCAAATCACACTAAACACTTATCCCACAATTTGCATGGTGGTCGGTGGTTGGTTAATTGACCAACTAAATAGTCAAACAACAATCAAATCTAAAGTGTATGGTCGAAGACTATGATATTAACTATCAATAAAATCCAAACACTTTCCCTTCAACATTATAATAACCCAATGCCAAAGAAGTATAACCATGTCATCTTAATCAATAAAATATCATTAACCATTCCCTTTAGTATTCATTACTATCTGAGCATAATTGCCATGTTAAATGACTTTAATCATATAAAACAACCATGTAATTATTTTCTTTGATGTTTTAGGCCATTGCACCTAACACAAGTGAAACTACTTTTATATGGAGAAATCCGATCATTTGAAGACTAGAATCCAAACAACAAGCTTCAATCCAAGCATGGTGTGGTCAATTGACTGAAAATTAAACATTATATAAACTGTGGTTTTAAACCATCACAAATTTTTAAAAATATGCCAAGTAAATAATCAATTATCAATAAAATCGATATAATCTTATCTTGCAATACCTTACAAAGTCAAGGTTGTATAAGCAATATACTTACATTACTCGATAAAAATTTCATTATGTTAATTTCTTAAAAAATTACCTTGACGATCTCAAACTTTACCTATCCTATCTTTGAAGACCATCATTATGCTTTATGGTCTACAACCATTATGATAACTAAAGGAGGTTAATACATTTAATTCATCATAATAAGTTCTTAATGATAAATAAAACCATTGCATCTAAGTACAAATTTACTAATCATTAGCAATTCATCAATAATATAAAAAAATTCTCATAAACAAGTACAACAATCAAATAGCACACCGATGTTGCGAAATCATTACACACAACAAAATATATTAATCTCTTACAACATATCATAATAAAGAATAAGCTTTAAATGTCAAGTACTCCATGAATGTTTGGTGACAAGTGTTGTTCCGTGGTTGGGATTACAACTACGCATAAGTTCGTATATAAGTTTATGGTATACATAAGTACGTATAGCTATAAACTCAGCTACATGATGACTTTTTTCCCCTGTATTTGTAAACTAATTAACATATTATAACTTGTCCTTATTGAAAAACAGAAACGAACTTGTGGGATGTGACAATTTGTAAGTTTTAATGTGTTGTTGTGATATTAGATGATTAATTTTAGAAGTTAATTAATCGAATAACCTCTTGTATACACCCCTTTACATCCTTTAGTGTACTTAACTCACTAATTTATATTCTTAAACTAATGGAGGGTATAACCATTTTAGTGAGTCCTATGAACCAAATTTATTTTTCAAAACATCATGTTTCCTCTTTTCGACTCGATACATCATGGTTCAAAATATCATGGATCATTATCGTCATTTATATATCCTTTCCAAGGGTTATTTCCCTTACTTGAATGGAAGATCCTATCACTTTAATCTTCCTCTACCATATGATGATACATTTTCTATGTCTCTTCATTGTACACATCCTATTGTTGATATATTTTCTAATATTGTTTTCACTTTGTTAATGTTGATCGCTTCTAAGGTGAAGGCTGCAATAACAACCCGACACTCACTCTATTAATCTTCTCAAGAATGAAATAAAACCTATTACAAACTTCTTAGAAGAGAATCCCACTAATATCGATATTATTTTATATGTTATTGTATTCCTAATATTTGGATCACTTGCAAGATGTATTAGTTGATATAACAATCACCAAATCAATGCTACTAAAAATAATGGGCTTATGCTGTCATTGAAAAAGTGAGGGACAATCATGGGTTCTTTAATGAATAAAGTGGGTAGAAAATTCTTGATCTGAATCAAAATTTGCACATAAACACACTTAGAGAAATGTTAGTAGTTTTTGGTGGTTAGGTGACTTTCCTTATTCATATACCTAACCATTTAAGGAGATACAAGACATTTTATTGAAGTCAAAATGAAAAAACTAAATGCACGCAAATGGAAAAAATCCCGACTCAATCATAGACCATTCGTGGGTGTGATTTTATGAAAATCACATGGAGTTTGTAAGCTAGACATAGTTGTGGACTGAAACCTATGTTGATTTTTTTCTAAAAAATGATGCAATAAGTTGCACCTATCCTCTGTGATCTTCTTTCACCTCTCCAAAACTTGCAATATCGAAATATAAGTGAAAAAAGTAAAAACTCAAGTATGGACTCAAGTGTAAAAATATTCAAGGGGTTGGAATAATATGGGTGAGTGGTGTTTATATTTTTGGAGTACATAGATGAATGTGACACATTTGGGTACAATGTGCATAAGTGAGTGAGATGATAAGGGTCCACTGGTGCATTGGGTATATAAATGGGTAGGTGGGAAAGATAAAATTAAATGTGAGTGGGTGAGTGTTAGTAAATGAATGATGAGGTGTCTTTTATCACCATTTTATGGGGTTTGATATTTTTAATTTGATTTTGTGGTATTATTTGATTTTTTTGGGATTATTGTGTTGTACGATGTTTTGGTATTTTTGAATAGGATACCTTATGTACAATGTTTGTTTTATAGTGTCTACATTTTTCCCCATTTTGGGTTACGTGTTATAGCAAACAGGATGCAATGCAAAATTGAAGATGATATGGTGGTCATCTAACCCTATAAAAATGGTTTCCACAATTGCAATCTTAGATGGTTGACTATATAGATAGGAACCTAGAAATTTGGTCGATGGGCCACTTAAGTTGGAGTCTTTGAAGGGGTCTATAGGTTGATTTTGCAAGGTAGAGATATTTGAGTCAATTGACTAAAATGATTTGATGATTACATATCATAAAATTGGAGAGAAGGATTTTATACGATATCCCCCTCAAGTGACAATTTTCGGAGCTACACATTTCCTGGCATAACTCTTGAGGAAAAGTGGAAATTGAAAATGATAGAAAAATAAACCTAGATAAAGGTCCGATGATAAAAATGAGGTCATTATTGCCCTACCCTAAATTGGTGGGTGAGTATACGATAAACATATAATAAATAGTTGATGAAAAGAGAATTTTGGATCGGAGTGTGTGTGGGTTGGAGTGGAGTACAAGGGTGAACTAGAGCGCATTCAAAGTGGAGTTTGCACAAAGGTGAATTGGACAGTGTAAAGGCATACTAGAGTGTGCATAAATTTGGACCAAAGCATGCAAGAGTAGATTAGAGTGTGCATGGGTTAAAGCATGTGTGAGGGTGTACTAGAGCACGTAAGGGGTAGACGAACATAAGAGTAGAAAACTTGCGAGGAAGAACCAGAGCATACAAGGGGCGAGCACGTGTAAGGGAAGATCAAGGAGTGTAACGGCATACCAAAGCATACCTAGGGAGGAGCATGTGCGAGGGAATATCAAATCATGCAAGTAAAAACATGGCGTGTGCACGTGGGCTTAAGGGGCTTGAGGTGTCGATGGTGAAGGTGAAGTGGTAAGCTCTCCCGTTGCTGAATTTTTTCCATCTTTTGTGTAAATTTTTGTATTTTTTGTGTTTATTAGGTAGTTGAATGGCTAAGGGTGGACCAATCGTAAGTGATTGAACTGATTTGGATTGGTCATAACCATGATCGATAAGCTTATTTTTGTTGTATGGTTATTTATCAATGTAAGAAATTTTGGGTAGACCTTCTATTTATGGGTGCGACCAGCCAAGACAGAGTCCAATCATGGCCTCGACCGCAGACCCATTTACTTTGAGAGTGGTGTGAAGGAGTGGATATAGGGAGAGGAGGTGAGTGAGGTAGGTTGAGTGGGAGCTTGGGGAAGGAGTCGGGTTGGGTGGGTTGGGGAGTTACTATAGGACTGGGTTGATGGGAGTTTGGGAAATGAGTCGGGTTGGATGGGATGGGGAGTTGTTATAGCTACTTGGTGAGTGGGAGTTTTGTTGAGTAAGTGAGTCGGGATGGGGATTGGGTGGCTTGGGTATAAGTTGTAGGAGTGACTCAATGGGATA
Organism: Taxus wallichiana var. yunnanensis; assembly: GCA_018340775.1. NCBI lineage: Eukaryota > Viridiplantae > Streptophyta > Pinopsida > Cupressales > Taxaceae > Taxus > Taxus wallichiana. The sequence continues at coordinate 629,477,509 of CM031243.1, read as the reverse complement.
GGTTAGGTCGGGGTGGGGAGTAAGAAGGGAGTCGTAATAAAGTCACAAGGGTGACTTGGTGAGATAGGTACACATGGGGTAAGGTGAGAAGGGAGTCATGGCTGATTCGTGAGATCAGCTCGGTGGGATAAGTATAGGTGTGGTTGGGTGAGAAGGGGTTTGGGGTAGGGTGAAGGAGGATCCAGGAGGTAGGGAGGGGAGGAACCCCAATCACGCTTATGACTAAGTGAGATTAGGAGAGGAGGATCCGGAAGGAGGGCTGCATGTGGAGAGAGGTAAGGGGGCTATGGGAGAAGGGGGTTTTGACATATGAGGTAGAGCACATGATGGTTATGCATGAGATTGAAGGGGTGTAATAGTGGGATTCGAAGAGTACAGGAAACTCAAGAAGGGATAGTGAAGTAGGTGAGTGAGGGAAATTTGGGTGTGGGGTGAGTTAGGGGTGGGGAGGAGACCCTGCAGTCACAAGTGTGACTAAGATAGAGTGGAGGGAGAACCAATAGGGGTCTTGTTAAGGAAATATAGACCATTCATAGGCATGGATGGAAAGTGTGACATGGTTATGGGTTCGAATAGGTGGAGGGTGGTGGAGTGCAATGAGCGAAGCAAGATTAGTTGGTATAGTACAAGTGGGAGATATGTCTCGGTCATAGGAGTGACCAAGTGGGGTGTAGGTCCGATTACAAGTGTGATCGGTGGATACCACTTTGTATGTTTCAGTGTGTAGTTGTGGAACATATACATAGGTGGGGTGGAGAGGAGTGCCCATTTAGACACGTTGGAACCGAAGAGGCTAGTGGGAGGAGTAGCTATAACATGTCCATGTGGGAGATTGACACTAAGGAATAGATCCACCCGATTAGAGGTAGGCTTATTTTTGATATTTTTATTTTAATGGACTGCTTTTGATTTTTGTTGATTTTTGTGGATGTTGTGACCAAATTGCAACCATTTTACAACCGTGCCGTAATATTTTTGTGACTCTGCTACAACCGGCCTGTAACCAACTTGTAAGCACTAAAGGTGAAATTTATATGGTGATTTAAGTAAGTATGGGACTAATGAAGGGTGTGTTTTGTGGATACAAGGCCTTCCATTTCTGACATTACGACACTACTTTTCAAGTTTTATGAATAGATTAGAGCATGAGATAACACCGCCAAAGATGGAGTTGTTGTAGAGAGTGGGGTTGTTTTACAATGTATGAATTAAGCAGGTGAAAATGGATAAATGTTTTTTAACAACATTGTTGGAGAGATGGGATAGTGATACAAAAACATTTCATCTTGTGACTAGTGAGATGATGATCACATTGGAGGACGTATGGAGGATATTCCACATTTTTATTGAGGATGAGTAGGTAGTCTCGGTGGTGGATCTGATGATGCAAGATGGGATATTTTGGAGATTGTATGGCCCCCTAGAATATGGGATTGATATTAAGAATTGGGGATTCAAATATTGAGAGCTTTATGAGTAGGGTGCGGTGTACATGAGTGATGGCATATATGTACAACATTATTTGTAGTATCATTTTTTTCATATTCATCGGGGTATACATTCATATGGGGGCTAGATGAGGTTTTATTAGAGATGATAGAGCATGGTGCGGTATATACATGGGGGAAGGCACTGCTAATGCGATAATCAAAGTTATAGTAGTATACTAGCTAGATGAGGTGGGTTTGAGTATGGGTTTTCTATTACAGGTATGGGCATGGGAGCATGTAGCGGTGAATGAGTCACATGGGTTTCCATAGTCTATCCATGAGTAGTTCTTAGTAGATTCACTATTCTATTTACATTGGAGGATGAATAGGAGTTTCTTAGACATAAGCCCTATGAGGGTGTGATGAATCACTATCAACAAATGTTGGTGATCTTGGATCCAAGTTATATTATATTGATGTCATATATGGAGCTTCTAGGGTTTGTGGGATGGTGATAGGATGCACTGGAGTTGTGGAGAGTTTGGAAGGTAAGTGTTGGTCATTCAAACTTGCACCTGTGTCTTAGATCTAGAAGAACCAAGTCATTTGAGATAATGATGGAACCGTATCCAAGTTGTGGGACCTTGCTTGCTTGAGATGGATCTCCAGACAAAGCCGGTTACTCTATCTATTTCTACTGCTACTACTACTCCTAATGTTAAAAGGGAAAACTAAACATACAATGCCAAGGGAACAAGGATATGAGGATAAAAAAATGGACAACTAATCCAAGGGAGGCGATAGCACCAGAAAAAGAGGGATGAACACTACCTATTCTAATAAAAAATAAAGGAAAAGGTGTCAAGGGAGGTTATGCACATGTAGCACAAACCAACACACATTTACTCGATCAGATTTCATGGAACACAACTATAAAATCATGATGTAAGGGATGTAAAGTGACACAACAAGCACATAGAGTAAAAGGAAGGAAAGAAAGAAGAATATAAACATGCTAAGGTAGAGAATAGCCACAAAATGATGCTTTTATTACTCCCAAGGATGCACAATCTATTACAATAGCACAAGAGGCTGATATCCACATGCACAAGCCAAATCTAGAGGTCTACAACTCAAAATAAAAATATATGGAGTCCTTAGAAAAGTGTGTAAGGATCTAAAGTGTCCAACCTTAACAATGAGCCCAACTCTTACATTTATAGATGGATCCATGGAAGAAGAAGAGAAGGAGGAAAAACTTAATTTGAAATACAACCACCAAAATAAGCATTCCATGTTTGCAAATCAGTCAAATACATTTCCCCAAGTTTGTTTGGAATGTTGGAGAAGGAAAGAGGGTGGATCAAATCAAATTGGGTGGTTGGAGAAATCATAACTACTCATTAATTCCTAGGAAGATGTTTTCCCATTTCTCACCTACCAGATCTACCAAGAATTCAAATTTTAATATCTAGTGATGTATCCTACATCGGTAGCTATCGATTTAGACTAGGTAGGAATCAATTGAAGCTCTATAGCATAAGATATGGCTGTCTGAATTTTATCGAGTTTTCTACACACATAAGACATGTGGCATGCATAGATTGGCTGGAAGGATGACCAATTTTGCAAATCTTCTTGTTCTTTACGTAACGTGTCACTCACTAGTTTGTTGCGAGGAATCGGTGCCCCATTGGTATGCTCACGATTGGTTACGTATGGAATACTCAACTGTGTAAGATAATGATGTGGCATAGAATGGCATAGAGGAGGGTGTAAAGGTATGTGCAAAAAAAATGAAGTGAGGGAGGATGATAGAAGGAAAGCACGTGTGCAATCGCAACGCGCGTGTGGAGGAAAAGGGGAAAATTGGTGAGTGGAGAATGTATGGTCAAGGCACAACTATTACAAAGTAATGTGTGGGGAATGCAAGAGTGCTTGGGACTTGGCTTATTAAATTAAGTGTAAGGCGCAACGCAGGATGAATAGATGCTAGGAAGAAGGTGAATGCACAAAAGATGTGTGCAAGGTAAGAGTGGAAAAAAGAGGAAAAGGAAAATGGAAAGGGGAGAAGGGGAAGCACGCAAGGGCACGCGAGGAAATAATGACCAAGTGAATGTGCCAAGGAGATAACTAAGGTGCGCGCCACTTGTAATGAATATCTCTGAGCCAGAATATGTATGTAAGTTATCTAAATAACTAGAAGAGTTATTTGAATAATAGTTTTGGTAACTTTTGGGGCCATATGCCTATTAGATGAAGGAGATCAATATCTTGGAGTGTCCATTGGGCATGGAGTTTGCTATGTGATCATGAAATTCTAATTTGTAGCTTTGAATAATTACCTCTAAAGTTACTTGAAGGTAATTTCTTAACTATATTCTGAATCCTACAAACTTCTAAAAAGAAGACCGACACCTTGGAAGCAAAAGATGAGCACGCACAAGAAGCACGCGAGAAGAAATAACTTATGTACAAACAAACAATATGTGCGCAACACACTTGGAGGAATTTAAACTACTCTAATATATACAAAATGATGTAGAAAAATTAATGGAAGGGTTTGAGATGGATCCCATTTACTGGGATTTACAACACACCTCCATCAAGATGAGTTAACTCGAAAGATTTAGCCTCCTTACATGAACTGATGATGTATGGGCCACTCCAAAGTGCATCAAACTTTGAATGGTGCCATGTCTTAGCTCTGTCAGTATCCCATTTCAAAACTGAGTCCCCAACCTTGAAAGGTTAGGGCCTAGCCTTTCTGTCAAACCATTTATTTGTTGTTTTCCGATGTTGTTCTAGCTTGATCATGGCAGAGTTCCTTGATTCTTCAAGATTAATCAGTTTTGCCATTCTAATTTCTCTTTGGTCTGCGCCTTCAAACTCTAACTACTGGGAAAGTGCTAATGAGTTAAATTCAAGCGTCCAAAGGAAGGGTAGCCGCCTTGCCATATATGAGCTTGTAAGGAGAAGTACCTATTGCTTTTTAACCATGTTTCTATCTTCCCAGAGTGCGCGTGAGACCTTTGTATGCCACTATCTTTGGATGATGTTCATTGTGCACTTCATGATCCTCATCAGGTTCTTATTTGTTGAATCTGCTAGACTGGTGCCTTAAGGGTAATAGTTGGAATAAGTGTTCAGATAGATTCCTAGATTTAGAGCCCAATCAGTGATTTTAGTGCCAAGGAAGGATTTTTCATTATCAAAGATAATGGTTTGAGGAATGCTTCGAACGTTGTGACTATACCTTTGAGAAAGTCAAGGATGACTGACTTAGTTGATTCCTTGAGTGTGAAATATTCTATCCATCTGGTGAAGTAGTCGTGAGTCGTTATCACCCATTTTTGTCTAGTGCTTGAAGTTGGATTGATCATGCCTATGAAGTCAAGACCCCATTGCACAAAAGTTTTATCCACTTGGATTGGTCGGAGGGGAAGTGCTGCCTATCTCTTCTTTCCTACAAAGAAAGCACATTCCTTGAATTTTTGACCCAATTGTGTGCATCTATAAATAGAGTAGGCCAAAATATACCTATCATTATGATCTTCATTATTGTAGTTTTGGCGGAGAGTGTCCACCGAGAATCCATCGTGAAATTTTTCCAACACTTTTACGGTTTGCGTCATTGATACATCTTAACAAAGACGTAATTAAGATTCCTTTTGAAGAGAATTCCAACAATCAAAACATAACAGAGATAGATTTTAGCCTCAAATGTATTCTCTTTTCCTTGTTTGATCCATGAGGTTATGCACCCTCGAAAAGTAATGTGATCATGTCCTTCATCCAATTATGCGCACTTTCAAGCTCTATATTTTTCTTAAGTTCGCGTGCGAGAGAGCTTCATCAAGGAACAATGAAGTCTTAGATTCAATGTGTGCATCTTCACAAGCATTTTGCGAGAGCGTGATACCTCTTACTATTTTTTTGTTTTGATTGTCACATCATACTCCATGATTCTAATCACCCTTCTTTCTCTCTTTTCACTAATTTACGCTCTCAAAATGAAGTCTTTGACGAGAAGAGTGGGAGACTAAAACCTTGATATGATTTTTGGTGAGCATACTCTTGAATTTTTTGAGCATGTGCATGATGTCAAAGACCTTATTCTCCATGTGACTATATTTTACTTCATAATCATCCAACGTCGGCTGAAAAAAGCCACTAGTTTTCCAGACCTTCTTCATTTTCTTGTGTTAGAATAGCAGCAACACTTGCATCAGCACCATAAGCATAAAGGATGAAATCCTTGGAATAATCTGGGTTGATGAGTGTTTACACACAAGCAATCTCTTGCTTGTTTTTTTTTAATGTTTCCTTTCCTTCATTATCCATATGAAAGCTATGTCTTTCTTGAGCATCAAGATGATGGGTCAAACCAATCTTGCAAAGTTAGGAATTAAATTCCTAACAAAACCGATCTTACCAAGGAATGGTTACAATGCCTTTTTGTGCACGGGTAGTGAAAGAGCTAGGATGGTTGTTGAGTGGAAAAAAATTGCCTAAGCATTGGGCATGTAAATATAGGGTGTTGGAAAAGCGCGCATTGCTATGATAGGATTGGAGCACCCAGGAGCATGACTTATCCATTTTTTGGATAAGGGCTATTTTTGGAGTTAGCGTGTTGAGCACACAAAGACATGAAGACTTGTAGTCCACACAATGATATTTTGGGAACAAGTGACAACTGAGCGCCATGCATAGTTTAGGCTAATAATAGGATTTCTACTCAAAGTTAACTATATGAAATCTATTGTTAGAGCACTTGCATGTTATGCATCCTATTGTAAAGGCATGTGGCTACTATTTAGCATGTGATCTATTTTGAGAAGTGCATGGGATGTGAAGATAAAGTCCCCATATATATATATATATATATATACATATATATATATATATACATACATACATATATATATATATATACATATATATATATATATATATGTATTGATTTGCATGAGTTAGTGGGTGAAAAAATATGGTAGAGTTATGTTGTTGGTTTTGTCGCGTGCATGTCTCATGAAGATAATTATGTAATGTAAGAAGATTTTTTGTTTTATAGTACTTAATATAATGGTTCATATTGGTTGGATAATGGTGTTGAACATGATTGAATCTAGTTCTTGCATGGTAAATCTTGTTATAGTCATTATTTAGTTCATTCTAGATCTATTCTAAGAGCTAGATTTGGTTTATGCATTGTGTGTTGTTTACTATTGTTAATGAATCTGAATATCTATATGCACCATCATGCTAACATTCTATCCAAGAAACTCTAAAGAGGGACCTAGTGCCTTTTCACACTTCGGGTGAGCACTCAGCTCTAGATGAGTGATTTTTAGTGTACTGGGTTATTAACATAAATTTATAGGTTGCATCATTGGTTCCGTTGTTGGGACCTCTTTCTTAGTTATTTTTAGGATGTTGTGTGATGAAGATGTATTGGTTAACCTTGGCAAGTGTTACGGAGTGGATAATAGATTTGGAATAAGATCATGCTTGGAGATTCAACACTAGATCTAGGTTTGACACATGCGTGTGAGTGGAGCAGAATTTGTATGACTGCTTATGTGAGAGCTTATTTGATATCTTCCCAATAGATCTATATGAGTGGCTGGTTTCTCATACATCTAAAAGGAATTGGAGGTTTTACACATTTTTCTGGATGTAAGAAGAATTTCAAGCCCTCTATGATTTTGATATGATTTGGATGTGCGCTGTGGACACTTGGTTCTGTGGTGTTCTAAATAGCTATATTTTGGAGTAATCAATTTCCACTTATTATTTCCTGGAGGCAAATGAGTTTTAGTTTCTACATTATCCCTGGGAATCTATTTGAAAGGAATTCCAGGTGGTGATCAAAATATTATTAGTAACCCTAAATTTAAAATAAAATCATTTGGGTAGTTGAACCCCACCATGCGCGGGGGCAAGAGTAAGTGTGGTGAAGTATGGTAGACCTAGTGGTAGAGAGGCAAAGAGAAGAAAGGTGACTTAAGTACAATGAGGCATGCAAGAGGGATTTAGGGAAGCAACGTGAGATTATAGAATGGATGGCATTGAGGAGAGAGATGGATTGTGGAGGATTTAGAGCTCACACGAGAGGACATAGAGCTAGAGCATATGGAATTCCCCCATTTGGGAAAGCATGACAGGAACCCTCGTTGGCCTCTTATGATAGTGCAGCAGAGAGACAACTTGGACCACGAGCACACATCTGAATCTACCTAGCAACCTAGCCCTTGCACTTGGTTTTCCAATTTCTAGTATAACCAAAGATTCTGAGGGCTAGTTTGGGAAGTAGAGGAAAGAGGTAGAGTTGACTTATCAGCAATTTCAGGGGTGAATCACATATTAAGTGCATTTATGGTGGGTAGAAATCTTCCTTGTTATTTGGAGGACCGGTTGGAGGAAACTTTTCAGGAGCATCATCGGCATAGAACACATGTGCATAGATCTTTTGACTCAATTTAGGGAGTAGCACAACTTCACAAACTATAGGAGTTTAGTTTAGCACCATTATTGGGACACAGGGCAATACATCCTCTTGTTCAATTCCTGTGACGGGTGGAGGATAAGGAGGAACAGGTGGCTTGGGATCTAGTGGATCTAGTGGATCTGGGGGTGGAGGCAACACAAGAGGTTCTGGATCTGGTGGGCATGGTCCTCACCATCCCTAGAATATTTACATGGAGATGTCACTTTGTCTCCCAAAGTATAAGGGAATAGAAGATGTTCTTGATAATGTGCATATGTGTGAGATACTTGTGGTGCACAAAAGGAATTATAGCTTTAGAGTGCAAGGCTAGTCAGTTTGCAACTACGTTGCGAGGACGCACGCATAATTGGCATAGAAAGTTTGACCCTGATCAGACTTGTGTGGATTATACAATGTTATGGGATGCTTTCATTAAGGAATTTTATATACCTAAGTTCAAGTAGAAAATTATAAGCGTGCTCAAGGACATCAAGCAGGGCACTATTAAGAGTGTCTGGGAATATGATTCTCATTTCAAAACAATCTTGTCTAAACTATCATATGATATCCATGCAATTCAACATGCACAGTGGTTTATCAGAGGCCTGATTACACCTTTTAGGAGGGTTCTCTCACATAAGACTTATACAGACCCGTGCAAGGCACTTGAAGTAGCTCTGCACACTAAGGCATTTGGGAGCATAGACACTAGAGTGAGCCCATTCTTGGAAGCTCAGATTATAGCAATGGCAAAGTAGTTGGAGAAAATATCAGCCAATACAACACATGAGACACGCAGTGGAATTTGGTGCATAGATTATGAAGTAGAGGGGCATACTAAGGATAGTTTTCCTCGTAAATCGGTGTGCTCCTTGTTATTATAATGTGAGATATGTCATGTGGACCGTGATGCAAGTTGGTGTCCATTATTGCAATGTGCGGTAAGAAAGAACGTGTCTTGCTACTATAAAATTTACTGGTCCATGACTCACAATATAGAATATTGCAAGTTGATTGATCAGATCCATGATGTAATTGATATTGGTGTATGATAGATAATGGTTTTGAATAACTAAGGATAACGGTGAGAGACATGATCAGGATCACACTCAAGGGTGATATGATCAAAATGATGGGTGCTTTGAGGGAGGCCATGGTGGATTTAGAGGTTGAGGCTATCATAATGGATGAAGTGAGTTCCCTTATAGAACATGTTATACGTGCGAGATCCCTTGACCAGATCAGAGCATGAATACCCTTAGAACATTACTTGTTCTTTTTGTGCAAAAAACCATAACTATGAAGAGTGCCTAAAATTATATGAACACTTGAGCAAGAAGCATAAAAAAGATAACAAGGGCACAATGATGGTTAAGATACAACACATCATGGAAAACTAATGGATTCCAAAGTTAGCACCGGATTCGAGGTATTACATGTGAATATTACTACATGTGCTCAAGGCTGCGCGCGTCGAGGAATGTTGCAATAGAAGCCTACCATCACTAAGGAAGAGGTTTTACATGCAAAATATCTAGACCCTACACATCAGAAGGAGGTTTATCAGAAACCATGGAGGTACTAAAAATATACAAGGTGAAATATAGTGTTTAAAGAAATAGTCATGGAAGTTGGAATAGAAGAATGTAATTGAGACTTTCCAATCAGATGTTGATGATCTGAAGGAATTTTATAAGATATTACATCAAGAGAAAATTATTACATTACGAGAGAGAAATCATTTGAAAGGAAATACTCCACGCATTGGTATTGAGACCGGATGAAAAATTTTGCATGTTAATCTCCCTCCCCATAGCTTGGATTATGAAAAGGAGATTACTTTGAATGCTTTTGTATATGGATGGATTTTGAGAAATATTTTGATTGACATTGGCATGGAAGTGTATGTGCTTACCTTAGATGCATGGGTTTAGAGAGGCGAGACCTTCGTTACACCATCTTCCAATGTATTGTATATGGAAAATCAGACTAAGGCCATGCCTATTGGAGTATTGAAGGATGCATCTATTACTATACAGGGGGCCAAGTTCACTGGGGACTTTGAGGTATTAGCGCTTGCAGAAGAAAACAATTTCCCAGCTCTACTTGGGTGCCCTTGGTGCTATGCAAATAATGTTGATCTACGGTTCAATAAGGGATATATCAGTTTTGAGAACAAGGAAGAATGGGTTATTATCCCTTTAATAAATGGGAAATTTGCACCTTATGTTGATCCCTTAAGTGAAGAATACCTAAAAACATTTATGTGTGCACCATTTGAGATCCGGAAGCACTTCATCCATCTAAGGAAGGAATCCTATAGTGGGATGATACATCCATCAATTATAATACAATAATTTCCTATGACAATTGGGCATATGGTACTTACGAGATGGTTGGGCATGAATTAGGAAGTGTAGTTGTATGCATAAGTAGGCCACATTTTGTTAGGAGGTTAGGAAACAACCTTTTACCCTAGTACACTAGTGAAGGAAACCCTGAGGTATTCCTACAAGCCATGGAATTACAGTGGAAGGATCAAGTGGATAGAAGGAATATGTTAGTGTATACCCTATGTGAGACAACAACGTGTCATTGGTGGATGGTTCATAGGGATAATCTCATAGAATGGAGAGAAGTTAGAATTGCTCTATCACCCAAATTTTCAAGAGTAATGCACCTACTCAAATATGTGAATATCATGGTAATAATCTTGTTTAGCACCACGTTCAGCAGTGTGAGAGACTCGGACAAAGGGGTAGGAAGATTTACCACCTTCATTGTGGGTGCACAAACTTTATTTCACCTTGTGAGGTTGTGCGCGCTTGGTATGTTTATGTGGAGCTGCATAAGGAAACTTGAAATTGAAAAGCCACACTACAGGGAATGATCCAAACTTTTGACTACTTATCCACTAAACCTCCAATGAAAGAGGCATTATAGGTTATGAAGAGATTTACTATGGGAGATAGTGTAAAGGATGAAGAACTCATTCAGGAGTTATTTGGTGAGTCAAACCTAGAAGCATGTTTTGATGAAGTAGATGAGACAAATGAAGAATCACTTGCATGCATTTTCCTAGAGAAGGAGAAAGGAAAGATGGTCTATATGGTGGATGATGAAGAAGTGGAATAGTTAGACATAGATCATTCAAAGGGTATGCACAAGGTCTTAGACAATGTGGATGAAAAGGTGCACGCCTACCATGAACCTATGAAGATGAGGAAAGTGAACATTGGCACAAATGTTGAACCTAAGGAGGCTATAATTAGAGATTATTGGTCTGACTTTGAAGTGGCTAAGATAATTGAGCTACTATGTGATTTCTAGGACTTGTTTCCTAGGGGCTACCATGAGTTGAAAGGGGTGCATGAATCTTTGGGCGAGATGAAAATTAAGTTAAAGGAAGGTGCGCACCTGGTTAGGAAGAGACCTTATAGGATGAACCCTAACCTGTGCGTAAAAGTTAAAGAAGAAATAGACAAGATGTTGGAATCTAGAATTATTGAGCCCATAGAGGAATCGAGTGGGTCATCCCTATGGTAATCAACATAAAGAAAGATGGAAGAATCAGGATTTGTGTGGACTACATGGAGCTGAATGTTACATGTGTGATTGATCCTTTCCCTACACCATTCACTAAGGAAATATTGGAAGGCATTGTAGGGTGTGAAATTTACTCCTTTACATATGGATTATCTAGATATCATTGAGTAAGAATTGCTAAGGAGGTTCAAGAGAAGAAAAATTTCACCACTGAATGGGGAATTTTTGCATACCAAATGATGCCCTTTGGATTGAAGAACGTGCCTACAGTATTTTTCGTGCATCATGGTTCAAGCATTCTAGGATTTTATTAATAAATTCTTGCAGGTTTAATTAGATGATTAGACCATGTATAAGCTTATCAAGGATCATTGTGACAATTTTTAATTACTATTTGAGATGTGTAGAAACTTAAGTATTTGTTTAAATATCAAGAAGTGTGTGTTTGCTACACCTTTTGGAACTTTGCTAGGGCATATTATCTGCAAGGAGGGTTTGTTAGTAGATCCGGCTAGGGTTGCAATCATTTTAGGCTTAGAGGAACCCACCAGTTAGAGTGAGGTGTGTGGATTCTTAGGCCACACATGGTATTATAGAAAATTTATCAAAGGATATTGATGCATTCTAGAATTTAGCGATACACAAACCTGCACGTTGGCACATCACTCACCTAGACTAATCCTTCACCAAGTGCGTGATGGTACCGTGTCCCTCCTTAGGGTTGCTATTGAAGGATGTTAGCATGATGTAGACTTCAATCATTTAGATCTATAATTAACATGTCTTTCATACAATGCATAGTCAAATCTAGATCTAGAAAATAACAGGCTTAACAGATACCCATAATGAAATCAAGCATGCAATACTGAACTGTAAACATGATAACACCTTGATTCATTCCATAACCTCCATTATATTAATTGTAATAAATACACAAAAGATTCATTACAAGAATAGTAGTATAAACTCATGCGCGTAATAGATTTAGCAACATAATCTCACTATATTTCAGTTCTCACACATGTATACTCTCTCTCTCTCTATCTCCATGTATGCATCTATCTATATATCTCTATATTCTCACATAGTTTAATACATATTTATAATGGTGGGGACTTTCCCTTCACCACTTATCTAATCCCGAAATAGGTTGTATGCTATTATTAGCCATGCACCATTACAAAAATAGCCACACATGCAAGTGTGCTAACAATAGACTCTACCGCTAGTTAACTGATAATAGCAGATCTATTCCCATCCTATGTCAATGTAAAGTGATTCATAGCTGGTCCTCCAAAAATATCCAATTTGTGATGCGCAAGTATCCATTCAGTTTGAGTACTCCGCACGCTATCTCCAAAAATAGATCCTTGTCGTGAAAACGACTAATTCCCGAACTTGTTTATGTTCTTTTCTCGTGATCATTTCTGATACTTTCATGCCTTTGAATGTGCTCTGCTTTCCCATGGGAACCTTCTATATTTTATTTACTAAGTGCTTGGGTTTGAATAATCAATATTAACCCACACTAGTTGTATTGCCGCCACAGAAATGGTTCTCTAAAATGAATCAAAGAATAGAATAATAGAAAGAATTTGGATGAATGAAAGAATGTTTTTAACCTACAGTTTCTTCTTCTGCAACCTGACAAATTAATTTAGGATATTCCTCATTTATCTTGGCCTCCAAGGTCTTCCACTCAATGAGTGCTTCCTCTTCTTTTTCTAGAATGTCCACAACAATGGACTCCATTTCATCCTTCGCAATCTCTCCTTTCTCATTCTACAAGACCAACACAATGTTGGACATTACAGTCATCCTTCCCTCTAGAAAATCCATCTTCTACACAATGAGTTTCCCAAGCTCCTCTAGCTGATCCTTGTGTGGTTCTTGGGATGCTTCCAGGGCCTCACGCTTCTATTTAACCATTTCTAATCTTTTTGTGTGGCCCAATGTATCATCCCTCATCACTTTCTAGACCTCATTGTTCTCCTCCGGGTTTTTATTTTGATGAGTGCCTCTGGAGTTATACAGATGTTCAAGGCTTGGTCTACCTTCTTTAGTTCTTCCTCAACGCTTGCAATAGTCCTTCATATGATGCAATCTTTCACATCATTGAAGCATTTTCTTAATCTATGTCTTGTGCTTAGATCTTTGGCATTGGCATGCACAAAGGTTCATCTTCAAGCACTAAGTCCACCAATATACTTACATAGTGTATTTTCGAAGGAAACATCTTGGGTACCTTTGGCTCTAAGTATGGCCTAACCTTCATGACATTATCACCAATTTCCTCTACGATGCTGATAAATATAGTGTTCTTCTTCTGTGCTAAGTATCTTTCCTGCGTTAGGTACGTTATCTCCTCATCCTTAGTTTTGATCTCTCCCCTTAGCACCCTAATTGTGGCAGCCTTGTCCATATTCTACCTTTCCACCTCTATTGAGACTTTTACCAATGCATTGCTCACATGTTCATCTGACATAATAGTAGGCTTTACTGTTATGTGTCTATCCTAAGGTGTCTTTTTCAACCTCCTCGACACACATGACTCCTCACACACATCAAAATCTAGTTCATCCATGTGCATGTGCATCGACCATGATAATTACTTCCTTGTGCACATTGTTGTCATATCCTCATCCATTAACTACCAACCATATAAATCCTTTTGTGTTAGTGTGCTCTGAAATGGATGCGGAAAATTTTACTTGTGTCCTTAGCATAACCCATGGTTGGTGGAATGTGCTCCCCACTTGTTCTTCTTGACCTAGGCTTCTTAGGAACTTGAGCTTCTAGATTTGGGACTTGTGTTTCCATGTCCTGAGCATTCTCGGTATTTGTCTCATCCATTCCCTTTTCTTCCTCTTCTCCTTCCTTCATTTTTTCATCTTATTTTCCTTATATGTTCTCTAGAGGTGTAGGAGAATTAGGTGTGCTTTCCTCTAACTCTTCCACTTCCTCATTCAATTTTAGTTTCCTTCTCCTTTTCTCAATTATCTCCTTCTATGGAGAGATTCAAGGTGATTTGCACACTATTTTTGGAGTAGAACCTTAGGTCCTTGTTCTCCTTAACACTCTCTTAAATTGGCACTCTCCTTGGACTGAATCCGAGTCCACATCATCCCCCTCTTGTGGTTGAGGTGGTGTAGTTACATACTCAACTTCATCCTTATTCGTAGGATGTCTTTTACCTCTATGTTATAAACCATCACTTTCCTCGTGCTCATCCTCCTCATCCTATACTTCGATTGTCTCTATGGGCTTAGGTAATGGAATGTTTTTCATGGTATGCTTACCCTTCGGCAGTTGTGGAAGTGCGAACTCATCTTCCACATACTTGTTATTTTCCATCTTGGGATTCAGTTGGATGTACACCAGTGCTGCTCCAACATCTCCAATGAGTGAAAATTACTGGATTTATGCTCAACACATCGAGATGAGCCTTTCAATATATGCATTATGTCCTGGATATACATACTTTTTCCTCAGTGTGTGGTAATCGCAGTCTACCTTGTCTACATTAAATGTTAGTCAGGATGCGTGTCTGAGAACCTGTGAACCAATGCCTAAAAATACCTTATTGTAAAGGCATACGGTAGTTTTCACCATGGGCTCCAAGCCCATCCTTCATCACAAATTGTGCGATGCAAAATTTTTGCTATACAGAAAACTAAACTACCTTACCCACCACCGATGGTAAATCCTTTGGTATGCATCACTCTTCTTCAAACGCCACACAGAGCCTATTGTACCACTTCTCAGCCCTCTTCTTGACTTATTTGGTCATCGATCCTTCACACAAGTACTTGCTGAATCACTTTGTAGGTGACTTTTTCTCCATAGGATACTCCCAGACCTTCTCTTTTGGTCCATCTAGCACCTCGATCTCCAGAATACCAAAGACAACAAAACAGCCCCAAAATTGATCTTTCCTCCTAAATGCACCTCTTTGATGATAGTTTCCACAATGTAACCTAAAATTTTATAGATCACTCCTTTAGACATCCTTTTAGCAACGTGCAGCCACATGGTGTTCACTTGTGACCACCTCTCTTGGTCATTTAACTTTGTCACAAGGTGTGCAACTTCCTGCACAACTAGGTACTTTTTCATCTTGTCTATATACATGTCACATGAACTCTTTATGAACCCTAGTTCCCTCCTAGTCTCCATAATTTTAGCCTTGTATGTTAATTCCTCCTTGAGGTCTTCACCTGTAGCCTTCAACCTTGTCATTGTGGAGATCAACGCGGTTGAAATCCTTACTCTGCGTCCTACAAAGTAGAATAATTCTTTGTGTACTCTTCTCATGAGCCATTGGTACAAGGGCTCATATTTTCTGAAGTAGGGAACTTGTATAATTGATATACTCCAATCTTCTTCAATAAATTCTCCCCAGCGTCATCATAGACCGACATGTCCTCTATCATGCACTTATTTGTCTTCGTGTTCAATAGTGCATCCAAATCCTTCTTATTTTCTATGGTACGATGGTTGTACTCACTTATCTTGCTTTTCTAAATGTGGGAATCCCACTATTGGCCTTATATAATCCCCTCTAGATATTTCATCTCTCAAAAATTGCTCTCGTGGAGTCATTTCTTCTTCCTCCATGACCACGTTCTTCTTTCCCTTAACTCCTACTGTAACTTACTTCTTTGGTGCCATCTCTACCCTACAATCCTCTAAAAATACTTTTCTTTTGACTTCGTAACATGCAACACAAACCCTAGCTCTAATCTTCATGCCCTAGCTTGGTTGTAACACGTCTACTTCACTCAAACCCTCCTCCTATGGGAACAAAAGCTTCTTCTTCATACAAACCCACTTTCCACATCTAGCTTCACACTCTTCACACCTCAACATGATTGCTCAACTCTTTGTACTTGGATCTTGTCAAATTCTCTTAATCGAGAATGGTAAGAATGAACTTACATCCGATCCTTATATAGATTTTCAAATTTTTGTTGTATTTATTACTCCTTCACCTACCCAATGTCCTCTCATTTATTGACCAACTTTGTTCTTTCTACGTGGTACATCTTCACGCCCCATCTATAACCTTCTAGTGTGCCTTCCTACCCTTTGGTCACAGATTTCTCTTGATAGCCGCACTTCCTTGTGCTCGAGTACCTTGTCACTGCACCTTCCACTGGTAGTTGTTATGGCCTCCACTTACCTCACGTTATCTGTCCCTTCATCCATCTCCATCTTTGGTCACTTTTTAGAAGCAATCCTTTGAATTGAATAACACCCGTAGTAGCTTATTCCCTCTATCATTTAATCCCAATAGTCTTGTACATGGATACCAACAATCCACCCCACACTAAAATTATGTGCAGTCCTTTGTGCATAAAAATTATTCAAATAGTAATTAGTTTCTGCATGTAAACTCGCTTATTACACAACACACCAACTAAATTGACAAAGCATAACTACAAAGAAGGAAACACATTAAGGGGATCATGAATTGAAAACCTAATCTAAATGGAAATGCTACCTTATTACAAATACCAAAAATATTTATTTATAATAGGGCTTCACCTACTCCCGTTGAAGTAATCTTGGGTAGATGTGTTCCATCAAGTTCTTCTAACTCGTAAGTGCTTGTTTCAAGGATGTAAGTGATAACATACAACCCCAACCAATGTACCTTAAGTTTTCCTGGATGGTGCAAGAACTTAGAGTCATAGAGAAGCACCATTTTTCCAATCTCAAACTTCTTGTCCCTTATGTTTTTGTCATGCCATGCTTTTTGCCTAGCCTTTTCTTTCTTATGACTCCAACGTGCTATGGCTCGTCACTCATCCAACTTGATTAACTTTTCAATCCGCTCTTCTAATGCTTTCTCATCAACGAAGACCTCCAATGCATGCAATACACAAAGAAGGTAACATAAATTCCATAGGAAGAATGACTTCTATGCCAAACACTAACTAAAATGGTGTGGCTTTGTTTAACCTTTTATATGTTGTCTGATATGCCCAAATTACTGTAGATACTTTATCATCCCAATCTTTTCGTCCAACATTGTAGATTTTTTTCAATGTCTGGTTCAAAATTTTGTTGAAATCCTTAGCAATTCCACTTTCCTAAGGATGATAGGGTGTAGTCTTATGGTGTGCAATCATGAATTCCTCCAATAAAATTTTGATTATCTCATTAATAAAATGTGTGCCCCTATCATTGGTCAAACTTAAAGGACATCCATACTTTGTAATAATATTTTCCCATAGAAACCTAGTTGTTGTAGCCATTGTATAGTCCTTTGTAGGTGTTGCTTCTACCCACCTTGTCAGATAATCTGTGCAAGTTATGATGTAGCGTGATCCAGTTCTACTTGTGGTTCGTGAAATGGGACCCACAAAATCTACAATGCATTTCTCAAATGGTTCTGCGCTAGTAATAGGTCTTAGAGGCATTTCATCTCATTGACCTGGTTTTCTAAGACATTGACAATGATCACATGTCTTTTAAAATTCCTTACAATCTTTATATAGGGTCTCCCACCATAATCCAATGAGTAGAATCTTGAATGCAGTGGTGTCATAGGCATAGTGGCCACCTGCAATACCACCATGAGCCTCTTCCATAATATCCATGTGCTCATGTTCCAATATACAAAAACACAATACCTCATCTCATCCCAATTTGTAGAAGTCCACTCATTAACATATAAGGTGCGGTGCATATAGCAAGTTGTTTCTTCTCCCAGGATTTCATTCCTTCTAGTGCCATTCCTTTTCGTAGAAATACAACAATGTTCTCTAGTTCGATGGCACTCATTGTAACCTATACAACCGTGCATCGACATGGTATCTTCATTGCCGTGTGCTTATCCCGATCATGTATCCTTGATAGGTGGTCTCGGTCCGAATTAATTTTCCCTAGTTTTACCATAAATGTGAATTAAAATTCCTAAAATAAGAGCATCCATCGACATATTCCCCCTTGTAAAACAAGTTTATTTACCAAATAATTCAATTCCATGTGATCTGTATAAAAGAAAAATGGTGTAGCTAGTAGGTATTGGTAAAATTTATGTAGCGCATATATCATTGACAAAGCTTTGCACTCTATAGTTATGTAATTCTACTCTATACGAGTTAGCTTTCTACTAGCAAAATAGATAGGATTTTCTACAATACCTTCTCTAGGTTGATCTAACACCACACGAATGGCCCCTGTCGGGCGTCAACATGTACATGAAATGGTTTGTCCCATGAAGGAAAATGTAGAATAGGCACGGTAGTAAGTTTCTCCTTCAATGTCTCGAATGCGCACTTTGCTGCGGTTCTCCCCAATGTAGAACATACCTCTCCCTTTTAGTAACTCTTCCAATGGTGTGGCAACTTTGGCATATCCTTTGATAAACTTTCTATAATATCTTGTATGACCCAAAATCCATGTACCTCACTCGACTAATAGGCTCCTTAGTCTTATAATGACTCCAACCTTTGTTGGATCAACAAACAAACCCTCTTTGTAGATTATGTGTCCTAAAATTACTCCAAATGGTGTAGAAAATATGCACTTCTTGATGTTTAAAGAGATACTCAATTGTCTACACCATTCAAACATTAAGCGCAGATTGTCACAGTGATCCTTAACTAATCCATACACCGTCCAATCATCTAAATATACTGTAAGAAGTTGTGAATAAATTCCTTGAATTTTTGGACAACTATGCTTAAAAAATACAACAGTGCATTTTTCGGACCAAAAGGAATTACAAGTAAGACTTCTTTTGCCTTATAATTTACCTTATAATTTACTCACACTTATGCATGTTTCTCATGAAACATGATTATCATCATATTTATCACACCTTTAGGTCATTTTATCTCAACTTTCTATCCTATCTTCTCATCATGTGAACATATGATTTTTTCCCCCTAGGGCATTTTATTTACACATCCATCTCCCATTATGTCATCTACATGCCCTATCATGGTGCACCTTTTTCATCCTTGTACTTGTCGGTGAATATAACTCACTTTGTGTCCTATGCTGGTCCATCATTGTTTTCAATCCACATCCCTCTTATGGACGCGTCATTTTTCACAATTCCTCACGAAAAAAGGATTGTGCACATCTTTCACATTTAGTTGCACATATTTTGATGCTTTCCTATGACCCATTGGTCATCTTGGTTTACATCCATATTGCAGTGGTCTTCACCCACTCACTAGTTTGTAGAATGTTGTCGCCTATCTCTCTGTTGAGACCGCATTGATTGACCACTACCGATGTGATATTGAAGTCACCGCCATACATTTTTTTGTTATTGCAATCCTTCTTTGTTTGCGGCATCTTTCCTTTGGTCATGTCTTCATCCATCCTCGACACATCTTTCATCTAACCCTTATTTTTTGTCTTGCGGCTTGCTATCGCAAACCACTCAACAAAAAGGGCAAATGTAGACACCTATTTTTGGATATAGCACGCCTCAATCATATCACATTCACACTACTTCTATTCTCGCATATCTTTCTCTTAAATTACATGAAATCCTATCCATTTTCTTAATAATTATCAAATGGGCCCCATGTAGACCCATTTGATAATTCAACTTTTTGATATTATTTCCATCTTCTATAAATTATTAATTCATGAGTATTGATATACACATCCAACACTCTTTTCTAAATTCAAAAGGTAGAATCTATCATCCCACCTACCCAGGTCCCACATGTTCCCACTTAAGTCAAAATCAAGTTCCCACCTAAAAATTCAAAAAATTCAATCTTAAAATTATTAAATTATTAACCCCACCCATGAAATCAATAATTCAAAATCTCTATCCAACAACAAATCCAAAATCAATAGTTAAAGTGAACACATGGCTTCACTATTACACCTAACCATGTCCCCACTCCACATCACACCTTTTCTTTTTCTCACATCATGAACCCTACCATCAAATCAACTCTTCATCATGTCCTCTTAATCAAAATTGCTTTTGCAAATTATGGTTATTCGTTAATCCTCTATTTTAATCCAAATTCAAATTATAAATATGAGTTTTCCCCCCTAAAATTTAGGAGAGGAAGAAATTCAGGTGAATGCTGTGAGATTTTAGTCATTTTATAATATCATTATTATTCTATCTGGGTGATAACACATGGGATTTCCATGACATTCTACTCATGATTTGGGTTCATGTAATGAGATTCATGTTACACGCATCAAATCGGTAATTCTATCCACATATCGGTACCATCCAGGTTCATTTATTTATCAATTTGTATGTCATTGTTTTGGATGCTATTATACTATTATTCTTATCACATGGGGGTTAACAGCCACCGAGGAAGTTAACACTTCCCGGATCTACTTTGTCAGGAAGCCCCCACATTAAATTTCTAATCATTATTTTCCTAGTGTATGTGAGCTGCAGGTTTGTCAGATCACACCGAGGACTCCGATATCAAATTTTCACCCATAGCATCCATCGTCATCTCCAAGGTATTAAGCCCTTATATAATCGACGTGGTTTTGTGTTTCTTGATTACTCATACACTCATCTAGATAGGAAGCTGAAACACGTATCAACATTTGCACGCTTTGTGGGACCAAACCAGATCTAGTTATTTTTTTTGTTTACTTTTACTTTTTGTGGGTACCTCGTATGTATAACATTTATTTGTATTTTTTATTATTGTAAATATTTACATCACATCAATTTGATATATGTTCATTTGGAAACTTTTTGTTTGTTTCACCCACTTGCGGGATCATTAATACTATCTTCTAGCCATGCATGTCCTTTGTACATATAGTTTTGTTTTTGTCTTCATTTGGGGTAAATGGGTTATTCATTTGATAATAATCCATTATTATTTAAATTTTTTTATAATAGTTGTAATTTTATTGAATTTTCTAAAATCAAAAAAATAGGAAAATGTCATCATTTTACAAGTAGTATAAATTCATTTCTAATATTTACATTAAATAAGATATATAAAAATAAATATATAATATATATTAACAAAAAATAAATGTTAAAATTGTCCCAATTAACCTAAAAACATATCCTCACCACTCTCTCATCCACCAATCTCCATCCGGCTATCACTCATCCATCCACCACCTCTCCCCACTCTATCTCCATTCTCCTCTCCATCCACCTCACATCCCAACTCCCAACCCACTGACTCTCCATCCCCCACCTTCCTCCTCTCCAACACCAACATTCTCAAATCTTCTCTTCCAGCCCATGCCACCTCTCTCCATTTCCATTCCCACTCAAGCCATCTCTTCTCCCCTCTCCATAATCCCCATCCCCTTTTCACCTCTCTTCTTATGCCTCTTTCACGGGATCTCCTTTCGACTTCCCTTCCACCTTCTCCCCATATGCCATCTCCTTATTCCACTCCCACCCACAATCTTCCAACTGATCTCCATTACCCACATCCCTTATACTTATATTTCACCATTATCCACTCCCTCTCCTTTTCCTTCATCCATGCCCATCTTGCTCCAGCTCCTCACTTGCCACCAAATCCTCCCAATTTTCCCATCTCCTTCTTCCACACATCCCTTTCTCTACTTGCTGATCCCATCTCATATCTCCATCTTTCCTCTCATGCGGTCACCACATCCATTCTCCCCATCTCTTTATTCTATCAATCTCTTCACTCCCCTTGGATTTATCTTCCTTCCACCTTATTCCCATTACCAATCCTCTCCTTTCTCCACATCTCCTTTTTTGGTCTGCCATCCAACTAGTTGCAAATCTCTTGGCTATTTCCATCTCAATATCCATTTAGCCATTTTTATATTAATTGCAGCAATTAATGGTATTATGTTTAAACAATGAATAATTTAATTTGTTTTATTTTTAATATTTATTGAATCTTCACAATTTTTTTAGAATCATATGTCTATTCCATTTTAATGCTTTAAGTAATATATTGTATTAGTAGAGATAAATTCATATCTTCCTTATAGTAATTGATTTACAATTCTTTAGACCACATTTATCTTAGATACACAGTTTGTTAATGCAATTTAATTACATAGTCTCTCTTAATAATTTTTTTACATCTAAACGTCCAATTATATTTTATATCCTTAATAAGTGTTTATTGGTGAAGTTTGTTTAGATTCGATAAATAAACGTATATTCACATTGGCTTTGATAACATTGTTTACCATCTGATCTTCATTATTATCTTGTTCATTTATCATTCATTTTTATAAGTTTACAATAGGTTTTTCATTTATTTAGTGTCTATTTTTAGCATTTATTACTTTTGATTTAATTATTCACTTTGTTTAAATTATTTATAGTCTAATTGTTCATTTTATTTAATATTTTGATTTAATATCATTTTTATTTTCTCATTTGAAACATTAAAATCATCTAACAATCAGGTAATTCGTTTATTCTAAAATTTATTTTCGCCTTATTGTTTTCTTTTTGGATCACATCCACTAATTTTTGTATTTAACCTTTCAGGATTACTCAAACATGATAAACCTTAAACTCGACCACATCACCAATCATCGCTTAGTTACCATTTTATCCTAGAGCAATCAATCATAGAGTAGAATGTTCCCAATCATTCATTATCATTTTTTCAAACATTTTAGTTGAATATTACAAAGACTTCACAATTGTCACCTATCACTTGATTGTTTTCCAATCACCTAAATCTTTGTTTGGCTCAACTTGTTGTCAACTTGAAAAAAAAAAGAAAAAGTGATATACATGTATTCTTCATTTTCCTCTATTTTCTCTTTTCATTGTACTTTCCCATTCTTGGTTGATTGTCAACATCGAACTTCATATTTCAAATTTGGAAGTAAAATGAACCTGTGCATTTTGCTTGCTCACATAGTGTAACTAGGGGTTTAAATTTTTGCATCACACCTATCATCACACACTACCTAAAACTTCACAAATTAATCAACACACCGAAACATTCCTTGCACCTAGTTCACTGATTGGGATTTGATCACCCAATAAGAAACCATTTCAGACATTTCCTAGCCATAACTTACCTAGAAACCAAACATAGTTTACCTTCTTCTAGGTCCTCTTTCAGCCATTTTATTTTTTCTTTCAAACGTGTTCTTCATCAAAACAAAACAAAAATAAACACATAAAAAGAATTGTTTGCTTAATTTTTTGTTCCAAATGGCACAAAACTTCATCCTAAATGGTTCTTATATGTACCAATCACCACAATTTAACAACATTCACAATCCTTGTATATACCCACAATCAAATGTGTTAATCCAACCTCAAGAATCCTATCAAACATCTCCTCCAGCTTTAACATACCAAGCTTCCTCATATCCTTATCTATCCCCTCCTTGTGTTGTACAACCAAGACCATCTTATACCTATCCTACACACACACCAACCATAACTACAGCCTTCATGCCTACCACATCAATTATTGCTACTCCTCGGGAAGCTAGCATGATCAATACCTCGTGTTTATCTCCGTCTAGCCACCTTTACAAATGATTTCACCATAACTCTAGTTCTCAACCACATAATTCTACTTTATCCCCATCACCTATGCCAATACTACATTGTCTTCCCCACCTACATCATTTATCGCACTTCCTGTATCTCAACAATCTCATCCATCACATTATGTCCCTACTTCCCAACATTATACAACCTCCCAACCAATTCAATCTCAACTCTTGGATATCTTCCAAAAAATCTTCCCAAATCCACCATCGGCAAATCCATTTCTACTTTCCACACCACATGATTTTAATTCTTATTCAATTAATACTATCCATCTAGCATCCCCCATTGATTCTACACCTCAATATACCCCATCCACTCCCTCATCCACATCTATTCCATCTTTACCCATAATACCAACCATAGACCCAATCCCAGTTCCTACACCTACATCTACTACTACGGGAGCCCAAAATGATTTACACGACCAATGCCCAATTATACTCCTCTGGGAGAATCATACAACACCATCTTCAACAAGTTAATCATAGCACATTTGATCATGCTGCCACCTATCCAACTAGTTAAAGAATCTAGACCAAGACCTATGTGGTATCATGAAGACCATTACTGCAAGTACCATCAAGTCCGAGGACATGACATAGAGAGATGTCGTACTTTCAAGGATTCGGTCCAAAGACTCATCGATCAGGGAGAACTTCAAGTGGATAACCCAAATGTGTCACCCAATCGACCACTAGATATTTTTAAACAACCATTTCCAAACCATACACCCACATCGATAAGTCAAACCACCACTACTTCTACATCGCCAGTGCCCAATACCCACACCATAAATACTATACATATTGCTGTATAAATCCAGATCCATCCACAGATTTACCTTCTTCATCACCCACCATATCCACCTCACTAGAAGCTCCCCCTTTCTTCATTCCATTAACCCTCACCCCCATACCAACCTCGGTCCTATCTACGTTCACCTCAAGCACCTCTTCCCACATCCACTATTAATTCTACATCTGAACATACCTCATACACTCCATCACCCACATCTATTTCATCTTTACCCATAATTTCAACCATAGATCCAATCCCAATGCATGCACCTATTACATCAATCATTGAGACCACATCCACATTTTCCTCCCCTCCTACATCATTTGAAGAATATTTGAAAGATCTTCAACTGGATTCAACTTCAAATAATATCTCTACCTCATCAGTGCGACCAAATCAATGTTCACCTTCTTTAGATTCCAACGAACAAATATCCCTTCCTACATCTCTATCAGTACCACCTCCGGATCCTCCGGTAGAAATTATTGTCATTCCTCCCAAGGAC
This sequence comes from Taxus wallichiana var. yunnanensis, assembly GCA_018340775.1. Taxonomy (NCBI): domain Eukaryota; kingdom Viridiplantae; phylum Streptophyta; class Pinopsida; order Cupressales; family Taxaceae; genus Taxus; species Taxus wallichiana. The sequence goes on along the minus strand of CM031243.1, from coordinate 629,452,241 downwards.
GGAACCTCTCAAATATTGCCTCAAGATTCCCTTATATAGGAAAATCATATTCCTTCTTCTAAACAATCCAACCCCAAACCCCTTCAACTAAAATCATCCAACACTATGAAAATCACGACTTGCTATCAGCCACCAAGACATAAACATGTTCGAACTTTGTCTTCAACATCTGAATTATCTCAAACATCCACTCCTTCTCCAAAGACCAAGAAATTCTACACAGAAAAAGCACCTCCTAACGCTACGGTTGAATCATGTATTGAGGTCTTCCAACACTTGCTACAAATTTCTACAATCACACTTCCACCTATTAGGGCCTTTGACCCTAGTAGTAAGAAGCCACCGTGGTTTAATTCTAGCCTTGTTTGTGCATATCATCACACCCCTAGACATGATATCCAACATTGTAGAGTTTTCAAGCCATTATTCAAGACTTCATTAAGGAAGGATGCATCCTTCCCAAACCAAACCAATCTATTCCTTCCACTTCAACATCTGCACTGTTGACCTCATCTATCCAAATGCAAATGTCCCCTCGTTCTTCACACACTTCCACAATCATGTCACCTCCAAGTGAAGAATATTTTTAAGAGGATCCTTCATTCTCCATCAAAGTTATTCAAGTACCTCCTCAGTCCGGTTCACGTGACCCTGAATCATCAACTAACACTAAAACTAAAACCAAAACATTAAAACCGCAATGCAATCCATCCCCATCCTCAGCACCTATATCGGCTCATACGTTGATATCCCAAAGTTCCATGTCTAAATCCAAGCCAAAACATCATCTTAAAACCCATAAGAGTGGTCTTCTATGTGACACTTCAATCAGGTCTTATGTAAATATCCTTCAACATCTAATTCAAATCTCTACGATCACTCTTCCTCCCATTAGACATTGGGATCCTTATAGTAGAAACCTCCATGGTTCAATCCCAATTGCATTTGCACCTATCATCGTGTTCCGTGCCACACATTGAGTAGTGTAGGGCCTTTCGACCATCATCCATGACCTCATTAAGGAAGATGATTTCCTCACTCAGAGGAACATCCTTCCCCATCCAAAATGAATACAACTCATCTTTCTACATCCTCATCCATCGGGTTTCCTAATACTCCCCCCATCCTCATCTATTCTACCTTTGCCTATTCTACCATCTATTGATTCTATCTCAAGTTCCTCTTTCCACACTTCTACTCATGCCAATCACATCAACTAGTGTGAATGTGAACACACCATCTTCTTATTCCACATCATTTGAAGAACATTGGAAAAACTTCAACTAGCAACAAATTCAGATGCTCCTCCCATCTCATCTACAGATACTCCCACATCCATCATGAAAATACCAATCCATTCACTATATCAACTATGACACAACCTTAAGACTCTCTCGATTGAAATCAGTGTCACATCTCCCAAGAATGCTTCTTCGCAATCCAAATCCAAGAACCTTGGTACACATCCACAAAATATCTTGTGTGTCCCCAAAAGAAGATAGACATTTCACCAACAAATACCAAATATGCATCATCTATTTTGGGGCAATATCAATCTCCATCTAAGGCATCACAATCACTCTACCAACCAAAATAAAAATATCCAGCATTCCCTCGCGATTCACTCAAAATTATGGAATGACATGACACAATCCTCCAAGACAACTCATACAACCACATCCCAAGCATTTGCATCCCAATCCAAGTCTAAAGAAAATACATATACTAATGCGGAAACCCTTCAACACTTATTACAAATTTCTGCCATCACGCTCCCACCTGTCAAGGTATTTAACCCAAATAGTAGGAAGCCATCGTGGTTTGATCCCCACCTCAGTTGTGCCTACCATCGTACCCTGGTCATGACACTGAGTGTTGTAAGGCCCTTCAGACTATCATTCATGATCTCATTGAAAGAGATGATATTTTTGAGGATTGTCCCTCTACTATTTTATCCACAACTAATTCCACATCTATCGAAGTCTCTAAGTCTTCTCTTCCATCCTCCATTAACATCTCTCCTTCACATGTTACTCATACAGAAGGTCCTCCCTTATTCATCAACATTGTTTTCCTATGATCCCCAATGCATCTACCTGATCCAAATCTAAGGTTATCATCATCCAATCTCTTTCACCTATCCACATCTAATTTTACGATAGTGATATAATATTTTTCACTGAGGGAGTAGCCTCCCCTCATCCTTGAGCATATCATTCATGTTAACTCATTTCATATCTAAACAACTCCTCTTTGATGTCAGGGGGATTTACTCCTTGACATTGTTTTATTTACCTCATCCAAATCCATCTGATCTAAGCTAACCCCCTCCAAATATCCACCCCATTTTAAGCCCACTTTTGTGGCCATATGCATCTATCCCTTTAAAGATCATTTATTTTTATCTTAAGCCCACTGTTGTGGCCATGTATGTCCTTCCTTTGAGGGACCATATTTCCATCTTTTTTCCTTAAATTCCACCTTTTGGCCATGAGTGTGTTATTTCATTAAGTCCTCCTTTGAGAAACCATATTTTCATCTTCATTAAAGTCCTTCCTTTCATGTCTCTTTTAGGGCCATATTAAGTCCTCCTTTGAGTCCATGTATGTCCTTCCTTTGAGGGACCATATTTCCATCTTCATTAAAGTCCACCATTGTGGCCATATTCGTGTCTCTTTTGGGGCACCATCTGCTTTTTAAGTCCACTTTTGTGGCCATTTTGTCCTTTCTTTTGAGGGACCATATTTCCATTTAAGCCCACCATTGTGGCCATATTTGTGTCTCTCTTGGGGCACCTTTTATTTTCATCAAAATCCACCATTGTGGTCATATTTTTGCTTCCTTAAGACATAGTTTTATTTCTCACTTGTCTATCACATCTAATCCTTTGCAAGCTCTCATCTTGTCGTAACTTTAATGTCTTCTCTCCTTTGTAGTAAACTAGAGATTGAACCTCTTAATGCATTACACTTACATCCATTCTATTGTTAGTACACATACTTATGAGTATAGTCTTATCTTTAGACAATTCCTCCATCATTATCCACTTCCATCTATCATTGTAATGATTTGAATTATGTGGTCTACCATCACTACTAGTCATGACCTTGAAAATGAGTATCATGGTTCTACTTGTAGCATATTCACTATGGATAAGTTCTCCCATTTTGTGAGAACCCCATGATCATTACATCCATCACCATCTTGTTTTCCTATTGTACTCATGTAGAGGGTCTAGGGGTGTCTCTTGTACATTCATTCTCCCCTCTAAGTGGTCTACCTAGCTATCCCCTACTCTCCCCATGTGAAGCTCAAATTCATGTATGTAAAAGGCAAGATCAAGGTTATCAAAATAAACTGATCCTCGAAGGACAGCTGTGCATAAAAAAAAATTAAATCAAAATTAAAAAATACAAATCAAAAGCAAAAGCAAAATCAAGAAAATAGACCGATCCCTCGAAGGACGGCTATCATATATATTATTCTTATCATCCATATTATGTATAAAGTAGACCATACCCTCGAAGGATGGCTACTCTTTTATTATGGCATTTGGAAGGTTTTCCACTCGCATTTATCAGCCTTCCTTTTATTCGTATTCCTAGAAATCTTCCCATATTAATCAACTTTATTTTATTCTATTCTTCCCCTTTACCAGAGTTAAGGCATAGACTTAAGGAATACCATCTTTGGAGAACCTTCTTCCCACGTACAAGATACATCTCCAATTCCTTTGTCATGTCGACATTAGGATTATGAGCATATTTCATCCATATATTCTTCTTGGTCTTGTGATATAATCAAATCTCATTGGTTAAGTACTAATACATGCTATCGGTTTGCAAGTGTAATGTTTTGAGTGGTATATTTCTTGTTTACTTCTTATCGGTTAAAAGCATAACTTTCTTACTTGACCCTTGCTATGGTTATGCTACATTCATTTCATCAAAGTCATCTTTTATCACAATTATCTCCTTAGAAATAAAATTTCGTGTCATAAAATTTGTATCTATATGTTTACTCTTACAGATGTCCCCTATCAACATCATCCATAAATCCATGAAATCAATTATTATCTTTAAAAAATCTTTTTAATGCATTATTTGGTTTGGGAATTCTACTTGACCTCCATTGTAGTTTGTGAATTCTACTTGAGGATAACTCTCATCCTCCACCAGCATTCATTATCTCGGTAGATCCTCATCCCCCACCATCACCCATTTTCATTATCCTCTTCTTCACCATCTCAGACCTTTCACCCCCAATCTTGGCACATCTACATAATTCCCCTCGCAACACGAAACCCTACTTGAAGTAGACTTGTCATTCAGAACAAGGTCTCATTTGTGATTGTGTCTGTTGACCATTCCTTCCTCCTAGTCCCCTTTATCAACCCAATTTTCTCCTAAAATTCACCTCATCTCATTCTCCGTTGCTCTTCTCACCCACTTCATCCTTCTCCATTGTTTGTTCGATACTTCACGTGTCATCCACCCGGGCCATTATTTTTGTGCTTTTCTCTTAATATCCTTTTACTGCCATCTATTTTATCATTCCATTTCCCTTTCATTCTTCTTTTTAGCTTGACAATCCTACTTAATCATCCATTCCACATAGGTTTCTTAATCACAATGCATCTCTTTCTTAAGATCCTACCACTGTAGAAACTCCTTCATTGTTTTTCGTTCCCTTCAACATTTTACTCATAAAAACTTTTTTAACACTACTCTCACATCATCACTCATACAACATAGGCATCCTAATTAAGAATTCCCCTTACACTCTTTATCCTACACTACATATATTCCTCCATCCACTCATGTCACACTCCTTTGTTTCCTTGTTATTACCTCCTTTCACTTCATGTTCCATCTTGGTATACATTGCTCAATCTTTTCATCATTCTTCTTCTTCGGCTTGACGATCCTACTTAACCATTCCTACAGCATGGCAATCTTACTTAAGAGTCTCTCTTAAGAATGATCTATCTCCTTGCCTTTCCTCTTTCCTTCATCTTCCCATCATCCGTATTTTTTCTTCATTCCCCACAAACACATCCTCTTCCCTTCTCTTTTTCCTCACACAAAATATCTCAAACTTCCTCAAATGTCATCTCCATCATCCCTCATTTAAAATCCATCTTGACTACTTTATACCCTCTCTTACTATGCCTTGTTCCTTCATCTTTACTTGTCATCTTCATCCACATCCTCATCCATTACATTCTCTCCTCACCTTTATCTTCTTACATATCGTTAGCCCTCCTTTCTTTACTCTTTCTGGTCCATTTTCTAGAATACTTCCCCATATCTATCACCATATTTACTCATCATTATCATAGTTCATCTAACATTATGTCATCTTCCATTCTCACGTGCTAAGAACTATCGGTGGACTTCTCCTAAGACTCATTTCTCCCCATTCTACTAATACCAGTTCACTCATTTTTACCTCCTCCATTTTCCTTCCTCCCTTTTTCCTTTTGTGCCCTCTAATCATTATCGAGGATTTCTCCTAACATCCCTCCGCTGGTATTGCCTTTTCATCTTCCCTTCACCTTTTTTTTGTCAATATCTCTACTTGTCTTCATCACATACTTCTTTTGCATCATTTTCTTTGTTGTCCTCTCCTCCTTTCTACCTCTAGTTTTCTTTCATATCATTTGTATCATCTTCATCTCCTCTTCTCCTCACACTTTTGTCATACTTCTCCATTGATAACCTGACTCACCAACATTTGTCCCATCTTCTTAACCATCTCACCATCCACATGCATTTCCATACGTTTCTATTTCATATTCAATTTATTTCTATTTTGGCTCTATCATCCCTTCTTTCCCTCTTATTTTCATTTCCCCATTATTGAGCTTCTTTCTCTACCACCCCTATCTTCTTAGCTCCTCATGGTGCCTTTCTTTCTCTTTTCCATTCTACCTCCTCCCCCATCTTCTTTAACTTCTTCATCTTCTTCATCTCCTTCATCTTTCCATCCTACTATACATATTCATCTCTCCAATCATCCTTCTCTCATATTCTTCACAACTTTTCTTTCTCAATTCTGTCATCTCTTTCATGATCCGTTCTTTCTCTCCCTCTATTTTGATCTCCATCTCCCTTTCATCCCTTCTTCTATCATTTTCTTGTCTTCTTCTTTGTCCTTCATCATTTCTTTCTTCCACCATTTCTCCTCTTGATTATCTCTCTACCGCTTTCTTTTTACTATGATATATCTCTATATATTCAACTTCCCTTCTAATCTATTTTTCCTCCTCATCTCATCTTCTTCTTGTTTAAACTTCCTCCCTCTCTCTTCTCCTCCTACTCAGTTTCTCTATTTTATTTTTCTTCAGTCCCTCATACCTTACCTATTTATTTCCCCCTTATCTTTTTCCACTACCCTCTTATTGAATATCATTCTCTCTCTTTTTGTGCTTTTGTCTATCTTCTCACCTCTCTTATCATCCTTCTCTACTATTTGACCTCTCTCCTCCACCATGTCCACTACTTCAACCATGTCCACTTTCTCTTATCTCTATCATCTATCATCCACATCATTTCATCCCATCTTCACGGGACATTTTTGTCTTAGAGGATACCATAACGGCCAACACCTATCTGATCTTGTACTCTTCCATGCATATTTTCTCTACTTTTGTTTTGTCACAAAAGTATCTTGACTTCCTGTCCTACTTATCGAACAAGTAGGACTACTTTTACATTATAATTTACTAACACTTATGCATGTTTCTCATGAAACATGATTATCATCATATTTATCACACCTTTAGGTCATTTTATCTCAGCTTTCTATCCTATCTTCTCATCATGTGTGCACATTTATGATTTTTCCCCCTGGGGCATTTTATTTACACATCCATCTCCCATTATGTCATCTTCATGCCCTATCATGGTGCACCTTTTTCATCCTTGTACTTGTTGATGTATATAAACTCACTTTGTTTCTTCTCGTGCCCTTTGGGGGCATCATTGTTTTCATCCACGTCCCTCTTGTGGATGTGATTTTTCACACAATTCCTCATAGACAAAGGATTGTGCACATCTTTCACATTTAGTTACACATATTTTGATGTTTTCCTATGACCCATTGGTCATCTGTGTTTACATCCATACTTGAAATGGTCTTCACCCACTCACCGTTCAGAAGAACATTGTCATCTGTCTCTCGTTGAGACCACAATTGATCCTCTACGGATGTGATATTGAAGTCACCACCATAGATTTTGTTTTATTTTTTTGTTATTGCAATCCTTCTTTTTTGCTTGGGCATCTTGTCTTTGGTCATGTCTTCATCCATCCTCGGACACATCTTTTATCTAACCCTTTTTTTTTTGTCTTGTGGCTTGCTATCCCAAACCACTCAACAAAAAGGGCAAATGTAGACACCTATTTTTGGATATAGTGCGCCTCAATCATATCGCATTCACGCTACTTCTATTCTCGTATCTCTTTCTCTTAAATTACATGAAATCCTATCCATTTTCTTAATTAATTATCAAATGGGCCCCATGTAGACCCATTTGATAATTCAACTTTTTGATATTATTTCCATCTTCTATAAATTATTAATTCATGAGTATTGATATACACATCCGACACTCTTTTCCTAAATTCAAAAGGTAGAATCTATCATCCCACCTACCTAGTCCCACATGTTCCCCACTTAAGTCAAAATCAAGTTCCCACCTAAAAATCAATCTCCACCTAAAAATTCAATCCCTTAAAATTATTAAAATATGAACCCCACCCATGAAATCAATAATTCAAAAATCTCCTCTCCAACAACAAATCCAAAAAATCAATAGTGTAAAGTGAGCACATGACTTCACTATTACACCTAACCATGTCCCCACTCCACATCACATCTTTTCCTTTTCTCACATCATGAACCCCACCATCAAATCCACTCTTCATTATGTCCTCTTAATCAAGATTGGTTTTGCAAATTATAGTTATTCGTTAATCCTTTATTTTAATCCACATTCAAATTATAAATATGGGTTTCTCCCCCATATTTAGGAAGGAAGAAATTCAGGTGAATGCTGTGAGATTTTAGTCATTTTATAATATCATTATTATTCTATCTGGGTGATAATACATGGGATTTCCATGACATTCTGCTCATGATTTGGGTTCATGTAATGAGATTCATGTTGTACACATCGATCGTAAATTCTATCCATCATATCGGTACCATCCTATTTCATTTATTTATCAATTTGTATGTCATTGTTTTGGACGTTATTGTATTATTATTCTTATGACACGGGGGTTGATGACCATCGAGGAAGTTAATGCTTCCCGATCTACTTTTTCAAGCATCCCCGCATTAAATTTCTAATCATTATTTTCCTAGTGTATGTGAGCTGCAGGTTTGTCGGGATCACACGGAGGACTCCGATATCAACTTTGCACTCATAGTATCCATCATCATCTCCAAGGTATTAAGCCCTTGTATACTCAATGTGGTTTTGTGTTTCTTTATTAATCATACACTCATCCTGACAGAAGATGGAAGCACACAGATCAACACTAGATTTTCTACTTCTTCGTCATCCACTAAGTAGACCATTTTTGCTTTCTCTTTCTCAAGTGAGGTGTGTTGAAGTAATGTTGCATTAGCCTCTAGTTCTTCACCAAGATGCACTCCTGAGTCTTCCTTATCTAATAACTCAAGAAGGATTTCTTTATCCTTGGTGTTATCTCCCATAGTTAAGCACTTTATGACTTTCAATGCTTCTCCCACCAAAGGATTTGTAGAGAAGAAGTCAAATGTCTTGCCCATTTCTGTAATTAAATCCTACCAATTTCTAGTTTCTCTATGGAGTTCTACATACACATACCAAGCACACACATAGCCTTGTAAAGTGGAATAAAACTTGTGCACCAATAGAGAAGGTGGTAAATTTTCATACCCTTCTATCTAGAGTCTCTCACACTTCGAATGTGGTGCTTTGAATGGGTTGATTACCATGATAAGTGTAGATTTGAGTAGGTGCATTGCTCCTAAAGAACCTAACAAAAATCCTAATTTCATTCCATCCAAAAAAATTATCCCTGTGGACCACCCACCAACATGTTGTTATCCCACATAGTGTATATGCTAGCATATTTATTGTTTCCAGATGTCTATCCACTATTATTCCATGGCACGTAGGAATACCATGGGAACCCCTTCTCCTGTGTAAGAAGGTACCGAGTTTTTACCTATCCTCCTGACATAACGTGGTTTTGTGCCTTGAGGAAAGATGATTTTTACTTCATGCCCTACCAACTCATAAGTGTTGTGAGCCTAATTATCACAAGCAACAATTGTAGTATCGCTAATAGACTATGCATCCTCCCACTGAATTAGTCCTTCTTTAGTCGGGTTCAAGTATCTCTGGATCTCGGATGGCATGTACATAAATCCTATTCAGATCTTCTTCACTTAAGGGCTCAACATAGGGCACATATTTTCCATCTGTTAAAGGGATAATAACTCTCTCCTCCTTGTTTTCAAAACTGATATAGCCCTTGTTGAACCAAAGATCAACATTATTTACATAACACTAAGGATGCCCCAATAGAGTTGGGAAGCTATCTGACTCTGCCAGCTGCTAAAACTTCAAAGTCTCCAATGAACTTGGCTCCTTGTATGGTAATGGATGCATCTTTCAAGACTCCGATGGGAGTGGCCTTAGTCTGATTAGCCATGAATAATACATTAGAGGATGGATGCAATGGGGTCTTCCCATTTGTACCCATGCATCCAAGGTAAGAACATTGACTTCGAGCATGTATCAATCAATATATTACTCAATACCCACCCATCCAAAACAACATTCAGGGTGATTTCCTTGTCATAATCCAGGCTATGAGGGGGAATATTTTCATGCAAGATTTTTCATCCAGTCTTAGTACTTATGCACGAGTGTTTCCTTTTAGCCAATCCCCTAATAATGGAATGATATTTTCCTGGTGCAACATTTTACACACTTCCCTTAAGTCATCTATATCAGTTTGGACTATCTTTGATACTTTATTTTGCTCTATCTTTCGTGATTTCTCTTTTAAGTATTGTATCTCACCCTGAAGATTCCTTAGAACTTCCATGGTTTCCTAATAAACCTCCTTCTGATAGGAAGGATCTGGGTACCATGCATGAAGAACTTCTTCTTTAGTGATGGTAGGTTTCTGCTATAATGTTTCATTTGGTGCGTCTTTGCCTCAAAGCATGGGTTGTGATATTCACTTGCAACTCTTCGAACTCTACTACCAACTTGGGCATCCATTAATTTTCCACAATGTGTTATATCCTAACCATCCTTGCACCTTTGTTTTCTTGTCTATGTTGCTTACTCAGATGCTGATATAAGTTTGGGCATTCCTCATAGCTATGGTTCTTTTCGCAGAAAGAGCATGTAATATTTTGAGGAAATTCATGCATGTAGTGGTCAGGATATCCTCATGTATAACATGTTCTACAAGGGAAATCACTTCTTCCACCACCACGACCTCATTGTCACGAATCCACTGTGGTATCCTTGACCTCTACCACAATCACCTTAAAAATGCCCTTCATTCTGATCATAGTGCACCTAGTTGTGATCCCGGTCCTAATGCTCATTCTTTCCTTAGATTTATCTAAAAATCATGTCTTTCGTACACCAATATCTATAGCATCATGGATCTTTCCAATCAGCCGGAAATCTTCCATGTCATGAGTCATGCACATGCAGATTTTATAGCAGATTAAAATGTTCTTCCTTATCATGTGTTGTAATAATGGGCAATGATTAACATCATGGTTTAAATGGCATATCTCACAATCCATCAACAAAAATCATACTGCTTGCGAGGAAAACTATCCTTTGTGTGACCATCTACTTCATAGTCTGCACCAAATCACTGTGTGCATCCGATGTGCTAAATTTGTTGGTAGTTTCTCCAACTACTTTTCCATAGCTACGATTTGTGCTTCTAAAAATGGGCTCACTCTAGTGTCTATGCTTCCAACAAATTTGAGTGCATAAATCTACTTCAAGTGCTTCACGTGGATCAATGTATGTCTTATGTGATAATGCCCTTCTAAAAGGTGTAATCAAGCCCCCAATGAACCATTGTGCATGTTGGCTTGCATGTATGTCATAAGAAATATTAGATAACAATGTTTTAAACCATGCATCATACTCTCTAACACTTTCAGTAGTGCCTTACTTAATATCCTTAAGCACACTTATACTATTATGCTTAAACTCGGGATGTGAAACTCTTCAAGGAATGCATTTTTAAAGCTATATAGTCTATGCAAGTCTAATCGTGGTCAAAATTTATGTCCCAATTGTGTGTGTGCCCTTGTAATGTAGTAATAAATTGAATTTCCCTATGCTCGAAGCCGTGATTCCTTTTGTGTGGCATTGTATTTCACACATATGCACATGTTCGATAACATCTTCTATGTCCCTATACTGAAGACAAGGAGACATCTCCATGTAAATATTCTGGGTTGGTGCGGACCTTTCCCACCTGATCCAAAAATTCATGTATTTCCCCTCCTCCGTAACCTCTAGATTTTCCCAACTAGAGCTACCTATACCTCATGATCCCGAACCTATAGTTAAGTTCGGACTGCAGAATATGTACTTCCTATGTCCAAAAATAGAGCTAAATCTGCACTCGAGAGTATGCGAAGCATTACCACTCCCAGTTAGTCCAAAATTGGTGTGCTTGTATTCTATGCTTTGATGATGTACCCGAAAAAGTACTCCTATATAACATCAAAGCCATTTGTGCTACCATTACTATGCCTCTTATTGTAGACACCAAATTCGTGTCTTACGACCCCTTGTGACCTGCATCCCATTTCGCAACCTAACCTCATCACCTAAACCTTACACAATTATTTATTAATTACCTTGTAATTGATAAATCCCCATCACCTCACCTCCACCCTCATTTTTCCACCTCATCATGACCTAGCCCTAACCCTAAACTAACCTAATTAAGACCTATAACTTGGTCTACACCTACACCCATGATTAAGGACCCCTTTCTCACACCCAAAACCGACATTCTAGTCATTTGACCAAGCCCGCAACTAATCTCTCGGGAGAAAAGCAGGGAAGGTGGGCTATTTTACTAAAAATAGCCTACTTTTTCCTTACCGATGCCGGTTCCTACTCGACCGCCGTCGGTTATGTAACCGCCATCGGTTCCCTGTAAATGGGCTCCCCAAACCAAAAACAAGGGATCGGAATTTCATTTTGGATCGGAGGAAGGATTTTTGAATCAAGGGAGATCATTGGGAGCGATTAAGAGCATTCGAATCTTCACTTGGCCGAGCAGAGACGAGTGAAGAGACAAGGAGAGTTGCAGCAAAAGGAGATCAAGCCCAGAACTGCGACGGAATAGCCAGAAACCTGTGATACTCAGCTGATCATCGGGAGGGAGATCTCTCATCTTCTGTGTGTCAAGCCATCCTACCTAGAGTTCTGCCTTTGTCATCAGAGTTCTTGGACCTGCATCTTCATCAATAACCAGTAAGTTACATCTTGCATGTCCTCTTTAATAACATTTCTTAGACTTTTTGAAGCACAATCCTCACGAATCCATTCCTAGATCCACTACCCAGCGTGCTATTGCATCTAACTATCATTCATCTACCTCTCATCACCTTATTTCCTAATATCACCTATATACAGCCCTACAAATAACACAACTACCAAACAACACCACCACCCCACAAAACAACCAACCTTCAGATCCTAGACCATACCGATATCGGTTATCAAAGAATGGCCCAGTATCGGTTATCCCGACTATAACCAAAACCAGCCTTTCCCTTACCCGATTCAACGAAGCAATTTAATTGATATCTTGCGCTTTTGTGTTAATTCATATTAGCGGGGCTGACCACCTTCGAAAGGAAGTTTTATGTTTCTGGGCCCAAGGCAGTTCCCTCATTTATTGTCTAATCAAAATCTTGTGGTCTTGTATTCTTATTTGCAGGTAGTCCTTCCAAGACAAAAAGGAGTTCTTCGCAGTCAGCCTGATCTTTCTCTACGGTACGCGCACACCATCTCGACATTCTACAGGTATTCCTCCTAGCCCCAACCCTTATCTGTTTCTAAAAGGAATGAAACATTCCGAGTGAAACATTTTGGCACGCCCGGTGGGACCCATTTTGGGTTTCTTTCTTTCTTGCTTGCTTTCATATAGGGAGTATACTTGCTGTTTTCTTCTTCTAAAAGATATTCACAAGGTTTTGTATTATTTTGATAAAAGAACTTTCTTTGCTTTTACATCTCGCATTAGTGAAAGTCATCTCTTTTGCTTCATCGAATATCATTTTCGATTTGGGTTTAAAACACGTGCATTGCATTATTGCTTGTTGTTTTCAATTCTAGTGAACATAGATTAAGTAACAGGTCGTACACGTGGGGGTGATATCCACGGTATTGACAAGAAATTAATCTTACTTTCACTGCACAACACATACCGAATCACTTCACAATTAACACAACAGCTCAAACATCCCCCTTTTTCCGCGGTATTCCTCCGCCCGATTGAGGTAACCTTATAAGCCAAAACAAACTTGACATTTCCCCTAAGTCTTTTGTTTAGGATTCTGACATCATTCTACGTCTAAAGGCATAAGCCCACAATAATTAAAATTAACCCTAGGGTTAATCTCTGGATTTGCGTGTGCATCTTGCTTGTTTTTAGTTCTGTTTTCTTTCTCATACTCTATCTTCTGTGATCAATAATTGGACAAGTATACTAAACGTTGTTAAAAATCAAATTAGCAGCCTTTTATATCTTGTTAGCCCAGACTTCTTACACCGACATCGGTTACCTGACCGACGTCGGCTATAGTATAACCGACATCGGTTACTAGACCGATATCGGTTACTGTCTTTTCCAATTCCTGACAAACCAGCAACCTACCAATTTTACCAGTCTGAGTTTGTTTCTATTCCTGATAGATTGAAACCCTACTGTGAACTCCTGTCCATGGTTGTTATCACTTGAAAGCAAGCCGCCGCCATGGTTTCACATGCTTGCTCTGTTTCTTTTCCTGAATCACCCCCTTCACATTCTGTGGGGAATCCTACGGATACCAACGAAGTTCCTAAAATTCCTGTGGGAGATAAGGACTTTGCCAAGTTTCTGGATGCTAATCCTAGTGCTGTACAATACTATTTGTCTCATGCCCCTGACCGTATGCCCAATGGTCAGCTCCTTGTTGGTATGCCTATTAGTATAGCTGCTCATTTAGCTCCCACTCCACCTGAGGACACCGCCTTGCTTCCCGCATCTTTAGCCCCGTCTCCCAATCCGATGGCTTCAGAGGTTCATACGACCCAGATTAGCTTTCCTTTGGTTAATCTTGGACCCCACATATCACTACCACTGACTACCCCTACCTCATCTCTCTTGCAGACCGCTCCGTTCATGACTTGCTCTCTGCCACCTATCCACACGAGCTTTCCTTCTCAAGCTCCGCCTACCTTTTCATTCCCATACACGTATCCAGTGACCTCAACATCCTATATGGGACATCCTTATTCGGTCGCCTCAACATATTCATCCTCCACACCTTATCAACACTTAACCCCACCAGTGTCTAGCGGTGGCCCTTGGCCCAATTTGCCTCTGTTTACCACAACCACACCATCATCTCATCCAACTACTGATTTAATTAAACAAATGATGGACAAAATGCAAAACCTAGAGGCTTCTATTTTAGGAAGTCGTAGCGCCTTGACATACGAGCAAGTTTATCGGGAGCCTATTCACCTGTCTCTGTCCCCTTCATTCATATCCTCCTCAATGGGAGTTGCTTGAAATTTACTCGCTTTTAATAGTAAAGAGGATCCTCAACAACACTTGTGATCATTTAGACATGCTTGTTATTTGATTGCTCATGATGATGCCTTGTTACTCCGCACCTTTCCCATGTCCTTATCGGGACTCGCTTGGAGTGGTACAGTGCTTTAACCCAACACTCAATCTTCTCTTTTAACCAACTAGCCCAATCTTTCTTGGATCATTTCTCCATTAACATTGCCAAGAAAGTATCTATCACCGACCTCTATGCCATCCGACAATTTGAGGACAAATCTATCGCAGATTTCGTTGGATGATGGCGGGGCCTTATCAACCAACTTACGTATGCCTTGCCTCAAACCGAACTTATCGAACTATTTACGTGGGCCTGCGCTAAGCACATCTCCCCTACCCTCCAAATTCAAACTTTCCGTACATTCGACGAGGCCTTTACCATGGCTCGGAAACTAGAAATTCGAGCCTTAGAAGAAGAGAAATTGCGGTTGCGCAACAAAAACCCCAATTTCCGAACTCCAGATTCCACCAACAAACCTAACACCACCAATCCTCACCCATCGACCGCTTCGAAATCAAAAGGGGCCGTGCACGCGGTGATGGTCAAATCCCAACCACCGTCTAATACCCCGCCAAAAACCAGCTTATAAGTATAAAGCGTAACCATCAACTACACTCCTTGGGAGAAACATATGGTGTGATATTGGAAAAATTGCTCAAAGCAGGAGCCATTACCTTACCTCCTATTAAACCTCACTCTAGGTTTGATTCTACCCGCGCTATACCTTCCTGGTACAAAGAAAATGACTTCTGTAACTTTCACCGCGTAAAAGGACATAGTCATGAAAACTGCAAAATGTTGAAAAACATAGTGCAGGAAATGGTTGACGCAGGTGATATAACCCTCGATAATCCTAATGCCCCTGCCAACCGAAATTTGAAAATCTTCAACAAACCATTCCCAAATCACTCGTCCAACAGTAATGTAAACTAGGATATCTTAGCCGAGGAGAGTGTTCATGAGATCCATGCAGTCTTCGACTCCCAGCCAAAAGCCTCTATCGAGAAAATTTTGAATCAAGCCTCTCCACTAACACAGGAGTCCGAACCTCCTTCACCACCATCAAGCCAAAGCGAAATCATTCCTTTACCCATAAAAGAGTTAACTGCCTAGACTTCTCTTCTCATCAATGAGTCTGCTTACACCACATCCCTACAAGACTGTGAACGGATGTTATCTAATCTATCTATTTCCCAAATGTCCCTTCTACCGCTCTTCTTGCACAAGAGGAAGGATCGCCACTCCTTTTGACATCCTTAGACGAGAAATCTCTTGCACCAACATCACCAAATTCTTTAACCATAACAGACCCTCTCTCAAACATGCCCTCCTGCCTATTAGTCCTTCATCGCCTAAATATTTTCAACAACCGGTCGACCTCTTAATATCTATTGATACAAGATGCCTCATCTACCCCCTGTATCACACCCACAAATTTGGAATCACAACCCGTCTTTCTTCCGTACCAAATTTACAATTCATGCACAAGATTGTCATTCTCCGAAGATAGACGAGTCCTATGGGAACGTTTGAGTACCCCCTATTCTACTCAAATGCAGATGACCGATCCAGACACCTCTACCATATATCCTAAGTGTTTACAGAAACTCAAAATGCCTATGTCCTCAGTCTCACCCCCCGTATTTATACCAAGTAGCCCATCCACCTCTATTAACCTAACCAAATTTTCCCCTACACTTGGGACCTCACCAATGCCCAGTCTAACGCACCCGCCTAAGCGACTTGATTTATCCAAAAATAAAGCCACCCTGCCACCTAGGAGACAAACTCAATCCGTGCCTTTATCACAATCAAAACCATCATCGTCACACCTACCTTCCATATTGGGACCTCATCCCTCCACCTTACATCAATATATCATACCTCCTGCGTTTTCTTCAAAACGACCTACGCCTTTTGCACCTATACAGAGATCAAAGGGTATATCAACATTGTCACCCCACATATCCTGTCCACCCATCAACCCTAAACGAACTCCATCATCAAAGGACTTTTTTCTATCACTCCCCTTTCTCCGTGGTTGTTTCCTCGCTACCACGTCATCTCGTAGCCTCATCATCTAATCAGCCAATATAGCTTCTACGCCGGAGAAACCACGTTTAGTGAAAACCACGTGTCAACACCCTCGGCTAAACCACCACCCGTGCATTTAATCAACCACGCCCAAACATTACCAAAACCCGCAAAACCAATACCCTCATCCTCCTCCGATTTTGACCCACTCAAAGGATCTTACGCCAAAATCCTTGCTATGTTGGTGGAGAATGCGACCATTTCCCTACCCCCACTTAGACCTTATGACCCGTCTAAACCTCGACCTATAGGTTATGATGAGTCTAAAATCTGCGCCTATCACCACACACCAGGACATGATGTGGAGAGATGCAAAGCTTTAAAAACCATCCTTCGTCAGTCACCTCTCCCAGCTACAAAGGTTAAGAAAGACAACTTACGAAGGGAGAGACCTTTAGCTTCAATTCCCTCTACTATACCATCTGTCCCCGCCTCACCAAGATCTATCATTATTACAACCCCACCTCTTGAAGACCATGATTTATCCCAACCATCTTCCTCATCTCAGGTCTACGAGATTAATATGATTAGTGTTGCTACTCGAGCGCAGAAAAATAATGAGAAAGCAAAAGAAAGCACACATGCGTCCTCTCTTTCTCCATCCAGCATCCCGATTGCACCACCACCCAAAGTGGTTATTCGTGGACCCACTTACCCCGTCTCTAATGGAGTTTCCCATCGAGCCATGATCAAACAGCTTCACCAATCGCCCGTAAAAATGACACTATATGATCTCATTCAGACTTCTGAATCCCATCGACAAGCTCTCGTTGAAATTCTTCAAGGGATCGAGGTCTTACCTAATGAAACCCTACCTGTTGCCTCCATTCTAACACCCAATCACGTTGCTTCTCTCACCAAACAACCCACTGCCCCAACCACTTCTGTACTACAACAAGCTGCGGCAGTCAGTTTCTCTGAAGATGAAATTGTTGACTTTGGTACAGAAGATCCTGACCCTACCCTTTTCATCTCAGCTTACGTCCGGGACATTCGGGTACGTCGTGTTATGATTGACGGGGCGCTAGCCTAAACATCATCTCTTCAAAAGCCTTCCAACAAATGAATATCCCTTCTAGCTACATGTGTGCCAATCCCATCATGTTGCGGTCATTCAATGACGCTATTACCTCTACCTTAGGCACCGTGATCCTCAACATTCGGGTAGGACCACGTACTTTACCCAAACTCTTCTATGTCCTTGAAGGAGAGTTCTAATATAACATATTGCTAGGTCACCCTTGGATCCGGGCTATGGGATGCGTTCCCTCAACATTACATAGATGCATAAAATTTGAGTACGAGGGGAAGTCCTACACCATAAAAGCTGATCCTCCCCCCTTTAAAACCTACAATATGTTATACCGCCCTAACGATGTGCTTATACCAATCAAGACACCCATACATTCAACCCAACCATCCTCTTCAAATGTACCTCAACCATCCACCTCAACCGCACCTACGCCTTCAACTGATGAAACCACCGTCGCAAAAACCACTTCCCTTCCCGCAACTAACATCCCAACCGCAGACCCCTTAGTAGATGTTTTTCAATGCCTTACGCTGGGGGAGTATCGCCTATATAACGTTAGTTCTTTCCATACCCCACAGGAATATGGATAGGTACATGCACATCCTACCTATGACCGTCGTGTGGGGGAAGTAATCTCTTACGGACCACCCCATTGCCGCACCAACCTAACGTATGGGGGTGTTGACGCATCCTCCATTACCCCTGAACCCCCTCTTGGTGTGGTTCCCTTCCAATCCGATTTTCAATACTTGACAAATCGTCATTTCGCCCTCACCTTCTTGACTCGCTGTGCTTGGAAAGGCTTTGGTTTTGGTCTTTATGAACAAGGCCGACATACACTCATTCCCGTGACTACACGCAAACACAATGATCGCAGTGGTCTCGGTTTTCCTGAAACACCTACACAGGAGGAACCTCGTGTCAGTTGTCTTCTAGAAGACAACGACGTCACCCCTACCAAACCATCATCACCCATTTTGCCTTCGTCACCCATAGAGTCAATAGATCCCGAATCTATCCCTCCTAACTTTTTTTTTTCATAAATGCTATCTTCCTAGGTCCTCTCAATTATCAACGCGATAATGAGGACCCCTCTTCTATCCCCCTTCTGTATCCAGACATGATCGAAGAGGATTCACCTTCGATTAATGTTGTTGAGTGCCAGGATGACGACTCCATCCTCACTTACCTTGGGGCGGATGACTCCTATATTCAACGCACCTTACCATCTGAAACTCAAACCATGTTGAATGAATCGACTATAGAAATCAACATCCACACGGAGGAGGATCCTCACATTGTGAAGATCGGACAATCCCTTAACACATCAGAACAAGCCGCCTTTACTACCTTTCTCCGTACCCGCAACCAAGCTTTCGCTTGGTCCTACGCGGACATGCCAGGAATTGATCCTACCATTGCCGTCCATAACATCACTCTAAACCCTGATTCCAAGCCAATTAAACAGAAATTGAGAAAAATGCATCCACGCATTGCTCTCTTGGTCAAAGAGGAGCTTCAACGACTCCTTTCTGTTTCTTTCATTCTGCCTATTGACTATCCTCAATGGATTTCTAACATCGTACCTGTCACTAAAGTGACGGGGGGACTTCGGATATGCACGGATTTCTGGGATCTTAACCTCGCTTGCCCTAAGGATGACTTCCCCCTGCCTAGCATTGACCAACTTGTAGATCTCACTGCAGGCCATGAGATGCTCTCTCTCATGGATGGTTTCTCGGGATATAACCAAATTTTGGTTGCCCCCGCCGATCAACATAAAACTACCTTCATAACTCCTTGGGGAACCTTCTGTTACCATGTAATGCCATTTGGCCTTAAGAATCTTTGGTGCGACCTATCGGGCTATGACCTACATTTTTCATGACATTATGCACACTATCCTTGAAGATTACGTCGACGATCTTCTTGGCAATTCTAAACATCGCGGTGAACATCTCGATGTTTTAACCATTATTTTCGATCGCTTTGTTGCAATATTCAGTCTTCAACCACCAAAGAAATGTGTCTTTGGTGTTCTTTCGGGAAAACTTCTTGGTTTTATCGTCTCTTTGCGCGTGGCATTGAGGTCGATCCATCTAAAGTAAAAGCTATCCTAGAAATGCCCCCACCTACCAATCTCAAACAATTGCGTAGTTTACAAGGTAAGCTCCAATCTATCCGACGTTTCATCTCCCAACTCTCGGATCGATGTCAACCTTTTCATCACCTTCTTAAAAAGGACATTGATTTTCAATGGAGTGAAGAGTGCCACCTAGCCTTTGAAGCTCTCAAAACTTATCTCTTGCAGCCACCCATGCTTATCCCACCTCAGGACGACCGCCCTTTCTACCTTTACCTTTCCGCCACTGACCACGCTGTAGGGGCCATGCTTGCACATCGTGACTCTGAGAATCGAGAACAAGCCGTTTATTATATAATTCGTACTTTGGTGGACTATGAGACTAGGTATACACATGTAGAAAATTTATGCCTAGCCCTATCATTCGTGGCTACCAAACTCCAACACTACCTTCTGAATCACAAAACTTTCATCATCACCAACACGGACCCCATCCATTACATGTATGCCAAACCTCATCTAAACCAACGCATCGCCAGATGGCTCATGCTCCTCGCCGACCTCGACCTTGAGTTTGTCCACCAGAAATCAATCAAAGGACAAACTCTTGCAGACCAACTTGCGGAGGCCCCTTTACCTGGGGAACAATTTACCAATTTTACATTCCCAGACGAACTCATCGCTACTCTTTCCCTCAAGGAGGAGTCGTATCCAATGACCCTCTTCTTCGATGGATCCAAATGCCACCGTGGTGGAGGAGCCAGCGTTGTTCTCATTCCTCTCGATGCTGAGCCCATGCCTCTTTCATTCCGACTCGATTTCCCTTGCACTAATAATACAGCGGAATACGAGGCCCTTGTTCTGGGTCTCCAAGTTGCATTACACTTAGGTATCAAATCTATCAATATTTTTGGCGACTCTCAATTGGTAGTCAATCAAGTTATGGGCATCTACCAATGTAAAAATGAGGAACTTCAAAAGTACAAACACTACGTGGATTCACTTCTAGCCTTATTTACTCACTATTCTATCCAAACCATTCCCCACTCCACTAACAAATTTGCGGATACTATGGCTTGCTTAGCCTCGCAAATTCCAGCTTCATCAACTGACTCTGAATTATTCGTCTTGGTCCAACAAATTTTTGCCCCATCCTACTCAACCCCGGTAGTTTGTATGATAAATACTGTGTCTACTAATTCGCAGGATACCTGGTACCACCAATTTCACGACTACCTTACAACCTCTGTTCTCCCTTCTGACCTTACTAGTACTGGCAAACGCGCTTTTCTTAAACACGTTTCTCGTTATGTAGTTATGGGGGGACTCCTTTATAAACGTGGCTTTGATGGCATCCTCCTTCGATGTCTCACCGGCGCGGAGGTCACCCATACCATCCAACAAGTACACGATGGGATTTGTGGTGGACATTTTAGTGGCCTTGCCGTGGCTAAACGAATCCTTCGCCTAGGTTATTATTGGCCTACTCTCAATAACGATCACATGAATATGTTAAGCATTGTGTTATGTGTCAACAACATGCCAACCTTCAACATACTCCTAGCCACCCCCTACAGGTCGCCCGAGATCTTTGGCCTTTCTCACAATGGGGTTTAGACCTTATTGGTGAGATTCACCCGTCCTCTTCGCAACGTCACCGATGGATTATCACAGCAACCGAATATTACACAAAATGGGTGGAGGCTATTCCACTCATTTCAACCAAAAAAGAAAAAATTGTAGAGTTCATTAACCACCACATTATCATTATCTGCGTTTTGGTGTTCCTCATCGCTTTGATAACGAGATAATGGAAAATCTTTTAAAAACAAGTTGTTACAAGACCTTTGTGACAACTTTGGTATCAAACTTAGTTTCTCATCACCTTACTATCCGCAGCCAATGGTCAGCCAATCTTCTAATAAAGCCCTAACCAAAATCCTCATGAAAGTTGTCAATGAGTCCGGAAGAAATTGGCACGATCACATCCCCTTTGCCCTTTGGGCTTATCGTACAAGCATTCGTGCCTCTACTAATGCTACACCTTTTTCTTTGGTATATGGTATCGAGGCTGTCTTGCCTCTCGAAATACAAATACCGTCCCTCGGATATCTATTCGTGGATATTCTCACTAACGATGATTTCCGCCAAGAGCGGTTACCCCAATTGGAGCTTCTTGACGAACGTCATCTTACAGCTCTCGATCACCTTCAAATCTATCAAAAACGTATCAAGCGTGCTTATGATAAGCGACTTCATGAGCGTACCTTTAAGGTTGGTGATCTTGTCCTCAAAGAAAATCAACATGTAACCAAACTAGAAAAGAGCAAACGTGGAAAATTTTCTCCTAATTGGATTAGGCCTTATATAATCACTCACACTTATGGATCAGGCACTTATCGTTTAGCTTCGCTTAATGGTAAACCTGAGCCTGAACCCCTTAATGCCTTGCATCTTCGACCATTCTATTGTTGAATTTAGTGTTATATCACTTCTTATCTACGTACTGCTCGTCCCTTGAGCTCATTTACCACTACATACACTTTGTTTCCTACATCTCCAAATAAAATCAAGCTCACTTCTCACCTCCCCTCAACGATGCCTTCCCCTTTTTAGTCTAGTCCATGACTTCAAAGTATTAAAATAACACCTTCTTATGGGATTTTCTTGAGTCAAACTTCCTACCAAACTAGATGCTTCACGCCAAAAGAACATCTAGCTATCTAAATTATATATAGACTGCTCCCTCGAAGGATAGCTATATGCCAAATTATTGCTGCTATTATATATAGACTGCTCCCCCGAAGGACAGCTATGCACTAAAATCATATCTGCTACTATAAATAGACTGCTCCCTCGAAGGACAGCTATACACAGTCAGCCTTTATCAGAAGCTTCTCGCATGGATCAGCTTTGTGAAGACCTCAAGAATAGCACAATCAATATCCCTTGTAGACTTCCCACATCGATCAGTCTATATTCAGTAAAATAAAAGCCTCATTCAAAAGAACTTTTTAGGTCATGGACTTGTCTATTTAGGGTAGGTTCTCTTTCGTCAAAACACTCACTTTGTAACAAGTTCTCTCAGACCTCAGCTATATCATCCACCTCACCTCACCATTTGTTTCAACTCAAGGGACGTAACGTACACCCGATATATTGTGATCATACAACTCTTTTCACCTATTGACTTCTCGTCTATGCACGGTACCTAGGGCTTCAAGCTCGTTCTACGTTGTGTGGTTTGTTTAGCTCTTTTCACCTACGGAGCAATCTTTCCTCTTTGCCTCGCATCTAGGATTGTGTGTTGATCTTAATCAGGGCATGATTCCCTACCACTTGGGTAGGCTAACTTTCGCTTCCCTTATACCTTTTACAACATCACCAATTCATTACCAACACCCTCAACCTTACCTTACCAATATTAATATCAACATTTTTACCAACCAACCAATTGCCTAATCGTACCAAATTGCCTGAATTCACCTCTCCCTGATCCTAAGGGAGAACTACATCGGTCTGAGGCCCTTCCTTGCTTTGTGCAATGGGCTATGTAGGCAGCACTTAGGAGACATGGGGTCTCCCAAGGTTAGCTCGACCATCCCCTACCATAACCTATCATGTGTGGTAAATATAAATATTTTTGGTGTATTTCTATTTAATCACATTCCTCTTTATCCTTTTTTCAAAACAAAACGAAAACATTCTTATTATTATCATAACTCAAATCAACATACATATTCAGTTTTATTTAGATGTTAAACAAATACATCTTCTCTATCATCGACACACAGGTCGGCATCCTTATTTATTCTTATACCTCGATAACATTTACTTAGACCCTCATGCCTCATCCCGAACCAGGTGATGATCGTGATCGTCGATGCCTCTCGCCGGGCCTCCCTGTCCTCAAAGGTACCACGGCTATTGGTACCGCCCACTGATCTGCCAATCTCTCCTGTAACATGTGAATACGCTCTCTCGCATGGAGGTATCTAGCCTCTAGTCCCTCCGCTCGTGACTCACAAACATCGCAAATATCTACCTTTGCTGCAAACCCCTTGTTAACCATTTGGCCCGACCCAAGGCCGCACCCAACCACTTGGCCCGACCCAAGGCCGCACCAACCTATTTGGCCCGACCCAAGGCCGCAACCAACCTATTTGGCCCGACCCAAGGCCGCACCCAACCATTTGGCCCGACCCAAGGCCGCAACCAAACCATCCGGCCCGACCCAAGGCCTCACCCCAACCATTTGGCCCGACCCAAGGCCGCAACCCAACAACTTGGCCCGACCCAAGGCCTCACCCCAACCATTTGGCCCGACCCACGGCCGCAACCCAACAACTTGGCCCGACCCACGGCCCTCACTCATCAATTAGCCCGACCCAAGGCCGTACCACTTAACTACTTCGCCCAACATCAACAACATACACTTTTATCCACCCAGTAGCCTTTTGTTCAATCCAGCGCACCTGTTCATGTTTTAGCATGATTAGGGTCCTTGACTTGATCTGTCGACCAACTTTGCCTAAGACCTAGACCGTGACGTTTATCTCAACCAAACCAACCATTTGGTACTGCCGAACATGCCTAAACGTTCCTGTACCTTACCTGTTATATACCCTGGAGCTACTTCCTATGCCTTGGATACCAGGATTATATCACCCTTGTTTGGATAAACTATCGACCTTTGCCTATGCATTGCTGGTTTGCTAGTCAAATCATGTACCCTGGTCGCACTACTGCATTTCAACGTGCATCTGCTTCTTTGGACCTACCCCACCATCTCACCCTCATCTCAACACCATTTACCCTTTATCAACCCTATCCCTGATTTCACGCTACCTCAATCTATGATAGATTTGAGGGGGATTACCTATACCCTTAACAGGAGTAACCACTTCTTATTATTGTCCGTGCAGCTTTACAAAACAAACTACACGACAATAAGGGGCTAATGTAGACACCAAATTCGTGTCTTACGACCCCTTGTGACCCGCATCCCATTTCACAACCTAACCTCATCACCTAAACCTTACACAATTATTTATTAATTACCTTGTAATTGATAAATCCCCATCACCTCACCTGCCACCTCATTTTGCCACCTCATCATGACCTAGCCCTAACCCTAAACTAACCTAATTAAGACCTATAA
The DNA here is from genome assembly GCA_018340775.1 of Taxus wallichiana var. yunnanensis. Lineage (NCBI taxonomy): Eukaryota > Viridiplantae > Streptophyta > Pinopsida > Cupressales > Taxaceae > Taxus > Taxus wallichiana. The sequence goes on along the minus strand of CM031243.1, from coordinate 629,426,966 downwards.
CTTGGTCTACACCTACACCCATGATTAAGGACCCCTTTCTCGCACCCAAAACCGACATTCTAGTCACTTGACCAAGCCCGCAACTAATCTCTCGGAGAAAACAGGAAGGTGGGCTATTTTACTAAAAATAGCCTACTTTTTCCTTACCGATGCCGGTTCCTACTCGACCGCCGTCGGTTACGTAACCGCCATCGGTTCCCTGTAAATGGGCTCCCCAAACCAAAAACAAGGGATCGAAATTTCATTTTGGATCAAGGTCGAAGGATTTTTGAATCAAGAGAGATCATTGGGAGCGATCAAGAGCATTCGAATCTTCACTTGGCCGAGCAGAGACGAGTGAAGAGACAAGGAGAGTTGCAGCAAAAGGAGATCAAGCCCAGAACTGCGACGGAATAGCCAGAAACCTGTGATACTCAGCTGATCATCGGGAGGGAGATCTCTCATCTTCTGTGTGTCAAGCCATCCTACCTAGAGTTCTGCCTTTGTCATCAGAGTTCTTGGACCTGCATCTTCGTCAATAACCAGTAAGTTACATCTTGCATGTCCTCTTTAATAACATTTCTTAGACTTTTTGAAGCACAATCCTCACGAATCCATTCCTAGATCCACTACCCAGCGTGCTATTGCATCTAACTATCATTCATCTACCTCTCATCACCTTATTTCCTAATATCACCTATATACAGCCCTACAAATAACACAACTACCAAACAACACCACCACCCCACAAAACAACCAACCTTCAGATCCTAGACCATACCGATATCGGTTATCCCGACTATAACCAAAACCACCTTTCCCTACCCAGTTCAACGAAGCAATTTAATTGATATCTTACAGTCTTTTGTGTTAATTCATATTAGCAGGGGAACTGACCACCTTCGAAAGGAAGTTTTATATTTCCTGGGCCCAAGGTAGTTCCCTCATTTATTGTCTAATCAAAATCTTGTGGTCTTGTGTTCTTATTTGCAGGTAGTCCTTCCAAGACAAAAAGGAGTTCTTCGCAGTCAGTCTGATCTTTCTCTACGGTACGCGCACACCATCTCAACATTCTACAGGTATTCCTCCTAGCCCCAACCCTTATCTGTTTCTAAAAGGAATGAAACATTCTGAGTGAAACACTTATAATACTTGCTCCTACTCTTCCACTGCTAGAATTCGAGTGTTGACTACTTGTTGTACTAAATGCTGGAAAACCAAGCGCAAAGGAAAGGTTGCTAGGTGGATTTAGATGCACGCCCATGACCTAGGTCATCTTTGCTGCATGCTACTACGTGAGACTAAGGAGGGTTTTCTATCATGTTTTCCTAAATGGCGGAGTTCCTGAGGCTCAGGTTCCATGTCTTCTACGTGAACTTCAACTCCTTCCCAAACTATCTTTCTCCACAACACCATTTTCTCTATAGCCTACCGTTGCTTCTCGATCTCTCTCTCGTGCACCTCATTATACTTAAGCCACCTTTCCTCTCTCTTCCTTTCTGCCATTAGGTCTTCCATCAATTACCAAACCTCCTCCTACCCCCGCGCGTGGTGAGGTTTATTTAGCCATCAGCTTTACTCTCCAAATTCAAAGTTACCATCGATCTTGATTACCAATGGAATTCCTTACATGTAAGTTCCCCTTATATATCATAAAAATGGAATTCATCTACCTCTAGACATGAATAAGTGGAAATTGAGTACTCCAAGATATAACCTGTTCAAAACACCAAGGAACCATGTATCCACGCTTTGAGTCCTTATTAGATCAGCATCATAAAGGGTCTATAATTCTTCCTATGTCCAAATAAGTGTGCGATACCTCCAATTATTCTTAGATACATAAGCAATCAGCCACTCGTACAATTCTACTAGAAAAATAGTGAAGAAGATCTCATATAAACTGTCATATAGGTTTTGTTCCACCCATACGTGTGCATGAAACTCAGATCTAGAGCTGAACTGTTGTGTGTATTCTTATTCTAGATTGTGTATCCACTCTTCAACACTTGCTAAAGTCAACTAGTATGTCTTCATTTCAAACCATTCTCGAAAAAAGCTCAAAAGAGGTCCTGGCCGGAGGAACCAATGATGCAACCTATAATTGAATGATACACAAACCCAGTGCATTGGCACATCACTCACCTAGACCGAGTGCTCACCCAAAGTGCAAAATGGTACCAGGTCCCTCCTTAGGATTTTTGTTGCAGGATGTTAGCATGATGTATACTTCAATCATTTAGATCTATAATTAACATGTCTTTCATATAGTGCATAGTCAGATCTAGATCTAGAAAATAACAGACTTAACAGATACCCATAATGAAATCAAGCATGCAATACTAAACTGTAAACATGATAACACCTTGATTCAATCCATAACCTCCATTATATTAATTGCAATAAATACACAGAAGCTTCATTACAAGAATAGTAATATACGCTCATGTGTATAATAGATTTAGTAGCATAATCTCACTATATTTTAGTTCTCACACCTGTATGCTCTCTCTCTCTATCTCCATGTATGCATCTATCTATCTCTCTCTATATTCTCACATAGTTTAATACATATTTATAAGGGTGGGGACTTTCCCTTCACCGCTTATCTAATCCCAAAATAGGTCACATGCTATTATTAGCCACGTCTATTACAAAAATAGCCACACATGCAAGTGTGCTAACAATAGAATACTGCTAGTTAACTAACAAAGAGAAAATTTATTCCCACTGCTTTCAATGCAAAGCACTTCATAGCTGGTCCTCCAAAAATAGCCAATGCATGACACGCAAGTCTCCAATCAGTTTGAGTGCTCCGCACGCTATCTCCAAAAATAGATCCTTGTCGTGAAAACGGCTAAGTCTCGAACATGTTTCTATTCTTCGCGTGCGATCCTTTCCAATACTTCCATGCCTTTGAATGTGCTCTAATTTCCCACACAAACCTTCGTATTTTATTTACTAAGTGATAGGTTCTAACCGATCAATAGATATGCTAATATTGTCACACCCTTGGAGGAGTTATTAAAAGGTAAAGGGAAGTTCTATTGGGGAGAATCGCAGCAGTGCGCATTCAAAGCACTAAAGGAGAGGCTTACTATGGTGCCTATTTTACATTTTCCTTTATGGAATATACACTTTCACGTACATGTGGATGCCTCTGGCATGACCATTGGTGCAGTTATAGCTCATCCTAGAGAAGGTATTGTAGATCATCCTATCTATTTTTCTAGTAGAAAGTTAACTCCTACAGAACAAAATTATACAACTACGGAGCACAAAGCTTTTTCAATGATCTACGTGTTGCATAAGTTTAGAAAATACTTGTTAGAAACACCTTTTGTGTTCTATACAAATCACATGGCATTGAAATACTTAGTAAATAATCCCGTTTTATAGGGGCACATATGCCGATGGGTTCTATTATTCCAAGAGTTTGACTTTACAATTGTCGTAAAACTAAGTAAAAGTAATTCTAGCCCAGACCACTTATCAAGGATTTAATCAAGATGGCATGTGGAGTATTGAAGATACAATTCCGGATGCACATTTATATAGGTTAAAATGCACTCCCTCATAATTATAGGACATTGTTTTCTTTTTACACACAGGTATGGCGCCAAAAGGGATGAAAGCCTTGGAAAAGAAACAACTTACAATTTTTACCACACATCTCATCATTATTAGTGGTGACTTACATAAAATAGGCTGAGATGAAGTATTGTGTCAGTGTGTACATGACCATGATCGCACATAAATCATGGAGGAGGCCCATGATGGTATTGCAGAAGGACACTATGTAAGTGATGCCACCATGCATAAGATTCTACTCACTATTTTATGGTAGGAAACCTTATACAAGGATTCCTAGGAGTATTGTAATGCGTGTGATCATTGTCGGTGCCTTGGGAAACTTGGGCAGAGAGATGAAATGCCTTTGAGGCCTATTACTAGTGCAAAGCCTTTTGAAAAATGGGCAATAGACTTTTTGGGTCCTATTTCCCCATCCACGCGCAAAACTAGATCGCACTACATCATCACTTTTATAGATTATCTGACAAGGTGGGTGGAAGCATCACCTAAAAAGGATTGTATAGAGGTTGCAGAAACACGTTTCTTATGAGAAAATATTCTTACCAAGTGTGGATGCCCTTTTATTTTGACAAGTGATAGGGTCACTCATTTCCTGAATGCAACAATCAAGATATTATTGGATGAATTCATGGTCACACACCACAAGACAACATATTATCACCCTAAGGAAAATGGTACTGCTAAGGCTTTCAACAAGATATTGAGCCATAATTTAACAAATATTTGTGATGTTGGAAGGATAGACTGGGATGATAAAGTTTTTGCTGTAATTTGGGCATATAGAATAGTCTATAAAAATTTGAATAAGGTAACACCCTTTCAGTTGGTGTATGGTGTAGAAGCAGTTCTTCCCATAGAATTCATGTTACCTTCTTTGTGTATTTTCATGCGTGAAAGGTCTAGATAATGAGCAAGAATTTAAAGAAAGAATTGATAAGTTAATACAATGGATGAGAAGTGCACCATAGCTTGTTGGAGTTAGAAGCAAGAGAAATCTAGATAGAAGGCATGACACGACAGAAACATTAAGGACAAGAAGCTTGAGGTTGGGAAGATGATACATCTTTATGATTCAAATTTTTGTGCCACCCAGGAAAGCTTAAGGTGTATTGGTTGGGACTCGTATGTTATCAATCACATACTTGAATCGGGCATTTTCTAGTTAGAAGCTCTTGATGGAACACACGATTCAGTTACTTCAATGGGAGTAGGATAAATACCTACTATAAATAATCCTTCTTGGTGTTCGTAATAAGGCAATATATCCATTTTTATTATATTTCCCTTATTGTAGTTCCTTTAATGTTTTTCCTTCCTTGTCATTATGCTTTGTCAATTTAGTTCAATGTTATGTGTAATAAGCACATTTGTGCACCAGAAGCTGATTACTATCTAAAGTTTTTTTATGCACGTAAGATTGCACATACCCTTAATGTGGGGTGGATAAAAGAAAGTTATTTTGGTATAGAAAAGAAGGTTTTTAAAAGTGATGAAAACTTCAAGAGGATTGCTCAAAGGTAAAGACCACGCATAAGGTGGTGAGTGCTCAATATAACTCAAGGAGGCTGCAACATTTGAGACTACGTATGTTTCACATTAGATAACTACTTTGACATTAGGAATCACAGGTAGAGGATATTTGTGATAGATAAGTAGTGGCATGCCAGAAATTTATGACTGAGGCACCAAAGTTTGAGGCGCGAGAGATTGGGGCACAGGAGTTAAGGAGGTGTGACATGTGCTCAATAAGAGTTAATATCATGTATGGTGGTAGGTGGAGTAATTAATGAAGGGAGAATTTAAAATTTGCTTTAAATACATTGTTTGTAATAAAATTTGTTACATTGCAAGTTCAAAGAAAATTGAGCTAGGAAAAGAAGAGCTGAGACAACAAGCACTCAGAGAGTGAGTAAACATTTCAAATTTTAAGCATGGTGTTGAGCATCTAGGTACGGAAGAAGGATTCAAGTGGTGGTGTGTGTGTGTGTGTGTAATGGGAGGGTGAATTTGGTTTTTTTATGGTAGATATGGTTTTCATTTTACACTCGCAAAATTGAGAGGAGCAATGGTACCATGAAAGGCCCCCGTTGTAGCGAAGGAGATTGATAACCCAACAGAGGAGTGGTTGGTCGAGATGTTATATCCAGAAGAATTTATTGAGAGGAGGCCTTGGAAAAAAATATTACACATTGTAGGGTTTCGATATCAACCACCACACTGATAAATTCCTCAAGATTGTCGCAAAAAATTTTTACAAGAGGACAAATTGGTGATTGACAGATGGCACTAGGGTCTTCGACGACTTTGTGAAGAAGTTACTTGAAAATGTGGGGGTCATGAAAATTCTTGAGTTGCCCTGTTTTGGGAATACTGAGTATTTGTATAAGTGTCTAATGTCACTCGTCCAAGAAAACATTTTCTATTTCATGGGAAAGAGAATTAGGATCACTACCAAGTTAATTGGGAAGGTGACAGGGTTATGCAACTCGGGCTTAGAGATCACTAGAGACCTATTAGATGACAAGGGCATTGATGCCATAACAGCCCTACATATGTATAAGAAGGGTGACCGAGCCTTCAAATTCACTAATATTATAGACATGGACACTAGAGTTGTAGTATGGTTATCGGGAGCAAGCTAGGTGTCACTGAGCGATGGAATGAGGTGAATATGTGTTGGTTGCATATAGTGCACAAAATGGTCAATAAGACATACTACAACATTTTTGGGTATGTCACAGAAAGCTTGGTGAATGAGGCATGTGTCCAAGTAGATAAAGGTGAGAAGATTACCTAGGGTGCAATTTTATTATTGATTGTATTTAGTGAAATTGGAGTACCCGATAGACCTAGGGAGAACATCTAGGAGTTTCCATTGGAGAATAAGTCCCCAACAAAGAAATATGCCAAGTACACTCTGTGTGGGACTACTTCTAATACATATAAAGAGCACCTAGACAAGTGGTTCATGAGGCTACATAGGGAGTTTGGGGGAGAATGGTTCATTCCACGCGAATTTCCAAAGGTGTTGGAAGGAGAAGCTGAATTTGCAGTTTACTAGCATTTTAGCTTGGGGTGCTTCCATATGAGGTCTGGAGAGAAGAGCCCCTAGTGTAAGTTTCCCTTTGCATTTACCACAAGATACTTTAAAGATTCTATAAACAGATTCCATGATGCATGCCAACTCCAATTTGACACAGACAAGGTGGACGCAAATGTTCACATTCTGTGCAAAACATATGTATGGCTGGGGAAAGAGGCCTATGTGGAAACAATGGAATCAGGAAATGTGGACATTATGCCAGAGAGTTTTTTCATGGGGAAAATGGGGAAAAATGAACCAGCATAAGTATATATATATAAGGCCAAGGTTCAAGGATGGAAAAATTGTGAAGGGTGTAGATATGGTAGTTCCATCACCTCCAAAGAAGGGGCAGAAAAGTAGGGACTTCAAGGCTTGTTGCATTTTCACCCCCGCTCAAGAGGATCTAGTGCCTACAGTGTCTAGAAAATGTCCTTGAGTAGGAAGAACTAAAAGATAGTGTCGAACTTGTGCATACCAGAGAGTTCTCAGGGAAAATGCACACATACATATATGCTAGTGTAGGGAATTCCCAGCCGCAAGGAGATCACCATGTGTGAATATTGTGAAGGATGAGGAGGAAGAAAGGAGAAAATGCAGAAATATATTCCTGTTAAAGATAGTGAGGAGGAGTCCCTACAACCAAACACACAGAAGAAGAGGAAACTCCAAGTATGGGTGGGCATAGAGTAGAGGCCACCCCCAATATGGAAATGTAGGAAGATGAAGATATTGGTGAGTGCATAGTCTATGAGACTATAGACCCAAGCATAAGTATTTATGAACGACGCTCTAGTGAAGGAGAGAGTAGCTTTGGTGGAGACACAGAGGTCATAGTACACCCCACGGAGAAGGAAGGAGAGGATGAAGGGGAAGTGAATCAGGATTTTAGAGGCACTATATAGCAGATGCAGGTGTGGTAATACCACAAGATGAGGGTGTATCTGCTCATGAAGATGTTGGTGAGCATGTAGGTGGGCATGATGAGGAAGAGGCAGTAGGTACTTAGAACTTAGGTTATTTGGATGACCCTTCCAAAATTATTCGCACCCACTTCTAGAGTAATATGCCAAAAAATAGTTATATGGTTGGGATTGGATGGACCTAGAAATGGAAAACACGTGCACTCATAAACAACTATCCTGGAGTATGCAAACTCACATGGATGAGCCTGATTTTGATGTCTACGAGGAGGTGTGTAGTTTGAAGAAGATGAGTAAGGTGCCTTACATACACCATATGAATATTAAGCCAACATATTTTTTAGATGAACAGGTGGGTAACATGTTGCTCAACGTGTCAACAAAAGTAGTACACCGAAGTATTGATAAGGAGACAAGTATTGATAAGGAGATAAGGAAGATAAATCCAAAGAGATCAAGCACCTCACTCAGGAGTGAGACAATGTAGTAAAGCAGAGGCCCAAAATATTAAAAATATGGTGGAGCAGATCGCATATGAGATTCTCAGAGAAGAGACCTAATTTTTAGGAGAAGGTGCCTCAGACTTCAAGTCTAAGTTACACTATCTACGCACAATAATTCACCTACTTCTGGAGGAAGGACCAGCGCCTCCCTAAGAAAAAGGGTGTTGTGGAAGAAGCATAAAATATTTAAGCTTCAATTACAATAAATATATCCAACTACAAGGTAGTTTTACAAGCCTTAAAAGATGAAATGAAGAAATTGATACAATATTGGCCATGTGTACAACACCTAATAACTTAATACATGAAAGGAAAAAGGAAAAGGAGAATGAAGTTCTAAAGGTGGAAAAGGATGAAACACTCAGGCACTTAGAATGAGTTACCCTTGTAGAAACAAAGTGTGACGCACTAGATGTTGTGAGGAAACAACATATGGATCGGATCAAGGGCATTGGGAAGCTCATTACCGCTACAAAGGTGGATGTCATGGAAGGGATGGTTTCAGGTATGGCCAACATCCTTAGAATTTTAAAAATTGAAGGTGGAAGCATGACTATGGATGAGTTAGATGACATCATTGTGGACATCCCTAACAAGACCAATGCAACACTTAAGGACTAGGTATGAGTTTGAGGGAGAAATACAAAGTGAATATCCATAATTCATTCTACCAGAAGATGAGAAGGGTACACAATAAAATGGCTCACCATATTCTTTATTCCTTGATTATTTCTTTCATTTATCCTATATTTTTTTGGAGCAACAAGGTGATTACCCATTGTTAAGATGAAAATGTACTCTAGTGTGGGGTAATGTTGAGCGAATGAAATGGCCTAAGTATTGGGTGTGCAAATATAGGGCACTAGAAGAGCGTGTGGCACTATGATAGGATTAGAGCACCCAAGAGCAGGACTTAGTCATTTTTAGATAAGGGTTATTTTTGGAGTTAGCATGCTGAGCACACAAATACATGAAGAATTGTGATCCACACAATGATATTTTGGGAATAAGTGACAGCTTGAGCATCATGCATAGTTTAGGCTAATAATAGGATTTCTACTTAGAGTTAACTATAGGAAGTCTATTGTTAGAGCACTTGCATGTTGTGCATCCTATTATAAAGGCACATGGCTATTATTTAGCATGTGACCTATTTTGAGAAGTGTGTGGGAGGTGAAGGGAAATTCCCACCCCTATATATGTATTGATTTACATGAGTTAGTGTGTGAAAAACTATGGTAGAGTTATGTTGTTGGTTTTGTTGCGAGCATGACTCATGAAGATAATTATGTAATGTATGAATCTTTTTTGTGTTGCAAAGTACTTAATATAATCATTCATATTAGTTGGATAATGGTATTAAACATTACTGAATCTAGTTCTGTATGGTAAATCTTATTATATTCATTATTTAGTTCATTCTAGATCTATTCTAAGAGCTAGATCAGGTTTATGCACTTTGTGCTTTTTACTATTGTTAATGAGTATGGATATCTATATGCACCATCATGTTAAGAGATACCCCATATGATGTAGCCTATAATTTACCAAGAATAACCCAGGTGTGTTAGCACATCACTTAGCCTAGACTGAGCGGTCACCTGAAGTGCACAAAGGTACCAGGCCTCTCTTTAGGGTTGTTTGTGTAGGATTTTAACAAGATGAAGAGTTGATGCATTCAGATCCATAAATAGTATAAACATTCTACAAAGCATATTCTAGATCTAGATCTTAAAGAATCATGAATCAAATGGTAAACATAATGAAATTATCCATGCAATAACTAGTTACAATCACATTTGACACCATTATTCATCCAATAGACTCCATTATATTAAAACACAATGAACATCAAATCTTCTTACAATATTTAGTATCATAAACTTATGCACGCATCAAATCTGAAAACATAACTCCATAATAGATCACTACTCACTCTCTCTATTCTATGCAGATTACTACATATTTATAAGGGCAGGACTTTCCCTTCACCACTTACATAATTTTGAAAATAGGTCACATGCTGAAAATAGCCATGCTCCTTTACAATAATAGACACACATACAAATGTGCTAATAATAGACATGTTCTAGTTAATCGGCAGTATTAATTCTATTATTATACAAAGTGCTTAGTATATGCTCTTCCAAAATAGCCTATGTGTGTCACGCAAGTCTTTATCTAGTTTGTGTGCTTTGCACACTATCTCCAAAAATATCCTATAATCATGAAAATGGATATGTCCTGAATCTCCCTGTCTTTAGCATGTGTTTCCTTCCCTATCCTTCTGCTCTTTGAACACGCCTTGTTCCCATGCATGAACCTTCTTTGTGCCTTCTTCTAAGTGTCATAAAAAAAAATTCCCATTCCTCGACAATGGTTTCCTCTTGATATTTCAAATACTAAAGAGTGGGAATGAAAGGAAATTAAAGAATTACTATACAAAGAATAAACTTTCACCCTGAAACGTCCCGTGTTTTGATTGGAAGAATTAACTTTGGATATTCTTCTTTGATTTCAGCGTCTAAGGTTTGCCAATCACTTAGCGTGGCTTCTACCTTTTCTAGAATATCTAATGCAATAGAATATAACTCCTCTTGCATAATCTCTTCCTTCTCATTTTGTAATACTATAACAATGTTGGACATTACAAGTAACCCTTTCTTCCGTAAGATCCATCTTCATCTCTATAAGCTTTCCATTTTCATTCAGCCTTTCTTTATGTAGGTATTGGGATGCTGCAAGGGCCTCATGATTTTTATTTACCAGTTCCAATCATTCCATGCACCTCAATGTCTCATCTTTCATTACCTTCAAGACTTCATTGTCTTCTACCATCATCTGGATTTTGAATACTGCTTTTGGAGTTGCACAAATATTCAATGTCTTGTATGATTTCTTCAGCTCTTCCTACAAAGTCTAGAGAAAGGCTTCATAATATGAAATATTTCTAACTACTAAGGCCCTTGCTCTCTCTACTTCCTATTCAGGGTCCTTTGGTTCTAGCATCCAAATTAGTCCATCCTCAAGCACCAAATCAACTAAGGTACGCACATAATACATAGCCGAAGGGAACCTCTTAGGTACCTTAGACTCTAGGTGTAGTATTTCCTTCGGGACATGATCACAAATATCTTATGCCATGCTAATGAGAACCCCATTATTATTTTTCTCTAGGTCCTTCTCTCATTTTAGATGCACTATTTTGGCATCTTTGGCTTTGATATCTTCTCTTAGCACTCTAATAGTTGCAGCCTTATCTACATTCTACCGCACCACCTCTGTAGATACCTTCACCAAGGCATTACTCACTTGTTCATCAGACATAACATTGAGCTTGATAGTTGTGTGCCTATTTTGCGGTGCCTTTCTCAATCTTCTTGACAAGTTGACACATGAATCTTCACATACATCAAAATCAGGCTCGTCCATGTGATTTTGCATAGACCATAAAAATTGTTTCCTCATGCACGTAGTAGCCATGTGCAGGTCCATCAACTCACGTCCATATAACTCCTTGAGGCTTACTCGTATTGTGGAATCGTGTGCATATAATTTTAATTGTGTCCTCATCATAGCCCATGATTGGTGCAACATACCCCCACTTTCCTCTCTTTGTTCTTGGCCCCTTAGGAACTTGAGAGCCAAGGTTTGGAGTTGGATCTTCTATGTTCTGAGTAGTATATTTTTTTTCTCCTTCCTCCTTTACTCCTTCTTCTTCATCCTTCATTTCTTTGTCCTTGGGTTCCTCCACATCCTCTTTTGGTACAGTAGTTCCATGCGTGCTCTCTACGGACTCCTCTACCTCCTCATTCAAATTTAGCTTTCTCCTTCTTTTCTCAACTACCTCTTTCTCGTGTGAGAGAGTCATGGTGATATTCGTGACTGAGTGTGGAGTTCCCGTGCCTTGTTTTATTTTTATTCTAAATACCCTATTGAAAATGGTTCTCTCCTTAGACTTCTTCCAATTCATCTTCTTCTTCTTGTACCTAAGGTGGGGTACTTGTGCACTTAGCCTCTATTCTATATGTGCGTTGCCTCATCCGGCCCCTATGTTCTAAGTTGCCATTATTCTCATCATCTACCTCTATAGATTTTGTGGGATTTGGGACTGGCACATTCTCCATTGTATTATTTCCCTTAGGTGGCCTTGGGAGCATGAAATAATTCTCCACATTGTTATTCTTCAGCTTAGGCTTAAGCTAAAGGTATACGAGCAATCTTCCAATGTCCCCAATTACCAAGATTATAGGATTCATGCTTATAACTTCTGAAATGAGCCTCTCAACTAGGCAATCTGTCCTTGAAATATATATGTCTTCCTCAAAGTGTGGTAGTCATGTTCTAACTCATCTGTAATAAAATTCAGGTGGTGCACATTAATAAAATGGTGGACTGATTCCTAGAAGTAGCGCATTGTGAAGGCATACAAAATTTTTCACCATGGGCTCCAAGTCCCATCCCTCATAGCAAACCGTGCAATGTAGAAGTGTTGGTACACCATGAATTATACTACCTTTCCCACCACTGATGGTAACTCCTTAGGAATGTGCCACTCCTCTTCAAATGTCATGCGAGCCTAGCATACCACATCTCTCGCCCTCTATTTAAATGGCCCACTCATCGACCCTTCACATAAATGTTTTTCAAACCTTTCTACAAGGGATTTTTTCTCCATGGGATACTCCCATATCTTGTCCTTCACCATTTGACACTCCAATCTCCATAAATACTAAAGAAAGTAAAATAGTGCCAAAAATAATTTTTTCACCTATGTGCGCTTCCTCAATAATGTTCTTTGTGATGTAGCTTGATATGTTGTAGATCACTCCCTGATACATTCTCTACATGATATATATCAACATTGTATTCACTTATGACCACCTCTCTTGGTCATTCAAATTTGTTACCAGATGTGTAGCTGCCTGAACCACTAGGTAATTCTTTAACTTATCAATGTCCATCCCACATGGACAATTTGTATATCCCAAATCCTTTCGTGTTTCCATTATTACTACTTTATCTGTTAGATCACTTTGGAAAGGTCTATCCATGTGTATTTTAATCCTATCAGTGTTGCAATCAAGGAAGTTGTGATTCTGACCCTCCGTCTGGTGAAATAGAAGAAGTCCTCATGGACTCTGCTCATTAACCACTGGTATAATGGTTCATACTTTCCAAAATAAGGGAGCTCATACAACTGATAGACTCCAACCTACTTTAACAACTTCTCTCCAAAGCATCATCATATATTGGCATGTCCTCTGTTATGCACTTGTTGGTCTTCATGCTCAATAACACATCTAACTCCTTGTTATCCGATGTGTGGTGGTTATAATCACTTATTTTACACTTATGGATGTGGGAATCCCATTCTTGCCCAACTATAACACCTTCTAGGTACTACATCTCTGAAAAATTACTCTCGAGCGCAACTTCAACTTCTTCCTCCACTTTCTTCTTTCCTTTGGCTCTTGCGGCAGGTACTTTCTTTGGTGTCATCTAAAAATCTCAACTTTCTATCCTTCGTAATGTGAAAATGCTTTTCTTTCTATTTTCTATAGAAAGCGGGTCCAAACCCTATCTCAAATATGCATGCCCTAGTTTGAATCATGTGCCTTAGCTCTTTCACAATGCGTATGCTTCGCTCAAACCTTTCACCAATGGGAATGCAAGCTTCTTATGCACACAAATCCACTCTACACGTCTAGTTTCTCACTCTTCACACCTCAATACTCTTCGCTCAGCTTGATTGCACTTAGCTCTTTCAAATACTTTTGATTACAATGGTAAAGATGAACTCACATCCCATCCTTATATAGATTTTAAAAAATTTAGTGCATTTATTTATCCTTCACCTACCAAAAATTATCTCATTAATTGACCATTTTCACACTTTATGTGTCTTACATCTTTGTGCCTCATCTCGTAAAATTCTAGCATGCCTTCCTACCTTCTGGCTACAGACTTCTCTTCAACGTGCTTCCATGTGCTTGAGTACCTCACCACTACGTAGTCTCCACATCTGTTGCTTATCTCACATTATACTATTCCTTCATTTATCCCCATCTATGGTCATCGTTTAGAAGAAATATATCTTCTAAGAAACTCCTTTCCAAACTCAAATAGCACTTGTAATAGTTTACTCCTTGATTTGTACCCAGTTGTAAATATCCACCCCACACCAATGGTATGTGCAGTCCTTTGTGCTTAAAAATTCTATAAATGTTAATTAGCTTCCAACGCATAAATGTGCTTATTACACAAAACACCAACTAAAATGACAAAGCATAGCGATGAAGAAGGAAATACATTAAGGGAATACATAAATGAAAACCTACTCTAAATGGCAACACTGCCTTATTACAAACACCAAGAAGACTTATTTATAGTAGGGCTTCATCTTACTCCCATTGAAGTAATCAAGTAACCATATTCCATCAAGCACCTCTAACTAGAAAGCGCATGTTTCAAGTATGTGAGTGATAACATACAGTCCCAACCAATGCACTTTAAGTTTTCATGGATGGCGTAGAAACTTAGAGTCATAAAGAAGCACCATTTTTCTATCTTAAGCTTTTTGTCCCTGATGTTCCTATCATGACATGCTTTCTACCTAGCCTTTTCTTGATTCTAAATCCAATGTGCTATTGCTCGTCGCTCATCTAGTTTGTTCAAAATTTCAATTCATTTTTTTTGAATGCTTGTTCTCCACCAGATTCTCCAACACACGCAATACGTAAAGAAGGTAACATGAATTCCATAGGAAGAACTACTTTCACGCCAAACACTAACTAAAATGGTGTGGCTTTGTTCAACCTCTTATATGTTATTGTGTACACCCAAAGCACGGTAGAAACTTTATCATCCCAATCTTTCCTTCCAAAATCACATATTTTTGTCAATGTATGGCTCAAAATCTTATTGAAAGCTTTAGTAGTCCCATTTTTCCGAGGATCATAAACTCATCCAATAGAATTCTAATTGTCTCATTCAAAAAGTGTGTACCCCTATCACTTGTCAAACTTAGCAGGAATCCATACCTTGTAATAATGTTTGCCCATAAAAACCTCGGCTATTGTAGAATTATTGTACAATCCTTTCTAGGTGTTACTTCTATGTGCCTTGTCGATAATCTTTGCAAGTGATGATGTAGCATGATCCAATCCTACGTGTGGTTGGCCGATAGGACCCACAAAGTCTATAGCCCATTTCTCAAATGGCTCGCACTAGGAATAGGTCGTAAAGGTATTTCATCTCTTTGCCCTAGTTTTCCAAGGAACTGACAATGATCACACACCTTGCAATATGCCTTACAATCCTTTAATAGTGTCTCCCACCATAATCCAATGAGTAAAATATTGCATGCAGTGGTGTCACCTACATAGTGTCCACCTACAATACCACCATGAGCCTCTTCCACAATATTTTTGTGCTCATGTTCTAGTACACATCGGTGCAATACTTCATCTTGGCCTAACTTGTATATGTCACCACTGATCAACATAAAAGGTGTTGCGTGAATTGCAAGTTGTTTCTTCTTTAAGTCTTTTATTCCTTTTGGTGCCACACTTGTGCATAGAAAAGCAACAATATCCTCCAACTCGAATACGTGCGATGTAACTTTTATAACTACGCATCGGGCATGATATATTCAATTGTCTATGTGTCTTCTCCTAACTATATCCTTGATAAATTGTCTGGTCAAGAATTATTTTTCTTGGTTTTACCACAACTGTAAAATCAAATTCTTGGAATAAGAGTACCCATCGACATATGCGCCCCTATAAGACTGGCTTATTTACCAATTATTTCAATGCCATGTGATTGGTATAGAATAAAAATGGTGTTGATAAGTGCACTTTGTCTCAAATTTATGTAGCTCTTAGATCACTGACAAAGCTTCACACTCTGTAGTTGTATAATTCTGCTCTACATGAGTCAAATTTCTACTAGTAAAATAGATAGGATGATCTATAATACCTTCACTAGGCTGAGCCAACACTGTGCCAATGGTCATGCCAGAGGCATCCATATGTACATGAAATGGTTTGTCCCATGAGGGAAAGCACAAAATATGCGTTGTAGTAAGTTTCTCCTTCAATGTCTCGAATGCGTGTTCTCAGCCTCCCCCCAATAGAATGTCCCTTTTCCTTTTAGTAACTCCTTCAAGGGTGTGGTAACCTTAGCATATCCTTTGATAAATTTTCTATAATACCCAGTGTGACCCAAAATCCGGCACCTCACTTTGACTGGTAGGTTATTTTAGGCCGACAATAATCTGTAACTTTAGTTGGATCTACCAACAAACCTTCCTTGTAGATAATATGCCCTAACAGAGTGCCAAAAGGTGTAGTAAACACACACTTTTTGATGTTCAAAGAGATGCTTAACTATCTACATCTTTCAAACATTAAGAAAAAATTGTCACAATGATCCTTAACAAGCCCATATACCATCCAATCATCCAAGTAAACTTGCAAGAAAATATGAATAAAATCTTAGAATGCTTGAACAACTATTCATGAAAATACAATGGGCATTTTTTTAGTCCGAACAACATCACATTATATGAAAAACTTCCCCATTCAGTGGTGAAAGTAGTCTTTTCCTGATCCTCCTATGCAATCCTAACTTGATGATACCCAAAGAATCCATTTGTAAAGGAATAGATCTTGTGCCCTACAATGCCTTCTAATATTTCCTTTGTGAATGGTGTAGGAAAAGGATCACCACACATGCGCATTTAGCTCCCGTACTCCACCACGCATCCTAATCCAACCATCTTTCTTTATACTAATCACCATTGGGCTAACCCATTCTAACTCGTCCAAGGGTTTGATGATTCTAGACTTCAACATTTTGTCAATTTCTTCTTTGACCTTTTTGCACAATTTGGGGTTCATCATGTCAGTCTCTTCATTTCTCTTAATGATGCATGCACTCCTTTCAATTCATGGTATCCCCTAGGAAATAAATCTTGAAAATCACGAAGCAACTCCACTATTTTTACTACTTCAGATTCAGACCAATAATCTCCAATTATTGCCTCTTTAGGTTCAACATCCGTACCAATATTCACTTTCTTGGTCCTCATAGGTTCATGATGGGAGAATTTATTATTATCTCGCACTATCCAAGATCTCACATGCACCTCAATGGTATATATCTAGTTCTTCTACTTCTTCATCATCCACTATGTAGACCATCTTCCCTTTTTCTTTCTCAAAGCAAGTGTGCTTAAGTAGTGTGGCATTTGTCTCTGTTTCTACAGAAAAACACGCTCCTAAGTCATTTCCATCAAATAACTCCTAAATGAGTTCTTCCGCCTTTTCACGTATCTCCCATAGTTAACTATTTTATAACTCTTAATGCCTCTTCTACTAGAGGTTTAGTAAAAATTGGTCAAAAGTCTGGACCATACCTATACATACCAAGCGTGTGTGCAGCCTTGTAAAGTAGAATAAAGTTTTTGTACCCGTAGTAAAGGTGGAAAACTTCCTGCCTCTCCATACAAAGCCTCTCACACTGCTGAATGTGGTTCTAAAAAGGTTGATTACCATGATATGTGCATATTCGAGTTGGTGCATTTCTCTTAGAAAATCAAGTTGTAAGAGCAATCCTGACTTCATTCCATTCTACAAGATTATACCTGTGAACCACCCACTAGTTATCCCGCATAGGGTATATGCTAGCATGCTTATTCTCTCCAACTGGTCCATCCACTGTTCCTTCATGGCACACAGGAATATTGTAGGGACCCCTTCCTCAATGTACCAAGGATTAGGTTGTTACCTATTCTCTTGACGCAATGAGGTTTAATGTTCTATGCAAATGTGCTCTTTACTTCACACCCTACCAACTCATAAGTACCATGAGCCCAATTATCACAAGAAATACTTGTAGTATCACTAATAGATTGTGCATCTTCCCACTAAAGGATTCCTTCTTTAGATGGCTTGAGCACTTCTAGGTCCCGGATGGCACATACATAAATCCTATTTAGATCTTCCTCACTCAAAGGCTCAACATAGGGCACAAATTTTCCATCTATTAAAGGGATAATAAATCTTTCCTCATTGTTTTCAAAATTGATATATCCCTTGTTGAACTAAATATCAACATTATTTTCATAACACCAAGGGCATCCAAGCAAAGCTGGGAAACTATCTGCTTCTACAAGCACTAAAACCTCAAAATCCCCAGTGAAGTTAGCCCCCGTATAGTAATGGATGCATCTTTTAAAACTCCAATAGGAGTGGTCTTATCTCGATTAGCCATAAATAATACATTAATAGATGGCTGTAATGTAGGTTTCCCCATCTGTACCCATGTATCTAAAGTAAGCACATTGAATTTTGCACTGTATTAATCAATATATTTCTCAAAATCCATCCATCCACAACAAAGATTTAGAGTGATTTCCTTATTGTAGTCTAAGCTATGGGGGAATATTTTCATGCAGGATATGTTGCCCATTCTCGGTATTAGCAAGTGGAGTGTTTCCTTCACCAACTCCCTAGTAATTGAATAATATTCTCTTGGCACAAGATTCTACATATCTCCTTCAAGTCATCAATATCTAACTCGGACCGTCTCTATTGCTTTCTTTTGTTCCATCTTTCTTTATTGCTCTTTTAAATGTTATATTTCACCCGATGATTTTTTAGGACCTCCATGGTTTCCCGATAAACCTCCTTCGATGGGTAGGTCCTGGGTACGGTGCATGTAGAACCTCTTCTTTAGTGATAGTAGGCTTTTGTTGTAAGGCCTCTTAGCACACACAACTTCAGCATGGTAGTGACCTTTACAGAAATACCTCATATTTTGGTTCCAACTTGGTTATCCACTGATTTTCCACAACATGTTATATCCTAACCATCCATGCACCTTTGTTTTCTTGTTTATGTTGCTTACTAAGATGCTCATATAAGTCTGGGCATTCCTCATAGCTATGATTATTTCCATAAAAATAATATGTAATATTTTGAGGACATTCACACCTGTAGTGGTCAGGTGATCCACATGTAAAGCATGTTCCACAAGGGAATTTTCCTCGTCCACCACCATAACCTTGACCTCCGAATCTGCCATGGTATCCTCAACCTCTACCATGTCCTCCATCATAGCACCCTTCATTCTGATCATAACATGCTTGATTGTGATCCTGATGCTCACCCTTTCCTTTAGAGTTATTTGATACTCCCTTCTGTCATACACCAATATATATAAGATTACTGCATCCAACCAATCGGTTGGTTGTCTTCCGTATCGTGAGTCATGGACCTATAAATTTTACAATAGTAAGAGACATTTTTCCTTATTACACATTACAATAGTGGGTAGTGGCTGGCATCATGGTTCAAATGACATATCTCACAGTCTAGTAATAATGAACACATTGATCTATGGGGAAAACTATCCTTGGTGTGCCCTTTTACTTCACAATTTGTACACCAAATCCTCATGTGTGTCTCATGTGCTAAGTTCACCGATATTTTCTCCAACTACTTTGTCATAGCTACAATATGTGCTTCCAAAAATGGGCTCACCCCAGTGTCTATGCTCCCAACTACCTCAGTGTAATACTGCTCAAGTGCTTCGCGTAGATCAATGTATGTCTTATGTGACAAAGCCCTTCTAAAAGGTGTGATTAGACCTCCAATGAACCATTGTGCATTCTGGTTTGCATGAATATCATAAGAAAGCTTAGATAAAAGTCTTTGTAAATGGGCATCATATTCTCAGACACTTTCAATAGTTCCTTGTTAAATATCCTTGAGCACACTTATACTCTTCTACTCAAATGCAGTGGATATAGAACTCTTTAAGGAATGCATCTTTGAACTCTTCATAATCTACGCAAGTTTGATCAGGGTCAAAATTCTTGTACCAACTATGTGTGCATCCCTACAATGTAATTGCAAATTGACTTTCCTTGTTCTTAGAAGCCATGATACCTTTTATGTGCCACAAAGATTTTCACACATGTGCACATGTTTAACAACATCATCTATGCCCCTATACTCTGGAAGATGAAGAGATATCTCCATATAAATATTCTAGGGTTGGTGTGGACCTTGCCTACCTAATCTAGAACCTCCTATGTTACCTCTGCCTCTAGAACCACCATATCCACCGAAACTAGAACCACCTATACCTCCTAATCCTCCACATATAGCCAAAATCGACTAGAAGATGTAATTTCATGTGTCCCAATAGTAGTACTAAACTCGAACCCATACGATGCAGTGAAGTGTTACCACTCCAAGAAGTGAGTCCAAAATTCTACGCATTCGAATTCGGTGTAGATGATGCACCTGTAAAGGTACCTCCAAACAACAATAAATATATTTTCCTAACATCAATATACTTGCTTTGTGACTTACTCCTTCTCTCCCACTACCTAAATTAGCTTCTATCGCTACTTTTCATACTAGTTACTAGAAAACCAAGCATAAGGGAGAGGTTTTCGTAGATTTAGATGCACGCCCACACTGGTCATCTCTACTTGCGGGCTTCCATGTGAGGATGAGGGGGGTTCCTTGTCATGCTTGCCCAAATGGGGGAGTTTGTGATACCCTGCTCCATATCTTTTCGTGAGCTCCAAATCCTTCACAAGCCATCTCTCTCTACAACACCATTCTCTCCGTAACCAATATTACGTACATGGCCACCGAGTTGTAATATGGTTAGCGGGAGCAAGCTAAGTGTCACTAAGCAATGGAATGAGGTGAATATGTGTTGGTTGCATATAGCACACAAAATGGTCAATAAGACATACTACAACATTTATAAGTAAATCATAGAAATGTTAGTGAACGAGGCACGCGTCCAAGTAGATAAAGGTGAGAAGATTACCTAGGGCACAATTTTATTATTGATTGTATTTAGTGAAATTGGAGTACCCAAAAACCTAGGGAGAACATTTGGGATTTTCCATTGGAGAATAAGTCCCCAAAAATAAATATGCCAAGTACACTCTGTGGGGGACTATTTCCAATACATACAAAGAACACTTAGACAAGTGGTTCAGGAGGCTGCGTAGGGAATTCGAGGGAGAATGGCGCATTCTATGCAAATTTCCAAAGGTTTTGGAAGGAGAAGCTGAATTTTCATTTTACCATCATTTTAGTTTGGGGTGCTTCCATATGAGGTCTGGAGAGAAAATCCCCTGGTGTAAGTTGCCCTTTACATTTACCGCAAGATACTTTAAAGATTTTGTAAATAGATTCCATGACGCGTGCCAACTCTAGTTTGACACAAACAAGGTGGACGCAGATGTTCACATTCTATGCAAAACATATGTATGGTCGAGGAAAGAGGCCTATGTGGAAACCATGGAATCAAGAAATGTGGACATCACACTAGAGAGTTTGGTCATGGGGCAGATTGAACTAGTGCATGTATATATATATATATTAAATATATATATATATATATATATATAGGCCAAGGTTCAAGGATGGAAAAATTGTGAAGGGTGTAGATATGGCAATTCCATAACCTTCAAAGAAGGGGTAGATAGTAGGTTCTTAAAGGCATGTTGCATTTGCACCCTCGCTCCAGAGGATCTAGTGCCTATAGGACTAGAAAATGTCCTCAAGTAGGAAGAACAAAAATATAGTGCCGACTTATGCATATTAGGATAGGTCTATGTAAAATGTGAACATATAGAGACGTTGGTGCAAGGACTTCATAGCTAGTAAGGAGATCACCACGTGTGACTCCTATGAAGTATGAGGGGGAGAAATTGGGGAAATATATTCATGTTAAAGATAGTGAGGAGGAGTCCCTACAGCCAAGCATGCAGGAAGAGATGGAAAATCCAAGTATGGGTGGGTGTAGAGCAGAGGCCACCCCCAGCATGGAGATGCAGGAAGATGAAGATATTGGTGAGTGCATAGTATACGAGACTATAGACCCAAGCATAACTATTCGAACTAACCTTTGGTGAAGGAGAGAGTAGTGTCGGTCGAGACATAGAGATCATAGTACACCCCCGCAGATAAGGAAGGAGAGGATGAAGGTGAAGTGAATCAAGATTTGAGAGGCACTATACAGCAGGATGCAAATGTGGCAATGTTGCAAGATGAGGGTGTGTCTCGGTCATGAAGATGTTAACGAGCATGCATGTAGGCATGATGAGGAAGAGGCGAGGGTACTCAAAACTTAGGTTATTAGGATGAACCTTCCAAAATTATTTGCACCTATTTCCTAAGTAATGCCAAACAAGCAATTATATGGTTGGGATTGGATGGACCTAGAAATGGCAAACATGTGCATTAAAAACAATTATCCTAGAGTATGCAAACTCACATGGATGAGCCTAATTTTGATGTGTGCGAGGAGGTGTGTAGTTTGAATAAGATGAGAAAGGTGCCTTACACATGCCATATGACTATTAAGCCAACATAATTTTTAGATGAACATGTGGGTAACGTGTTGGTCAAAGTGTCAACAAAAGTAGCGCACCAAAATATTGATAAGGAGATAAAAATATGGGCGCTACTAGAAGATAAGGAAGATAAATCCAAATAGATCAAACCCCTCAATCAGGAGCAAGATAATGTAGTAGCAGAGGCCCAAAATATTAAAAATATGGTGGAGCAGATCACAAATGATATTCTGCAGAAGAGACCCGATTTTTTAGGAGAAGGGGCCTTAGGACTTAAAGTCCGAGTTACACTATCTATGCAAAAAAATTCACCTAATTCTGTAGGAAGGAACAGCACACCTCCCTAAGAAAAAGGGTGTTATGGAAGAAGCATCAAGGGATTAGACCTCAATTGCAAGAAATATATCCAATTACGAGGTAGTTTTATAACCCTTAAAACATGAAATGAAGAACATGTATACCGTATTGGTCATGTGTATAGTTCCTGATAACTTAATACAAGAAAGGACAAAGGTAAATGTGAATGAAGTTATGAAGGTGGAAAAGGATGAAACACTCAGGCACTCAAAATGAGTTACCCTTACAAAAACAAAGTGTGACACACTAGATGTTGCGAGAGGAAACAACATATGGATTGGATCAAGGGCATTAGGAAGCTCATTGCCATAAAGGTGGATGTCATGGAAGGGATGGTTTCAAGTATGGCCAACATCCTTAGAATTTTGAAAAGTGAAGGCAAAAGCATGACTATGGATGAGTTAGATGACATCATTATGGACATCCCTGACAAGACCAATGTAGTGCTTAAGGACTAGTATGAGTTTGAGGGATAAATACAAAGTGAATATCCAGAATTCATTCTACCAGAAGATGAGAAGGGTACACAATAAAATGGCTCACCATATTATTTATTCCTTGATTCTTTCTTTCATTTATCCTATAATTTTTTCAAGCAACAAGGTGATTACCCATTGTCGGGATGACAATGTACTCTAGTGTGGGGTAATGTTGAGTAGAAAGAAATGTCCTAAGTATTGGGTGTGGAAATATAGGGCACCTTTGGAAGAGTGTGCAGTGCTATGATAGGATTGGAGCACCCATGAGCATGACTTAGTCATTTTTAGATAAGGGTTAATTTTGGAGTTAGCATGCTAAGCACACAAAGACATGTATACTTGTGGTCCACGTAATGATATTTTGGGAACAAGTGACAGTTGAGCATCATGCATAGTTTAGGCTAATAACAGATTTCTACTCGAGTTAACTATAGAAGTCTATTGTTAGAGCACTTGCATTTTGTGCATCCTATTATAAAAGTGCATGTCTATTATTTATCACATGACCTATTTTGAGAAGTGTATGGGTAGTGAAGGAAAATTTCCCACCATATATATGTATGTATGTATGTATGTATGTATGTATGTATGTATGTATGTATGTATTGATTTACATGAGTTAGTCAGTGAAAAACTATGGTAGAGTTATGTTGTTGATTTTGTTGCATGCATGACTCATGAAGATAATTATGTAATGTAAGAAGCTTTTGTGTTTTATAGTACTTAATACAATGGTTCATATTAGCTAGATAATGGTATTGAACATGACTGAATCTAGTTCTTGCATGGTAAATCTTGTTATAGTCATTATTTAGTTCATTCTAGATCTATTCTAAGAGCTAGATTTGGTTTATGCACTATGTGTTGTTTACTATTGTTAATGAATCTGGATATCTATATGCACCATCATGTTAACATTATGTCAAAACAACTCTAAGAGGTACATGGTGCCTTTGCGTGCTTTGGGTGAGTTCTCAGCTCTAGTTGAGTGATGTGCTAGCGCATCGTGGGTTATTAATGTGAAATTATAGGTTTCATCAATGGCTAAAACGCGCTCAGACCAATTGCAATGCCATCCTTTGAAACAACATGGCAGTAACATTCCTAATTTAAGACTTTAGAAGCAAGGGAAAAATTTTAACATAATATTCTCTATTCTAAATAACCATAATTTAGAACACACATTCCATGACAATCAATCTCATAACATATAACCATATGCAGCTATAAATTACTTGGTGAGCTACCGATCCCTCATTTCATGACATAGTTACCAACCAATCTCTTATGTTAACTTAAGTATTATATAGTATGGCTATACTATGTATACTTGGTTCTCTTACGGGTAAGTGCACCAAGTTGGGGGACAATTAAGTGGACATCAAATCCTAAATTTTACATTAAAAACAACAAAACAGAAAATTTAGTCTTCCATGGACTTGAACCATGCCGAAAAGTAAAACATATGTCATAAAAATGGTACCATTGCATAGGGGAGACTGTTAGCTTTGTAGGAATATTGATTTCAAAGTGAATAGAATAGGATAAATATCATTTTATAATTTTTTACTAATAGTAGGTCTTTAAGACACTTTTTCCCATGAATGTTTATGTCTACGTTTAAGACTACAAATTTTGTTTCACTTATCGAATGAGATAAAACTTATACCATCCCAACCGTGGCATAATTATATACATGTTCAAAAAAAAAAAAAAAAAATTATTTCAATATTTTTTGGTGAAGTTATGGCGGCAAATGGAAAGTGCTATGTTTTCTTTATGTTTTCATACCACTTTCACGGAAAAAATCTTTAAAAATAAATTTTGCTCAAAAATTACAAAATAAAATCCATCCCAAGATAGATAGTGGCATCTAACTTCTCACCAAAGGAGAAAAATATATATCAATTTTTGGTCATCCAAATTGTGGGCAAACGGACTATAATCTTATAGGCGTTTTTAAAAAAAATACCAAGTCATTGAATTTTGAGTGTTTAATATAGCTAATCTTGTCCATTTTTTAAAAAAATTAGTATTTTAGAAACTAGATTCCAGATGCTACGATTCATATTAATATAAATTTTTTCTAATTTTGAGTGTATTTATTGCTAATAATCCCTACAAGTTGATATTATGTTGTTATTTGCAATATGACGTCCACGTATGACCCCTTTTTTGTCCCCCAACTTGCTGCACTTACCCTTACCCCGCTTTTGGGTATTGAGTGTTTTGTTTAAGAAATCTATCTAAATATTTGTTACCATATTCATCTGAAATCACATTTCTCAAACTAGGTGACATAGGACAACACAACTAGTAGCTTGCGATACTTTGGCCAAAGATTTCCAACATACTATTCATGTTACTATTCCTAGATGACATACTCGTCTAATCGGAATACATCCTTCACCCCACTCATCTATTATCTAGAATGGTCTTCACTGACTTCATTCATTCCACTTGTCCAAGATTTGACCCTAACACAGGTTAGTGACATAGCTTAGAATAGGGAATCACTTGCGATGACCCAAGGTATATAGACATACCCAATCGACCTAAGTCAATTGGATGTGTCTAGTTACCCTAAGTCATTATGAGTCACTTCCTATGCTAAATCATAACTCTAATTTGACCTAGAGAGAAACTAAGTTCAAGTCCATGTTTGAGTAGATCTAGATGAACCAATGTTGAAGGGTGTTGTAACATGTCAACTATAACACTATATCCTTGTGAAGATCCAAATCTTCACGAAGGTACAGTTCTGCAGTTGGCGTGTGCCAACATCTAACAGAACTACTTCATCACAATTTACACACCTCAAGAGTTCATAACCACTTAATTACCGTTGGATTAATATTCAAATCACAACAACCTTGCATAACCCTAATCCCAACAATCCTTAAGTTTTCAACCCTTATTTGAGTTGATTAATTAATATGAAACCTCTTAACCTATGATTACTTTTATGTTCATTAACTTTTTGCTTAACATGAAAATAATCGAAAATAGAAACAACATCTATCATAAGATTTAATTAATGTGTCTCAACCATTCAAGGAATGTATAAGAACCAAAACAGGTTCTACTATGATAGAATTCATAGATATGAAGTCTAAATGATTATCAAACTCATATATCATTTGGTTATTTTACATCCTTTTCGGAGTAGAAGAACCCTCCTCTTTATGGTCAAGTGTTAGGTTATTATACCCTTTTACCTTTCACACTTCCTTATAGTTTAATTTTATGTTCATTTAACATCCCTTAATAAACCATACTAGTTTAGGTGAGAGAACATCAATACATGCAACTTAGCACATTGCATTCAAGTAAGTGAAATTGTACTATTTCCCATTCATTAAATGACAACATGAAATAAGGATCTAATCAGATATGAATGAGAACATCAAAGATAGAAGAACAACTTTCCTTCATATTATGAACAAGAGAATTGACATAATCAATTTAAGTAACTTCAATCTTTTAATTTCATCAAGATAAAATACACATCTTACAAGACTATGCATTACTGACATATTTCATGTCAATAGCATCAAGATCATTAAATAATACACCTTTCTTTCCTTCAATACATCCCAAAAATAAATTAGAATTCTCTATAAATGGTCCAAACTTTCAAGCAACCTGTTGTCGCCAAATCACTACACCCTCTGAATGGCCAGGATGTGAATAGGATGTTCAGTGTGATTGGGACACATGGGATCACCTCTCAAGTTTGTGGACTTGAGGTCGAGGTGAACCTCTAGAGAAGGCCGGCTTCCTCTTCTTAAACTAAGTGTTGTACTACTCCTAGTGTAACAAAAATGATTATCTAATCCTATGCTAACACCTTCATGGGGTTTTAGGGAAAGATATTTATAGAAATGAAATTATACTAGGGATGGTGATGCACCAAATAAAGGGTATTTCCAGGACTCGAAATGGTTAATTTGAAGAGGGTGTGTGCACCACAAGTCAACCTCACCTTCGCAACTTAGAGAGGGTATAGAATACCACAAACTAAGAGACACGTATTCCCTTTGTTAAACTTTATCGACCGAGAAATATACCAGCTTTCCAGTGAAGAAGGATGAACTCAAGAAGGGTGAACAGACACTACAACTCAACCGCATGCAATACTCTACCACTCGATAAGCACAAAAATCCAAGAACCTGTAATAGAAACTTAAACTTGCACAGTGTACCTACAAGTACGAGAAAGGCACAAAGAAGCATAAAAGGATGAAAGGACCGAGATTAGTCACAAAACACACTTTTATTGCTTCAATAACATGCACAATGCATCATACATTTAGAAGAGGCAATAGTTGTCATTACAGTCTTGAAGATGAGGCCTGAAATTTCTCTCAACACACAAGAACAACTTGCAGAAGAGAGAGGACCCTTGAAAAGTATACACTTGCCGAGATATCTAACTGTCCAACTTATCCAACTGCTGGGAACCCTTTGAAATGAGCTTCCAACTTACATTTATAGAGGAATATGTGAGAAAGAAGAGGAAAGGTCATAATTACATTCCAAAATTAAAGGCCCATGATATATTTATTACAGTTAGTTGAACCACCTGAGAAGGTTCCATCATGGGTCATTAATTGCCCGATGACCTAGTCTTCTCAATTAATCAAAAGAATATTTAAATAATAATAATAAATATTATTATTAAAATATTTAAATAAAAATATTAAATTAATTAACATAATGTCGACCCCCTGTTGACCCATTTGACTTGAAGAGGAGGAGGGTCCATGTGGATAGAGTCTGCACATAGCCCAACTCGGTGAGTTTCGAATCCTCTATAAGCTCGACCGGAGCCAATTTACCCCACCATCATGGACTTTTGAACACCTTGTGAGCCAATCAAAATGAACTCAATTCTCTACAACTCATCTTCCACTAGCTCTTCTCGATGCTTCGTGTCGTCTTACCTTCTTTCTAGAACCGAACTCCTGAGTTCTTCTCTGGCTCAACTCACTTGAATACCGAGCTTAACCTAACATTTCTGAAAAGAATGGTTTTACCACAATGCTCACGGTTCTTCCTTATTATATAACACTTGTAGTAAGAATGTTTTGGCTTTGCCATAATACGCACAATTGTACCTTCCAAATGATGAGAAAATGCCATTACCAATAAAGACCTAATGCTGCCATGATGATGACCCAGGTTCATGCCCATAACATGTCGATAGACACCCTTAAGACTAATTCTTGGCCAAAGAGCCCTTCGGTATTTTGGTAGTGCACTCTGCAATCTCAGCTCCAATCAACAATTATGCCACTATTGGGATCTTAGTATGGCATAGGTAGTCATGTGAGCTACACAATATACTCATTTTCCGTAAACTAAAAAGATCCTTTATGTTACAATTTGCAACACATAAAAGAAGCCCTTCAAAAAATACATTGAACAACCTGGGCAACCAAGAGAACCTTGGAAAATTTACAGTAACAACCATATGAATTCTTCCTTAGTCGTGGATCAAAGCTAATAGAAATAAAGCTAGATAAAATTAGCTTAAAACTACAAAGATAATCGTCCATTGAAACAACAAGTTTCTCTCAATCGGTAAAGAATACTTTTTATTGTTCGATTAGATGTACATAATGGAAGGGTATAAATATTGCCTATTGCCCTCAGAGTTTCTCAAAGAGACCATTTACAAGTAACAAGGATGTAGCATACAAAACGGCCAACCAGGTATTTTCAGAGTTGACCTTCACATTCAATTCATTTCTAGGAGAAAAAATGCTGAGCAATATGAATTGTTTCATTTTGCACGGTAATAAACCTTCATCTCTTGATTCAGGGAAATTTTATGAAACCTTGAATAGCGTGACTCCAATCCACCATACACGGTAGTGAATATTTTTTTCCTACAGCTGTCATGGATTTGAGTTCAGAATAAGGATAAGCCTACAGCTGCATTATGCTAGAGCATTGAGAATCCCGAATTTGAGGATGCATTCGATACTGAACAAATAACAACATAGTTGGACAACCTGCTTGCTAGAAGTTCTTAAAAAGGCTTCTACTATACTGCAACATGCCTGCTGCCTATGTGTGGGAGCTTGTCACCTAACCACATCAAGTTCAAAATTTTACGGAGGATGAGGAGAAGGTTGTGGCAGCCATTAAAGCCGATTCAAAGTCCGAATCAGCTTCAAGATTCCGATTGGAATCCTAACAAGGGTGGATCTCGTATGAAAGGAGAAACTTTCTTTGTATGATATATGGAACCCAATCCATAGTCCATGTAAGAGTGGATGTGAAATTTGTCTTCCGTAATCTCACCAAGGATGATGATCAAAGAATCCTTGTGTCTTTGGAAATGAAGGTTTATTATGGCACGTAATGAAATGATTGATTGGCCTTTCTTTCCTCACATCCTTTGATCTCCATGCACTGGTTAATGCTGACTCAGACCTCAACTTGGTCTTGATTCTCATTTGACAAACACTTGTTATTCATTTTACCGATATCCTTTCAATGTTTGGTGTTCCTCACTTTGCGATGCATTCAAGGTCCATGCGCCACTCCACTCGGCATTTGACTCATTCTTCCAACTTGGCGTCATTCCTTATTCACCTGTTTATATGGCGATTCACTCACCATACCTCGGTCATCAACTTCCTCCTCCAAATTTACCAACGTGCTCTGATCTCCTATTTACACGGCCCGTGCGGAAGTCTCATGTTGGTTTTCCATCCCAATATTTCCCATTGACCATGCTCACCTGAATCTCCCTATTCATGCCTTAGCGGCGGGATTACCTCGCTCGGCCTTCCATTCATAAAAACCCACTTGAAATATAGTGAAATGTTTCCCATGCGTGGGATTACCTGCTCGGTTTACCATCATCGTGCTCCCGATTTTTTGGCAGTAGACTCAATCTTCTCCCACACTCGAATTTTTCGATGGCTTGACATCACGTCATTTCCCTTGGCAATGCTCACCTTATTTTCCACATCTGGGATTGGAGTGCGGGGTTTTGGCATTATTTGGCCATATTTCATTTTGGATAGATGGCCACTGATTTCCACTTTTCCACTCAGCGTGAGGAGACATCATTCTCTCGGTGTAAACATTTCAGCTGTAGCTTGTAAGGTGTGATAATTTCAACAGAAACCTTTATGCCTACCAACTTAGTGACTCATTGAAGATGCTCATGAATATTCTGATATGAAATGTAGATCCACCTCTATGAGATTTTCTTCCATGAGTTACATCGTAAAACAAGGTCAAGATGTCGATAGAGAATCTTTGTAATAAATTTCATCGATCTCCTTAACACTCTCACCGTCACTTAATTGATTTTGATAAAAATATATTGAAGGAAAATCCTGAATTTGAGGATGCATTCGATGCATCGCAATGTATAACAACATAGTTGGACGACTTCGCTTGTTGGAAGCCCTCAAAAGAAATTCTACTATACCGCAACATGCCTTACGCCTTGCACTGCATGGGAGCTTTGAGTGTAGAACTGAAATTCTCCTAGGATAGTGCCGTGAGGAAGTAATTGGCTATACGCAGTAGCTATAGGGTAGAGAAGTAAAATTATCTCAGAAAATTAGTGGCCTCCAGAGAGAGTTAATTGTGACAGCTGCCACAGGGCGATCCCAAGGAACCGTTGGTGTTGATCCTGATGTTTTGGTTGCATGCGACCATAGTCGTGATCAGTTGTTGTAAAATCTTGCCACTGTAGTAGAAGAATGAGATAAAGTTTTAGTTGAGTTGTCTCGCCTTTTCATTTTGGAAAGTCACTTCCATGGAAGAAGCTCGATCAAATCTTGAGGCAAGTTTTGCGAATGAGGCTGAGATTGTGTTCACTACTATTTCTAGTAGTGGCTGGAAGTTATTCCAGCACCTAGCCCATGGGTTTGATATGGTGGTTATAGATGAAGCTGCAAGCTAGTGAAGTAGGCGTGTTACCTCCACTTTCATCTCGTTTCTCACATTTTATCCAACTCTATGCATGGTGGTTTATTAGTCCAAGCTTGAGCTCCATTGGTCTCATTGCGAGCAACATCATATCGACCTCTATGTATGGTGGTCGACTCATTCCTTTAACTATGACTCACCATGAACTCGACATGATTTCTCTTTGTGGGTTATCTTATCAAGACCGGGCTCGGTCATTTATGCTATTGTCTCCGTCGAGTCATTAAAATTGAGTTCATATTCCAACGAGGAAGCATCGATCTCTCCATGTTGAATTAAACTGAGTCGAGCTCATCATTTCTCTGCCTCAATGAGCCAACCATCGAAACATCCTCCGCTCCTATCGAGATTCCTTTACGACAAGCCAAACTCGGTTACTGAGCTTACATTTCCTACTCATGAACTCGTCTAAGGCTTGTGATCTGAGTTATGACCGAGTTAGGACAAGGCACGAGCTCCTCCGATGACTCATCTCTTTATTCCCGATTTGACATTGTTTAGCTCGACCGAGCAAGATAAGCTTATCGAACTCCTCGATGGCTCACATACCAAAAATGAGCGATCTCACTTGATGACCAGAAGTGGGTCCCTGGGACCAATGTCGTGATTTGATCATAATAAGGCCTTGTTTTCTAATTTTTCCATGTGTGTAAAATTGGATA
Organism: Taxus wallichiana var. yunnanensis; assembly: GCA_018340775.1. Taxonomy (NCBI): domain Eukaryota; kingdom Viridiplantae; phylum Streptophyta; class Pinopsida; order Cupressales; family Taxaceae; genus Taxus; species Taxus wallichiana. The sequence continues at coordinate 629,395,027 of CM031243.1, read as the reverse complement.
ACACAACCAATACATCATAAATGTTATTGCCTTCCTTTATCACTTACGAAGTCCATCTCGTAAAATTGCTAAAGACGGGTCAATTCATTGAACTAAGCATGATAAGCACTAAGCATTAAAACAAAATAATTTTAACTAATTGTTCCATTAAACCAACTCTACTTTAATGAAACAAAGAGGTCGAAGAAAGATAAATCAAAAGTAATAACAACCATAAAAGAAGAACAATTAATCAATTTGAATAACATTCAAGGAAATATCATGTTGTAATAAACAATCTACAACATGATATCAGATAAATCATGTTCCATCCAATACACTTATCCATATCAAATAAAATTACCTTCTAATTATTTCCTTCACAATTCTTTTGAATTTGAAATGCAAATGTAAATAAGAGTCTCACACAACAGATGTGACATCCTAATCCCAAATCCAAGACATAGCCTAATTTCTCAAGTTAGGCCATACATCAACATTAGGATAATAATTACTCAATGCACAACATCTCCCATTAGTATTCTATCACAAATATTAAAAACCTTAACATGAATCAAGAGGATAAGAAAGTAGTAATGTCAACTACCCAAGAGCATTAAAGTAAGTAATGCAACTGAACCAATGAAATCTTGTGACAAGATTTACTCAAAAGAAGAAGGATGACTGTGATGAAACAGTAAGAGCTTCCTTTATAATTCGGTTAACCCAAACCCCATACACAACTTCATAAAAGAGAACACAACACATAACCTCCTATTATTTCCAAAGGGGTGGTGAGACTTCACCTCAGAGACTGAAAGAGAAGGAGTCAAATGTCATGATCAAAAGGGAATTCCCACATTCTATCACACGGAAATAAGGTTGCAAAGGACAATGCAGACCCAATCACTACATCCCCAAACTCCTTTATAAAATAAAACACATATAAGAAGAGATTAAATAGAATGTGCATCATTGTGGTTGAAACAAATTTAAGCAAGGTTTCCCATCATGGACATCCAACGACAGTGAAATTATACCCATATAAAAAAGGATATGCATTAACCAAAGTTTTTAATCACCTTACAACATAAATACAGTCTCCAACAGTCACTCAAGAACGTCAAAGTTTCAGTCAAAGATCCACAGACTGATCAATTCCTTCAAGATGAAAGTAAAACAAACAATGACAAACTCTCAATCGAATCCTCACAGAGGTGAGAGAAATACATCTTATGAAAGGACAGAGAAGGTTCCATCACAATTCGATTCCAAAGAAGGTGCAACCCAAGATCGACATAGCTTAGCTACAGTGCACAAGCTATCAACAAAATTACTCCCTCCAATCTTACTCAGAGATCAAAGAAATGGAAGAGTCCAGAAACCCCTTATTCGAATCAATTTAGTTAGTTCAAAATAAAGAAACAACCACAAGTCTGAATAGCATCCTTAAAGTTCACGATATCCCAATCAAGAGGGGTTTAACAAGTTTACTCAAGCAAGATACTCAAGAGATTAACCTAGTTCAGGAATAGTTATGCTAAACCAACAACATCTACTTTGAACAGGAAGTAGACAACATGAACAAAATAAAGAAGTTCAAACAGAGCTACAAGAATAACCCAACATCAACTCGATAAATTGGACTCTCATAATGTCCCTATCTAACAGACCTCACCTATGTAATTGTTGTCACCAAATCACTGCACCCTCCGAATGGCCAAGATGTGAATAGGACGTTCGGTGTGATTGGGACACATGGGATCACCTCTCAAGCTGTGGGACTTGGGCTCGAGGTGAACCTCCGGAGAAGGCCGGCTTCCTCTTCCTAAACTAAGTGTTGTACTACTCCTAGTGTAACAAAAATGATTATCTAGTCCTATGCTAACATTTTCATGGGGTTTTAGGGAAAGAGATTTACAGAAATGAAACTATACTAGGGATGGTGATGCACCAAATAAAGGGTGTCTTCAGATTCAGGAAGGGTTAATTTGAAGAGGGTGTGTGCACCACAGGTCAACTTCACCTACTGCAACTTAGAGAGGGTATAGGATACCACAAACTAAGAGACATGCATTCCCTTTGTTAAACTTTATCAGACCGAGAAATATACCAATTTCCCAGTGAAGAAGGATGAACTCAAGAAGGGTGAACAGACACCACAACTCAACTACATGCAATACTCTACCACTCGATAAGCACAAAACTCCAAGAACCAGTAATAGAACTTAAACATGCATAGTGTACTTGCAAGTACGAGAAAGGCACAAAAGCAAGCACATGATGAAAGGACCGAGATTAGTCACAAAACACACACTTTTATTGCTTCAATAACATGCACAATGCATCATACATTCAGAAGAGGCAATATTTGCCATTACAGTCTTGAAGAGGAGGCTTGAAAGTTCTCTCAACACACAAGAACAACTTGCAGAAGAGAGAGGATTCTTGAAAAGTATACACTCGCCTGAGATATCTAACTGTCCAACTTGTCTGAACTGTTGGAACCCTTTGAAATGAGCTTCCAACTTACATTTATAGAAGAATATGTGAGAAAGAAGAGGAAATGGTCATAATTGCATTCCTAAAATGAAGGCCCATGATGTATTTATTGCAGTTAGTTGAACTACCTGAGAAGGTTCCATCATGGGTCATTAATTGCCTGATGACCTAGTCTTCTCAATTAATTAAAAGAATATTTAAATAAAATATTTAAATAATAATAATAAATATTATTATTAAAATATTTAAATAAAAATATTAATTTAATTAACATAATGTTGGGACCCCCATTGACCCGTTTGACTTGAAGAGGAGGGGGGTCCATGTGGATAGAGTCTGCACAAATCTCAACTCGGTGAGCTTCGAATCCTCTAACTCAGTGTTGCAATCGATTTTGAACCCCACACTATCTCTTTCCTTGCTTTGGTAATCGCGCTCTTTTGCATTGAGTCCTTCGAATAGTGAGCTATCAAACTCGATTCTTATCATTTTCCTCTGTTAACTCGAGGCCATTTATGCATTCCTCATTCAAACTTCATGAAACATCACCATGAGCTCCTGCGAAGTCACCGAGCTCTTCATCCAGCAAATGATCTTACCTTTCCTGGGCTCAAACTCACTTGAATACCGAGCTTAACCCAATATTTCTAAAAAGAATGGTTTTACCACAATGCTCAGGATTCTTCCTCATCATATAACACTTGTAGTAAGAATGTTTTGGCTTTTCCATAATAAGCACAATTTGTACCTTCCAAACGATGAGAAAATGCCATTATCAACAAAGACCTAATGCTGCCATGATGATGACCCAGGCTTATGCCCGTAACATGTCGATAGACACCCTTGAGACTGATTTTTGGCCAAAGAGCCCTTCGGTATTTTGGCAGTGCACTCGGAAATCTCGGCTCCAATCAACAATTATGCCACTATTGGGATCTTAGTATGGCATAGGTAGCTGTGAGCTAAACCATATACTCATTTTTCCAGAAACTAAAAGATCCTTTATGTTACAATTTGCAACACATAAAATAAGCCCTTCAAAAAATACGTTGAACAAACTGGGGCAACCAAAAGGACCTTGGAAAAATGTACAGGTAACAACCATATGAATTCTTCCTTAGTCGTGGATCAAAGCTGATAGAAATAAGCTAGATAAAATCAGCTTGAAATTACAGTATAATCGTCCATTGTTAAAAACAAGCTTCTCTGAACCTGGTAAAAGAACACTTTTATTGTCTGATTGGACGTACATAATGGAAGGGTATAAATATTGCTTCTGCCCTCAGAGTTTCTCAAAGAGACCATTTACGAGTAACAAGGATGTAGCATGCAAAACGGCCAACCAGGTATTTCAGAGTTGACCTTCATACTCAATTCATTTTTTGGAGAAGCAATGCTGAGCAATATGAATCATTTCATTCTGCACGGTAATAAACTTCCATCTCCTGACTCGGGAAAATTTTATGAAGCCTTGAATGACGTGACTCCAATCCATCGTATACAGCAGTGAATATTTGTTTCCTGCAGCTGTGCGTGGGAGCTTGTCTCGCGACCACCGAATGCTCAGAGCCCGAACGGGAGTTGGGAGAAGTATGTTGGCAAAGGTGAACTGATCAGGTCGGACATCCATTTGTTGCATTCGGTGAAACAGTATCAACACCGTTGGACAACCTGCTTGCTGGAAGCGTTCAAAAGGCTTCTACTATGCTGCACAGATGCTTGCTACCTGTGCGTGGGAGTTTGTCTCATGACCACCGATCTGGACGAGTTTTCAGCATTGCTTTCCTGTCAAACACTTCACACATGAGCCACGACTGAGCCATTAACGCATCGCCTTGGTTGGGTCTGCCTGTAACCTCCGCTGAAATTGGCATCACGTCGCATTTTTTAACCCATGACCCACTCCAATTCACAACTGTCCTATTAATCCTCCCGGTGACTCGCACAAAGACTCGGACCACTCCAAGCTGCGTGGATTTCTGTTTACACGGCCCATGCGGAAATCTCATGACGGATTGCCATCTTAATATTTCCCATTTGGCAGTGTTTTCCTGAATCTCCCCTTCACGGAAGTTTGGTCATGGTTTGCCAAACCAATATTTCCACGCTTGGCAGTGTTTGCCTTATTTTCCACGTTCATACCTCAGCGCGGGATTAACAGCTTGGCCTGCCATCGTAATAGTTCCACGCTTGGCATACTAGCTCCAAATCCCCGCGTAATGGCTTGGACAAATTAATTCACGGGCCCCGGCCTCAACTTCACCGTGCAAACTTGGCAAGATAGTGAAATGTTTCCCAAAGATTTTACATGACCCATTCGAGCTTCAAGCTTCTGCAAACATGGATATTGCAGGATAGAGTCCATCTAAGTGATCCCTTGAACTCATGGCTATAAAAATATCATTTTATCTGTCGGGCTGAGTTCAGCCATATCCTATTTTCCCATGTCATCTTATCATATCTACAACATGTCTCTAAGAACCGCTATGCCGTAAGTGATTTCACTCAAGATATCAGTAAACTCGACCATCAATTCCTTTGGGTCTAACTAGGATCAATATTTTAACTGAACTTCAGTCTGAGCTATAAGCTTGATCTCTCAGTGAGCTCAAATGTTTCAACGCTGAGCTATTTCCTTTCTCCCAAGAAACATGCTCGACTTTCTGAGTGACTCGTTGAAGATGCTCATATAATTGCAAAGCAAATTGTGCTTCATAAATATTCTGATATGAAACAGATCCACTTCTATGAGATTCGCTTCCATGAGTTACACCGTAAAACAAGTAAGGTCTCGATAGAGAATTTTTGTAATAAATTTCATCAAGTCTCCCGGTAACACTCTCACTGTCACTTAATCGATTTTCATAAAAATATCTTTGAAGGAAAATCCCGAATTCGAGGATGCATTCGATGCTGAATAGATAAAAACGTAGTTGGGTGACCTGCTTGTTGGAAGTGCTCAAAAGAACTCTTACTATACCGCAACATGCTTGCTGCCTGTGCACCGAATGCTCGGCCGAGGAAGGTCTGAACAACGTCAACGAAAATATATATATTGTATTCACTTATACCCTGGCCCGGCATTCTTGTTACCGCCTGCGTCGATCTCTACCGAGATCCTTATAGAGTTTCCTTCATTCGTCAATTTTCAACGAGCTATATTTTGCATTAACAAGACCTCATCGAGCTCTTACAACTGAGAGTCTCTACCGAGATGATTTCCGAGATGACTATCAATTTGACACCGGATTCTTTATCAACTCGACCCTGAACTCTTCACTGAGTTGAGATCAACTGGGTGCCTTTCGATGCTAGGTGATCTCTTCATATGCAATTTAGGAATTATTTTTAATTATTGCATCTCGTTAATAACCGAAGGTGGGTTCCTGGGACTATTATTTCATTTTGAACATGATAGGACCCCGTTGTCCAATCTTGCCATGTGTGCAAAATTGGATAACAAGATAACCTTTAGTTCAGTACTCAAGAACTTAAGAAGACATAGTATAAATATAAGATCAAAAGAAAGACTTCAAACACAGGTATCCCTAACAAGATAGCCTCAAAATCAAATGTCCAAGAACCAATTAACCCATAGTTTCCTTAAAGAACTTAATTCGAGTAACTCAGTTTTTAACTGAAAGGATAAGAGGAATAATAAAACATTCACTCTAGTTTCCATATAAGAAGAACCCACAAAACAGAGATTCCAAACACCCAATAACTTCCCAACTTCCATCGAGATACCGAATCCAAAGAACTGATAGAGTATACAGTGAGTTCAAGAAGAAGGCACACATTTAATGTTTCTCTAAAAAAAATCAAGTTTATACAACTCTGAATACAAGCATGCATATTCATATAATTCCAACAGGAGTAACATAACTTCCACAAAACAAGGAAGCGACAATGAAGGGTATTCATTTACCTTCTAACAACCCAACCTGCAACTTGGTTTGAAACTTGAAGACACATATCATTTCCATAAACCCATTTTTGAATAGATAAGAAAGATTCACGCATGCACTTCATTACTCAAATCACCACAAGATTTAAGGTGGGATTCAACATCAAATAAACAGGAAAACAACTCAATGAATACCTTTCCAAGTAGAGATTCCTCAATCATAGGATACAAAAATATTCAAGCAAGGAAACCAAATAACCATCACAGAAATAAAAACCCATTTATCTCACGAGAGCAAAGTTGTTTTAATGAAGACACTTAGAGAAAAGCATAGCAGCTTAATGGATAGAGCCTATCATTCCTGATAGTGCTTATCGATTTGAAGAATATTTCTAGCCGAGCCTTCACAAATCCTTCTCCAAACGAAATCAACAACCAAAAACTTCCTTCTCAAATGCCTCATATACTTCCATTGGATCAAAAATAGTCCAAGGGAGTTAAAAATAACAACAAACTGAAAATAGAACTGCTTTGGTGAAAAACCAGATAGCTCCATGCAGAGAAAAAATCGAAATGCATGAAAGACCAAAAATTCCCAACAATTCCACTCACATGGTTTCCAAGGAGGTTTGTTCACCAAAACCGATGACCATAAATGTCATTAATTTCTAGTCTCCCACCTATTTCTCCGTGCCACCGCCAGCTAAAGTTAAGCGAGTCCAATTTCAACTTTTGCATGCATCACTTATCTCTAGTGATGATTCCACATAGGATTCTACCAAATTTTCTTACCTCTACCTAAACTGGTAGTACTGTCTATTGAATTCAAAAATCAAATCAAATCAAGGACTTAGTAACCATCACCATGTCTTAAACTTGACATATGACCCTTCTATCCTCGCATTAGTTTAGGATAGGTATCATTAGCTTAGAGTATGACCTTAGGTTAGTTTAGAAAATATTTACCTTAGGTTATCTTAATATTGTCTTAGGTAAATTTTTCACCTTAGGATAGGCCATTCTTCATACTAATATAGTATTAGGGACTAGGTTATAAATATACCTATCATCACCTTAGGTTATTTCCAAATCTCTAACTTAGAAAACATGCAACTTAGGTTAGGATGAACAAGATTAGAGTAGGCATAGACATAAGGTAGGTCTAGTTTACCTTAGGTTAGAATCCCGTTAGGATAGATCTTATAGATCTAGGACTTAGGCTTTACCCTCAATAGTCTTGAAGTAGACCTCTTTCCAACTTAGGCCATTCAAGTGTTTGCCATTCCGGAGAAGTTATCAAGAAGATCTGAGCACACAACTTAAAGAAGAATGCACAACATGAACTTCTAAGAAGATCAATGAAATTGTAAACCTACAAAGGTTAGTCTTTTATTTCCTTCAACCTCTGAATGTTAGTTTTCCATACAAAATCGGTAAGAAGAATTAAAACATACCTTGGATCAATAAAATTGATCCAAGGTTTCATTATTAAATAGAGATAAATTTACAACACACTTTACTAGTTTACAACCTTACTTATCTCAAACAAATTGGATTCCTTGCAAGCAACTACATTTCAGCAATTTGAATCCAAGAAAATAAATAATTCATCCATGGAAAGCATGATTTTAAACAGTCAAAAGAATACACCTTCTTAGGAAAAATCACATGTCAACGCTTGCATTGCAAAGAGGAGAAGTTAATAGTTTATCAAAGGTGTTACAATGGCCCAAGAGCTTTCCCTGTGCCATTGCAAAATTACACTTCTTGGGGTTAAGAGATACCGCGTATGATGTAGCCTATAATTTACCAAGAATAACCCATTTGCATGCGCTAGCACATCACTCAACCTAGATTGAGCACTCACCTGAAGTGTGAAAAGTTAACATGCCCTTCTTTATGGTTTCTTGTGCGCAGGATGTTAACAAGATGAAGAGTTAATGCATTCAGATCCATAAATAGTATAAACATTCTACATAGCATATTCCAAATCTAGATCTTAAAGAATCATGAATCAAACGGTAAACATAATGAAATTATCCATGCTATAACTAGTTACAGTCACGTTTGACACCATTATTCATCCAATAGACTCCATTATATTAAAACACAATGAACACAAAAGCTTCTTACAATACTTAGTATTATAAATGTATGCCTCACTACTCACTCTCTCTATTCTACGTAGATTACTACATATTTATAAGGGTGGGGACTTTCCCTTCACCACTTACATAATTCCCAAAATAGGTTTCATGCTAAAAATAGCCACGCGCCTTTACAATAATAGACACACATGCAAATGTGCTAATAATAGATCTCTTCTAGTTAACTAGCGAGTAATTATATTATTAACTCAAACCCATACAAAGTGCTTAGTAGATGCTCTTCAAAAAATAGCTTATGTGTGTCGTGCAAGTCTTTATCCGGTTTGTGTGCTCTACACACTATCTCCAAAAATAGCCCGTAATCATGAAAATGGCTAAGTCCCGAATCTATCCCAATCTTTAGCACGTGTTTCCTTCCCTATCCTTCCGCACCTTTGAACGTGTCATGTTCCCACATGTGAACCTTCTATGTGCCTTATGCTAAGTGTGATACTTTATCTGCTCAACACATTACTTTTGCATCTCTCAAATACTTTCTCCAGGTGTGCCATATGATCTGCACTTTTCTTTAAGAAGACAATGATGTCATAAAGGTAGACCAATATGAACTCATGTTCATGGTGCACTAAAACATTACGCCTACATTTGACAGACCAAAGGGTGTTTTCTTATACACATATATTACCCACTTGGTTGTAAATGTCATTTTGAATTGATCCTCTTCCTTGACCAGATCTCGATTAAAGCCGAGTATCCATCCATCATTGAGAATATTTACACATCAGCCATGATCCGTAGAATCCACTTCATAAAAGGAAAATGATAATGATCCTTTAGAGGTGCCTTGTTCAAATCTCTCAAATCAACACGAGAATCTGATTTCACCATTCTTTTTACACACTAGAACTAGATTCTCCACCCGGTTAGAGTACTTGATGGGAAAAATAATCTTCACCGTAATGAGTTTGGATAACTCCTTCCTTATGAGGGCTCTATCTTTGGATTGACTTGTCATTGTTTTTTTCTCGAGAAGCTTGATACCGGATCAAGGTCAATGGAGTGTTAAGAAACACTTATATCAAAACCTTTGAGGTCTTCATACTCCCATGAGAAGATATCACTATAATTTTGATAGAGAAAGATGAAGTTCTACTTTTCATTGTGTGCGCAAGATTTTCTCGAGCAAGAACTCTTTCCACATGCAATAGTGACTGGGGAGCAGTATTCTTACGCAGTGAGCATATACTTTTCCTTACCCTTGAACTCATCACCAAGGGCTAAACATTTTTTCTAAGTTGACCAGCCCTTTAGGAAACTTGTTTTTCTTCAGCTATATTACTTGGTCACCATAGTTTTCAAGCAAATCATCTTGCATATTTGATGAGAACTCAACTTCATTCTATATGAACTAGATGATCTACACATCATAATCAAACACTTTTCAGCTGATGTTATTATCTCAGTAACATATGGTCTAGTCACCATAATAATGTGTTGATTTTTTCCTTTGACAATGTCCTCGGTAGGACATAACCGTGAACCAAACATGACCATTTGATTAGGTTCCTTATTCATTTTGTGTGGCACCACCTATAGATTTAGAGCATCAAATCTCTCAAGGAGGTCCTAAATCTGTGTTTATAAGATTTGAGAAGCTTATTCTTTTCCATGCACTTTTGGTGACCTGGTGGATAACCAATTCTATGTCCCCAAAGATCTGCAGTGCCTTAATCTTCTTCTTTTTAGTAATAAGAAGACCATGCACCAATGCCTCATACTCTGCCACATTGTTAGAACATGTAAACTACAACCTATGTGTGAAGAAGAATTTCTCATCCTTAGGGGAAATGAGAACAACGCCTATTCCTATTCTCGTTTTCTTCTTCGGATCCATCAAAGTATAACTTCTATAGACCAGGGTTCTCTTCACTTTATTTGAGCACGCGCGGCAGCACAATTTCTTCTTCAAGAATTCAGTAAGTACCAAGCCCGATTTCATAAGCTTCCAACTCTTCAACATATGGGTCAAATTTATGGTGCCTCTTTTCCCACTCATCAAGTAATAGATCATGAATAGAAGGTGGAAGAGGTTGCTCTTTAGAAATTGAAGCTTGTTTTTCTTGGATTAAATAGTTGGCTTAGAGAGGGGATGGGACATATGACTCTACATGATAGGAAAATATTGGCTTAGCTTGTATGGTAAACCAGGTACCATACCTTTTCTTGAGTAACATATGGGTCCAATCAGAAGACAAGTAACCACCCACTTTAGTGGTAAAATCTCTGATGACATAAAGCAAACAAAGGGGGCAGATCAATGATAAACATGTCTTGAGTTATTTTCATACCTTGACATGCATGGAGGGTTAACTCAAGATCCTTGATGATTGCTATAGTAGTGCCACTTGAACCATTAAGTTGCAAGACTCCTTTTGTTAAGGGTCTATACTTAAGACCTAAGACATCAACAATTTTCTTAGGCATGATAGAAATACTATCACATGAGTCAATCATAAAATTACGGAAAAGATGTTTGCCTATGATCAAAGACATATAGAAGGGTGGGGTTTTAACAAATTTACTTACTTTCTTCTCCTCTTCTTGGTAGATGTTGATAGAAATGTGTGACTTATGTATAGTTGGATCGGTGCCCAAAAGTTGGGCCAGAGCTTCATGTAATAAGTCGCGATGGGATTAAATAGTCAAGGCATCCCACATTGTGACATTTATGTATGTCTTTTCATTTGATCCACAATGCTGAAAGGAAGACCCGTTGACTTATGTATTTGAGGAAAAACAATATCCTTCCTTGGTTTCCCATGTACAAAGGTAGGAACCTTAGGCTGGTGCGCAGAGCCTTGACTTACCAAAAGAAGGATGCACGTCACTTCAAGAGGAGTTTTGTGCAAAGCCTCACATGTAAGAACTTGGGAAATATTATTACTAGACATCTTAGTTGCTTCCTTTTGCTTTTGATGGTCTGTTTGTGTTGCTAGAATTGTTACCTACACATCGGGCTCTAGCATTCTCTTTTTATATTTTGTGTTTTTTTGTAACTCTGGGCAAGTGGTATGTTTACATCATCTACAACTTAGTTGATCACACAGAAGTCCTCAATGCCAAAGAACATCATATCCGCATCTGGAGGAGCTTCTGGCATTTCTTGGTTATCTACTTCAGTGCACTTGTTGAAGGCTCACAACTAGAAGCATTTTGGATCATATAGGCTTGTGTGTGTGTAGCATTGGCACAATGATATTGACTATGAGGCATATTGCAAGGAAAGCACCATTTAGAATCCTATGCCATGTTGTTCTAAACAAGGACAAGTGCTTGACTTGTGTTGGGCACTAGAAGAGGTTGTGCAAGAGGAATAACTTGCAAAGGCAAGTGCGCATTAGCATGTCATCTATCATTTTGTTGGTTTTGTCCATATCTTTGATTCCCATACTGATTCTACCAAGGTTGATTACTCTAGATTTTGTCCTAATTGAACTACCTCTCTAGGCTTGTGCCTATTACTTTTCAAGAGATATGACCTTGTTCAAAAGTTTATAATTAGGGCCTTTAACTCATCATCTTATTTTTGCTGCACAGGAGAGTAATATGTAGATGTAATTGGTTACATGATCTACACTAGAACTGGAGCAATAGAAGGCTGGTGCACTAGAGACATCTCTAGGAACAAGGGTGTAGGAGGCCTAGGCTTTAACTTTCTATCCCGAATGATACTATTTTCTATCCTTATTGCAATTTTGTATGCAACAAGTAAGGTTCTACCTCCCATGCATTGAATCATGCTTGAAATGTCACTATTTAAAGCCCTTAGATAGTATAAGAAATCATTTTGGGTCAGTAGGCCTTACCACTTGAGGAATCATGTCCCAAGTCTTCTCGGAATCGCTTATTGAAATCATCATCATTCATTGGGTGTGCACTTTCTTGTAGTTAGCTTCTCCACCATTGATAAATGATCTGATTTATCTTCAAATTAATTACATAGATTCATTCAAATTTCATCCTGTATCAATAGATGTAGGTATGAGGCCACAATACCATTGGAGTGCCTTACCATTGAAAGAGGCTCTAAGTAACATGACAACAACATCATCATGTGTAATTAGATAGACAGAGCATACATTGGTCACATCTTGAATGTGTTAAACAGGGGTGACTTGATTTTCTTTTGTGAAGTATGGAATACTCTTGAGTGTGGTTGTTAGCATATCATGTTGGGCATTGAGATTGAGCGAGCTTCCACCAGTGAAGATGGAAAATTTCCTTCAAGGAGGAGGTGGTTGAAGCATTATGGTAGGGGGTGCTTGTTTGTTTTGGTGAGGAGTAAAGTGTGTGTGGCGCATTAGAGATAGGGATGCATGCATGGAATATTTATTACATGTGCTTTTTGGTGAAATATGGAGGTATTCAAAGAATCCTTCACTATAACACTTTGTCTAGTATGCACTCTTCTCATACAAGGTGCTCAAGACGCCAAACAGAGCTCTAAAATGTTGGGATTTGCCGATGTGTTGAAATAAGCCTCAAAGGCTAGAAATACTAATTTCACACACCAGAACTTAGCAATATGAAATTTAATCTTTCATTGCTACTCCCACCGGGTGTACTAAAACTATTGGCCATTCAAACTTGCACCTGTGTCTTGGATCTAGAAGAACCGAGTCATTTGAGATAATAATAGAACCATCTCTAAGTTGTGGGACCTTGCGCACTTGAGAAGAATCTTTGTAGAAGGTTGGTTCCTCTATCTATTTCTCTTTTCCTACTCTACTCGCTACTCCTAATGCTTTGAAAGGGAAAACTAAGCTAACAATGTCAAACAACTAGGGATAGGAGGATAAAAAATGGAAAACTAATCTAAGGGAGGTGATAACACTAGAAATTGAGGTCCGAACACTACTTATTCTAAGTGAAAATGAAGGGAAAGGTGTCAAGGGAGGCTAGGCATGCATAGAACATACCAACATGCATTTACTCGATCACTTTTCATGAAACACAACTAAAAAATCATGATGCAAGGGACGTAAAGTGACACAACAAGCACACAGAGTAAAAGTAAGGCAAGAAAGTAGAATATAAACATGTTAAGATAGAAAATAGACACAAAAAAATGCTTCTATTACTCCCAAGGATGTCAATTTGTTACAATAGCACAAGAGGACAATATCCGCATGCATGAGCCGAGATCTGGAGGTCTACAACTCAAAATACAAATATATGGAGTCCTTAGAAAATTTCGTAAGGATCCAAAGTGTCCAACCTTAACAATGAGCCCAACTCTTATATTTATAGATGGATCTATAGAAGAAGAGAAGAATGAGGGAAAACCAAAATTTGAAATACAACCACCAACAAGAAGCATTCAATGCCTATAAATCTATCAATACACTTCCCCAAGTTTTTTTGGCATGTTGGAGAAGGAAATAGGGCAGATCAAATCAAATCGGGTGGTTAGAACAATCAGATCTTCTCATTAATACCCGGAAAATGTTTTCTCATTTTTTCACCTACTAAATCCACCAAGAATTTGAATATATAACATTGTAGCCTATATTAACACTATTGATTAAGACTAGGCATGTGTCGATTGACGCCTATAGAAAAAGATACGCTTTTCATAAGTTTGTCGAGTCATTTGCACATGCAAGACACATGACACATATAAATTGGCTAAAAGGATGGCCAACTATGCAAATCTTCTTGTCGTTTCAACCACATGTCACTCATTGGTTTAGTGCAAGGACTCGCACTGTTGCACACTTTGATTGATTGTGTATGGCACACTCAAGTATGTCAAAGAATGATGTGGCACAAAATGGTATAGAGAAGAGCGCAAAGGTATGTGCATGGAAAAATGAGGCACGAGAGGATGACAAAAGGAAGGCACACACGCAATCGTAATGTGCACGAAGGAAAATGGGTAAACTAGTGAGTGGAGAATGCATGGTCAAGGTGTAACTATTACAAATTAATGTGTGGGGCGCATGAGAGGGCCAGGGACTTAGTTGATTGAAGCAAGTGCAAGGCATACACACAAGATGAATAGTTGCTAGGAAGAAGGTGAATGCATAGAAGATGTGCGCAAGGTAAGAGTGGAACAAAGAGGAAAAGGAAAATGGAAAGGGGAGAAGGGGAAGTGCGTAAGGGCACATGAGGAAACAGTGACCAATTGAATGTTCCAAGGAGATAACTGTGGTGCATGCCACTTCCATTGAATATCTCTAAGCTAAAATTTATATAAAGTTGTCCAAATAACAAGAAGAGTTATTTGGATAACCGTGAGATGGTTGATTGAGAGGCGGGAATGAGAGACAAAGGTAGATCACTATGGTCATATAATGAGGTAGTTCAGCCGTGTCAAGGAGTTCCACTAGATCTAGTCGGATACTCACAATTGAGTGGATATGGGTTGTTGGTATCCAAATTTGTTCTCCTTTTCAAGTTGAGTAGCATCACAGATTTGGCACGGAGCTTAGAGACAAATATATCATGATGTATGTCTTTTTGTAGTCGGGATGAGATCTAACTCGGCCCTTTGTCACTCAGTTTGTGGAGAGATGGATAACATCTTCAAGAGGATTTTACCTATTCTCACCGCTTTAGGTCATGCCTCTTCAACCAGGGTGAGAGGACCCTTAGTGTAACCCCTGTTTGATGAAGGAGATGGATATATCCTTCTTTTCACAAATTTTATGAAGAAAACCTTGGGAAAATATGGTCAATACTCCATAATTTAACTCTTAAGAGTTTTTACTTCTAAAATATGGAGATACTTTCAAAACAAGGCTAAGGTTACTGAAGACATTATTAAATCCTAATTATTCTACATATTTTAGTAAATATATTTTGTTCCTTTGTTGATATACAGGGAAAACAGGGGTATTTCAGGATGGATTCATGGTTTTTGAATAATTTTGGTGGGAGATTAAGTAGGATAAAGTTGATTATACCAGATCTCTGAGACACTTCACAACAATAGAAAACTTTAGAATAGTTAAGACATTCCTTCAACCAGAAGGTGTGCTTCAATGGAGGCCCAAATCAGCACATTTTCACACAATCTTTGAGAATCTAGCACGAAGGCTCAAGCTAAAAGACTCAATTAAACACCAAAATCTCTTATCAATCATGCCATAAGGTACACCCAAAGACTTACAGATAATTCTTTATCAACAAATGATAGTGGAATGATTTTAAATTTGTTTATCTCATCACAGGATGAAGGCTCTTCCTAAAACAAAATTGTAAATGCCACTAAACTATCACAGGGATGAGATCTTGTGTGATTTCACAAATATTTCAATGTAATATGGAAACGGGAACAAGAAAAACTACTTGCAGAAATTTTGAAACAAAGCAGACACTAATTGCTCCAAGATTTGACACAAATTAATTTCAAAATTGCTTAAATTCATCAACAGGGGAAAGCTTCTAGAGAAATCTTAGTGCTCGTCAATGGCTATACATCTGTAACCAACTTGACATGATAGAAAATCTAACACAAAGGAAATTAACCAGTATCTTAGATGGGTTTCTCAGAATATAGATTTTCTAAAAAAATCTTATGAAATTTAATCCTCGACCATTTGTAAGAGTATTCTCATTGCATTTATACATTTTTCTCACTCAATTTCCCCCCCAAAAGAGAAGAATATTCGAGGGACCTTTTCTTGTTACCAATTTGCCTTAGAAAGTGACGTTTAACAAATTCACATCCGAAAGTTTCTAGGTGGACCAATTATGAACTAATCACGCTTCTTGGGCCCTCGACTAATGACTAGGATGCCATGCCACAACTTTTGGCAATCCTTCTAATCATTCTAATTCTGTCATGCGAGAAATCCCCTTTTAATCATTTTCTGGAGGCTCTGTATAGTTGGATATGATAGGTAATCCTTTTCACCCTCGAGGCAACACCTTTTTCATCCTTTGCACCTGCAACCTCCATCATTTCATTCATTTCCCTCTCTTTCCTTTGCAATTCTACCCCGCATCCATCTTCTCTAGTAATTCCTATTTTTACAAGTGCCTAAGTAATTCCAACTTCAAAATATTGATCTTAATAAACTTTAGACTCATAAATTAAGTTCCGAATATATTCAATGGAACTTTATAGATAGAGATGACAAGGAATTTCATCAAAAATGATGAAAAACAGTGCGTATTTGCATCTAAAGGAGTATTTGAGAAAAAATGATGGAAAAAAAGATGCAATACATAGCAACCATTGATTCTCCCCCTTCTCTACTTTATATTACAGCCATCCATGTGTTTCCTTGGTGAAAATACAAAGGAGAAGTACAAGGGTGAGTTTCAAACAAGCACAAGCCTTCCACGTGCCCCGGGCCCAAGAAAAACACCTTTTGGATTTTGTAAAAGTCTCGGTAAAAAAGGAGCAAGTTGAAGCCTCCACGTGTTACCTTGGTGCACCTTTCATATGGTCCTTAAAAGCAGAGAACCCGAACAAGCACGGGTTTGCCACGCATCTCGCCTCCGGCAGAGTTGTTAAAAAAGTTGAGGGATCAGTGGAAGGTGCCATGTGTCCAAGGTCCGCGACAGCTTTTCCTTATCATTAAAAATTCCAAGAAAAGACAAAGTAAGCGGAAGCCTCCAAGTGTCCTCCTAGCGCTTCTTCAAAATAAAAATTAGGGGTCGGTCCTAAACATGCGCAGTCCCTCCACGTGTCCCAAGCCTTAGAAAATTGCTTTGAAAAGTTTAAGTATAGAGCGGAGCTGGCAGCCTCCATGCATCTCCTTGTCACAATTGTTAAGGTCGACCACGAGGCAGATCCTCGATGAGTGCCGACCCTCCACATGTCCATGGTCCACCAAATCTACACCGATCGCATGAAAAAAATTCTAATTCTCGGGCAAGGCAAAGGCTGCAAACCTCCACGTGTCTCCCTGGTGCAACTCTAAGGCCAAACAAAAAGGTGAATTTTCATATGAGCATCACCATCCACGTGGAAAATTTTTGAGTTGAAGTGGGTCTTAGAGTTTTCAAAGTGCCTCACCAAGCCGCATCCAACCGAAAGGGCCACATTTCCATGATGTTTGAGATGTAGATTTGATCGAAAATACACTGTCAAACCGTAAAATGCAAGAAAATCACCATTTATGCCCGAAAATGAATCCTTCTTCAAGGAAAGAGAATTTGGAAATGATATAAGGCCTAAATATGATCTTCTGAGCCATATCCAATCACGTTTCCATAGATATTTGGGACAAAAATGATAGGGACAATAAAACGTGACTGTAGAAAATGGAAGGAAGGGAAAAACCCGAGTTTTCACCCAAGTTACAGATTCTTTCTCATGGACAGAGGAACAAAAATTTTTTTGGACTTTTAAGTGATCCTTAACCAAGGAAGGGACTAATCATGGCAACCAAATGGGGGAAAAAAAATTATGCATCAATACGGGAGATAGAGAAGACGACAGAGCCCACAAACTGAAGAACTTTAAGGATAAATAGGGCGAGATCAATTTGAGCACCAACATGGGTGACCAAAGGCCAACGTATGAGGTGACATGTGATAATTATGATGAACCAATAGATCTTTTCGTAGGGAATGATGTAGGTAATGCATGATACTTTGATATGTGGTGGGAAATGTATGGGCTAAGAGGGAATGTAATAGGGGTGACTCCAGAGATGAGAGAGCCACGAGATGGTAGTGGTATGAAAGAGGATGAGGAGGAGACATAGATAGTACAGATAGAGGCTGATGACACACCGGTATGGAGTCAACGATGTACATTAGAGCATTTAGTGGAGGATAGTAGGTGGAGAGGTGGTAATGCAAGTGATGAGATAGAGATATAAGATGTGCCTGCATATGTGGAGGGTGGGGATGGAGGGAGGAAATATGAGCCAGAGAAGAGATAGATGGAGTGATAGCACGTATATGTGGGGTGTAGGTAGGGAAGTAGGTAGTATCATATATGGAGATAGGAGAGAGAAGTGGCCAATGAAGCACTGTCGGAGTGACCATGTCAAGATAGAGGTCAAGAGGTGGAGAGTGTGGTTGCTTCATTATTAGCCTCTTTAGAAGATGTGATAGCATATCGTGATAGGATACAAAGGCAAGTGACAGAGTTATAGACATGTTGAGAGAGGTGGATCAATCCAAGATTGAGTTAGAGGGGAAAATGATGGTACAATAAAATGTTGTAAGACCTATCAATGATCTAAAGGTCATAGTGGTTGTAAGAGAGTGTGATTGGGAGTAATTTGTTTAGCTAGAGAAAACCATGATAAGACACGCACGTGAGTGAGGTCATGGATATCTCACCGAGGAGGCATTGACTCATTTTATTTAGGATATTTCTATAGAGTTTACACATACCATATATTACAATGATATGCTACAAGTGCATACCCCACATGTTGTAATGCAGCACTTTTGAGATCATCTAGCTCTAGGTCTAGGACACATAGGACCAACATGGGTCCTCCTAGAGTGGATTGGTACATCCAAAATGATCACATATAGGTGATAGTATGTTTGGGCCCAATGTAGGCCTAGCCTCATGATTTTATTTAAATGTACTCTTGATTTTGTATGTACAAAACAATGACTATATATATATATATATATATATATATATATATATATATATATATATATATATATATATATATATATATATATGAGACATTAATCTCACCCTTTTGTTAAATGGATAAATACAATGGTTAACCAATGCTTTTATTTTTTGATTTCTTTTATTTATAGAGTTATGTGACTATAAATGTGCAATGTCATGGGATATACATATGAAATGATAAAATGGGTGTGTTTCATTTGATGTGGTGTGAATGTGATACAATGCTTATAAGTGCACTAGGACTCATGGATGGATGAAAATGTGGGAAACCAACATAGATAAAACCAATGATTTGATAATAATCTTATCGATATAAGGATACATATTATCCCTTTATTTTTTTGAGATCCAAAGGTGTGTATCCGAATAATTTATCGCTTGAGGCAAACCGTCAAGAATCCATATATGAGGACATCCTAGCCAATGTGTGGGTATGTATGGGATAATAGTTTGTGTATATTGTGAGTGTGGAGGATAAATTTTGTAACACCTAATTTTCAATACTTCAAATTACTGGAATTTTTTAATTTCCCAAACTAACCCTTTCCTTCAATGATTTAAATGTACAACATTACATTTAAATCCAGCAACTATATAATTACAATTCATCAGATAAAAAATCAATAAATCATGTGCATAACTATGGATCAATTGGATCCTCTTGATCACCCATATAATACTCTTTCGATCCAGTATACAAGTGGTACCTTTCTCACCATTGATTTACAAATGATGTATTCTAAGTATCTACCTCGGGACTCAAATAATCAATCCCATCCAAAGATCTCACATTATTGTTTAGAACTTGGTGAACTTAATAGTGTAATATTTACACCACTTTGGCAAAATTTTAAGAGTCATGCATTACATGCTTGGTTTCTAGATGACACATTCATCAACAGAAACATGTCCCATCACCATATCACTTGGTTCAATTATCAGAATTGAAACAAAATTTAAATTAATTACAAGCTAGGCATAAGGTACAAAACATGTTAGCTTGTGTGTAAGAAGCACTTTTATGCCAAATTAGGTTGCCTATGGGAGAGAAAGTGCTTACGTAATGAATTTTTCATTACACAACCAATTCCTTCCCCGTAGCCAACATAAGTTGGTATCGAGGTGAATTGTTCATGTAGGATAAATAACTTTCACAACTTAAGCGTAACACAATTCTTTAATGGATTGCATCAAACGTAATAAGTGGAGCTCAAGAGACAACTTATGATATTTTTTAAATGGCAATGATCATCTAATGACCTACATCATTAAATGGAAATTTATCTATAAGAACTATCCAAATTTGGCTCCCGAGTTCCATATATTAGGAACGTCGTAATTCTTAACTTATTTCATTATAATGATTTAGTTTTATGATTGGTTTCCCTTCATATCTCAGCGATACATTATCGCATATGAATATGTTCCTAAGGTCCATAACTTATTTTTGATATAGATCACAATCATTTTCAAAGTTAATTACTTTCATCCATTATGCATCTTAAATGTAATTTAAGATAGTTTTCTCGTGTTGTTATCGCAATCCATAATTAATTATTTACGACAATGTCGTATTATTCCATAAGTACATCTTAATTGAACTTTTCAAATGAAATAGATTGCAAACCATTCATAGTTGTATTTTTCCCATAAGTATGACTATATCATAATTATTCCTTAATCATTAATATGATAATTCATAACTCATTAAAATCATATTGCTTTAACCATCACATTCCATATTATGTTGATTTCATTTAGTGGCAATAGTAATTTATACAATCAACTTTGATTCACTTTATAAATAATAACCCAATATTAAATACAAGTTTAATATTCCTTTTCCAGAATAGTAAAATAGTTTTTAAGGCTAAGATGCCTTTCATCAAAATCAGACAACAAAGCATAAGCTCACTTTTACAAACATGTCATGCAATAAATACAACTTGAAATCAAAATCAACATATTTGAATCAACATAGTCTTTTTAAATCATCCGCCAGAAAAGACTTAATTTCCGCCATCTGTAAAAATGTTAGAAAATGGTTAGTTTGAAAGAACTGGCATGAAAAGGTCCCCCACCTTATCTTTACTATTTATAACACTAAAACATCTCTATGATTATTCTTCAACAGTAATAGAACATCAAGAGTCAATAAAAAAGATTATAATAACATTACTCTTTTCAACCTTTTTATAATACCTTCACAAGAAAACAATGAAGGTTTAAGACTTTACCAATACATGATCGAATAAATAAACAATACAGAATTACAAAATGAACCTAATAATAATTCATTGGTTCACGTAACAATATCATGATTGGTCCTTTACCATTTCTACCCAAAAGGTAATTTCATAATACTCTTATTAAGCTACAGAAATAAGACTTTACTCCTCATTATCCAATCATTAGAGTATTTTGATTTTACTCACACAGTCAAGAGGAACATTCAACTAAACATAAGTTCCACACAGTCCTCATTATATGAATCAATACAGTTCATCATCCATACATAGTATAATAATAATTTCAGTCAAGGCAGCTATCTTCAAAAACTATAGTAGATATCATTAAAACCTTTTTAATAATAATAATATCAAAAGGAATTACCTTATTTTCTCCAAATTTTCCTTAAACATATCAAACCAAACCTATCCTTCTAAATATATCCCTATATTACAGTCCACAATAACAACATGTGGGAACTAAGTGATTTGACTAAGCCAATACAGATGTCTTAGGTCCTTCATGATTTAAACCATGCCAATATGATTTCACACAATGGCCCTTAAGTGAAGGGGATGTTTTAAATAAAACTATGTTTGACTAAAACACCAACTCATAGCCTTACCAAGCCATGGATAATTTTTCTCAAGTCGAGCATACACACACACACACACACACACACACACACACACACACACACACACACACACACACACACACACACACACGTGTGTGTGTGTGTGTGTGTGTGTGTGTATATGTATATGTGTGTATAAATTTTCAAAGCTTATCAAACAGATGTATCAAAAGACGACACACAAACATGAATACCCCACCATGGTTTACGTATCAAGAAAATACCAACTAGGTATTATACTTGAAGGTAATAATGAATCATTTAACACATATTTGTGTGTTTAGCCTTCCTATTAACCCCAAGGAATAACAAACCCGAAATCCAAGGGCTTCCAAATAGATAATCTTGACCGTATAAATGCCAAAGTTAATATACACTTTTTTATACATAAACCCTAATGGGTTTGTGTTATTATATCAACATCTAACTGAACTTAACCATTCACATTCACAAGGAGGTTAATAATAATATCATATGTAAATATAAACATAACACTCATAGTTCAATCTAAACCAAAAATGGGTATTCATAAATTACATTCAAACTCTTATATATAACACATGTATAACTAAACTCGTTAAGAGTTCTTAATCAAACCTTATCAAGATTACAAAAACCATGAGTGTACACAATAACAATACACAACCACACACCCATCAAGCTGAACCTATCAAGTCATCCAAGGTCAATCTCACAAAGATCACACCCAAGAACACATATTTTCACGTTAATATTCATTTATCAAAACATTTAACAGGGAATATCTTATGCTAACTCCCAGTGAAAATTTTAGTGGCGAATATTCGTATTATGGCGAATATTCCATTTTTGAAAATTTTGAAAAGGTGAATTTTTTTACACGGGTCGTGACCTGCTCGCCTAAAAATTACACTTTAATTTTTTTAGGGTCACTTCGCCTACCCTTGAAAAATATCCCCTATATAAACCTAGATTATTCGCCAGGTAGAACACTTCTACTTCACATTTTTCAACAATATGATATATCCCGTATTATAGACGTGCGATAAGGGGGTAAGTTATCGACGCACAACAAGGAGGGTTTGCAGATAAGAGATACTGCAGATATTAACGCATGATAAAGATTTTGTTGATGAGTGACATGGAGATTTTTTTGATGCACAAGAAGAGGGCAGAGGCTGCAGACACGTGACAAGATATTTGATGTCATGTGTCAAAAAAATGTAATGACGTGCGTCGCACTAGACCTTAGTGACGCCAACAACAACCCCGCTGACGCGTGTCAAAGAGGTCTAGTGACGCATGTCACTAGACCTCTTTGACACGCCGTCAACAGGTTGTTGACGCGCGCCACCGAGGTCTAGTGATGTGCTATTGACGACGCCAACAAGGTTATCGACACACGCCATCGAGGTCTAGTGACGCACGCCACTAGACCTCTTCGACGCATGTCAACATAGTTGTTGACGCGCGTCATCGGAAGTTTCTAGTGACGCCGCCACCGAAGTTCTAGTGACGCGCGTCACCGACGGTGGCCGCTCGACTTTGACGGATAGTTAACGCTGACAAGGAGGTACAATGATATCGACGCGATAGCAGACGCACGACAAAGAGTTTTTTGACGCGCGACATGGAGATTTTTTTATGAGAAAGCAGAGGGCGAGGCTGCAGACACGCGACAGAGATTTTGTTGTCGCACGTCAAAAAAATGCAATGACGCGCGTCACTAGACCTTAGTGACGCGCGTCAACAACCTTGTTGACGCGCATCAACAAGGTTGTTGACGCGCGTCACTGAGGTCTGTGACGCGTGTCATTGCATTTTTTTGACGCATGACAAAAAATCTCCCGCCGCACGCCTCGTAGCCTTCATGTATAAGACTTGACAATCAGGTGAAATTTTTTCATACAACCCCCAAAAAATTTGCCTTCCCGCGAAACCGGTTCCGGGGATATTCGCCAGGTATTCTCCACCTCCGATTTCCAAGAGGTCTCTTAAAATGAACCCTGCTAACTCCACAAAAATACTCCTAATTTTCTAAGCTAATATTCACCTAGAAGATTATTTTCAAAGTGATTTTAACATAAAAAACATTTAATACTATAAATATAAACACGAGGAAGGATAATGATTTTATGCCTATATATTTTAGCACGTAACCTCCTCAATATTTTCTTCACATTCGGTTAAGCTCCAATATTTCCCTCAAAGAGACTTCTAAAAGATCTTATGAAAACCAAACAATAAACTATCACCATATCGACCTTCAAACTCCATTATAATCTCATCAACAATCTTAAATAGCCCAAGAAAACTTACTAGAAATTAAAGATAGCATACGAGTTAAAATTGGCTCGCATGAAAATAGATTCCCATAAATTCTCCATGCGAGATCTCGAGAGACAAAAAGAATAACCAAAAAAATGAAAACCAAAATAACTCTATGTTTTTGGAGGTAGCTTCTTCGAGAAGATTCTCGCTTCTCCCCATGTCTGTATGATCGAGATTAATGATAATTAATGTAACTGGTACCTATTTCCAATTTTCCCTCCCATCTTCTAGTTTTCCAAACTGCCATAAAAATTTAGGTATTTCCCCCTAAGCTTCCAAAGTGAATCCCCACCATCCATTTAGATAATGTGGGCCAAAGAACGGTCCAAGACCAAGTCCAACACATCTATAATTTTTCATGGTTGGCCTTTTTCCATTTAAAATTTTAAAGAAAATAAAATAAACAAGACTCAGTGTCAAATTCTATAAACATAGCTCGGGTGGTGGTATGAACAACTAACTCGCCAAGAGCTCGAGTCGGTGCTCGACCAAGCCACCTTCCCAAACATTAAACATTGCTTTATAATATAATAGTATTGATCTTTAATATGGTTGAAGACCATCTAAATATCTAACTTAGGATATCATCTTTAGACCACATAGTGTGTGTGTGTGTGTGTGTGTGTGTGTGTGTGTGTGTGTGTGTGTGTGTGTGTGTGTGTGTGTGTGTGTGTGTGTGTGTGTGTGTGTGTGTGTGTGTGTGTGTGTGTGTGTGTCCCAACATGTATTTCTTGTTTTTAATTCACATTTCTTGATCAAGACAACAACTAATAACATTAATACCTCCTTATTTCCTCAAAGTCCCTTTTTGGCCTTGTGAACCGTGAGTGAAGTTTTCACGTTGTAAGCAACCATGGAAAATTCATATATTGATATGGTTGTTTATTTCTAATAATCAGTCAAGATATAAATAATGAAGTAGTAATTTATCCTTACCATGATTCATTCTTACCACCCCATTTACTAAGGCCTCTTCCTTCAGTATTACAATTGTAATGTTGTATTCACCATTTCAGAAACTTAGATTAGTAGAAATTATTATAGAGTCTACATCATAATTCTATCAAAGACATAACACAATAATGAAATATCACATGTATATAGAATCAATATTATGATTATAAACAAACTCATTTTCAACTTGTTATCTCATGTATCACTTTACATGCAAAATCCAAAAGCATAACCGTGATTGCATTCCAAGCATCATGAAAAAGTAAGATAATCATGCATATTATTACCTACAACAAGATAAAATATATACTCATCCAAAATGAAATTAGCGAGGTATGACATACTTCCCCTTAATAATCATCGTCGTGATGATTAGTTCCATCCAATTAAATAATTTAAACCAAATCGAAATAATATACTTATTAATATATCCATTATTCAAAAAATATAGCTTAAAATTGCAAACATAAAGTTTTTAGAACTCTCAAACCAAATTATACTCATTCTAACAGCCCATTTCAACCAAGTTTTTTCCAAAATAGTAAAAATTATGACATTTTTTCATTCAGTCAAACAATATTGAATAGCAAAAGTATAATAACATATAAGATATCTTTATGTTTTATCACTGAAATAGGTGCGAAAATCATTTTTTATTTCCTCTTCACTCTCCCAAGTTACACTTTCCTCAAAAAAATTGGTCCCATTAGACCTTGCAATGAATTATTTATCGATTTTGCAAGTGCAACCTATGATTTTATAGCACCCTAAGGGGTTCAACCATGATGAAACCTGGATTTTGAACTCCGTAATGAGTTCAAGTTAAGTACATGTGATACATCCGATGCACATTTTTAATCAACTATATATGAAAAACATCATGCATCTTGGACAATGCAGGAGGCAATGATAACTAGTATGCCATAGGGTTGATTACTTCAATTATATCAAAGGGTCTAATAAAACAAGGTGACAATTTGGCTGATTTTCCAAATGAAATTGAACTTTTCTTAGGTTTGACCCTTAAGAATACTTTATCTCCTAGTTCAATTTTTTTATCAACTCTCTTTAAATCAGCGTAACTCTTATGTCTATCGGTGGCTTCTTTTAATCGCTCACGATTAGGTTGATGACTTGTTCCATTTCGATCAACATCTTCAATCCTCTTACTTCCATGTCTTCCACATTGTCCCAACTTTAATAGGTGTTCTACACTTCTATCCATACAATGCCTCAAAAGGAGCCATTTTCAGTGAGGAGTGGTAAGTGTTATTATAAGCAAACTCAACAAGAGAAAAATATTCCTCCCACTTGTACTCGCTAATCCATGTAATTAACTAAAAATGGAAATCTAATACTATGGAAAGTATAGCCACTAGTTAATCTAAATAGGAGGACTAAAATGTTGTATAAATGGACTAAAACAGTATGGAATAATTGTAATTAATTATACTAAGTGAAATAAAACCCTAAGTATGCAAGTAAAGAAGGAGAAATGACTTATTTAGTAAAAGAAGAATATCATAGGTTGTTAGCCTCGATAATAAAATCTGGAAGTAAGAACGACCACTTAGAAGTCTTGTGAAGGTTGGATCTAGAGAATCTGAGCCGACCGGGAGCCCGGGAAGGTACTCTGGGCACCCCGCTCGTAGACTAGGCACCTTGATCTCTATAAATTCTCGAATATAAATTTAACAGGGGTTGTAAGGTATTTAAAATACTCCCCATCTATCACATAAGATTCATTGAGTTGTACCAAATGTGCGCAATGGCGACATGCAAGTAAGAAGTATCGAACCCTACGAAAAATAAAATATGCAAAATGAATGGGTCGACCGACCTCACCAAGCTGATCGAGAACACTTGAGAGAAATCACACAAGAAGTCTACGTGGGAAAACAGGTCATATTCAAAGGTGCGAACAGAAAGGGAGAACACATGCATGAAATAGAAGTTCACTTTTTCGGGACTTAGTTGTTTTCACTCATGAAGGTCTATTTTTAGAGATGGCGTGCAGAGCACACAAATGAGGTAGAGACATGTGTGCCATGCATTGGCTATTTTTGGAGGATCAAATATGAAGTGCTTTGCATGGACACAGGACTGGAAATAGATTTATCACTATCAGTTAACTACCAGTAGTCTATTGTTAGCACACTTGCATGTGTGGCTATTTTTGTAATGGCACGTGGCTAATAATAGCATGTGACCTATTTTGGGATTAGATAAGCAGTGAAGGGAAAGTCCCCACCCTTATATATGTAGTGAACTGCAGTAGTAGATATATGTATGATGATGAATATACAGAGAGAGATATAGTGAGATTATGTTGCTAAATCACATTACGCATGCGCATACCACTATTATTATAATGAAGCTTCGTATTTACTATAATGGAGGATATTGACTGAATCTGAGTATATTTTTGTGTGTAATTGGATATTGCATGTACTTGATTTCATCATGATTATTGTTTAAAGTATGCTCTCCCTTATAAATAGATATGGCATGCTTTGTAGAATGATGTGTTAGTAATGGAACTGCATGTGTTGAGTCTTCATCATGTTGACAACCTGCAATAACAACCCCTAAAAGGGACCTGTAACTTCACGCACTTCGAGTGAGCTCTCATTCTAGGATGAGTGAGGTTCCAAAGCATCCAAAGTGTGTTATTGGTAAATTCTAGGCTACATCATTGGTTTCGTTGTCGGGACCTCTTTTTCGGTTGTTTCAAGGATGGTTCACGATGAAGATGTACCGGTTAACTCTAGTGAGTGTTGAGGAGTGGATACATGATTTGGAAGAAGAATACGCATGGCGGTTCAGCACTGGATTTAATTTTAATGCATGCGTGTGGGTGGAACAAATTTGTATGACAATTTATATGAGAGATTTTTCACTATCTTTCCAATAAAATTGTACGAATGGTTGATTGCTTATGCATCTAAGTGGAATTGGAGGTATTGCGTAATTTTCTAGACACAAGAATAATTTTAGGCCCTTTATGATGTTGATCTGATTTAGACTCGAGTGGTGGATACATGGTTTCATGGTGTCTTGAACAACTATATCTTGGAATACTCAATTTCCACTTATTCGTGTCTAGAGGTAGTTGAATTCTAGTTTTTACGATATCCAAGGGGAACTTACCTGCAAGGCATTCCAATGGCGATCAAGATCTTAATGGTAACTTTGAATTTGGAGAGTAAACCGATGGCTAACTAAACCCCACCACATGTGGGGGCAGGAATAGGATTGGTGAAGGATGGCGACTTAGCGGCAACAAGGTAGAGAGAAGAAAGGCAGCTCAAGTATAATGAGGCATGCGAGAGGGAGATAGAGAAGTAGCGTGACATTATAGAGTGGATGGAGTTGAGGAGAGAGATGTCTCATGAAGGATTTAGAGCTCACGTAGAAGACATGGAGCCAGAGCATCAGGAACTCCCCCATTTGGGAAAGCATGACAGGGAACCCTCCTCGACCTCACAAGTAAGCACACCAACAGAGAGATGACTGGGCAGGGGCACTCAATAACCTAGCCCTTGCGCTTGGTTTTCTAGTATCTAGTATGATAAGTAATCAGCAAGCAAGTTTGGGAAGTAAGAGAGCAAGCACATCAATGGTAGGGAAGACAACTTCATTGTTATTTGGAGGTGTGTTTTCAGTGCATCGTCCACACAGAACATGAGTGCACATAATGTTGGATTCACCTCTAGAAGTGGAACTACTTCACAGACCATAGGGGTTTAGTATAGTACTACTTGTTGGAGCATAGGGGAGTACATCTACATGACCTATTCTAGCTACAGGTTTGGGATCAGGAGGCATAGGTAGCTCTGGTTCAGCAGATCTGGAGGTTCTAGAGGCAGGGGAAACACAGGAGGTTCTGGATCAGGTGGGAAAGGTCCACACCAACCCTTAATATTTACATGGAAATGTCTCTTCATCTTCTAGAGTATAGGGGCATAGAAGATGTTGCTGAACATGTGCATATGTGTGAAATAATATGGTGTGCAAAAGGGATCATGGCTTCGAGTGCAAGGCAAGCCAATTTGCTACCACATTACAGGGACGTGCCCACAGCTTGGTATAGAAAGTTTGACCCTGATCAGACTTGTGTAGATTATGTAGCACTGAAGGATGTGTTCTTGAAAGAGTTCTATATTCTGGAATTTGAGCAGAAGAGTATAAGCACGCTCAAAGATATCAAGCAAGGCACTACTGAGAGTGTGCGTGAGTATGATGCCCATTTTAAAATGCTTTTGTCTAAGCTTTCCTATGATATTCATGCAAGCCAACATGCACAATGGTTTGTTAGAGGATTGATTACACCATTTAGAAGGGTGTTGTCACATAAGACATATATTGATCTACATGAGGCAGAGTATTGACACTAGCGTTAGCCCATTCTTAGAGGCATAGATTGCAGCTATGGAAAAGTAGTTAGAGAAATTATCAATGCAAATTCAGCCCATGAAACGCACTCAGGATTTGGTGTATAGATTGTGAAGTGGAGGGACACACCAAGGATAGTTGTCCTCATAGGTCCATATGTTCATTGTTGTTAGACTGTGAGATATGTCATTTGAATCATGATGCTAGCCACTGTCCTTTGCTACAACACGCGATAAGGAAGAACGTATCCTGTTATTGCAAAATTTTCTGGTCCACAACCCATGATACTAAAGATTGTAGATTGATTGGTCAGATCCATGATGCTATAGACATTGGGGTACGACAGACAAGTGTAATGGATAGTTCTAAAAACAAGAATGAGCACCAAGATTGGGATCACAATCAACCATGCTATGATAGGAATGAAGGGCATTTTAAAGGAGGTCGTGACAGAGGCTGAGGATATCGCAGGTGGATTTGGAGGATGAGGTCGTGGTGGTGGGAGAAGTGAGTTCCCTCATGGAACGTGTTATACATGTGGATCTCTTGATCACTATAGGTGTGAATGCCCCTAGAATATTGCATGTTCTTTTTGTGGAAAGAACCATAGCTATGAGGAGTGCCCGAACTTATATGAGCATCTGAGTAAGCAACATAAACAAGAAAACAAATGCGTAGGGATGGTTAGGATACAACGCGTTGTGGACAATCAATGGATGCCCAAGTTGGTGGTAGAGTCCGAAGAGTTACAAGTGAAGATCACGACCCATGCTAAGGTGGCACATGCCAGGGAAGCATTGCAGGAGAAACCGACCATCACTAAAGAAGAAGTTCTTCATGCATGGCACCCGATCTTTCCTATCGGAAGGAGGTATATCAGAAACCATAGAAGTTTTAAGGAATCTTCAAGGTGAGATACAATACTTAAAGGAGCAAAAAAATCATCGAGCCGGTCTAAATTGACTTGAGGTAGGTGTGTAAAATACTACACCGGGAAAACATCATTCCACTGTTAGGGATTTGGTTAAAATGAAACACTTCATGTGTAATTACTGAGATGGGATGGTAGATCCTGCATGTGAATCTTCCCCCTCATAGCCTAGATTATGACAATGAAATCAATCTGAATGCTATTATGGATGGGTGGCTATTGAGTAATATATTGATTGATACAGGTGCAGAAGTCAATGTTCTTACCTTGGATTCATGGGTATAAATGGGAAGACCCCATCAGATCCATCTGTTATGTTTGTGGAGCCTATTTTCATGTTAGAGTGTGGTACACCTTCTATGTGTTACACTCAGGTATTTTTACGGTGGTCCCGCTCGCCGGTGAGTGGGTCAGGGGGGTTCGAGGGTGAAGCCCCCGAAGCAAATTTTCATGGGTGGTTTATTAACCCATGGGTAATGGGTAGCCATTATGGGCTATTTTGGGCCCATGGTTTTTCTACCCATTGTTTTGTAAAACCGCCTCTTTGACTACCCATAGATTTATGGGATGGTTTTGTTTTTTCCCATTGTTTGATACCCATGGTTTTGTAAAACTACTTAAGTAGTTGTCTATTTATATGGTCTTATGCATATGATAGAAATACAAGTAAATGTATTGCATATGTGTTTTGAATTCGAGTGTGAATTTCAGAGTTTGTTGAGCATAGCTCCAAACGGATATGGGTATTGTATTGAGAGAGTGGAGGCTTGTAATAAAATATGAGCAAGTGATTCTTGGTGGACGTAGCCCAAATGGATGAACCACATTAAATCTTGTCTCTCTCGTGTTGTGTTATTTATTCTACACTTTTATTTGAGATCTGTAATATTTTCTCGCATATTAGTTTCTACTTTGTTGCGATTCTCGTAAGGGGATTATTCCACATATTTTATCTCTTATATCCTAACACCATCTTCTAATGCATTATTCATGGTTATTCGTACTAAGTCCACTCCCATCGAGTTTTCAAGGATGTATCCATTACTATACCAGAGCCAAGTTCATTGGATAATTTTAAGTTTTAGTGCTAGCAAAGTCGATAGCTTCCTAGCTCTATTGGGGCATCCTTGGTACTATGTAAATAAAGTTGATATTTGGTTCAACAAGGGCTATATCAATTTTGAAAACAAAGAGGAAAGAGTTATTATCCCTTTGTGACAGATGGAAATTTTTTTCCCTATGTAGAGCCCTTAAGTGAAGAGGATGTAAATAGGATTTATGTACCCACCATCCGAGACCCAGAGACGATTAAACCAACTAAAGAAGGACTAATTTAGTGGGAGGATACACAATCTATTAGTGATACTACAAGTGTTTCTTGTGATAATTGGGTTCACATCACTTATGAGTTGGTAGGGCATGAAGTAAAGAGCATATTCCCTCAAGGCACAAAACCACATTATATCAAGAGGATAGGTAACAACTCGGTACCTTGTTACACATGAGAAGGGGATCCCATGGTATTCATGTGCGCCATGGAAGAATAGTGGATAGACCCACTGGAAATAAGAACTATGCTAGCATATACACTACGTGGGACAACAACATGTTGGTGGGTGACCCACAGGATAATCTTGTCGATGGAATGAAATTGGGATTTCTCTTACTACTAGGTTCTTCAGGAGCAATGCACCTACTCGGATCAAGTTTTATCATGGTAACCAACCTATTCAACACCACATTCAGAAGTGTGAGAGACTCTAGATAGAAGGGTAAGAAGCTTTACCACCTTCGCTATGGGTGCACAAGTTTTATTCCACTTTACAAGGTTGTGCGCATGCTTGGTATGTGTATGCATAACTCTATAGAGAAACTAGAAATTGGCGCGTAATGACCTGGATGTTTGACTTCTTCTCTACAAAATCTTCAAAGTGGAAGAAGCATTGAAATTCATAAAGCTCTTAACCAAGGGAGATAGTGCTAAGGATGAAGAACTGATTTAGGAGTAAGTAGGTAAATAAGACTCGGGAGTGCATCTTGATGAAGAACCGAGGTGATGTAATCAAGCACTTCAATGCACTTGCATTGAGAAAGAGAAAGGAAAAATGGTCTACTTAGTGGATGACGAAGAAGTAGATAATCTAGATGTAAACCATTCAACAGGAGGTGTGAGGTATTAGACAGTGTGGATAAGACCATGTGCACCTATCATGAACCTATGAAGACAAAGTGGGTGAATATTGGAAGATACTAAGCCTAAGGAAGCCATAATTGAGACTATTGGTCAGACTCTAAAGTGGCAAAAATCATAGAGTTACTAAAGGATTACCAGGACTTATTTCCTAGGGGGTACCATGAACTTAAAGGCGTGCATGAATCATTAGGAGAGATGAAAATAAAGCTTAAAGAGGGTGTGTGCCCAATAAGAAAGAGACCCTACAAGATGAACCCTAATTTGTGTGAAAAGGTCAAAGAAGAGATTGATAACATGTTGAAGTATGGGATTATCAAGCCCTTGATGAGTCAAAATGGGTTAGTCCAATGGTGATCAATATCAAGAAGGATGGAAAGATTAGGATATGCGTGGACTATATGGAGCTGAATGTTGCATGTGTAATTGATCCATTTCCTATGTCATTCACTGAGGAAATACTAGAAGGTGTTTTAGGGTGTGAAATCTATTCATTTACATATGGGTTCTCTGGGTATCATCAAGTTCGAATTTCCTAGGGATATCAAGAAAAGACTACATTTACTACTAAATGGGGTAGCTTCGCCTATACTAGTCATGCCTTTTGGTCTGAAAAATGTGCCAGAGTATTTTTACGCATAGTTTTCCAAGCATTTAAGGAATTTATTCACAACTTCTTACAAGTATATTTAGATGATTGGATGGTGTATGGATTAGTTAAGGATCACTATGACAATCTGCACTTAATGTTTGAATGGTGTAGACAATTGAGTATCTCTTTGAACATCAAGAAGTGCATATTTGCTACACCATTTGGGATACTTTTAGGACACATAATCTACAAGGAGGGTTTGTTGGTTGATCCAACAAAGGTTGTAGTCATTATAGGCCTAAGGGAGCCTACTAGTCAAAGTGAGGTGTGTGGATTTTTGGGTCATACAGATATTATAGAAATTTTATCAAAGGATATGCCAAATTTTCCACACCATTAGAAGAGTTACTTGAAAGGGAAAGGTACATTCTACTGGGGGGAGAATAATTTGAGATAAAAAAAACTACCGCGCCTATTCTGCATTGTCCTTCATGGGAAAAACCATTTCATGTACACGTTGACGCCTTTGGTATGGCCATTGGCATGGTTTTGGCTCAACCTGGAGAAGGTATTGTAGATCATCATATCTATTTTTTAGTAGAAAGCTGACTCCTGCAGAGCAAAATTACACAACTACAGAGCGCGAAGCTTTGTCAATGATCTATACACTACATAAATTCCATCAATACCTACTAGCTACACCATTCATCTTTTATATAGATCACATGGCATTGAATTATTTGGTAAATAAACTTTTTTACAAGGGTGCATATGTCAATGGGTGCTCTTATTTCAAGAATTTGATTTCACAATTGTGGTAAAACTAGGAAAAAGTAATTCTAGACTAGACCATCTATCAAGAATATAGTCAAGAGAAGAAGCACGAACAATTAAGGATTCCATACTAGATACAAAATTATATAGGTTTCAATGCATGCCATTAGAACTAGAGGATATTGTTATCTTTCTATGAACAGGGATAACACAAGAAGGAATGAAATCCTTGGAGAAGAAATAACTTGCCATACACACCGCACCTTATATGTTAATCATTGGTGACTTATAAAAATTTGGCTAAGATAGGTGTTGCATCATTGTGTATTGGAACATGAGCACATGGTTATTATAGAAGAATATCATGGTGGTATTGTAGGTGGCCACTATGTCGGTGATGCCACAATGCACAAGATTCTACTTGTTGGATTATGGTGGGAGACCCTATATAAAGATTGTAAGGAATGTGATCATTTTCAATGTCTTGGAAAACCAGGTCAATGAGATGAAATTCCTCTGAGACCTATTACTAGCATAGAACCATTTGAGAAATGGGCTATAGATTTTGTGGGTCCTATTTCACCAACTACACGCAGAACTAGATCATGCTACATCATAACTTACATGCATACTATCTTACGAGGTGGTAAAAAGTAGCACCTACGAAGGACTCGTGTAAAGGCTACAATAGCCTAGTTTCTATGGGAAAATATTATTACAAGGTATGGATATCCTTTGAGTTTGACTAGTGATAGTGGCACACATTTTCTTAATGAGAAAATCAGAATTTTATTAGATGAGTTCATGATTGCACACCATAAGACTACACCCTATCATCCTCAAGAAAATGGAATTGCTGAGGCTTTCAACAAAATTTTGAGCCAGACATTGACAAAAACTGTGATGTTGGAAGAAAGGATTGGGATGATAAAGTATCTATAGTACTTTGGGCATATCAAACAACATATAAGAGATTGAACAAAGCCACACCATTTCAGTTAGTGTTTGGTGCAGAAGTAGTTCTTCCTATAGAATTTATGTTACCTTCTTTGTGTATTGCATGCACTAGAGGTCTAGCTAATGAGCAAGCTTTAGAAGAACAGATTTAAATGATAATTAAGCTAGATGAGTGATGATCCATAACACGTTGGAGTCAAAAGAAAGAAAATTCCATGCGGAAAGCATGGCATGATAGGCACATTTGGGATAAAAATCTTAAGATTGGACAAATGGTACTTCTCTATGACTCTAAGTTATTGCATCATCCAGGAAAACTTAAGGTACATTGGTTGGGGTCATATGTTATCACTTACATCCTTGAAACAGATTCTACCATTTACAAGCACTTGATGGAACATGGCTACCCGCAGGCTTACTTTAATGGGAGTAGGTTGAAGCCCTACAATAAATAAGTCTTCTTGGTGTTTATAATAAATCAATATTACCATTTAGATTAGGTTTTCAATTATTTATTTCCTTAATGTGTTTCCTTCATTGTTGTTATGATTTTTCAATTTAGTTATTATTTTTTTGTAATAAGTGCACTTGTGCACATGAAGATAATTAATATATGAAGCATGTTTATGTGTAGAGGACTACACATACTTTTAGTGTGAGGTGGTTGTCAATATCTAGGTATAGTATAACATGAGGTAAGTAAAGGCCATAACAAATACCAAGAAGAAGGTGTAGTGATGAGGTACTCTGCGCAAGGAAGCACGCTCAAGAGAAGTATGTGGCTAAAGGGTACGAAGGCGCGCTAGAGAAGGTTATAGCTAGGGCGTGAAAATGTACCATGTAGGAAGAATGGAATTGGTCAATTAATGAGAGGATATTTGGTAGGTGAAGGAGAAATAAATGAATCAAAATTTTGAAAATCTATATAAGGATGATATGCAAGTTCATTTTTACCATTACGATTAAGAGTATTTGAAAAGGAGCTAAGTGCAAAGAGCCGAGTGATTGAATTAAGGTGCGAAAGGTGTGTAGCTAGTCATGACAAAGAGATCTGTGCTTAGAAAGAGATTGCATCCCTAGTGGTGAAGGGTTTGAACGAAGCAAGGTGGTAAAGAGGAGTGAGGGCACACAAATTCACCTAGGGCACACTGAATCGAGCTAGGGTTTGATTCACACATTGTAGAATTCAAGAGGCAAGTGTTTTCAAAGGATTGCAAGGTCTAAATGACACCTAAGAAATTAATTGCAGTAGGAGTGAAGGGAAAGAAGAAGGTGGTCATAGAAGAAGAGGAGATGGCTCCCAAAAGAAATTTTTCTGAAATGCAATATCTATAAGGGGTCATCGTAGGCTAGGAGTGGGATTCTCACATAAGGAGAAGTAAGGTGAGTGAGTAAAACCACCGTACCATAGAGAATAAGAAGGAGCTTGATGCCTTATTGAACACAAAGATGAATAAACACACAGTAGAAGACATGTCGGTGTACGATGATGCTGGTGAGAAGCTCTTGAAGAAGATTGGAGTTTACCAGCTATATGATCTCCCTTACTTCAGGAAATATGATCCCTTGTACCAGTGGCTCATGAGAAGAGTACACGAAGATTTTTTTACTTTGCAGGATGCAAAGCTAGAATTTTAGCCACATTAATATCCACAATAACAGTGTAGACACCAAATTTGGGTCTTACGATGCCCTGTACCTCGTATCTCGTCCCGTAACCTAACCCTACCTCACCACCTAAACCTTACACACTTAATTATTTATTAATTACCTTATAATTAATAAATCCACATCTCCAACCCTGCCACCTCACCATGACCTAGCCCTAACCCTAAACTAACTTAATTAAGACCTATAACTTGGTCTAGACCCACACCCATGACTCATCACCCCTCACCCACATCAAAGCAAACCTAATAATGACTTGACCAAGCCCACAACTGATCCCTCGGAGAAAAGGAGGGAAGGTTGGCTATTTTACTAAAAATAGCCAACTTTGACCTAACCGACATCGGTTCCTACTCGACCACCATCGGTTACGTAACCGCCATCGGTTCCCTGTTAATGACCTCCCCAACCAAAAAGAAAGGATCCGGGAATTCATTTGCAAGACAGAGACAAGTGAAGAAAAGAGAAGAGGTTGCAGAGAAGAGCATCGAGCCGAAGACTGCAACTGAGCCACTGGATCGCTGTCACCCTCATTCAAGCATTGGAAAAGACTGAGGATAGCTTCATCAGCTCGCTTTCCAATACTAGATCATCCCAACTGAGCCTTACTGTCACCACCACATTCCTTGGACCTGAATCTTCATCAAGAACGAGTAAGTAGTGTCTTGTATGTTTCTAAACACCATTTCTTGAACTTTTTGATTGATAGTAATTATAAGCTCACTCCTAGATCTACCACCTGCTAGCACCCTACACTTAACCTTCATCCATACATCCTTGTATTTCCCAGAAGATAGTTTTATCACTCTCTGAGTCTTCCCCATCATCTCACTATTCCCCTCAACCATCCACCAGTCTTAAAAACCCCACAATCACCCTACAACCAACCTCTACCCAGAAGCACCTAGATTACTGACCCTACCGATATCGGTTATCTTCTACCGCATTATCGGTGTTATAACCGCAATGGTTATCCAATGACCGCATCGATCACATGTGACTTATACCAAAACCAACCTTTCCCTTATTTATCCCCAAACAATCTCATATCCAACCTTGTTTATCCCTGTAACTTGATCTGAACGTATCAATAACCAGTGACTAAACAAACAACATGACGTTTTATTATTGGTAGTTTAGTCTCTATTGCTTTGTGACGAGATACCTAAATCATGAGTTCGCAATAGCTTCTTTATTATCATTTGCATCAATTTGTATTAAAAGGAACCACCACCTTCAAAGGAAGTATGATATTTCCTGGGCCCAAGGCAGTTCCCTCACTTATTTTCTAACTAAGATCCGGTGGTCTTGTAATCTTACTTACATGTAGTGCTTCCTGCACAAAAAGGAGTTCTTCACAATCGATCCGATCTCTCTACGGTACGCGCACACCTTCCCAACATTCAACAGTATTCCTCCTAGCCCTAACTCTTATCTCTGCTTCTCAAGAGAATGAAAGGATAGAAGCAACTCTATTTCGAATGGAAACATTATGTGCGAAAAATTTGGCACGCATAAGTGGGACCCATTTCGGGTTTCTTTCTTTCTTTCTTTCTTTCATATAGGGAGCATACTTGCTGCTTTCTTTCTTCTAAATATTCACAAAATATTTTGTCATTTTGGTAAAATAATTTGTCTTTCTTTGGAATCTTTAAACTAGTGAAAGTCATCTTCTCTCGCTTCATCGAATATCATTTTCAATTTGGGTTTAAAACACGTGCATCACATTCTTGCTTGGCTATTTTTAATTCTAGTGAACGTAGATTAAGTAACAGGTCATACACGTGGGGGTGATATCCATGGTATTGATGAGAAATTAATCTTACTCTCACTGCACAACACATACCAAATCACATCATAATCAACACAACAGCTCAAACATCCCCCTTTCGTGGTATTCCTCCACCCGATTGAGGTAGCCTTATGAGCCAAAACAAACTTGACATCTCCCTTAGGTCTCTTGTTTAGGATTGACATCATTTGGCATCTAAGGCATAAGCCCAAAGTGATTAAAACTAATCCTAGGGTTAGTCTATTGATTTTCTTGTGCATCTTGCTTGTTTTTAGTTCTATTTTTCTGTCATACACTATTTCAGTGATCACTTCAAGACAGTTTGGTAGGTATATTAAGCATTGTTATCCCCAAACCAACAGCTTCTTACATCCTCTCTTTGCTTTCACAGTGACCGACACCGGTCCCATACTACCGACATCGGTTAACCGACCGCCGGCTATATTCTCGACCGACATCGGTTCCGACCGATATCGCCATCGTGTTTAACAGTTCTTGACAAATCAGTAACCTATCAATTCCAACATTTCGTTGTTGTTTCTATTCCTGATTGATTAAATCCCTACTGTGTCCCCTTGTCCATGGTTGTTATTACCCGTAAACAAGCTGCAGCCATGGTTTCCCATGCATGTTTTGTGCCTTTGCCTGGGTCACCCCCTTCCCATCTTATGGGGGATCCTACGGATACCAACAATTTTCCCAAGATCCCTGTAGGAGATAAAGAATTTGCCAAATTTTTGGATGCTAATCCTAGCACCGTACAATACTATTTGTCTCATACCCCTAACCATGCACTCGACGGTCAGCTCCTCGTTGGTATGCCTATTAGTATCACCGCTCACTTAGCCCCATCCCCACCTAATAACTCCGCCTCACCATCTTCATCCTTAGCCCCATCTCCCAGCTCAGTAGATTCGGTGGTTCATACTACACCACTTGGTTTTCCTCTGGTTAATCTGGGACCACACATATCACTACCGTCCCACCGCCCCTACCTCATCTCTCTCACAAGTTTCCTCTTTCATAACTTGCTCTCTTCCACCTATACAAACGAGCTTTCCCTCACAAGTTCCACCCACCTTTTCATTTCCACAAATTCATCCTATGGCCTCAACCTCTTATGTAGGACACCCTTATTCAAATTGTCCCAACACATTCATCACCATTATCTTATCAACATTCAATCCCACCACCGCTAGTAGTAGCGGCTCTTGGACCAATCC
This sequence comes from Taxus wallichiana var. yunnanensis, assembly GCA_018340775.1. Classification (NCBI taxonomy): domain Eukaryota; kingdom Viridiplantae; phylum Streptophyta; class Pinopsida; order Cupressales; family Taxaceae; genus Taxus; species Taxus wallichiana. The sequence continues at coordinate 629,355,251 of CM031243.1, read as the reverse complement.
TCCTCTACTTACAATGACAACATCATCATCTAACCCAACCAATGACTTAATCAAACAGATGATGACAAGATGCAAAATCTTGAGGCTTCTGCTTCGTGAAGTCGTAGCACCCCGATATATGAGCAAGTTTGTCGGGCGCCTATTCATCCTTCTCGTCCCCTTCATACATATCCTCCTCAATGGAAATTACCAAATTTACTCACTTTAATAGTAAGGAGGACCCTCAACAATACTTACAATCGTTCAGACATGCCTGCTATCTGATTGCTCATGATGATGCCTTACTACTCTGTACCTTTCCCATGTCCTTATTAGGACCTGCCTTAGAGTGGTATAGTGCTTTAACCCAGCATTCAATCTTCTCCTTTAACCAGTTAGCCCAATCTTTCTTGGATCACTTCTCCATCAATATTGCCAAGAAAGTATCCATTACCGACCTCTATGCCATCCGATAATTTGAAGATGATTCTATCGCAGATTTCGTTGGATGATGGTGGGGCCTCATCAACCAACTTACTTACGCCTTACCTCAAGCCGAGCTCATCGAACTCTTTATGCGGGCCTGCGCTAAACACATTTCCCCCACCCTTCAAATTCAAACTTTCTGCACCTTTGATGAGGCCTTTACTATGGCTCTAAACTAGAGATTCGAGCCTTAGAGGAGGAGAAATTGAGGTTACGCAACAAAAGCTCAAATTTCCACCCAAGACTCTACGAGCAAACCCAACACCACCAACTCTCATGCATTTTCGCTTCAAATCAAAGGGTGCAATACACGCGGTGATGGCCAAATCCCAAGCACCATCTAATACCCCGCCAAAATCCACCTATAAGTATAAAGCCGAGCCCATCAACTACACTCCCTTGGGAGAAACTTATGGTGTGATCTTAGACAAATTGCTTAAAGCAGGAGTTATCACCTTGCCTCCTGTTAAACCTCACTCTGGGTTTGATTCCACCCGCGCCATACCTTCTTGGTATAAAGAAAATGACTTCTGTAACTTCCATCGCGTGAAGGGACACAGTCACGAAAACTACAAGATGTTGAAAAACATAGTGCAGGAAATGGTTGATGCAGGGGATATAACTCTTGATAATCCTAATGCCCCCGCTAATCAAAATTTAAAAATCTTCAACAAACCATTTCCAAACCATGCATCTAACAGTAACACAAATCAAGACACTTCAGCCAAGGAGAAGAGTGTGCATGAGATCCATGTGATTTTCAACTCCCACCCGTGGATTCCATTGAGGAAATCCTGAATCAAGCTTCTTCACCAATGCAGAATTTTCACCCCCTTCTCCTTCATCGTGACAAGAGGACAGTCCCGCTATTCCTTTACCCATAAAGGAATTAAACGCCCCCAGAGTTCTCTTCTCAAAAATGAACCTTCTTACACCACATCCCCGCAATATTGTGAGTGGATGTTATCTAACTTATCTATTTCCCAAACATCTCCTTCCACCACTCTTGCTGCAATAGAAGAAGGATTGCCTCTTTTTCTATAACCCTTAGAGAAGAAACCTCTCAAACCGACATCACCAAACTCCTTGATCATGATGGAGCCCCTCGAACATGCTCTCCTACCTATTAGTTCTTCATCACCTAAATCTTTCCAGAGACCAGGTTGACCTCTTAGCACCCATTGATACAACGCCTCATTTACCCCCTGTATCACACCCACAGTGGACTGGAATCACAACCCACCTCTCTTCCATACAAAATTTCTTCTTCACATGTGAAGACTGTTATCCCCCAGAAGATAGACGAGTCCTATGGGAGCGTTTGAGTACACCATGCTCTACTCAAATGCAGATGACCGATCCAGACACCTCTACCATATACCCGAGGTGTTTACAAAAGCTCAAAATGCCTATGTCCTCATCTTCACCCCCTCATCTCTACCGAATACCTCATCCACCTCTATTAACCTAACCAAACCTTCCCCTATGCTTGGGACTTCACCAATACCTAGCCTAACACACCCACCTAAATGGTTAGATTTATCCAAAAATAAAGCCGTCCATCCACCTAGGAGACAGACCCAATCTCCTCAAGTCCAATCTATGCCTCTTTCATGACTAAAACCCTTGTCCGTCACACCTACCTTATATATTGGGACCTCACCCCTCCACCTTGCCTCAATACATCATACCTCCTGTGTTTTCTTTAAAATGACCTACACCTTCTACACCCATACAGAGATCCACGGTGTATCAACACCGTCACCCCAAGTATCCTGTCCACCTACCAACCCTAAACAAACTCCATCATCAAAGGATTTGTTTTCTGTCACTCCTCTTTCCCCGTGGTTGTTTCCTACCACCACGTCATCTGTGGCCTCATCATCTAACCAGCTAAACATGACTTCTGTGCCAAGAAGCCACGTTTAGTTAAATCCAATTATCAAAACCCCTTGTCTAAACCACCACCCGTACAAACCAACCATACCCAACCATTACCAAAACCCACCCAATCAATAGCCTCATCTTCCTCTGACTTTGACCCACTCAAAGGATCTTACGCCAAGATCCTTGATATGTTGGTGGAGAATGCGACCATTTCCCTACCCCCACTCAGACTCTATGATCCATCTAAACCTCGACCTATAGGTTATGATGAGTCTAAAATTTGTGCTTACCATCACACACCAGGACACGATGTAGAAGGATGCAAAGCTTTGAAATCCATCCTTCACCAGTCACCTATCTTAGATAGACAACCTAAGAAAGACAATTTACGGAGAGAGAAGCCCCTAGCTTCGATTCCTTCTCCTATACCACCTGTCCCCGCCTCGCCAAAATCTATCATCATTACAACCCCGCCTCTCGAGAACAATGACTTATCCCTGCCATCTTCCTCCTCTCGTATCCATGAGATCAACATGATTAACATTGCTACTCGAGGTCAGAAAAACATTGGAAAAGCTAAAGAACACATACCTGCGGCCTCTCTTCCTCCTTCTGCCATCCCGATCGCACCACCACCAAAAGTGGTCATTCGTGGACCTGCCTATCCCATCTTTGATGGAGTTTCCCACCGCACCATGATCAAACAACTTCACCAATCTCCTGTCAAAATGACACTCTATGATCTCATTCAAACATCTAAATCACATCGACAAGCTTTAATTGAGATCCTTCAAGGGATAGAGGTCCTACCTAACGAAACCTTGCCCGTCGCTTCCATTTTAACACCCAACCATGTCACTTCTCTCACCAAACAACCTACCTCCACAACCACTTCTGTCCTTGTACAACAAGCCACCGCCGCGCCTCCAAAGATGAAATTGTTGTCTTTGGTGCGGAAGATCCTGACCCCGCTCTTTTCATCTCGGCTTATGTCCGGACATCCCAAGATATCATGTTATGATTGACGGGGTGCTAGAATAAACATCATCTCTTCCAAAGCCTTCCAACAAATGAATATCCCTTCTAGCGCATGTGTGCCAACCCCACCATGTTGCGTTCATTCAATAATGCTATTACTTCTACTTTAGGCACCGTGATCCTTAACATTCGTGTAGGGCCACGTACCTTACCCGAACTCTTCTATGTCCTTAAGGGAGAATTCCAATACAACATGTTGTTAGGCCGCCCTTAGATCCGGGCTATGGGATGCGTTCCCTCCACCTTACATAGATGCATAAAATTCGAGTATGAGGGGAAGTCATACACCGTCAAAGCTGACGCTTCCCCCTTCAAAACCTACAATATGTTATATTGCCCTAATGATGTGCTTGTACTAGTCAAGGCACCCATTGATCCAGCCCAACCATCTACTTCAACCATGCCTCCACCATCCACCTTAGCTACACCTACACCTTTGACCAATGAATCCACCGCGCGAATACCACTTCTTTCCCCGTGGACAACATCCCAACTTCGATCCTTGGTAGATGTTTTTCAATGCCTTATACTAGGGAGTATCGCCTATATAACGTTAGTACTTTCCATACCCCACAAGAGTATGGACAGCTTACATACGCACATCCTACCTACAACCGTCATGTGGGGAGGTGATCTCCTACTGAGACCACCTAATTTCCGCACCAACCTAACGTATGGGGGTGTCGATGCACCCTCTGTTACCCCTGAACCTACCCTTGGTGTGGTTCCCTTCCAATCCAATTTTCAATATCTAACAAATCATCGTTTCGCCCTCACCTTCTTGACTCATTGTGCTTGGAAAGGTTTTGGTTTCGGTCTTTATGAACAAGGCCGACATACAATCATTCCCGTGACTACACGCAAACACAAAGATCGTAGTGGTCTTGGATTTTCTGAAACACTTACACCAAAGAAACCTTGTGTCAGTTGTATCCGGGAAGACAATGACATTACCTCTTCTGAACCATCATCACCTATTTTGCCATCTTCACCCACAGAGTCGATAGACCAAATTTATCCCTCCTAACTTTTTTTTTTCATAAATGCTATCTTCCTGGGTCCTCTCACTTATCAACGCGATAATGAGGACCCATCTTCTCTTCCCCTTCTGTATCCAGACATGATCGAAGAAGACTCGCCTTCAATTAATGTTGTTGAGTGCCAGGATGATGACTCCATCCTCACTTACCTTGGCGCAGACGACTCTTATATTCAATGCACCTTACCATCTGAAACTCAAACCATGTTGAATGAATCGACTATAGAAATCAACATCCACATAGAGGACGATCCTCACATTGTGAAGATCGGACAATCTCTTAACGCATCAGAACAAACTGCCTTCACTACCTTCCTCCATGCCCGTAACCAAGCTTTCACTTGGTCCTACGCTGACATGCTAGGAATCGATCCTAACATTGTTGTCCATAACATTACTCTAAAACCCGACTCCAAACCAGTTAAACAGAAACTGAGAAAAATGCATCCACTCATTGCCCTCTTGGTCAAAGAAGAGCTTCAACGACTCCTTTCTATTTCCTTCATCTTACCTATTGACTATCCTCAATGGGTTTCTAACATCGTACCTGTCACTAAAGTGATGGGGGACTTCGGATATGTATGGATTTCCAGGACCTTAACCTTGCTTACCCAAAGGATGACTTCCCCTACCTAGTATTGGTCAACTTGTTGATCGCACTTCGTGCCATGAGATGCTTTCTCTCATGGATGGCTTCTCGGGATACAATCAAATTTTGGTAGCCCTGGCCGATCAACATAAAACCACCTTCATTACTCCTTGGGGAACCTTCTACTATCGTGTCATGCCATTTGGCCTTAAGAATGCTAGTGCAACCTATCAGCGGGCTATGACTTACATTTTTCATGACATTAAGCACACTATCCTCGAAGATTATGTCGATGATCTTCTCAGAAAATCTAAACATCGCAGTGAACATCTCGATGTTTTAACCATTATTTTTGATCACCTGTTACAATATTGTGTTCGTCTTCAACCAAAGAAATGTGTCTTTGGTTTCCTTTCGGGAAAACTCCTTGGTTTTATCGTCTCTTTGCGTGGCATTGAGGTCAACCCAGCTAAAGTCCAATAAATCTTAGAAATACCCCCACCCACTAACCTCAAACAATTACGTAGTTTGCAGGAAAACTCCAATCTATCCAAAGATTTCATTTCACAACTCTCGATCGATGTCAACCTTTCCATCATCTCCTTAAAAAGACATTGTCTTTCAATGGAGTGAGGAATGCCACCAAGCCTTTGAGGCTCTTAAATCCTATCTCTTGCAGCCACCCGTGCTTGTCCCACCTCAGGATGATCACCCTTTCTACCTTTACCTTTCTGCCACCGACCATGCTGTAGGAGCCATGCTCGCACATCGTGACTCCGAGCATCGAGAACAAGCTGTTTATTACATAAGCTGTACTTTTGTGGATTATGAGACTAGGTATACACATGTAGAAAAGTTGTGCCTAGCCCTATCATTCATGGCCACCAAACTCCGACATTACCTCCTGAATCACAAAATTTTTGTCATCACCAACGCTGACCCCATCCATTATATGTATGCCAAACCTCATCTAAACCAATGCATCGCCCGATGGCTTATGCTCCTCGCCGACCTCGACCTTGAGTTTGTACACCAGAAATCAGTCAAAGGACAAACTATCGTAGACCAACTCGCGGAAGCCCCTTTACCTAGGGAAAAATTTACCAATTTTACTTTCCCTGACGATCTCATCGTAACTCTTTCACTCACTGAGGTGTCGTATCCAATTACCCTCTTCTTCGATGGATCCAAATGCTAGCATGGTGGAGGGGCAGGCATTGTTCTCATTCTTCTTGATGTTGAACCTATGCCTCTTTCATTCCGACTCAATTTCCCCTGCACTAATAATACAACGGAATACGAGGCCCTTGTTTTGGGTCTCCAAGTTGTGTTACACTTAGGTGTGAAGTCTATTAACATTTTTGGTGACTCTCAATTGGTAGTAAATCAAGTTACTGGCATCTACCAATGTAAAAATGAGGAACTTCAAAAGTACAAACATTACGTGGATTCACTTTTGACCTTATTTTCTCATTATTCTATCCAAACCATTCCCCGCTCAACTAATAAATTTACAGATACTATGGCTTGCTTGGCCTCACAAATTCGGCCTCACCAACTGACTCAGACATATTTGTCTTGGTCCAACAACTCTTTGCCCCATCTTACTTAGTTCCAGATGTTTGTATGGTAAATAATGTATCTACTGATTCACAGGATACCTGGTATCACCAATTTCACGACTACCTTACAACCTCTGTTCTACCACCTGACCTTACTAGTAATGGCAAATGTGCTTTTCTTAAAAGTGTTTCTCATTATGTCATCATGGGGGGACTCCTCTATAAACGTGGCTTCGATGGTATCCTCCTTCACTATCTAACCAACGCTGAAGTCGCTCATACCACCCAACAAATCCATGACAGACTTTGTGGCAGGCACTTTAGTGGCCTCGCCATGGCCAAGTGGATCCTTCGCCTAGGATATTATTGGCCTACTCTCAATAAAGACTGCTGCAAATATGTTAAGCATTGTGTTATGTGTCAACAACATGCCAACCTTCAACATACTCCTAGCCACTGCTACAGGTCGCACGAGATCTTTGGCCTTTCTCACAATGGGGTTTAGACCTTATTATCGAGATTCACCCGCCTTCTTCGCACAGCATCACCGTTGGATCATCACGGCAACCGAATATTACACTAAATGGGTGGAGGCTGTTCCACTCATTTCAACCAAAAAAGAAAAAATCATTGAGTTCATCAATCATCACATTATCTGTCGTTTTGGTGTTCCTCATCGCCTGATAACAGATAATGGAAAATCTTTCAAAAATAAGTTGTTACAAGACCTTTGTGACAACTTTGGTATCAAACTTAGCTTCTCATCACCCTACTATCCACAAGCAAATGGACAAGCTGAATCTTCTAACAAAACCTTAATCAAAATTCTCATGAAAGTCGTTAACGATTCTGGAAACAATTGGCCTGCTCACATCCCCTTTGCCCTTTGGGCTTATCATACCAGCATTCGTACCTCCACTAATGCCACACCATTCTCTTTGGTATATGGTACCGAGGTTGTCTTGCCTCTCGAAATAAAAATCCCCTCCCTAAGAATATCTCTCCAGGATATTCTCACCAATGATGATTTCCGCCAAGAGCGGTTAGCCCAATTAGAGCTTCTTGACGAGCGTCGTCTTACAGCTCTTGACCACCTTCAAATCTATCAAAAGTGCATCAAGCGTGCTTATGATAAGTGAATTCATGAGCGTACCTTTCAGATTGGTGATCTTGTCCTCAAAGAGAATCAACATGTGACCAAACTAGAAAAGAGCAAACGTGGAAAATTTGCTCCTAATTGGATTGGGCCTTACATTATCACTCACACTTATGGATCAGGCACTTACCGTTTAGCTTCGCTTAATGGTAAACCTGAGCCTAAACCCCTTAATGCCTTGCATCTCCGACCATTCTACTGTTGAATTTAGTGTTACATCACTTCTTATCTACCTTGCGCTCATCCCTTGAGCTCATTTACCACCTCATACAGTTTGTTTCGTGCATCTCAAAGTAGAATCAACCTCACGTGGTTTGATCATCACCTCCTCTTAAAGATGCCTTCCCCTTTTTAGTCTGGTCCATGACTTAAAAGTATCAAAATAACACGTTCTCAATTATACAATTATGGGATAACACTCTGAACTGTTGTTACTTTCTCCTAAGCATACAAGTGTTGATATGTGATTTCTTGTAAAAGGATGTGATCCTCGATTCAGAAATCATGCTTGATATGTATTGAATTTCTTGCAGATTGCAGATCTTGACTGAGTCAAAATATGAATAGACTCTTTTATTTATTTCATTTTGTGTCTGAATATTAATCTGATCACGGAATGAATTATAGAGGTATTCATCTATAATATCTAGACTTGGATCAGTGGAATTGATCCAAGTAATGCTTTAAATCTGTTTGTGATGAATTAGATCACAGACCTTGAACAGGTGGCAAGGTATGGAAGCATTGATTAAGCAGGTCAGGAGTATGACTCAGGCTGATCTTAGGAAATGAAATGGTTCCCGATATCAAAGTATATCTGGAAGGTCTCGATTTTAGACCAGGTAATAATTCGTTGACATACAATTCTGCAATAAGAACAGGAGCTAACTCTGTTCTAGAAGGTATGATACAGGTCTTTCCGAGTTTTCAGGACAAGGACCAAACTGAATTATTAAGGGTTAGTAACCTAAAACTAAAACCTAACCTAGGGGTTAGATTATTGTTAGTCTAACCTAGACCTAGGCTATTTGTTAATATCCTAAGTTAGTATCTTTGTGTAAATTTGTTAGTGTGGGTATTACCCTAAACTCTAACCTAAGATACTAACCTAACTTATGAGGAGATTATGAAGGGGCCTATGAAGGGTGGCGAACCATGGGCGGTGTTTTCTATGGCAATAAATGTAAGGGATAAGGATGAGGGACAGGTCATGGCGGAGGCTTAAGCGGCGGCTAATCTGTGCAGACTTGGCAATTGCTAAGTTTGGAAATGAACTTGAGTTTTAGTTGGACTGTCGCCAATTCTGGCGGTCGGTGGGAGTAGAGTTTAAGCGGGAAAATTGGTTTAATGGCATTCAATACTCTCGGAAGTCGAGCTCGGAACTCGCGAGAAGGCATGCAAGCGGAAATTTGGGGGTTTGTTTGGCTTGTCGCGATTTTCGGTCTTCTCTCTCTCTCTGCTTGTTTACTGGTTCTTCGCACCAGTTCTCTTTGAGTTGCATGGCTAATATGAACTGCCATAGCTCTTTTCTCTGTCATGGAGGATATATATGTGATGGAGACAGCGAAATTTTGTTGGTCGCTTTATCGGGGAAAAAGAAAAGGAAGTTTGAGCTCTTCCTGTGGTCTGCTTCGGAAATTTGATCAAAATACAGGCATGCTAGGCCCTAACCTTTAAATATCTTGCTGTCTTTCAAGTGCTTTCATTAAAACAACTCTGTTCAAATGTTTTGTGAAGATTAGATGAATTTTCTATGAGATCTAGTTTGATTTTTGGCACTGTATCTCTTCTGGTTCGATTTTTCAATTTCCTCTTGATGGGTGTTTGTTGAAATCGAACTTCGACTCTATTTGCATTGAGTATTCATTCTGGCTTATGCATGTGAGGTATTTATTTATAAAGGTTGAGTGTTCGGCCTGTTTGGCATGAGCCCTTAGAATATACCTGTGTGTAGTATAAGACCACTGTATGTTTTTTTGATTGTGGTCGCTGTTTCTTGTTATGGAAACTGTATGGAATGATTCTGATGAATACTGTAAGATTGATCAGTATTAATGCTTCTTTGGGTACTCTATCGTGGGATTTGTTGACAGCGACTAATGATACTTTCGGGTTTCATTTGTTTTCAATTTTTGGCTTGGAACAGGCAACTGTTGTGTTACCGTAGTCTTTACGACCTTGCGGAAGTTGTTTTCCTTGTTATTGTGTTAGCGGGATTACTTGTGGACTGTGTATAATATAAATACATCTATACTTTATTATAACGACTCAGTGGAGTCCTTGATTGAATCATATATAAGCTATCTACTGTTGTGGATGTAGATTCATCCTTGTGTTTTGTTATTTGCTTTCGTGGAAGCCTTATAGAGAAAGGAACAGTCCTTCTGACCACGGTTATTTGTAATAAATAATCAGTATAGATTTCCTGGGTATGCATTTTCATTTCTATGTGAAAGCTGTTCGAAAGTTCGAAGCGGCTCAGTTGATTTCCTTGCTTGAAATGGGTATTCGATTTGCTTCACTTGTTTCATTCTGAATGTTTGCCATGAATGGCATAGATGGATTTATCATCCGACTTCATAGTACGTTGCTGTAGGGTTCAGTGATTATATGTACAAAACCATTAACAGTTTACAGTATGAATTCATATGCATTTGCTTGAATTGTTACCTTCGTTTGAATCATTAGGAATTCTGGAAAGGTAGCTGGTACTTCTGTTTCTTTCTGAACTTGACTTTGGACACTGTTTTTTGTCGCTGTTGAGATCCTTGAGTATGGATGACTGTTTCGTGTTCTGACCTTGTTTGGGTAAGTCGCGAATATCACACTAAGACTTGCATGCGGCAAGGTAAGGATTGTTTGGTTGAATTCCTTTCTTTTACTTCAGTCCGATTTTGACTGAGCAAGAATATGTATGCTATGTTCTTTTCCAATTAATCTGTCCGATTTGACTGTGCATGATTTGGAAATACTGTGTGGTCAACATAGCATAGTCTCACAGGAAACCTTAGATTGTTTGATGCAATAAGGTTGTTGTTTTCAGCGATACGCTTGTAGTTCTTGTTTTCAACTTATGTCAAGCCTTACTGTGTAAAAGGAACTAGCATTGGGCTTAAGGTTGTTACATGAATTGTTAATGTGTTAGTTGCTGTACAGGAGTTTTGCTGTGTTTCTATTTCGTGATTTAGAACAGTGATCTTGCTTGCGGCTTGTCTAACTTGTTCATTTATATACTGGTTGAATGTTTTCATATGTGAAGACGGTACAGTGATGAACTTATGTGAAAGGAAGTATGAATGGTTTGGTTCTTTCTCTTCCTTTATTTAATACTTGTTGATATTTATCTATCAGTGGGAAATTGTTTTGTAACATATTGGTGGAATTCCGAATTGTTATGTTGTTCCCTTTTGGAAGAATGAAACGATCTGACCAATGTCGTGATTTTGGATTCAATGATTGTTATGTACATTCGTTCCTTGATTCTTTTAATATTTGATGAAGTATTAGAAAGTGAATAAGACTATTTGTAATAATGATAGAGTTACATATTTGTAATCATTTTGTATTACAAGGGCATAGTCTGATTATGTTTACTTATGTGAATATCTGATCTCATTTAAACAGGGTGTTTAATGAAAACAATTGATGGATTGCAATTGTTTTAAAAGTTAGTGCTTATCATGCTCAGTTCATTGAACTGACTCATGTTGACTATTTTTGCAGATGGTTACCGTATGAGGTAAAAGTAATGCAGATCTGACAAGCTGATCAGATTGTTTATTTGATTTGTAAAGAATTACAGCTTGATTTTATAGATGTACTAAATGGGAAAAGATGTTTTCTTTTCCGTTAGCATTGTATCAAGTATGCTGTTGCATAAAATGTAATTGTATAGTTTTGAAAGGAATGGAAATAAGTGTTTGATACTTATGTGTTGTATTCTATTTCTGAAAGATGACCTTCTTCGGTTTATGTAACGAAGGGGCATTGTTATCATTGTATAATATGGATGCTTTTGTGATTGACAATGAAAGCTTGTAAGTAATAAGATTAAATTCTTATGAGTGTTTAGTAGTTCTAACTTGTTCTAGCAAAAGCAATATTGGAATTAAATTATTGTCTCTCTAGAAGATAGGTTAAAAATTGAGCCTAAAAGAGAACGCTAAACAAATTGGATTAAATTACTAATCCCTAGTCCTAAATATGACAGGACAATATTAAATTGGATTCTTAATCAACTATATCTTTATACTTGAAAGTATGATATAAATTCAGTTAAGAGAACTGATAGGCAATCAAATGGAGTTCAGATGGCAATCTCAAGTAAAGGTTATGAGATATTGTCCCATTCTGTTGCTTTAGAATCAGGTGTATTCTAATGACTCCTTGATGAGAGCTTGACCGTAATACCTCTACCAAGTAATGAGTCTTTTAGAGGAGGGTCGTCTTAAGACGAAGAATCCAGGGATCGGAAAGGCTAACCTTAGGGTAAACGTCTTTAAAGTAATTTGTACTCAAGTGCTTAACGCATATTGACGAGTAGATCTTTTCGAGGCGGATTTAAAGGATGACGGCACAAGACAACTGCAGGGTTGTACCTCCGAGAAGATTAGGATCTTCTCGAAGTTACAACAATGCAGGTGACTTATGACGACACCCTTTGCATTGATCGCTAAGATTTACATTTGTGACTGGATTAGTTACTCAGGGATTGATTAGGAATGTGGTCAGGTTATAAGGCTGCCTAGGAGGTTCGGGGTATCTTGACACATTGGTCTAACTGTAAGGTTAAACCAGTATGTCACCGTATCCCTAATCCTCTGGATATCCATATAACATTATCACCTTGTTAATCTATCTCCGAGTGATTCAGTTGTGAAAGGAAGGACTGACAGTAGTCAGTATAAGACATTCTATATAACATATGAATGGGGTGAAGGACGTATTCCAGATTGACGAGTATGCCGTTAAGGAATACGAGACATGAACAGTATGTTTCAAATCTTTGGCCAAAGTATCGCAAGCTGCTGATTGCGTTGTCCTAATTCACCTAGTCTAAGGGATGAGATGCCGATGAATAATGGTAACAGTTATTCAGTTAGATTCCTTGGACAGAGCATTCTGAATCCCAGATTAGGGAAGAGAACCACAAGAGTGTTGTGTTAAATAAAAACACTAACTCTTTTTACTCATGAATAGATCGGTAGATTACCGAGTCATGGAATGAATAGATCGGAGGTATTCCGAGTCATTACAGCTGCATATGGTTGTCTGTTATATAAATGGTTATTTGAATTGTGAGTTCTAAATTATGTATTTAGAACCAGTATGCAATTATCAAAAAAAAAAAAAAAAATTGACTTGTTCTATTGTCTAAAATGAGGATGTTACAAAACCCCTTAATGCCTTACATCTCCGACCATTCTACTATTGAATTTAGTGTTACATCACTTCTTATCTACCTTGCGCTCATCCCTTGAGCTCATTTACCACCTCATACAGTTTGTTTCGTGCATCTCAAAGTAGAATCAACCTCACGTGGTTTGATCATCACCTCCTCTTAAAGATGCCTTCCCCTTTTTAGTCTGGTCCATGACTTAAAAGTATCAAAATAACACGTTCTCAATTATACAATTATGGGATATTCTTGAGTCAAACTTCTTGTAAAACTAGATGCTTCATGCCAAACGGACATCTAGACCTCTAAGTTATACATAGACTACTCCCTCAAAGGACAACTATGTGCAACGCCACATCTGCTACTATAAATAGACTGCTCCCTTGAAGGACAACTATACAAAGTCAGCCTCTATCAGAAGCTTCTCGCATTGATCAGCTTCATGAAGACCTCAAGAACAACAAAATTCATATCCCATATAGACTTCCCGCATCGATCAGTCTATATCCGTAAAAATAAAGTAGTATTCAAAAGCACTTTTGAGTCATGGACTTGTCTATTCAGGTTTGGTTCTCTTTCGTTAGAATAATCACCTTATAAAAAGTTCTCTCGCTTCTACTATACCATCCACCTCACCTCATCATTCTTCAAAACAACAAAACTCAAGGGATGTGACATATATCTGATATATTGTGATTATACAACTCTTTTCACCTATCGACTTCTCGCCTATGCAAGGTACCTAGGGATTCAAGCTCATCCTATGATAATACGTGGTTTGTTTTGCTCTTTTCAACTACGGGACACTTTTTCCTCTTTTACCTGAATCTAGGATTATGTGTTGACCTTAATCAGGACATGATTCCCTATGCTTGGGTAAGCTCAACCTCGCTTCACCTATACCCACACCAACACTGCCAATACCTTACCAACACCAACAACATTACCCTACCAACATCAAACTTTTTACCAACCAACAAATTACCTAACCACAACCAAATTGTCTGAATTCACCTCTCACTAGTCATAAGGGAGAACTACATCGGTTTGAGGCCCCTCCTTGCTTTGTGCAATAGGCTATGTAGGCAGCACTTAGGAGACATGGGGTCTCCCAAGGTTAGCTCGACCATCCCCTACCATAACCTATCATGTGTTGTGTTTTCCTTAAAAATATAAATATTTTTTCACGTATTTATATTGATAACACTCACCAATCAGCCCGACCCAAGGCCACAACCAACCAATCGGTCTGACCCAAGGCCTTAACTTACCAATCAGCCCGACCCAAGGCCACAACCAACCAATCGGCCCGACCCAAGGCTGCAATAACCCAATTGGCCCGACCCAAGGCCATAACAAACCAATTGGCCCAACCTAAGGCCGCAACCAACCACTCAGCCCAACCCAAGGCCGCAACCAACCAATCGGCCCGACCCAAGGCCGCAACCAACCACTCGGCCCGACCCAAGGCCGCAACCAACCAATCGGCCCGACCCATAGCCGCACCAATTCAGTACCTTGACCGAAGCCCGCAAATTACGATTCTATCCACCCATAACGTAGTTGTTTGTTCAATCGAGCTCACCTATTCGTGTTTTAGCATGACTAGGATACTTGAATTGATCACTCACCACTTTTCTTAGACCGAGACCGTGACGTTTATCTCAACCAAACCAACCATTTGCAGTCGAGAACATTCCTAAACATTCCGGTACCTTACCCGTTATATCCCCTGGAGCTACTTCATATGCCTTGATACCAGGATTATATCGGCGTTGTTTAGATAAACTATCAACCTTTGCCTATGAATTGCTTATTTGCTCTTCAAACCAGGTACCCTGGTCGCACTACTGCATTTTAATGTGCGTCTGCCTCCTTGAACTTACCCCACCATCTTACCATCATCTCATCATAATTCACCCTTTATCAACCCTATCCCTGAATTTACGTCGCCTCAATCTGTGATAGACTTGAGGGGATTACCTATACCCTTAATCGGGCACCACTTCTTATTATCACAATGCAGCTTTACAATACAAGCTACACGACAACAAAGGGCAAATGTAGACACCAAATTTGGGTCTTACGACGCCCTATACCCCGTATCTCGTCCCGCAACCTAACCCTACCTCACCACCTAAACCTTACACACTTAATTATTTATTAATTACCTTATAATTAATAAATCCACATCTCCAACCCTGCCACCTCACCATGACCTAGCCCTAACCCTAAACTAACTTAATTAAGACCTATAACTTGGTCTAGACCCACACCCATGACTCATCACCCCTCACCCACATCAAAGCGAACCTAATAATGACTTGACCAAGGCCTCAACCGATCCTCAGAAAGAGGGAAGGTTGGCTATTTTACTAAAAATAGCCAACTTTGACCTAACCGACATCGGTTCCTACTCGACCGCCATCGGTTACATAACTGCCATCGGTTCCCTGTTAATGACCTCCCCCAACCAAAAAGAAAGGATCTCGAGAATTCATTTGCAAGACAGAGACAAGTGAAGAAAAGAGAAGAGGTTGCAGAGAAGAGCATCGAGCCGAAGACTGCAACTGAGCCACTGGATCGCTGTCACCCTTATTCAAGCATTGGAAAAGACTGAGGATAGCTTCATCAGCTCGCTTTCCAATACCGGATCATCCCAACTAAGCCTTACTATCACCACCACATTCCTTGGACCTGAATCTTCATCAAGAATGAGTAAGTAGTGTCTTGTATGTTTCTAAACACCATTTCTTGAACTTTTTGATTGATAGTAATTATAAGCTCACTCCTAGATCTACCACCTGCCAGCACCCTGCACTTAACCTTCATCCATACATCCTTGTATTGCCTAGAAGATAGTTTTATCACTCTCTGAGTCTTCCCCATCATCTCACTATTCCCCTCAACCATCCACCAGTCTTAAAAAAACCCACAATCACCCTACAACCAACCTCTACCTAGAAGCACCTAGATTACTGACCCTACCGATCGGTTATCTTCTACCGGTATCGGTGTTATAACCGCAGTCGGTTATCCAGTGACCGGCATTGGTCACTGTGACTTATACCAAAACCAACCTTTCCCTTATTTATTCCCAAACAATCTCATATCCAACCTTGTCTATCCCCTCGTAACTTGATCTCGAACGTATCAATAACCAAAGACTAAACAAATAGCATGGCGTTTTATTATTGGTAGTTTAGTCTCTATTGCTTTGTGACGAGATACCTAAATCGTGAGTTCACAATAGCTTCTTTATTATCATTTGCATCAATTTGTATTAAAAGGAAACTCACCACCTTCAAAGGAAGTCTCGATATTTCCTGGCCCAAGGCGCTTCCTCACTTATTTTCTAACTAAGATTTGGTGGTCTTGTATTCTTACTTACAGTAGTCCTTCCCGCATAAAAAAGGAGTTCTTCACAATCGATTTGATCTCTACTGGTACGCGCACACCTTCCCAACATTCAACAGGTATTCCTCCTAGCCCTAACCCTTATTTGTTTCTCAAGAGAATGAAAGGATAGAAGCAACTCTATTCCGGAACGGAAACATTCTGTGTGAAACAACAAGATTAAAGGGAATAGGAGAAGATTTGAAGAATGATTTAATAGACAAGGCCACAATCTTGGAGACTAGAAAGGAGCTAGGGTACACAAAGGGTCCACATGGCATGGACATCGATAAAATAAAGAAGTATCTAGTTGTGCAAGTAGTTGCACACCTTGTGACGAAGCTAAATGACTAGGAAAGGTGGTCACAAGTGAACACCATGTGGCTGCATGTTGTGAAGAAGATGTCCGAAGGGGTAGTCTACAATATTTCAGGCTACATTGCAAAAACTATTGTTGAAGAAGCGCGCAGGAGGAAAGATCAGCTTTGGAGTTGTTCTATTGTCATTGGTGTTCATGGAGATTAGAGTACCTGATGGACCAAAAGACAAGATATGGGAATATCCTATGGAGCATAAGTCACCAAGACAATGGTTCAAGAAATACCTTTGTGAAGGATCCATGAGAGAACCATTCAAGTAAAGGGTTTAGAAATGGTGCGATAAGCTTGGCACAACATTTGAAGAAGAATGGTGCATCCCCAAGGACTTGCATTTGGTGGTTAGAAAGGTAGTTCATTTCATTTTATACCAACACTTTTTCATAGCATGGTTCACCATGATAGATGGAGAATGGAGCCCTTAGTGTGAATTACCATATGCCTTCACAATGCAAGGTACTTCCAGGTGTCAATACATAGGTTCTTAGATGTGCGATGACTAACATTCAATGCGGAATGTGGATTGTGAATATCACACACTAAGGAATAAATATGTGTATCTAGGATGGGATGTGTAAATTGAAAGGCTCATTTCATATGTATTGAGCATTAAACCAGTAAGTTTGGCTATGAGAGATATTGGAGCATCACCGGTGTACCTTCAATCGAAGCCCAAGTTGGAGAATAAAAAGTGCATGGAGGATGAGTTTGCAATCCCAGGCCATTGAAGGGTAACCATACCATGGAGAACATTCCAATGCCTAATCCCGCGGAGACAATTGAAGTAGAGGATGAGGAGGATGAGCGTGAAGATATTGGGGGTTTGAAGCATAGAGGTAGAAGACATCCTATAAATAAGGATGAATTTGATCACGTAACTACAACACCTCAACAACAAGAGGGGGATGAATAGGACTTGTATGTAGTCCAAGGAGAGCACAGACAAGGAGAGTGTTTAGGAGAACAAGGACCCAAGGTGCTACTCCGTAAATAGTGCGTAGATCACCTGACTCTCTCCACGAAGGAGACAATCGGGAAAATGAGGAAGCGGAAGAGTTAGAGGAAAGTGCACCTAATTATCCTACACCTCCTGAGAATGTTGAAGGATAACAAGGTGAAGAAATGAAGGAAGGAGAAGAGGAAGAAAAGAGGACAGCTACAGAGACTGCTCAGACATGGGAACACAAGTTCCAAATCTGGAGGCTCAAGTTCCTAAGCAACCTAGGTCAAGAAGAACAAGTGGAGAGCACATTCCACCAGCCATGGGTTATGCTAAGGATACATGTAAAATTTTTCACGCCCATTTCTAGAGCACACTGACACAAAAGGACTTATATGGCTAGGAATTAATGGATGAAGATATGGCAACAATGTGCGCACCAAGAAGCAATTATCATGGTCGATGCACACACACATGGATGAACTGGATTTTGATGTGTGTGAAGAGTCATGCATGTCGAGGAGGTTGAAAAAGACACCTTAGGCTAGACACATAATAGTAAATCCTACTGTTATGTCAGATGAACAGGTGAGCAATGCAATTGTTAAAGTCTCAACAGAGGTGGCAAGGTGAATATGGACAAGACTACCACAATTAGGGTGCTAAGGGAAGAAATTAAAACTAAGGATAAGGAGATAGCACACCTAACATTGGAAAGAGACTTAGCACGAAAAAAACTCGTATTTATCAAAGATCGTAGAGGAAATTGGTGATAATGTCATAAGATCTAGGCCAGACTTAAAAGCAAAGGTACCAAAGACATTTCCTTTAGTAATACACTATGTGGGTACATTGGTGGACCTAGTTCTTGAAGATAAACCTTTACGCATGCCACCACCAAAGGATCTAGCCTAAGATACAAAGAGAGAAAAGGATATAATGATGCGGAAGATTACATCATATGAGGGATTGCTACAAGCGTTGTAGGAAGTACTGAAGAAGGTAAACCAAGCCTTGAACATCTGATACAGCTCTAGAGCCGTTTATCAACATAAAACCCCGGAGGAGAGCAATGAGGTCCAGAAAGTAATGAAAGATGACACATTGGGCCACGCAGATAGATTATCATTGGTCGATAGATTAGCATTGGTCAAATAGAAGCACGAGGCCCTGGTAGCAGCCCAAGAACCACACAAAAATCAGCTAGAAGAGCTTGGGAAACTCATCGCGTAGAAGATGGATTTTCTGGAGGGAAGGATGACTATAATGTCCAACATTGTGTTGGTCTTGCAAAATGAGAAGGGATAAATTACGAAGGAGAAATTGGATTCTATTGTTGTGGAAATCCCGAAAAAGCATATGAAGCACTCATTGAGTGGTAGACCTTAGAGGCCTAGATTAAAGAGGAATATCCTGAATTAATTTTTCAAGATACAAAAGAAGAAACCGCAAGATAAGAACATTCTTTCATTCATTCAAATTATTTCTATTCTTCTATTCTTTGATCCATTTTTGGAGATAACCATTATTGAGGTGACAATGTAATTAGTGTGGGGTAATGTTGATCAGAGAACACTTGACAGAAAGCACACAAGAAGTCCATGCAGGAAAATAGGTCATATTCAATGGTGCGAATGGATAGAAAGAACATGTGTGCGAAACAGTGTTTAGCTTTTGGGACTTATCCATTTTCGCTCATGAAGGTCTATTTTTAGAGATGGCGTGTAGAGCACACAAATGAGGCAGAGACATGTGCACACCACACATTGGCTATTTTTTGAGGATCGATATGAAGTGCTTTACATGGACACAATCCGAAAATAGATTTCTCACTGTCAATTAACTACCAGTAGTCTATTGTTAGTGCACTTACATGTGTGGCTATTTTTGTAATGACACATGGCTAATAATAGCATGTGACCTATTTTGGGATTAGATAAGTGGTGAAGGGAAAGTCCCCACCCTTATATATATGTAGTGAACTGTGTAGTAGATATATGTATGATGATGAATATACAGAGAGAGATATAGTGAGATTATGTTAAAATCTATTATGTGCATACCAAGTGTTATTATAATGAAGATTTTGTACTTAATATAATGGAGGATATTGGCTGAATCTGAGTGTATTCTTGTGTGTAATTAGATATTGCATGTACTTGATTCCATCATGATTATTGTTTAAAGTCTTCTCTCCCTTAGATATAGATATGGCATGCTTTGTAGAATGATGTGTTAGTAATGGAACTATATGTGTTGACTCTTCATCATGCTGAGAACTTGCAATAGCAACCCTAAAGAGGGACTTGGTACCTTCGTGCACTTTAGGTGAGCTCTCAATCTAGGGCCGAGTGAGGTTTTAGTGCATCAAAGGTGTTAATGGTAAATTCTAGGTTACATCATCAATCGTAAAACTAGTGGTCTTATCACCGAGTGATGCACTACATTTTAGACCCATATGTAGTTCTAGTGCATGTGTGCATGTCATGCCCTATTTTTTCTTGTGTCAGTTGCACTTTGTGAAGTAATGAGAAATAATAACTATAGAAAATGTAATATTATGTGTGTATGGAATAGAATAGAATCCCTCTCCCTATGTTGTGTGTGTTGATGAGATCTCTAGCCTTGATGCATAACACTATGTGGATGAAAATGATGCAATGGATGCAAATCTATATGGATTAATAGTAATATGTGATGCTAGGACACTCGTTATGATCTTATAACTTTATATTTATAGGGTTCTCTTGATCTAATTTCATAATTAACCCTAACATGGTCGACTAGGAAAAATATAAGGATGAAAAATGGCTAGAAAGGCCTCAAAAATAAGTGGGAAAGTGAAACATGGATCGGGAACCCTAGGTGGGACCAAGCCACCCCAAAGTGTGCCCCATTATAGGCCTACGCAACCAGGTTTAGGCTAAAATTTCAAGACAGTTGCAAAATAGGTGGATATGTGAGAGAAAATGTGTAGGAATGATGAAATAAAATATAAAATAAACATGACCAAAAGGTGGGATTAATTAGTACTTTATTAACTTGAAAAACCTCTAAATAGGAGTATAAGATTGGGTTAAATAATGCCTAAAGTGCATGATTTTGTTTCTACATTTTTACCCCACTTTATGTTAGTGAGAAGAGCACTTGGTAACATAAAGTAGATAGAGATGCGTACCTTGATATCCATGTAGAGTGTAGAATAAGACATGTCAAAGCACTAGAATCAAGCATGGAATGACAAAAAGTAAATAAAAAATATGGAGGATCCTGGATTCTAAAGATGAAAAATGCACATAAATAAAAGTGATGAGAGGGAACCTAGGGTGGAACATGTGTGTAGCTTCGCTATATGTAGTG
Organism: Taxus wallichiana var. yunnanensis; assembly: GCA_018340775.1. Taxonomy (NCBI): domain Eukaryota; kingdom Viridiplantae; phylum Streptophyta; class Pinopsida; order Cupressales; family Taxaceae; genus Taxus; species Taxus wallichiana. Next base: position 629,334,044 of record CM031243.1, on the reverse strand, counting down.
TACCCGCATGGTTAGTAAAGGCAAGTTCTGTCACAGTGTGTTGTCGTTGTCACTATTATTGTTGTTTTTTTTCCCCCAATTTGACTGCTTGTTTCTCATACAGGCGGACCTACAAGGATAAAATGATCAAGTTGTCAAATATGTATGTATGTAAAAATGTTGTGTAAAATACACATGTGTATAGAAATATACGTAAATGTAAAATACATGAAAAGGAAAGTGTAAATATAACATGTGCACCTGATCCATGTCGAGAAAAAGGTTGTAGAAGGATATCATGTATTGTGGCAAGTTTTTTGGGTGATCTCACGCCACTCGGCTTAAGAAGTATAGGGAGGAAATACTTTGTGTCCTCCAACCTTTAACCACTTATGCTAAAATGTGTGAAGAGATATTTGTATTGTTCTATTTTTTTAGGTGATCCGATTCCACTGGACAAATTATTGTAGAGAGGCACACCCACTGTAACCTCTAATCTTGTAACTACTTCGCAGAATTGCCAAAAATACCATGTACTATAGAGGCCAATGTGTATGGAGTTCGTAGATTGGTCTGAACTCACTCGTTGTATGTAAACCCATAATGCCAAGGGAAAAAAGTGCACTATACTAAACCAATGTAAATATGTTGTGTTAGTAGAAACCCTCAATGATGTCCCCCTCTTTGGGGGTGCATGCAATCTTCTTGAAAGGAGAATGTGCACCCAAAAGATGACCAACCACACTCTGACTTGTAAAACTCTTCCCCCCGCAATGGGAAAAGGGAAAATGCTTAGTAGATACCAAGGTGTGCACAAAATGGGATGGCTAGACAAAAAAATGTTAGTCTTAAAACACATGCATGCAATAAAACAAATGTAAAATACCTAGACATTGTAGTAACTACCAAACAAATTAGTGTAAACATGAAAGAAACCAAGTAGGTCACACAAAGTGGGATGTAAAAATGGAACATCACTCACAATGTTGCAAGACATGCAAGGACGTCATGGCTGAAACAACAAACAAGTGTGCACACAAGTAAAGGAAAAATCTCATATATAATGGCAAACAAAGCGCAGACAAGTAGAAACAAACAAGTAGTCATGGAAACATGTAATCCTACAAAACAAGTGTTGCACATGGAACACCCGTTAGCATGTTAGAGAAATAACCAATATGTCAAAGAATGTATGAGCAAGTAATATAAGATACTAAGTACAAAATAAAACAATAGCACTTGGATAAGATGAATGTGGATGCCCCTAGCAACTGGTATAGGAAGAATAGAAGGAGAGAATTCATACCATGTGTAGATTTTTGTATCTACAAATCACACTAATAAAATCATGAATGTGCATGTGTGGATGATAATGACCTATAAGAAAGCAATCTAACATGTGTAATAAAGTGAGCATGCCAAACACTATTAAACAAGAGTAAATGCCCCAAGACAATGTAGTATATTGTGGATGGATGGAATGGAATGAAATATGGAATGATAGGAGCAACATGCCTCCTAAGTGGATGAAAGTGTATACAGTGAGGTTCATTTTGTTTTCCCCTCGGTAATCAATAATGAACCATAAACGAGAGTGCATCATCGGAAATGGTCGAGTAGTGTGGGTTACTTCTACAATGTTGCGATGAGTGTGTATATGTAAGGCTGATGAAATGCAACATGTGGAGAGATTTACATGAACCCTATAGTTGAAGCATATATCACTATAATATGAAAGGATAAGTGATGATTTGGCCCTAAGTGTATATCATTATAGAGTGAATGGAAGGAGTGGTGATATAACCTAAGGTGTATACCATGACAAGATGATAGAATGGATGATGATTTAACCTAAGGTGTATGTCTCTAATGCTAGAAATGTCACATGAGAAAATTTCATATGAGAAAATGTCGCATGAGAAAATATCGTATGAGAAAATGTCACATGGTGAATGTAAGGTCCATTTGATTGGTAAACCCTCACCATTCGAGTATGAACCAAGTAACTAAAGCAAGCACATCATAGGGTAGTGAGTGCAGCACATTGAAGACAATGTAGTATAAATTACCAAGTGATGAATAGGGTATGTAAATGCATGGGTGGGTAATGCAATATCGGATGTATAGTGTGTGTAGAATATGGAATGTTTGAGATCCAACAATAGGTGTATATAGAAATAGAATGTATAATGATAAAATGTAAAGATAGACCCATATGAAATGTTATCTAGCGTAGTACATAGAATATAGATTATGGATAAATGTGTGATGTGAACCATGTAATGTAGTAAATGTAGGGTGTGTAGACTATGCAAGATGTGATGATAGGTGTAGATAGAATATGTAGTGATAATATGTAAAGCTAGACTCATGTATATAATGTAACCTAGCGTAAATGTATAATGTATGGATGAAATGTAAAACTAGACTCATATGTAATGATGACTAGTGTAGTATATGGAAAATGTATGCTATGAAAATGTGTTATGTATAATGTGACTATAGAAATAAGTGTAGGATGAATGGTGTATAATACGCAATGTAGGATGAAAAATAGAATATGTAGTGCCTATGCTTTGTAGTGTGTGGGGCTTAGTGTAATGTTAATCCCTCAACAGTCAAGTCCGAATCAAAGATCAAGAGTGTGTCACCGGTAATGATTATGGGATGATGCATGATATTTTATAACTATAAGAAGTGACAATAATTGATAGATATAGGGTGTGCGATGTAATACTATATAACTATGCTAAAAAGGGGAGGGAATATGTAATGATTATGCCCCCCTAAGCATGCATGAATAAAAATTCAACCGATAAGGTCGAGGGTCGAAGGTCCCTCAACTTTACCCTAAGATGATGAAAGTGGAGGGCCACGATCTACCGGTGGGGATATAGTAGATAAACTTAGTGCTAGAAAAATATGAATGAATGATGAATATTGGGATAGAATAACATGTTGGAGTGATAAATCTTATGGGGAGAGGGTGAACAATTTACGAAATGATGTTGTTGAGGTGGTTCATGGGTAGTGCTAGATCAACACGTATGATCTGAATGAGCCTGATGGGCATAACATAGCATGGGTGGAGGTTGTGTAGCAAATGAAAGGAGGCCTAGTTGTTGGAGTTATCTAATAATGTGGGCTAAAGCATGGCAAGAATCAGTTTTATGTCCTTGAATGCAATGATAGTGGAAAAATAGACGGTCACGATATTGTATAAGTTGAGGAGGATAGTGACAATTAGATGGTAGAACCAACATTTAATGATTAAGAAGATGCCCAAAAATGTCATGTGGCATAGCATTGGAGGGAAAGATAAGGGGTGGAGGTAGTGGTATACTAAGAGGGTCAGTGAGATGACAAGTAGGGGATGTAGATGGTGTATGAGTTATAGTGGGAGTATGAACATGTAATGGAGAGGCATCCTTAAGTTGTTCTATCTCAGCAAGGAGAGATGTAATTTTCACTTCCATGGACTGACATTGATGTTACAAAACATGTATAGAATCCCATAGATGTGTATTAGATGGGGGAATATGATAGAGAGTGGTGAAATAATTGGGTTGGTATAGGACTTATTGGGTGTGGTGCGGGATTTTCATTAATGAAAGTAGGTAATAAAGGAGCAAAATAGTCAAAATCTCATCATTACTATTGTTAAAATCATGTGGAACGGCACGAGAAACCTAATAAGAAATCATATTTGGTTGGTCATCTAAATAACCATGAGTGCGTAAAATATATATGACCATGGCATATTTTTTATTCGTGAAGGGAGGTAATGAGCACCCTTTAGCATACCAAATAGTGAAATTGAGGGAATAATAGAGAAATAAACTACTACAAATGTGCATTGTGTCAAATGGAATGGGGAATGCGATGTTGATGCGATCGGGATTGAGTGTTCTTCCAATATTATCCAACCAATATTGGCCAAGTGTGAGTGGAGAAGTAGTAGGAAAATGCGTGAGATGAACGAAAAGATGGAAAACATGCATGACATATGTGGCAGTGAGGATGACGAAACCATGATACAAATGTGGGTCACATAAAGGAGAATGGAGGTCATCAAAGTCAAAACCAAGGCGATGGAGGCCATCATGTGAACATATAGTGGTCGTGCATGAAGTATCAAGTGGGATATGTTCCCAATAAGAATTATTCATGAAGAGAGTGTAGGTAAATGGTGGGCAGACTAAAGAGGATGATGTTGGTGGATAGGGTGAAATGACATCCATGGACTGTAAAGGGCACTGATATGGCACAATAGCGGTAGTGGCACCGAAGGATCATGTCGATCATGTAAATAGTGGTTATAAGTGGCATGCCATATAGAAAAGGAGATAGTGAAGGAATAGGTAAAGAAACTGAGTATTGTGGATTAGGCTCACTATACTTATCGAGTGTCGATAATAGAAGGAGCAAGTGGCAAATCGGAAGAGACCATATCAATCATGCAGACAATAGAATCTAATTCATGTGGAGCTTCGTGAGGTTGAGATTCAACCATAGAAGAAGGAGAAGGAGATGTAGGGACAACTATTGTATCACAAAATCATCTATGCCTAAGGCAGGAGAACTAATAAGCGAATGTGAATGGTCTTGTGGTTCACTAATGGTAGCAAGTGGGACTATAGGATCGGGGGAGAGCTTCGACCTCCGTTATGAGTTGTGCTAAAATAGTAGGATCAATGGTGCATAGATAAGCAGAAACAACATCTTCAATAGTGCGAGAATCCATTCCAGAAGATGAAAGTTGAATGAATGAAGTACAAGGTCTATAGCTAGAAGGAGCAGTAGGAGTATCCACAAAAGCATGGCCATGGCTATCAAATTGCAAAGTAACTAGAGACTTAGAAGAAGAAGATTTTCTATGATGCTTACCCATGATGGCTAAATGCAAATGCAAAACCCTAGAAGGTGCTATGAAGAGACATTGGGTTCACCAAAATGATTAACTAAAAATTGAAATATAATACTATGGAAAGTATAGCCACTAGTTAATCTAAATAGGAGGACTAAAACATTGTATAAATGGACTAAAATAATATGGAATAATTGTAATTAATTATAATAAGTGAAATAAAACCCTAAGTATGCAAGTAAAGAAGGAGAAATGACTTAGTTGATTAAAGAAGATTGTCGCAGGTTGTCGCAGGTCTGATAATAAAATATGGAAGTAAGAACAACCACTCAGAAGTCCTACGAAGGTCAAATCTAGAAGAATATGAGTTGGACCGAGGCACCCGGGAAGGTATTGGGCTACCCCGATCACCTTGATCTACATATTAGGTTCCCGATAACTCGTAAATGCCTAGAATGTGAATTTTATAGGGTTGCAAGGTATCTTGAAATACTCCTCGTCTGCATCACACTGGATTCGCTGAGATGCACCAAATATTTGTAATGAATACATGCATGAAAGAAGGAAGTATCAAACCCTAAGAAAAATAAAATATGTAGAATGAATGGGTTGAATTGACCTCAACCACCAAAATAGTGTTCTTATCACTAAGCATTACACTAAATTTCAGACCTGGATGTAGTTCTAGTGCGTGTGTGCATGTTGTGCCCTAGGTGCTCTTGTGTCAATTGCACTTTGTGAAGTAGTGAGAAATAATAACTATAGAAAATGTAATAGCATGTGTGCATGGAATAGAATAGAATCCCTCCCTATATGTTTTGTGTGTTTATGCAGATCTCCTAGCCTTGATGTATGGCACTATGTGGATGTAAATGATGCAATGGATGCAACTCTATATGGAGTGATAGTAGTATGTGATGTTAGGACCTTCATTATGGTCTTATAACTTTATATTTATAATGTTCTCTTGCTCTAATTTCTTAATTAACCTCGACATGGCCGAATATGAAAAATATAAGCATGAAAAATGGCTAGAAAGACCCAAAAAGAAGCAGAAAAGTGGAACATGGATCCGGGTACCCTAGGTGGGACCAGGGCACCCGCGTTTAGGCTAAAATGTTGGGACGATTGTGAAATAGGTGGATATATGGGAGAAAATGTGTGGAATGACCGAGATAAAATATAAAATAAAGATGGCCAAAAGGTGGGATTGATTAGTACTTTATTCACTTAAGAACCCTCTAAATAGTAGTATAATATTAAGCTAAATAATGCCTAAAGTGCATGATTTTGTGTCTACATCATGCAATACATCCTGAGCATATCTTCCATGATTTGATTTACCCTTTTAATCTACCGATCTATTTCCAGATGGTATGTAGAACTGAAATTCAGTTTTTCCCTAAGGTTGAATTCAAAGTTCACCAAAAATGAGAATTCATCCTAGGATCCCGATTTGAGATTATCAATTCAGTACACCGTAATCTAAAAATCTCATGCACAAACATTTTTGTAAGTATAGGTGAATCATCTTTCATATTCCCTAGTATAAAGTGAGCTACTTTTGTTAGTTTTTCAACTACAACCAAGATTACATCGTGTTTATTTTTAGACATTGGCAGCCCTTGCACAAAATCCATGTTGATTACTTGCCATTTATATTGCGGAATGTTGTGAGGGTACAACAGTCTGTTGGATGCATATGTTCACCTTGACACACTGACATTCTAAGAAATGAGATACATAATTTCTCATATTCTTTTCATCCCTTTCCAAAAATATTGTTTTTTTACATCAGCAAGCATCTTAGTCACTCCGGGATGTCTAGAATAAGGAGCATCATGAAATTTCTTTATCACTTTTATCCTTAGTTCATTTTCTAAGGGTACATAAACTCGATTTTCAAATCTTAAGACTCCTTCACTATCAAATTTGAATCCTTTGTATCTCTTATCATTAGGATTTGTAGCAAGCAATGTTTTAACCTACTAATAATAAGAATCAACCAACATCACTTTATTTACGTCATCTTTGAATTGGGTTCTCAAAGTGACAAGGGTAAAAATGTGCTTCCTACGACTTAACACATCTGCCACTCTATTTTCCTTACCTTTTATATAATTGATATTGAATTCATACTCAAGCGATAAGAAATATAACCATCTTCACTACCTCATATTTAAGTTTGGTTGTGTGAAGATGTATTTCAGCCTGAGATGATCTATTTTTAGCTCAAAGGGCTTTCCCAAAAGGTAATTTCTCTAAAATTACAAAGCTCGCATAATGGAAGCAAGCTCCAAGTCATGGGGAGTATAATTCATCTCATGCACTTTGATATTTCTTCTCTCATATGCAATCACGTGGTTATTTTGCAACAAAATACCTCTCAATCCTTCACCAAGGGATTTTTTACCATAGTAATTTTCCCATTAAGATCCAAAACTTTCAACATAGGTGTTGTAGTTAATTTCTCCATCAGAAAATTGAAAATGTTTTCACACTTTTTAGACCAAATGAATTTCTTTTCCTTTTTCTACAGCAAGGTAATTGGAGTTAAAAATTTTGAGAAATCCTTTACAAATTTTAAATAGTATCCAGCTAACCTCATGAAACTTCTCACTTCATGTACATTTTTAGGTGTTTTCCATTTAGTTATTATTGCAATTTTGATGGATCTATAGAAATTCCATCCTTTTTAATTATGTGTCCCAAATATTGTACTTTATTTTGATAGAATGAACACTTTGAAATCTTACCATACATTTTTCTCTTCCTTAAGACATCTAAAACAATCCTAATATGTTCATTATGCTATCAACGTTTTTCAAATAAATGATAATATCATCCAAGAATACTAGCACAAATTATTCAAGTATGCTTGAAAGATATTATTCATTAAATTCATAAAATTTTCTAGAGCATTGGTGAGTCCAAAGGGTAACACAGTGAACTCAAAATTTCCATACCTTTTCCTAAAGGAATTATTGTGAATATCTTCTTATTTTATTCTCAACTGATGGTATCCTGATCAAAGATCGATTTTAGAGTAAACTGATGCACCATGCATCTGATCAAATAGGTCATCAATTCTTGGAAGGGGGTATCTATTCTTGATTGTGGCTTTGTTAAGAATTCGATAATTGATGCATAGCCTAAGTGTTTCATCCTTCTTCTTTACAAATATTATTGGTGCTCCCCAAGGAGAGACACTCGGTTTGATCAAACCTTTTAATAATAACTCATGAATTTGTGCTTTCATCTCAAAAAGTTCAGTTGTTTTCATTTTGTAGGGAGCCTTAGAAATTGGTTTGGTTCCCGGTTTGATATCTATTGTGAAATCAAACTCTCTTTTAGGTGGAAGACCAGGTAGTTCTTCTAAAAATACATCGTTGTACTCATGTAACAACGTATAATATTCCACAAAATCCTTACCTTATTCACCCAAATCTACAATTTTTACAACATATAACATACAACCTTTGTTCTTAGCCTTATTAAGCTACATGGTTGATGAGATTTTCCTAACTATAAAACCTCTTTTTACTCCCTTAATTTTTGTTGTTTTTTTAGTTCAGTCAAGGATTTGATTCGATTTTCAAGATAGTCTATAGTTACCTTATGTTGGGCTAACCAATTTATACCTATGACTATGTCATACGAGCCTAAAGGAGCTAGGTAAAGGTCTATCTCAAGGGCAAAGCTTGGAATTTTTAATTTTGTGCTAATCAGGTATTATTTAAAAGTGTGGATAGTGTTCTTCTCATATTTAATGACTCAAGAATTTTTCATATAACCAAATTTTCTTTTAATTTTAACTGCTAATTTAGTAGAAACAAAACATTTAGTTGCACCACAGATCAAATAAAATGGTTACAGGTAATCCATACAACTTACCTACAAATTTGACCGGCATAGCCTTCTTTTCACTTGTTTTTCAATCACTACGAGAATGTATGTGGTGATGCTATTTTCTATCTCTTTTCCTCTAAGGGAATTCATTAGCATAATTATCTAGACCATAGATATAACAACCCTCGAAGGGTCCTTTCTTGTCAATTTTACTTTCCTTACTAGTTGCATTGTTCTGTCCATTCTTCTTATTATTTGTAGCAGTCTTAACTATTGTGTTTTTCTTGTCATTTCCATTACCATTCTTTTTATTACTATTGAACTTCTTATATGCCACATTTTTAGGTGCTAATGGCATTGGTGCATTAACAATTTGTTTTTTCTTCTCCTTTATGAGTAGAAATGGCCTACGCTTTCTTTTCTTGTCCGATTTCTTCTCGAAGACAACCTCCATAGTTGATGGTCCGTGGACATCAACTTCACCTCCTATCACTAGGTTCAATCCCATGATGAACTTCTTGATGCAAAATTTCTCATCAGTTTGATATTGAGGTACGTATTTTAGAAGTTTCATGAACTTCTCCCAATATTCAATCACTGTCATTTTTCCTTGAGTCAGTGTCTGAAATTTAGACATCTTCTAATCATAATATAGTTGGGGTAACCTTCATTATCTAAAGTATGATTTAAATTGATCCCAAGTCAAATTTTCCTCATCCATTGTAACTTTCCCAATTTAAGACTTTTAGAATCAAGGAAAAAAAAAAAAATTATACAATGTTCATTGTTCTAAATAAACATAATTTAGAACACACATTCCATGCCAAAAAATCTCATAATAGATAACCATATGCAACTATAAATGACTCAGTAATTTTCCGATCTATTATGTCCATGGCTCGAAGAACTACAAAATATGTCATTTCATGACTCAGTGAATCTACCGATCCATCATAAGAATTTAAAGTATTAAATACTTATCGTATACTGGGTATAGTTGGTTCTCTTACCCTGATTCGGAGTACTGAGTGACATGTTTAAAGAACCTATCTTAATATTTGTTACCAATATTGATCGACATCACATTTCCTTAAACTAGGTGACATAGGAAAATGTAACCAATGAGCTTGCAATACTTTGGCCAAAGATTTCCAACATATTGTTCATGTTACTATTCCTAGATGGTATACTCGTCAATTCAAAATATGTCCTTCACCTCACTCTACTATTATCAAGAATGGTCTTTACTAACTTCTAGTAATCCACTTGTCCTAGGTTTGACCCTAACCCAGGTTAGTGATATAATTTGACGTAGGGAACCACTCACAATGACTTAGGGTATAGAGGCATGCTCAATTGACCTAAGTCATTCAAATGTTCCGCTTTATCCTATGTCATGGAGAGCTAATTCCTATTCCAATTCATATAACTAACTTGACCTAGAGGGAAACTAAGTTCAAGTCTAGATGTGTGTAGATCAAGATGATCCAACGCCAAGGGTGTTACAACATGTCAATCTATGCAACATTGTATCCTCGTGAAGACCCAAGTATTCACAAAGGTATAAATCTTGTAGTTGGCGTGTGCTAACATCTATCGAGAGCCACTCCATTTTTATGTACACACCTCAATGAGGGTTATCACACCGGATTAAATTAGAGTTAGGATTTGAATTATAGAAACCTTGCAAAACCCTAATCCAACTTCCTTAAGTTCTTGTCCTCATTTGGGTTGATTATAAATATTCATGAATTTCAATATCTCATTATTGCCTTAATGTTTTTTAATTTTTAGTCGAACAAGAAGTTTCTCGTAAACATAACAACATGCTTCATCCGATCAATTTCGTAAATTTAATGATTTAAGGAAGGTGTAAGAAGCCTACAAGGTTCGGTGAGGATAGACTTCAAGGAGTTGAAGTCTAAATGATTAAATATCATAACACCTTACATTTAATTATATTCCTTTTAGAAGAGAATAATCCTTCTATTTAGATTAAAGTGTTAGCGATCATATACCCTTTTTCCTTTCACAATTCATATAACCTTTAAGTCTGCTTTCATTTAACATCCCTTATTAAACCATTCAAGGTTAGGAAAAGAACATCAATACCTACAACTTATCAAGCTACATTCTAGTAAGGGAAATTACACTATTTTCCCATTCACTCATTTAATTAAATGACCAAAAGAATAAGGAAATCAATCATATAAACCATAACACCAAGATAGGAGAACAAATTTCCTTCACGAATGAACAAGAGAATTTTACACCACAAGTCAAAGTAACTTTCAGACTTTCAATTCATCATGATACAATACACTTTTTACAAGATTAAGCATTTTAGACATATTGCATGTCAAACAACATCAAGATCAATAAGAATACAACTTTTCCTCCTTCAACATATTTAAACAATGAATCATAATTTCCCAACAAAGATCCGTAATTTTATGCAACCAATACATCATATTAGATAATGCCTCCTTTTATCACTTACAAAGTCCATCTACAAAAATTGTTGGCACGGGTTAGTTCATTGAACTGAGCATGATAAACACTAAACATTAAAATGAGATGCCTTCAAATAACTATTTCATTGAGCAAACAAGAGAGTTAATTTCATAAATAAGAACCTTCTTCACTTTTTACCAGGTATCATGTGAAAGCATGCACAGTCAAGTTTGATACAACATCGTAAAGGTTTTAGGATGATTCATCTAATATGTTATACAATAAGAGAATCACATTCCAGATGTGGCATCCTAATTATAATTCTGATACATTGCTTAGGTTCATAGATAGGCTTCATGTCTACAATGGATAAGAATTTACTTAGCAACATTTACCACTTCATACCACTATAACAATGTTTTAATTCCTTAAATACAATACAAGCGGAGAGGTAAGTATTAACAACTTTTACCCATTTTACTCAAATAGAAGTAATACATTTGAATCAATGAAACCTACTACCAGGTTTATATTTGGATGGAAGAACAAATAACATAATCCGTTTAAACATCCTTTACCTTTCAGTTATCCTACATTCCCTTATTCATTTTAGAAATGAAGGATTTAACATTCAATTCCCACAATTTCCAATAAAACAATAGAGAACTTACCTCCTAGAATAACAGAACAAGGAGTTAAGCCTAGAAGAGGTTTCCAATCATCATTTCCAAAATATACAGGTAGCCATTTTCAAACCCACAATTCTTTCAAGAAATATAATCACAAATAGAAGATACATAACTGAATGCACATATAATTGAATCCTTCAAGTTAGTCTACAAGTAATTCTCCTTTTGAGAATGAAAACTATCATTGATATGCCAAGTTCATTCCACAAAGGATGCGTGAGACACACACATAGAATGAATCTTTAACAAACTAACAATCCAAGAGTAAATTATCCATTCAACGAACCCCTCAGAGTTTCACAGTCTGATAATCATAAATATATATACTAACAATTTACCAAGTAAATTTCCCATCTCGAGAGTGAGTAGGTCCTCATCAACCAACCCAGGTTCAAAAGAGACAAGGACAGGAAGAATGTTCCTAAAGGAATCGAATAGAGTTAAGTAATATGGTCACAATGTCGACTTAAAGAAATTCGTTTACTAACAACATAACTCACAGTTAAACCAACCAATCAACTCCCAAAATCTCAGAGGAGGGTTCAAATCCAAGTAAACAGCAGAGAAGACTCCCCAAATATTGTTTCCATAATAACTTACAAGACCCAACAACTCATAAGACAATTCACCAAGATTTTGAAGAGAAGAGAGAAAATCATTAACAAAATAGAGTATACGTCACACTTTTCTTCAAAATCTTCACAAGCTCGAAACATAACAGTAAGCTCCCAAACCATTCCTACTCATCTTCCAAAGTAGTGGTTATATATATTTCAAAGTCAAGAGCAAGTAGTTCCTTCATGCTTCCTTTATACAAGTCGAATACAATAGTTCATAAATCAATCCATAATTCCCTTTTACCCAATAATCTTCTAAAAATCCATTTCAAGTTCAGATTTGCAACACGGAATACACGCATAGTCCCAAAAAGGGAAAGTATCTAGCTCTCAACAAAATGGAATACGATAATGGAAGGGTAATCATTTACCTTCAAGAAAAACAATCACATGTATTCAAAATGAACATACAAAGTACATAGTTCACAAACATGATACCCTTTCCCTGCTTCCATGTAAATATTACCTTTTCCATCACTAACAAAAATTTATCTCAAGAATATGGACAAGTTACAGTCCTTGACATAAGAGAGAAACAACATAGAAGTAGGAAGTTTTGAATCTACAGACTAAAACAACAACTTTGTTACCACTTCATCAACTTAATATCTATAACTCGTTTAGGGAAGATAAGACAAATCACCTGATAATTTTCTTAACTCATTCACAGAGAGTATCAAGATGATTTTACCATTAACCCACTTAGGAAGACAACCCATTATCATCATTTCATCAAGATTCATCATTCAGAAGGAAAACAGAGAAAGTAAACAAGTAAGAATCTCAAAATCACACACACAACTATTCTTTTGCAACAGAGCAGAGTTATTTTAATGAAACATTTAGAGAAAAGAAAGCAATCTTAATGGATAGAGCCTATCATGCCTGATAGTGCTTCTACCGGTTTGAAGAAGATTTCCAGCCGAGCCTCCAAGACTTCTTCTTCTCCAAATGAAATCAAAAACCAAATACTTTCTCCTCAAATGCCTCAAATACTTCCCTTGAATCAAAAATAGACCGAGGGAATCAAAAATAGCTACCAGTTGAAAATAGAACTACTGGTTCGAAGAACCAAATAGCTCCATGCAGAGCAAAAATCAAAATGCATGAAAAGACCAAACAACCCCCAACAAATCCACTTGCATGGTTTCCAAGGTGGTTTAATCGCCAAAACCGATGACCATAAATGTCATTACTCCCCAATCTCCCACCTATCTCTCCTTGCCACCACCATCCAAAATTGGTGAATGTTATTTCAACTTCTACATGCATTTCCAATTTTAGCGATAATTCCACGTAATTTTCCACCAGGTTTACATGTCTCTACCAAAACTGGCATTACTTCCTATTAAAAGATTTCCAACATATTGTTCATGTTACTATTCCTAGACGGTATACTCACAATTCGAATATGTCCTCCACCTCACTCTCACCAAGTGTTATCTAGAATGGTCTTTACTGACTTCTATCAGTCCACTTGTCCTAGGTTTGACCCTAACCCAGGTTAGTGATATAATTTGATGTAGGGAACCACTCACAATGACTTAGGTATAGGGGCATGCTCAATTGACCTAAGTCATTCAAATGTTCCGCTTTATCCTATGTCATGGAGAGCTACTTCCTATTCCAATTCATATAACTAACTTGACCTAGAGGGAAACTAAGTTCAAGTCTAGATGTGTGTAGATCAAGATGATCCAACGAAGGGTGTTGCAACATGTCAACTGCAACATTGTATCCTCGTGAAGACCCAAGTCTTCACGAAGGTATAGTACTGTAGTTGGCGTGTGCCAACATCTATCAGAGCCACTCCATTTTGATGTACACACCTCAATGAGGGTTATCACCCCGGATTAAATTAGAGTTAGGATTCGAATTACAGCAACCTTGCAAAACCCTAATCCAACTTCCTTAAGTTCTTGTCCTCATTTGGGTTGATTATAAATATTCATGAATTTCAATATCTCATTATTGCCTTAATGTTTGTTAATTTTTAGCTGAACAAGAAGTTTCTCGTAAACATAACAACATGCTTCATCAGATCAATTTCATGTAATTTAATGATTCAAGGAAGGTGTAAGAACCCTACAGGTTTAGTGAGGATAGACTTCAAGGAGTTGAAGTCTAAATGATTAAAGATCATAACACCTTACATTTTATTACATTCCTTTGAGAAGAGAATAATCCTTCTATTTAGATTAAAGTGTTAGGGATCATATACCCTTTTTCCTTTCACACTTCATATAACCTTTAAGTTCATTTCATTTAACATCCCTTATTAAACCATTCAAGCTTAGGAAAAGAACATCAATACCTACAACTTATCAAGTTGCATTCTAGTAAGGGAAATTACACTATTTCCCCATTCACTCGTTTCATTAAATGACCAAAAGACTAAGGAAATCAATCATATAAACCATAACACCAAGATAGGAGTACAAATTTCCTTCATGAATGAACAAGAGAATTTTACACCACAAGTCGAAGTAACTTCCGGACTTTTAGTTCATCATGATACAATACACTTTTTACAAGATTAAGCATTTCGACATATTGCATGTCAAACAACATCAAGATCAATAAGAATACAACTTTTCCTCCTTCAACATATTTAAACAATGAATCATGATTTCCTAAACAAAGATCCAATTTTATGCAACCAATACATCACATTAGATAATGCCTCCTTTTATCACTTACAAAGTCCATCTACAAAAATTGTTGGCACGGGTAAGTTCATTAAACCGAGCATGATAAACACTAAACATTAAAATGAGATGCCTTCAAATAACTATTTCATTAACAAACAAGAGAGTTAATTTCATAAATAAGAACCTTCTTCACTTTTTACCGTATCATGTGAAAGCATGCACACCAAGTTTGATACAACATCGTAAAGGTTTTAGGATGATTCATCTAATATGTTATACAAAAGAAGAGAATCACATTCCGTATGTGGCATCCTAATTATAATTCGAGATACATTGCTTATGTTCATAGATAGGCTTCATGTCTACAATGGATAAGAATTTACTCAGCAACATTTACCACTTCATACCACTATAACAATGTTTTAATTCCTTAAATACAATACAAGCGGAGAGGTAAGTATTAACAACTTTTACCCATTTTACTCAAATAGAAGTAATACATTTGAATCAATGAAACCTACTACCAAGTTTATATTTGGATGGAAGAACAACTAACATAAACCGTCTAAACATCCTTTACCTTTCAGTTATCCTACATTCCCTTATTCATTTTAGAAATGAAGGATTTAACATCCAACTCCCACAATTTCCAAAAAAACAATAGAGAACTTACCTCCTAGAATAACAGAACAAGGAGTTAAGCTTAGAAGAGGTTTCCAGTCATCATTTCCAAAATATACAGTAGCCATTCTCAAACCCACAATTCTTTCAAGAAATATAATCACAAATAGAAGATACATAATTGAATGCACATAAAATAGAATCCTTCAAGTTAGTCTACAAGTAATTCTCCTTTTGAGAATGACAACTATCATTGATATGCCAAGTTCATTCCACAAAGGGTGCGTGAGATACACACATAGAATGAATCTTTAACAAACTAACAATCCAAGAGTAAATTATCCATTCAGCGAACCCCTTAGGGTTTCACAGTCTGATAATCATAAATAAATATACTAACAATTTACCAAGTAAATTTCCCATCTCGAGAGTGAGTAGGTCCTCATAAACCAACCTAGGTTCAAAAGAGACAAGGATAGGAAGAATGTTCCTAAAGGAATCGAATAGAGTTAAGTAATATGGTCACAATGTCGACTTAAATAAAGTCGTTTACTAACAACATAACTCACAGTTAAACCAACTAATCAACTCCCAAAATCTCGGAGGGTTTAAATCCAAGTAAACAACAGAGAAGACTCCCAAAATATTGTTTCCATAAAACTTACTCGCACTCCAACAACTCATAAGACAATTCACCAAGATTTTGAAGAGAAGAGAGAAAATCATTAACAAAATAGAGTATACGTCTCACTTTTCTTCAGAATATTCACAAGCTCGAACCATAACCATAAGCTCCCAAACCATTCCTACACATCTTCCAAAGTAGTGGTTCTATATATTTCAAAGTCAAGAGCAAGTAGTTCCTTCATGCTTCCTTTATACAAGTCGAATACAATAGTTCAGAAATCAATCCATAATTCCCTTTTACCCAATAATCTTCTAAAATCCATTTCAAGTTCAGATTTGCAACACGGAATACACGCACAGTCCCAAAAAGGGAAAGTATCTAGCTCTCAACAAAATGGAATACGATAATGGAAGGGTAATCATTTACCTTCAAGAAAAACAATCACAGGTATTCAAAATGAACATACAAAGTACATAGTTCAGTCAAACATGATACCCTTTCCCTGCTTCCATGTAAATATTACCTTTTCCATCACTAACAAACATTTATCTCAAGAATATGCACAGAAGTTACAGTCCTTGACATAATAGAGAAACAACATAGAAGTAGGAAGTTTTGAATCTACAGACTAAAACAACAACTTTTTCACTTCATCAACATAATATCTATAACTCGTTTAGGGAAGATAAGACAAATCACCTGATATTTTGCTTAACTCATTCACAGAGAGTATCAAGATGATTTGACCATTAACCCACTTAGGAAGACAACCCATTATCATCATTTCATCAAGATTCATCATTCAGAAGGAAAACGGAGAAAGTAAATAAGTAAGAATCTCAAAATCAAACACACAACTATTCTTTTGCAATAGAGCAGAGTTATTTTAATGAAACATTTAGAGAAAAGGAAGCAATCTTAATGGATAGAGCCTATCATGCCCGATAGTGCTTCTCTTGGTTTGAAGAAGATTTCCAGTACCGAGCCTCCAAGACTTCTTCTTCTCCAAATGAAATCAACAACCAAATACTTTCTCCTCAAATGCCTCAAATACTTCCTTGAATTAAAAATAGACTAAGGGAATCAAAAATAGCTACTAGTTGAAAATAGAACTTCTCGGTTCAAGAACCAAATAGCTCCATGCGAGCAAAAATCAAAATGCACGAAAGACCAAACAACCCCAAAAAATCCACTTGCATGGTTTCCAAGGTGGTTTAATCGCCAAAACCGATGACCATAAATGTCATTACTCCCCAATCTCCCACCTATCTCTCCTTACCACCGCCATCCAAAATTGGTGAATGTTATTTCAACTTCTACATGCATTTCCAATTTTAGTGATAATTCCACGTAATTTTCCACCAGTTTACATGTCTCTACCAAAACGGCATTACTTCCTATTAAAATATTTCCAACATATTGTTCATGTTACTATTCCTAGACGGTATACTCGTCAATTTGGAATATGTCCTTCACCTCACTCTACTGTTATCTAGAATGGTCTTTACTAACTTCTAGTAGTCCACTTGTCCTAGTTTTGACCCTAACCCAGGTTAGTGATATAATTTGACGTAGGGAACCACTCATAATGACTTAGGGTATCGGGCATGCTCAATTGACCTAAGTCATTCAAATGTGCCACTTTATCCTATGTCATGGAGAGCTACTTCCTATTCCAATTCATATAACTAACTTGACCTAGAGGGAAACTAAGTTCAAGTCTAGATGTGTGTAGATCAAGATGATCCAGTGCTGAAGGGTGTTGCAACATGTCAACTACAACATTGTATCCTCGTGAAGACCCAAGTCTTCACGAAGGTATAGTTCTTGTAGTTGGCGTGTGCCAACATCTATCAGAGCCACTCCATTTTGATGTACACACCTCAATGAGGGTTATCACCCCAGATTAAATTAGAGTTAGGATTCGAATTATAGCAACCTTGCAAAACCCTAATCCAACTTCCTTAAGTTCTTGTCCTCATTTGGGTTGATTATAAATATTCATGAATTTCAATATCTCATTATTGCCTTAATGTTTGTTAATTTTTAGCTGAACAAGAAGTTTCTCGTAAACATAACAACATGCTTCATCAGATCAATTTCATGTAATTTAATGATTCAAGGAAGGTGTAAGAACCCTACAGGTTCAGTGAGGATAGACTTCAAGGAGTTGAAGTCTAAATGATTAAAGATCATAACACCTTACATTTTCTTACATTCCTTTGAGAAGAGAATAATCCTTCTCTTTAGATTAAAGTGTTAGGGATCATATACCCTTTTTCCTTTCACACTTCATATAACCTTTAAGTTCATTTCATTTAACATCCCTTATTAAACCATTCAAGCTTAGGAAAAGAACATCAATACCTACAACTTATCAAGCTACATTCTAGTAAGGGAAATTACACTATTTTCCCATTCACTCGTTTCATTAAATGACCAAAAGACTAAGGAAATCAATCATATAAACCATAACACCAAGATAGGAGTACAAATTTCCTTCACGAATGAACAAGAGAATTTTACACCACAAGTCGAAGTAACTTCCAGACTTTCAATTCATCATGATACAATACACTTTTTACAAGATTAAGCATTTCAGACATATTGCATGTCAAACAACATCAAGATCAATAAGAATACAACTTTTCCTCCTTCAACATATTTAAACAATGAATCATAATTTCCCTAACAAAGATCCATACTTTTAAGCAACCAATACATCATATTAGATAATGCCTCCTTTTATCACTTACAAAGTCCATCTGCAAAAATTGTTGGCACGGGTCAGTTCATTGAACTGAGCATGATAAGCACTAAACATTAAAATGAGATGCCTTCAAATAACTATTTCATTAAACAAACAAGAGATTTAATTTCATAAATAAGAACCTTCTTCAGCTTTTACTGTATCATGTGAAAGCATGCACAATCAAGTTTGATACAACATCGTAAAGGTTTTAGGATGATTCATCTAATATGTTATACAATAAGAGAATCACATTCCAAATGTGGAATCCTAATTATAATTCGGATACATTACTTAGGTTCATAGATAGGCTTCATGTCCATTCATCCTTCCTATTAACCCCAAGGTATAACAAACCTAAAGGCCAAGGGCTTCCAAATATAAAATGGCTACCTTGTATAAATGCCAAAGTTAATATACACTTGCTTATGTCATAAACCCTAATGGGTTGGTGTTATTATATCAACATCTAACTGAACTTAACCATTCACATTCATAGGGAGGTTAATAATAATCTCATATGAAAATATAAACATAACACCCATAATTCCATCTAAACCAGAAATGGGTATTCACAGAGTACATTCAAACTCTTATATCTAACACACAGATATAATTAAACTTGTTAAGAGTTCTTAATCAAACCTTATCAAGATTACTAATAACCATGAGTGCACACAAACAACAATAGACAAATACATGCCCATTTTTTGAACTTATCAAGTCATCCAGTGGTCGAATCTCAAACCATCACACCCAACAACACATATTGTCATGATATTTATCATTTATCAAAATGTTTAACAAGGAATATCTTATGCTAACTCCACAGAAATACCCCTGATTTTCCAAGCTAATTTTCACCTAGAATATTATTTACATAGTGTTTTTAACATAAAAACATTTTAATACTATAAATAATAAATATGGGGAAGGAGAACGATTTCATGCCTATATATTTTAGCACAAAACCTCCTCAAGATTTTCTTCGTCGGCCAAGATCGAATCTTTCCCTCATCGACTTCTAAAAGCTCGATGAAAACCAAAGAATAAAATATCCCCAAATCGACTACCAAACTCCATTATAATCTCATCATTAATCTTAAATAGCCTAGAAAATATTACTAATAGTTAAAGATAGCATGCAAAGCTAAAATTGGCTTGTATGAAAATAGCTTCCCATAAATTCTCCATGCAAAGCTTGGGAGGAAAAAGAATAACCACCAAAAATGAAAAACAAAATAACTCTATGCTTTTAGCAGTAGCTTCCTCAAGAAGCTTCTCGCTTCTCCCCATGCCCATATGATCAAGATTAATGACAATTAATGCAACTAGTACTTATTTCTAATATTCCCTCCCATCTTCAGATTCACCAAACCGCCGTAAAAAATTTAGGTATTTCCCCTAAGCTTCTAGCGAATCCCCACCATCCATTTTGACACGGTGGGCCATCGGATGGTCCAAGACCAAGTCCAACACATCTATAATTTTGCATGGTTGGCCTTTGGCCATTTAAAATTTCAAAGAAAATTAAATAAACAAGACTAGATTTCTAATGCTATAAACATAGCTTGGGTGGTGGCATGACCAAATAACTCACCACGAGCTCGAGTCAATGCTTGACCAATACACTTTCCCAAACATTAAACATTACTTTATAATATAATAGCATTGATCTTTAATATGCCCAAATACCATATAAATAGCTTACTTAGGATATGGTCATTAGACCACATTGTGTGTGTGTGTGTGTGTGTGTGTGTGTGTGTGTGTGTGTGTGTGTGTGTGTGTGTGTGTGTGTGTGTGTGTGTGTGTGTGTGTGTGTGTGTGTGTGTGTGTGTGTGTGTGTCCCAACAATTATTTCTTGGTTTTAATTCAAATTTATTAATCAAGACAACAACCAATAACAACATCAATACCTCCTCATTTATGAAGTACCTTTTTGGCCTTGTGAACCAGAGTGTAGTTTTTATATTGTACGCAACCATGGAAAATTCATATATTGATATGGTTGTTTATTTCTAATAATCAGTCAAGATATAAATAATGAAGTAGTAATTTATCCTTACCATAATTCATTCTTTGCAACCCCATTTACTAATTCCTCTTCCTTCCTCGCATTACATTTGTAATGTTGTTTTCACCATTTAAGTAACTTAGGTCATGTGAGACATGATTATAGAGTTTGTATCATAGTTTTGCAGAGCAACATAATAATGAAATATCACAGGTATATAGAATTGATATTACGATTATAAACAAACTCATTGTCAACATGTTATCTTTATCACTTTACTTGCAATATCCAAAAGCATAACTATTGCAGTCTAAGTATCATGCAAAAGTAAGATAATCATGCATATTATTACCTACAACAAGATAAAATATATACTCATCCAAAATGAAACTAGTGGGGTATGAAAAATTTTGAGTCATGTATTTTTCTGATTCCATCCAAGCATCCATATCCTTGACGGAGATACATTTGGTTCTATTTGTAATATTTCTCTACTTCCATTCAGTGTCCATAACCCTAATAGAGATACTTTGGAAATTCCTCTTTGAGACAAAGTGTTGGATATTTCTTTGAACTTGGTGATTTGACTTTTCTTCTTCTCTATTATCTTTTTTTCCTTTAATGGATTGATTTTTTAATTTATTTTCTTTTGACATGATATCCATCTCTCTCTCTTAGTAGTTTAGAACCACTATGACTCGATAGATGGGGTAGAAGTGAAAATGGATACGTCATTAGCTAGCATGCAACAAATAATGTCCTTTTGTGTTTACAACAAGGTTTTTAAATGTGTGTAAAGTACATGGATCTCTCAAAATATGAATTCATTCTTAATTCCACAAAATAATGAAGACTATGCTCAACAAGCCAAAGTTAACCATGTGGAAAATAACGCAATTATGTCCAAACCAAGTGTAGAATGCCTACAAGAATTGAGACGAATAGATACAAGTGAAGATGTGGGAGATATGTACACTAGAAGTGAATGAAATCAGTAATGCACATAGATAGTCACATGACTCATTTTTGTATTTTTGAGCATTTTTTTATTTTTTTGGATTTTGTAATATTATATGTTTGTTGTCATTTTAAAGGTTTTTATACTTTTATGGAATTTTGTTCAAAAATTTTATACAATTTTTAGGATTTTTAGGCATAAAACTATCGTAAATGCATGGAATTTAATGGTTAAAGTTATTTTCTGTCATCCATGTCATCCAACTTATAAGTGTAAGACCCATATTTTTGAATGATAACATAAGGTCCAAACTAGTTAGGGGAAAACTTGTCCTATTAATCAAGCGCTTGGGATGAATTTTATTGTTTTTCCTTAAGTGCAAGATCACCTAACCCAAACTCGCATAGGTGGACCTTTTTGTGGTAATCCCTTGTTATATGATCATGGTACACTTGGAGATGATCAAGAGCATGTACATTCCTTTCATTGAGAAGATCAGGTTGTGTAGGGATTTCATAATGGTAATCATTATTAGTGATGAACTCTTGGAGAGTGACTTGCAAGGAGGGGATCTCAAGCTCAAGGGGCATAATAGCCTTAGCCCCATATACAAATGAAAAGTAGTGGCACCTGTAGGAATGTGAATACTAGTATGATATGCCCAAAGGGCATAGGGAAATTATGTGTGCCAATATCTATGGGAAGCGTTGACAACCTTTTGGAGGATTTTCTTAATTGTTTTGTTGGAAGCCTCTACTTTCCCATTAGCTTGTGGATAGTATGGTGTGGAAAAATTGTGTTGAATTTTTTACTTATCACATAATGCTTTGACATCATTATTCTTAAATGAGCTTCCATTTTCTGAAATGATCTTGGTAGGAATTCTAAAGTGATAAATGATGTGTTACACAATGAATTTGACAATTTTTGGACTGTGGTGCAAAATGGCATGGCCTCAACCCAATTCATAAAATAATCAAGTGGAAATAATTATAAATGTGTGGCCATTAGAATATAATGGGGTAAATTTTCCAAAAAAAAAAATTAAATCCCCATTAGGAGAAAGGCCAAACAGGTTGGAGAAGTTGTAATTATTATGTGGGAATATGAGAGAGATTTGCAAACTTTTGGCACTTCTCATTGCACATAACATACGTATAATAATATTTTCTAATGAATACCAATAATAATCATATGAAGAATACATCGTGTAATATCCATACCACTAAAATACCTCTGCGCATGTTTCATCGTGTGCTTGGCAGAAGTGAAATGACAATCTCTTCGGGGAATAAGCATCGTAAGATTATACAACATATCCACACTTGTAAATAATATCAAATTGTTTCATCGGATTCTTGATAAATTAATGAAACATATAGAGGGTGATAGGCCAAGGAGGAATACTTGTTTGTGATGTCGGTTGAAGGTTGTGCGCGTGTTCTGATTTCCTAATCCAATGTTGATTGTGAATACTCCCTTTTGGCTAGGAGGAACTACCTATAAAATGCAAAACAATACCACCAAATAGAGTTAAATAAAACAAGTGGACTGCCTAGCAGAAGCTAGATCCGGGAAGCGTGATGCTTCCTGAACAGGTTGTCAATCCACTTTTTAAATAATAGTATTAATGTTATCCAAAATAAACATGAAATAAAAATCTTATTGGAATTGAAACAATTTAGGTATCTCGTACAAAAAAATAGGAAAGGTCAGATAAAAGGTTATTGAGGTCAAAACAAGTCAAATGATGGGTTGGTATTGGGTTGCGGGTCGTGTACAGGATCTGGTTAAGATTAGGAGTAATTTTGGGTTATTAGAGAATGGGTATGAGCTCGTTGGTGTAAGGTATATTGTCACACATAGTAATTGACATCGATTGTGTGATCGATACTATTTTTTTAGGATGACCGACACCGGTTGGATAGCCAATGTCGGTAGGGGAAGTTAATAAAAATATCTTAGAAATGGTCTTTAGACTCTCTGTGATTACAAAGGCTAGAAATGGTGGGGGTGAGGTCGTGGAATGGTCTAAAAGTTTCGAGATGATTAGGATATGGGGAAGACAGGTGGAAGGTCCAGGTATGGTAGGGTGATAAGTTGGTGGGAGGAAGGGAGGTGTACAAATGTATAGAAGAATAAATTACTAAGATGAATAATAAATCTTACTAAAGAAAACAAAGATAAATGAAGAGATATTAGGTACTTATGAAGAATAGGACTGGAGAGTGCAGGTGACAAGGATGGTGATGGAGGAGATCCATAAATAAGAGAAGTTGCATTTGTGTCATGGCAGTTTTAACCTCCGTTCTTCTCTATGTGAATTTTTGATCGTGAAGAAGATGATGGATGCCAATGGTTGTTGGTAGTGTTCCCGTGTGTTTTCCTTTTCCTGAGTGCTTCAAGTCTCTATTCATATGAGATCCTGAATTGAATGACCAACCTCAAAAAAGGCTTTTGGAAATGTATTTAACCTAACCGATGATGGTTAGGGGACCAACGTCGGTTGAGGTATAACCGGCATCGGTTAAGGCGGGAATATCTAGGTTGGCCAAAAATAGCCTGATTGTTGTTATTTTTGGTGTGGTCTTCAATCTTCATCTGAGTCTCGAGTGATAGATCACGGAAGAATGAGTAAGATTCCTCTTAGGTTTGTTAATAAGAGTTAAGTCTAGGTTTATACTAAGTCCTAGTTGGTTAGGATAGGCTTAGACTTGGTCTTAGGCCATTAATGGGGTTTGAGTGGGTCATGGGGTGAGGTGGCTAGGTGAGTTGGCTGGGTGAGGTGGTCAAGTGAGGATGTTAATTAAATTAATTAAAGTAATTAATTCAATTAATCATGTGCACTATGGGATATGAATAGGTAAGGTATGGTTAATTTAATTAATAGGGTTATAAGGGTAGTATGACCTAATTTTGGTGTCTACATTTTGCCCCTTTTTATCGCGTAGCTTGTATTGATAAGCGACACTTTGAAAAAAAATAGGAAGTGATTTCCCCATGTATGGGTGAGAGCGGGGTTCCCCAAGTGTGGGTGAAGGAGATCCCCTCAAACCAGGAACTGATGAGGTGTTAGACGGATTCAGTGAGTCATTTTATAAATTTGTAGTTAGTGTAAGTTAAGGTAGGTGGGGAAGAGTATGGGTACTTTGGGGAAAGGGTAATGGTCAACTTGGGTAATAAGTAATAGGTCGGGTCAAATTGGGTAATGGGTAATGGTCAAATAGGGTAATAGGTAATGGGCCAGGGTCAAATTGGGTAGTGGTTAATGGAAATCAAATGCACACACACGTATAGATACTGCAACAAAGTGTACCAAGTCAAGATCAGTAAACTCTACATCTTCTAAACTTGAAACGTTTATCCAAACAAGGTTGAAATGATTTAGGTATCTAGGGTATAGAATATAGTCTAGAAACACAATGTAGGTGAGGTGCAGGAATGTTTAGGTTTGATCCGTACACACGATGGATTTGGTCGGGATAAATGACATGGCAATAGGCAAGGTATGGTTGTTAGGCTAAAACAACATAGGTAACAACATCGCAAGGTATAACGAGTACACAATTTCAATGGTCACAAAAAGTAGGTTAGGTCCAGGTAAATAGGTCGTGGCACGGGTAAGGCCAAGGTATAGGTAAAAGAACAAATCCTTAAACACAATTAAGGAATTGTATGGGTAGTTTAGGCTTGTGGGTAGGGTATAATGGGTGTTGGTACTAGCAAAAAGGTATGTGGCAGTAATGAGGTTAGGTCAAAATAGGCAAAACGTGGAGGAAATGGTATTGGCAAATGACCGATGTCAGTTATAAGGTAACCAATGTCAATTTTGTATGACCGACATCGGTCATGGCGGGTTAGGGTTATAAAGTTAAAATTTCATATTTTATGGAATCATTGTTGTTGTTGACTTTGAGAAAATGGTAGAGCTAAGTGACTTGTGTATTTTTGGGGAGGAAAAGACAAGTTGTTGTACTAGGCTGAGGTGGAGGTGACTAAGTGTTGAGAGGAGCCAGGTAGATGGGTCCACTAGTATAGTTGGAGATGTGTGATTAGTGGAGAGGTGTGAGGTAGATTTCGGTATGGCAGAGGTAAGAGAGGGGTTGGGTGGACCACCGGTGCAGCAGCCAGATGTGTCACCACATAGACGCCATCGAGATGAGGTAGGCGGTGTTTTCTAGCTTGTTTTTGTTTTGCTCCAATTGTGTTTTTACAATGAAGAAATTTTTAGGTGGGAATGTTAATTTTGAAATATGGGTGAAAAATAGATGAAATCTAGGGGGGAGGTCAAATATAGGCTAAGTAGGGGAGAAATAAATGTGGGGTGTAAGTGTTTGGGATTAATTAGGATTATAGGTTGGTTTTTGTCAATTTTTAAGAAATAGAGGAGGGGGTTTAGTTTTGGGGGTCGTGATAGAGACCGATGTCGGTCAAGGTTGGCTCGCCGACGTCAATCGTCTGTAGCCAACATCAGTCAAGACTAAGGTGACCAACATCGGTTAATCGAACCGATGTTGACAAGAGAGAACCAATGACGGTCAGGAGACCGTCGCTACTTAGTGTGAAAGAGGGACTAGGGTAAGAAGGGTTATGTTTCAAAAGGAAAAAGAGGTCAAAAAGGGGCAAGTAATGTTTGTTGTAGAGGGGTAAGGGTAACATATGGTTGTTGGCTAGATGGGTTAGGTGAGTAGGTGAAATAATGTGAAGGTAATGAGTCATGAGTGTAAAGGGTAGGAGGTTGGTATTTGAATTAGGTAAATGGGGTAAGTAGGATTGGTGTGATTGGGTATGGTGTTGGGGTTAAGACGTAATTGGAGGTAGTGAGGTCTTAAAAATGTTTTGTTTTGTTGGATGCAGGCTAGGGACCAGCTACGTATGTGGGATAGAGTACCACCATTGTTGGTAGATATGTGGTCGAGTGTGACTATGGAGGAGTGGGAGCACATGAATGATGTTGGATTGATTGGGATCGACTCTACAAGCATGTACTATGATATCCTAGTTTGATGGTTACACTCATCGATAGATGGGATTCAACGACCAACACTTTTCATTTACCGACGGGTGAGATTATTATCACCCTAGAGGATGTATATAGGATCATGTAGCTACCGATTGTGGGTGAGTGAGTGTATTCTATTTCTTCATAGGCCTCCATGGAGCCTATAGTGGCTATGTTTGGGGAGGTGATGGGCAAGTTGAGGTACCATAGTATGAGCCTCAACTATGGAGAGATGTATGCAGCCCATCCTCAAGAGATGAGGTTAGTTGTTTTGATGATGGAGGTGGTATGTTGTTTCACCCTACTAGATGCCGAGGGTGGTAGATTCCCACAAGAATTTTATAGGATATGGTGGAGGAGTGGATCTATTTTGCATGGGCATCGACATTCCTGGTGTAGCTTTATAGGGAGATATGGGCCTATGGGAGGTTGTGGCGGTTTAGTTTGTGTTGCACTTTTCTTTTATATCGTATGTGTGTGTCCAGTTGGTTTACCCCGACTTGATTTGTTCGGGGGTGGCTTTATCAGAGTCGGCTATAGATAGTGGGTACCAATTGGTGCGTAGCACATGGTGGTTAGGCCATGCATGATGTTTCATATTACAGGTGGGTGTTAGAGGGATTGTCTGGTGTGGATATTGTTTAGAGGCCCTATGTTAGCTATCCCTCATACAAAGACATGGCGGAGGAGTTAGGGAGTTACACCATCGGTGGATACAGGGGTGCCATGTCGGTGAGCATGAGATGATACCTATAGACATGGTTAGACAAAAATTTAGGTTGTCATAGGATGTGTCACCACCCTTCCCTCAGTATAGGAAAGATGACGTGGATAGATCTATTTCTCCACCACAACCGAGTGTGTGACTAAAAGGTAGGAGAAGTAGGTAGTAGACAGGTAGATTGATGAAGTTGGGGTCACTGATAAATATAGGTAGTGGTGGGCATAAGAGTTACGTTCAACACCCTTGAGGCTAGGGAAGCTAGAATTAGCCACCATCACAGTGTAGAGGGATACCTTACAGGGTCGGTCGGATGACCGCCCTACAAAAATGGATTACAATTTTATAGGGAAAACTCATAGGGTCGAGAGGACAAGTTTCCATTTTACATTCTCAGTGTTAGCACTACAGCCCAAGTTACACAGAACAGGCTCCACGATGGGTGGAGATGGAGATGGGGATAGGTTTCCACCTTACAAGAATAGGTGGCAGTTTATAAGGCCATTGGCCACTTTGCCACGAGCTTAAGTTGTGGCCCTACAAGCCCAAGTTACAAGACACATGCACTACCACGAGCTCAAGGTAAAGGTCCCACACTACATGTATTTGTGACGGAGGAGGACAGGGTCCCCAAGTACAGGGTCCGAGGCCAGCCCTAGCAAGATAGAGCTCATAGGTTTCTGTGAGACCCATGGGACCACCTCAAATGGTGCTGATGGTGAAGTTCAAGGATTCCCTGAATGAGGCATGGTATTACCAAGACCATCTAACAACCACAGGGATAAATGTCCCCTCCTATGCTAAGTACAAAGCACAATAGGTAGTGAATTAGAGGACTAGATCTCGTACTCATAGTTCGAGAGAGCAAAGAGGATTGGCGAGCCCAGAGATAGGGTCAGGGTGAGGTGATGAGTTCATGAAGGCCAAACCCAGTTATAGGCTAGACGAAGAGATTAGACAGAGACCCATGCTAGGTGGAGAGATGTTAGCAGGTCATTGGGCTAGAGGTGAGGAGGAGGAGACAAATGAGACATGCATGGATATCATATGGAGTGATGACTAGTCACCTGATATGATTTGTTAGTCATCTTGTTTTGATATATACCAGCCTGTGTGTCAATGATAGTGAGGATGTACATGAGATTTTGATATTTTTATCTTATACTTTGGCATGTGTGCCAAAAATGGTGAGAATATATCTAATAGATTTTGATATTTTGATCTTATATGGGCTTGCATGCCAAAGATGATGAGGATGTATCTGAGAGATTTTGAGATACTTGTATACATTTGTATTGATATATAGACTTTCATTATTATATATGATAAGATTTATGGTATGGCTGATATACTTGTGTTTTAATTTTCATTTTTGTTTTGTATGGATGGAAACTAGGTGAATTATGCGTGGTAGAGTCAAGGCCATGTAGGCGTGATGGAGTCTAGGTCGAGTTAGGAAGATGGATTCTAGGTCAATAGGCATGATGGAGTCTAGGTTAGTTAGGAATGGTGGAGTCTAGGTCATGTAGGCATGGTGGAGTCTAGGTCATGTAGGCATGGTTGAGTTAGGTCAGTTAGGCATGCTTTGGTTATGTGTATGGGTTGGATTTAATTGCCAAGTTATTGGTAGCATGGAAAAATGAATGATGATGAATATGTATGTTATGGTGTAAATGTCTGAAATATTTGATATGATGGAAATGTGAAATGATTAATGTATGATATGATGATGTAAGAAATAGGTAGATATACATGTTTGTATATTTGTATTTTCGTTTAATTTCCAAGTAGTGTATAAGATGGAAACTAAATAAGGTAGAATGTGAATAGAAAAATGGGGGTGGAAATTGGTTAGGGTAGAGAGTGGACGAGCTAACCTCCAAGGGCCCCATGCCCTCGGAGTGTTGCCTACATAGCCCCAACGAAAAAGGGCCTTAGGATGATGTAGTTCTCCCATAAGCTAGGGAATAATACGATGAGTTAGAAGGATGGGTTGGTAGGTTTTAGGCATGTTTGAGTCTAGGAAATTTAGGCATGGTTGATTTTAGGTGATCTTAGGTAGGGTTGAGTTCGGTCATTTTAAGCATGGTTGATTTTAGGTCATTTAGGCATGGGTGATTTTTGTGAAAGGGGAATCCTTAAAATGTAGGTTTCGATGGTCAAGTCCTATATAGGAGAATCAACAAGTAATGAAGAATGTGTATGGTAAAAGGTGGAAAAACTAGCTACCTAATTGATAAGAATCCTAATGAGTCTATCATATCAAAAATTGGGTTATGAACGTAAGACCCGAAAGGTGTTACATAATTAAGCTGTCTAAGGGTGAAGAAAGTCACATGATCACAAAATGTCACATTTGCAGCACATCCCTTAAGCGGGCATGAAATTTAGAAAGGAAAGGCGGCAGGTGGTGAAGGAAGTTGTTTTTAGCCTAACCTAGTGTGAGACAACATGACTATTTGGCAAGAGACTCAAGATCAAAATAGGCAAGTCCATGGGGAAAAAGTTATCTTTTCCTTTTTTTTTTTTTATAGACTGGTCGATGCAGGAAGTCTATATGGGGTGAGTATATTATATCCTTGAGGTCTTCGTGAAGTTGATCGATGTGGGAAGCTTCAGAATATTTTATTTTATTTGTGCAAGAATAGTCTTCTTTTGATGATAGACTATGTATAGTTTGACAAGCTTTGTATAATTGTCCTTTGAGGGAGCAACCTATTTATAGCAACAAGATAGAAAAAGTAGATTTCCTTTTTGAGGGAGTCATCTTTTTGCTGGAAGTTTGACTCAAGGAGTTGAATCCCATTTTATTTTTGAATTTTTTTACTTTTATACTTTTAGGTCATGGAAAATACTATAGATAATGATAGGCTCTTGAGTTAAAGATAAAACCATAGCACATAGAGGTTAACTATGAAAGAGAATGTTTAAGTGATGAATGAGCATGGGATTTCATCTTGAAAAAGATGAAAATTATCCATGATAATCATGTCATGAGTAGGGTTTTGGTACTCCATTTGAACATAGGGCTGAAAAAGTGACAGGTAATCACATGATCCCGGTTTATTAGTTGATCCTTAAGATAGGTAAAATGGAAGGTGAACGGTTCTCAAGAGATGATCATTTAATAGAAAATAGGTGATATAAGACTTAATTCAATAGTAGAAGGGTCTAAGATGTAAGGCATTGGGGGGCTCAGGCTCAGGTTTACCTTTGATTGAAAACAAATGATAAGCACTTGATCCATAGGTATGAGTAACGATATAAGGTCCAAACCAATTAGGAGAAAATTTGTCATGTTTACTTTTCTCCTCTTTGGTTACATGTTGATTTTCCTTTAGGATGAGGTCACCGACCTAGAAGGTTCGTTCATGGACACATTTTTCATAGGCACATTTGATACATTTTTGGTAGATTTGGATATGATCAAGAGCATTAATATGACGTTCGTCTAATAACTCAAGTTGTGCCAAACAATCCTGGAGAAAGTCATCGCTAAGCATATCTTTGAGTGAAATACAAAGAGATGGAATCTAGACTTCAATAGGCAGGACACCCTCTATACCGTAGACCAAATAAAAAGGTGTATATGTAGTTGAGGTAAGAATACTAGTACGGTAATCCCATAAAGTGAAAGGAATGTGTCATGTCAATCCTTTCCCATATCGTCATTCACCTTCATAAGAATTTTTTTCAAGGTTTTTTTTGGTTGATTCAGCTTGGCCATTTGTTTTTGGGTAGTAAGGTGAAGAAAAAATAAGTTGAATCTGAAGGCATCACAAATTTTTCGTAGGGTTTTGTTTTGAATTTTTACCATTATCGGTGATGAGGTGATGAGGTGATGAGGGACACAAAAGTGATAAATATTGTGATGGTTGATGAATTCATAATTTTTCTTAGCTTTTGTAGAGATAAGGGGGATGGATTCTACCCATTTATTGTAGTATTCAGTTGCAGTAATAATCCATTGATGGTGTTGTGAAGAATGAGGATTGATCTCTCCGATAAGATCTAAACCCCATAAAGAGAAAGGCCAAATATCTCATGCGACCTATAAGGCATGACTAGGTGTTTGATGAAGATTAGCATGTTCCTATAATTTCACATAACATTTAACATAGTCACAAAAATCATGGTTGAGGGTGCACCAATAATAGCCCGGGAAAAGGATGCATTTGGTAAAAATTAAGCCATGAAAATGATCTCCACAAATTTCATCGTGAACCTCCTTGTTAGTGTAGGGAATTTCAAAACTTGTAAGGTATCATAAGAGGATACTGTCAAAGCCACATTTATAAAGAAGGCCACCCATGATGACATAGTGAGAGAAACCTTTGAGAAAGGCACGTTTCCCATTATAAGTAAGGTCGGGAGGTAGAATTGATAAGGAAAGGTAGTCTGTAAACTGCTTATACCAAAGGTCACATGGGTTAGGTGTAATGGTTCTGATGAGGTTGACATCTCAAAATAGATAGGAAGGTGATTGCAGCCTTTGTACTGTGACAAATATTTTGAGTTGGAAAGCGAGGTGGGAATCTGAGAAGCAAGGAAGGCCATGGTATCTGCAAATTTGTTAGTGGAACGTGGAGTGGTTTGAAGTTCATAACGGTAAAAGGTAGTCAAAAGTATGTCTACACGATTTTTATACTTTTGAAGTATTTCGTTATGACACTGGTATATACCATTAACTTGATTTACTACTAGTTGAGATTCACCAAAGATATTAATCGATTTAACATCTAAAGTGATGGTACGAGTGCTTCATATTCAGTGATATTGTTAGTACAATCAAAATCTAGTTTGAAAGATAGTGGCATAGGTTCACCATCAAGAGGAATGAGGATAACATCAACACCACCCCCACACTGACATTTGGAACCATCAAAGAATAAGGTCATTTGGTAAACAATATCGTCCAAAGAGAGGGTAGTAATGGATTCGTCTGGGAAATTGAAGTTAGAGGATTGATTTCTAGAGAGGGGTGCATCTGCAAGTTGGTCAGTGATAGTTTGACCTTTGATAGATTTTTGATGGATGAATTTGAGGTCGAGGTCTGTGAGAAGAATTAGCCAACACGCAACGTTGATGTTGGTAGGGCTTAGCGTACATGTAATGTAAGGGGTCGGTATTGGTGAAGACAAAGGTTTTGTGATTGAGTAGGTAATGGCTAAGTTTAATGGCAACAAAAACTAAGGCTAAGAAGATTTTTTCAACGTGGGTGTATTTGGTTTCATAGTCCAAAAGGGCACAAACTTATGTAATAAACTATTTTCTCCCTATGTTGCTCATTACGATGAGAAAGCATGGCACTCAAGGAATGATCCATACCGAAATGTACAAGTAAAATGGTTACTTATCCTTAGGAGGAACAAGTGCAGGTGGTTGAAGAAGATACTATTTTAAGGCCTCAAAGGTTGTGTGGAATTCATTATCCCATTTGAAAGAGACTTCCTTTTCGGAGATGATGAAATGGGTGGCAGCAAATCAAAAAAACTGTGAAATAAAATGACAAATAGATTGTAACTTACCTTGCAAACTATGAAATTAGTGAAGGTTAGTAGGCGGAGGCATTTCAAGAATAAACTTGATTTTAACGGATCGACTTCTATGCCACACAAAGAAATGATAAAAACAAGTAGATTACAGAGAGAACAACAAAGACATGCTTCTTTGCTTGAAAGTGAACACAATATTTAATGAGATGGTCAAAAATGACCTTGAAAGTTGTAAGGTGTTCATCCCGATGTTTTGATTTAGCAAGAAGGTCATCTACATAATCTTCAAATATATGTCTTTCTTCGTTTTCTTTATGTTTTTGAATGACAAAATAGATAGGGTTATGAGCTATGAGGAATACCCGTTAAATGGGTTAGTTGGAGGTTGATGTACTCATTCGACTTTTCAATCCAAAGTGCAATTGTGAGAACTCCTTTTGGCTAGGAGGAACTACCTGTAATAGAAAACAAGACCATAAAAGAGAAGTTAAATGATATATGACAGTGGACTGCCTAGCGTATGCTAGTTCTGGAAGTGTGATACTTCCTAGATGGTTGTCAATCCATTGTTTAAAACAAATTAATGTGAGTAATAAGTAAATTCATATTGTAGTTGATATGATTTAGGTATCTAATTCAAGTACAATAAGCAAATCCAATCACAATAGGCTAGGCTATAATTGGGTCTAAAGGATGAAAGTGACTATCAAGGTATTGGGACTAGTCAGGGTCTAATTTTGGGTTGTTTAGGTCAATTGGTAGGAGGTTTTTGGCTTTATTCTTGGGTAGGGTATGAAACACAGAGACCGGCGTCGGTCTTGTATGATTGACGATGGTTTAGTAATAACCAACAATGGTTACTTAGATTTTCAATAACTCAATATTTCATGGTTTAGGGATTTGTCTGAGACTAACTCGGGGATGGTGAGGAGTGGGTGTAAGTTTGGGGAGGTGTTGGAAATACTCAGAGGTGTCTAACTATCAGGTATGGGTGATTTTATGGTGTGGGTGAAGGAATGATCAAACTTGTATGGAGATGAATGGTGGGGAAGTGAGAGTTCAAGTAGAAACTAATAACAGAGGTAATAGAGCCTACTAGAACAAAAATAGAAGAATGTTGGTTAACAAGATACTTACTTGTGATGTAGATTCAATGGCTGGATGGAGGTGATGGTTGATCGGAGGAATGGTGTTTGGTGTCGTGGCAGTGCTTCCCAAAATCCTACCGTGGGTGTAATGCTTCTAGATCATGTCTGCTAATGGTTCTAGATGCCTAGATGCACGAAAATACCTTTGTTCTGCTTGCATACAGCTCCTCTTTCTCTTCTTTGATCTAAGAATCTGCCAACTCTTCAAACAAGGTTGGTAAGGTGAATAAATGGTAACCGACAAAGGTTTCGTCTTGATCGGTGTCAATTTAGGTCTCACCAACGTTGGTTAAGGTGGGATTCCCTAGGTTTTACTAAAATGGGCATATCTTTCTAATTTATTAGGAAGTTGGTTTGTTGTCACGGATCGAGTGGAAGCTTCCCTTCTAATGATCATGAATGTGGTTAGAAAAATCTTAGGCATTGATTTTAGGGTTAGACAAAATATTAGCTCATTAAGGAAAGTAAGACTTAGTTAATGTTAGTTATGGAAACATGCCAAGAATAGGTCTAGGGTGAGGTGGAAATTAGGTCAATTAAGTTAATAAAATCATGAATGTTTTTCGGATGAGTATTTAATTTAATTTAATTAATTAAATTAATTATTAATGTGGGGTGAAATGGGGCAATGGTTAGGTACCCATGTTTAAGTTGGTTATCCGATCAGGGGCTAAGGGGAATGTAACCAAATTTAGGTGTCTACATTTGCCCCTTTTTGTCATGTAGCTTGTATTGGTAAGTGATGCTTGACAAAAATAAGAAGTGGGTGCCCCATGTGTGGGTGAAGGTGATCCCCCTCAAACCAGGAACTAGTGAGGTGGAAGACGGAAGTGGTGAGTGGTTTGATAAAAGGTGGATGTGGTGAAAAGGAGTGTAGATGTGGGTGAATGTGGAAAGGGTAGAGGTCAAAAACAAGCAAACAGGTAAATGGGCTAGGGTCAAAGGTAGTGGCATTCAAACACACGCACACATTATAAACTGCAACACGGTTCCAGTTGAAGAGATTTCAAACTCCACAACATCTAGGTTCGATAGCTTTATCCAAACAAGGTGATGTGATTCTAGTATCCAAGGTATAGGATATGGTCGGAAGCACAACGTAGGTCAGGTGCAAGAACGTTTAGGTATGTTCCGGTACACCAAAGGTAAGGTCAGGATAAATGGTATGGCAATAGGCAAAGTAAGGTCATTAGGCAAAACAACAAGGCACAACGTCACAAGGTACAACAAGCGCATGGGTTCAAAGGTCACTAACAGTGTTCCGGGTCAAGGCATATAAGGTATAGTGCAAGGAAGACTAAGGTATGGGTAAAATAACAGGGCCCTAAACGTAATTAAGGACAAGTATAGGTAATGTGGGTGGGCAGGTAAGTGGAAAAAGTGTGGGGAAGGGCCACGAGGTGGTGGGAAAGATAATTGTGGTTCGAAATGGGTAAAATCTATTGAAAGGAGGATGACAGGTAACTGATGTTGGTCATATTGAATCTGGTGATGGACTAGTTAAACCGACCATGGTTTTCTAGGGCACATGACCGATGTCATTTTAGGTGCAACCACCCACGGTGTGTTAGGGCATGGGACCGATGTCGGTCTAGGTATAACGATGCCAGTCAGGTCAATGTGGGTATATAAAAAGGAAAAAACCATATAATATGGATTCATTTGTATGTTTTTTCTTTTGTGAAAATGATAAGAGCACAAGAATTTTGAGTCGTGTCGAGAGGAAAGTACATGGGGATGTATTAAGTTGAGGTGGAGAGATCTGGTTAGAGAGGAGATCCATGTAGATGGGTCCACGAGATCGAGCAGAGGGAGGTGATTGGTAGAAAGGTTAGAGGTTAATTTAGACATGGCGGAGGTAGGAGAGGGTTGGGGTGGACCACCAGCATAGTGGCTAGACGTACCACCATAGAGGTGACATTGAGATGAGGTAATATCAAATCCTTTTGTTGTTATTTGATATAGAAAGAAGTAAATGTAGAGGGATAGAGGTAGGGAGGTTAAAATAAGTGAAATTTGTGCTTAAATGAATGGAAAAGGGGGTGGGAAAGTCATTGGTATGGGGAAGAGGTTTAGGGAGGGAATTAGATGAGGTGTGGGTAGGTTCATAGGAAAAATGGGAAAGAAATTAGTTAAAGGAAATTGAGGTTTTAGGTTTGGGAGCGATAAATGACAGCGCCGGTCAAGGTTTGCCGACATTGGTGGTATTTGGTCGCATCGGTCAAGTAGTAGGTGACCAATGTTAGTTACACATGGCCAATAATGGTCATTCTTGACCAACGTCAACCGGATTTTTGGGAAAATAGGGAAATAAAGAGCAAGGGTAAGAGGTAAGGATATGTCGGTAGAGGTAAGGATAGGTTTCATAAGAGGCAAATAGGGAATAGGTATAAACAAAGTAAGAATAGATTGTGTTAACAAGGGGTAAGTGGTAGGGTGGGTACGATAAGAAGTGAGGTTTGGATATAAGGTTTATGAGGTAAGGGGTGTGTTCAGTATGGGAAGGATTTGACAATAGTGTGTTTTATTGAGTGTTGGTGAGGGACCAGCTACGATGCTTAGATAGGGTACCTCCTTGCTCATGGAGGTGCGAGGACTACGGCACCGAGGATTGGTGTCATGTTGCAAAGGTTGGCCTGATCAAGGTCACATGCTATTGCTACGTAGTCCTGGAGCCAAATTTTATGGTCTCTATCATCGATAGATGGGACTCAGTGACCAATACCTTCCATCTACCGATGGGTGAGATCACAAATCACCACGGAGGATGTGTATAGGATCTTATGGCTACTGATAGTGGGGGACACGGGTCTATTCTATCTCCTCAGAGGCATCTAAATAGTTGATGTTGATTGTGTTTTGTGAGGGGCTGACAGATTTGAGGTTCCATAGTGCCCGGTGAGAGCTACGGGGATATGTACCGGCCCATACGGAAGAGATGAGGCTAGTAGTGTTGCTGATGGAGGTAGTATGTTTCTTTGCACCGCTGTTGGATGCGAGAGGGTGGGAGATTCCCATGATCCTTGATGGGGGTTACTGCATGACATGGTGGAGGACAGGACCCATTTTGCATGGGTGCCTACATTCCTAGTATAGTTATATAGAGAGCTATGGGCTTATGGGTGGCTACGAGGTTTATCCTGTGTTGTACTTTCCTACTTCATTGCTGGGCATATGAGCACATTGTGTGTGTGCATCCAGTTCTTATGCCCGAGATGATAAATTTGAGATGGGTTTTGTTCAAGTGGGCTTTAGGTGATGGGTGCCTATGATTAGTAAGTGCCAAGTGCTAGAGCTACACGTGATGTATCCTATTATAGGTGATTGTTAGAGGGGTTTTCTAGTATGGACATCATTTGGAGGTCGTTTATGGGTTTTCCATCATATGGGTGGTTGACAGAGGAGCTACAGAAGCTACAGCTACTCTAATGGATAGAGGGGCGACGTGTAGGAGAGCACAAGATGATACCCGTAGAGAGGGTTAGATGGCAATTCGGGATGCTTCAGGATATATCTCCACCCTTCCCACAGTATAGGAGGGATGACATGGAGAGGCCTCTACCTCTACCATAGCCGATAGTGTTGACAAGGTAGGAGGAGCAGGTGATAGACTGGCGAGATTCATGATGTTGGGGTGACTAATAGATACGAGCAATAGTGGCCCACACATTTACAAGTAGTACCACCAAGGCCAGGGTAGCTAGATTTAGCCACCATCATAGTGAAAATGGACACACTACGGGGTAGGTGGCTACCCGATTACACAATTGGGGATAGTGCAGGGCGGTTGACAAGCTCGAGAGGCATAGGTTGCTATTTTATAGGCACAGGTGGCCACTCTACAGGCCCAAGTATCACACAGACAGGTACCCACACAGTGGAGATGGGGATGGGGTAAAGGTGGCCACCCTATAAGCACATATTACAGTTTGCGGGCCATATGGCCACTACATGAACATAGATTACATCCCTTCGAGCCCAGATACAAGAAGGAGTGGGACAGGGTCCCTCATGATAGGCACATGCATAGGGAAAGGGTCCCTTAGGATAGGTATAGGCATAGGGACAGGGTTCCTCCTTATAGGTACTAAAAAGATAGGGTCCCGAGGGGGCAGTGCAGAGGTCAAGGCCGATGGCACAACCATAGACAGTACCTATAGGCAGGTTGAGGGATGCCTTAGGTGAGGTCAGGTATTATCGGGATCAATTGATGGTCATGCAGGATAGATTTTCTATCCTATGGAGAGTATAGAGCATAGGAGGCCTCGAGTGAGAGGACCAAGTTGTGTACCCATAGTGTAGAGAGTACATGCGGCCAACAAGCCCTGGGATAGGGATAAGGCAAGACTACCAGTGCACGGAGGCTAGCTCCAGGTGAGGGACCATCAGAGGACAAATCGGGGTGAGGTGGAGAGAGGTTGGCAGGGCACCCCACTGGAGGGGAGATAGAGGAGACTGATGAGACATGGATGGATATCAAGTGGGGTGATGATTATTCATCATTGATGATTAGTGTATCCATGTTTTTGACATATTTTTTATATGTATACCGGCCTGTGTGCCGAAGATGATGAGGATGTATATGAGATATTTTGAGAGATTGTGATTATTATTTGTATCTATGCTCACATGTATTTTTACACAGAATTTCCAATTTATAGATGATGGTATTTATAGTATGGATGGTGTACTTGTTGTAATTTTCACTGCTATATATATAGATGGAAATCAAGTGGATTAGGCCTGATAGATTCAAGGTCATGTAGGCATGACGAAGTTAGGTTTGTTTAGGTATGGTGGAGTCAAGTTGATGTAGTAATGGTTGAGCTAGGTCGAGTTAGGCATGATGGAGTCGAGTTAGTTTAGGAATGATGGAGTCAAGGTGATGTAGGCATGGTTGAGTTAGGTGGAGTTGGCATGATCGAGGCGGGTTGATGTAGGCATGGTTGAGTTAGGTCATTTTAGTGTCCAAGTTGTTGGTAATATGAGAGACAAATGTTGACGTATCTACTAGGTATGGTTTTCAATTGTTAGGAAATAAGAGATAAAATATGCGGAATAATCCCTTACAGAATCGCAATCGCAAGCAGAGAAACTAATATGCGAGAAAATATTACAGATCACAAATAAAAGTGTAGAATAAATAACACAACATAGAGAGACAAGATTTAATGTGGTTCACCCAATTTGGGCTACGTCCACCAAGAATCACTTGCTCAGATTTTATTACAAGCCTCCACTCTCTCAATACAATACCCAGATCCATTTGGAGCTATGCTCAACAAACTCTAAGGAATTCACACCCGAATTCAAAACACATCTGTAATACATTTGCTTGTTTCTCTATCATATGCATAAGACCATATAAATAGACAACTGCTTAAGCAGTTTGATACAAAACCGTGGGTATCAAAACAATGGGCAAAAGACCAAAAAAACCATGGGCCCAAAAACAGCCCATAATGGTTACCCATTACCCATGGGTTAATAAACCACCCATGAAAATTTGCTTCGGGGGCTTCACCCCCGAACCCCCCTGACCCGCTCACCGGCAAGCGGGACCGCCGTAAAAATACCCGAGTGTAATACATAGAAGGTGTACTACATTCTAACATGCAAATAGGCTCCACAAACATAACATCAATTTCCAAATTTGTGACATAATGGAAATGTGAAAATGATAAATGGATAATTTGATTATGTAATAAAATCAGATGAGTTGATGTTCATTAGGTTTAATTTCTAGCTATTGATATAAAATGGAAACTAACTAGGGTAGAGTGTTAATAAAAAGGGGAAAGGGGGAATTGGTTAGGGTAAAGAGTGGTCAAGCTAACCTCCAAGGGCCCCATGCCCTCGGAGTGTTGCCTACATAGTCCCAACAAAAAGGGAGCTCAAACCGATGTAGTTCTCCCATAAGCTAGGGAATATTTTGATGAAGTAAAGGAATGGATTGATAGGTGTTTAGGCATGGGGGAATGTAGGTCATAGGCATGATTGAGTTTAGGTCATAGGCATGGTTGAGTTTTTGGTCATAGGCATGGTTGAGTTGTTTTAAATAGAGGTGTCGATGATCTGGTCCTGTATAGGATAATCAATAAGTAATGAGGAAGGTGAATGGTAAGAGGTGGTAAAAGAGCCGCCTTATGGAGAAGGATCAATACGATTCTAGCATACCAAATATTGGCTTATGAATGTAAGACCCTAAAGGTGTTGCATACTTGACTGTTCTAAGGGTGAAGAAAGTCACATGATCATGAAATGTCACATTTGCGGCAAGTCCCTTGAGGAGGTAGAGAATTTAGAGAGAAAAAGGTGGTGAGGTGAAAGAGGTTGGTTTAGCCTAACTTGGTGTGAGACAACATGCCTTTTTGGCAAGAGACCCAAGATCAAAATAGGCAAGTCCATGACGAAAAAGTTATCTTTTTCTTTGTGCTTTTGTTTTTATAGACTGATCGATGCGGGAAGTCTATGTGGGATGAATAGAATATCTCCTTGAGGTCTTCGTGAAGTTGATCGATGCGGGAAGCTTCAGAATATTTTTATTTTATTTGTGCAGGAATAGTATTCTTTTGTGATAGACTATGTACAGTATAGCTAGCTTTGTATAGTTGTCCTTCAAGGGAGAAGTCTATTTATAGCAGCAAGATAGAAATATTAGATGTCCCTTTTTTTTAGGGAGTCATATTTTTGCTAGAATTTTGACTCAAGGAGTTTGAGATTGAAAATCCCGTATATTACTTTTGAATTTTTTTTGGACTTTTAGGTCATGGAAAAGACTATAGAGAAGTATAGGCTTCTTTTATGAAGACAAAACCATAACACACAAGGGTTAGCTATGAAAGAAAGGTTTTAAGTGGTGAACAACCATGGGATTCCATCCTGAAAAAGGACAAAAAGTATCCATGAGAATCATGCCATGAGTAGAGTCGTGGTACTCATATTAAAGATAAGGCTAAAAAGGTGATGGATAATCACATGATTCTTGTTTGGTTGTTGATATTTTAAAATAGGTTAATGGAAGGTGAATGGTGCTCAAGGGACAATTGTTTTTAATAGACAAAAGGTGATGTAGTACTTGATTCAATAATACAATGGTCAAAGATGCAAGGCATTGAGAGGCTCAGGTTCGGGTTTACCTTCGAGTGAAGACAAACGATAAGCACCTGATCCATAGGTATGAGTAACGATATAGGGTCCAAGCCAATTAGGAGAAAAATTTTCCTGTTTACTTTTCTCTTCTTTGGTTACATGTTGATTTTCCTTTAGGGGCGAGGTCGGCGACCTAAAATGTTCATTCGTGAACACATTTTTCATAGGCACGTTTAATAAATTTTTGGTAGATTTGGAGATGGTCAAGAGCATTGAGATGGCATTCATCTAATAACTCAAGTTGCGCTAAATGATCTTGGCAAAATTCATCGTCATTGAGTATGTCTTATAGTGAGATGCAGAGAGATGGAATATGGACTTTTAGAGGTAAGACAGCCTCGATACCATAGACCAGAGAAAAGGGGGTGGCAGTAGTCGAAGTGTGAATACTAGTGCGATAAGCCCACAAGACAAAAGGAATGTGTGTATGCTAATCTTTTCTAGTATCATTGACTACTTTAATAAGAATTTTGTTCAAGGTTTTATTTGCTGATTTGGCTTGACCATTGGTTTGTGGGTAATAAGGTGATGAAAAATCGAGTTGGATGCCAAAAGCGTCACATAGTTTACGTAGGGTTTTGTTTTTGAATTGTTTTTCGTTATCAATGATAAGGCGGTGAGGAACACCAAAACAACAAATGATGTGATGGTTGATGAATTCACATATTTTCTCAGCTTTTGTAGAGATGAGAGGAATGGCCTCTACCTATTTAGTGTAATATTCAGTAGCGGTTATGATCTATTGGTGGCATTGTGAAGAATGGGGGTTGATCTCACCGACAAGATCCAAACCCCATTGAGAGAAAGGTCAAAGGTCTCATGCAACCTATAAGGCATGACTAGGTGTGTGACTAAGATTAGAATTTTATCGGCATTTCACACAACATTTAACATAATCACAACACTTGTATTTTAGGTTTGGCCAATAATATCCCAGGTGAAGAATGTGTTTTGTGATAGCTAGGCCATTAAAGTGACCTCCACAAATTATATCATGGACTTTCTTAATGGTATAGGGAATTTCAAAACTTGTAAGGCATCGTAAGAGAATGCCATCAAAGCCATGTTTGTAAAGAAGGCCACCCATGATGACATAACAGAGACACTTTTAAGAAAGGCACGTTGTTTATTATGAGTGAGATCAGCGGGTAGAATGGAAAGGGAAAGATAGTCTGCATATTGCTTATACCAAAGGTCACGTGGGTCAGGGGAAATGGTTTTGACGAATTAGACTTCATGAGGTAAATAAGAGGGTGATTGTAGCCTTTTATGGTGACAAATATATTAGATTCAGCGGGGAGAAGCGGTATCTAAGAAGCCAAGCGCACCATGGTATTCACATATTTATTGGTAGAACGTGGGGTGGTTTGAAGTGTGTAATGGTCAAAGGTGGTCAAAAACATATCTACATGTTGCTTATACTTTTGAAGAATCTCATTACGACATTGGTATATACCATTGACTTGGTTTATGACCAACTAAGAATCACCAAAGATATTGATTGTCTTAACATCTAAGGCATATGCATCCTAAGACCTAATACGAGCGCTTCGTATTTAGTAATATTGTTTGTACAATCAAAATTGAGTTTGAAAGACAAATGCATAGGTTCACCATCAAGAGGAATGAGGATAACACTACCCCCACCCCCACGCTGACACTTGGAGCCATCAAAGAAGAGTATCATTTGGTAAACGGGTTTGTCTAGGGAAAGGGTAGCTATAGACTCATCTGGGAAGTCAAAGTTAGATGGTTAATCCCTAGAAACAATTACGTCAGCCAATTTTTGCTGATATCTTGGCCCTTAATGTACTTTTAATGAATGAATTTAAGGTCAAGGTCGAAAAGAAGCATAAGCCAACGTGCGCAAACATTGATTTTGATAGGGTTTGGCATACATATAGTGTAATGGATCAGTATTAGTAATGACAAAGGTTTTATGATTGAGTAGGTAATGGTAGAGTTTGGTGGCGAAGAAAACTAAGGCTAAGTAGAGTTTTTTGGC
This sequence comes from Taxus wallichiana var. yunnanensis, assembly GCA_018340775.1. Classification (NCBI taxonomy): domain Eukaryota; kingdom Viridiplantae; phylum Streptophyta; class Pinopsida; order Cupressales; family Taxaceae; genus Taxus; species Taxus wallichiana. Next base: position 629,290,442 of record CM031243.1, on the reverse strand, counting down.
GTGGGTATATCTAGTTTCGCAAAGATATAGAAGGTACGGCTTATCTAATAAACCACTTGCTCTCTATGCTGCTTGTCGTGATGAGCGAGCATGGTACCCAAAGAATGGTCAATGGCGGAAATATATAAATAAAAGGGATGGTCATCTTTAGGAGGAATGAGTATTGGTGGTTGAGTAAGGTATTGTTTTAAGGCCTTAAAGGATTTATGGCATTCATCATCCCATTTGAATGAAACGTATTTCTTAAGAAGATGATGAAATGGTGACAGTGGTTATAAAAGTTGCGAGATAAAATGATGAATGGATTGCAACTTTCCTTGTAGGAACTTTGAAGTTGACGAAGATTAGTGGGTGGAAGAATTTCTAGAATAGCCTTGACTTTAGTAGGATTGACTTCTATGCCATACAAAGAAACGATGAAACCTAAGAGTTTTCTAGAAAGTACCGCAAAGATGCACTTCTTTGGTTGAAGATGCACACAATAATTGATGAGATGGTCAAAGAAGGCTTTAAGGACTGGCAGGTGTTCAATTCGATGTTTATATTTAGCCAGAAGATCATCTAAGTAATCTTCCAATATGTGATGCATGATGTCATGGAAGATGTAAGTCATGGCTCACTGATATATAGCACCACCGTTTTTTAGGCCAAAAGGCATGACTCGATAGTAGAAGGTCCTCCAGGGTGATGAAGGAATTCTTGTGTTGATCCTCGGGAGCTAGTAATATTTTATTGTAGCTTTGAGAAATCGTTAATGAGTGATAGTATTTCATGGCTAGAGGTGAGATCAACCAGGTTAGTCGATGTTGGGTAGGGTGAAATCGTCTTTGGGACAAGCGAGGTTGAAGTCACGGAAGTCCTTACAAATATGAAGTCCCCCTGTCACCTTTGTGAGCAGGGAACAATGTTAGAAATCCATTGGGGATAGTCAATGGGTAGAATGAAGAAACCGAGAGAAGGCATTGAAGCTCTTCTTTGACTAGAAGAGCAATGCGAGGATGCATTTTCCGTAACTTTTTTTTATGGGTTTCGCATCACAAATGGTTATGATATTGTGGACCACGATTTTTGGGTCAATACTGGGCATATCGGCATAGGACCAGGAAAACACATTGTTATGGTCCCAAAGGAAAGAGTGAAGGCTTCCTCTTGATAGCATCTAAGGATTGGTCGATCTTTAGAATGTGAGGGTCATCCCGAGCATTAATGTTGATTTCAATGGTTGATCCGTTTAACATGTTTTGCGTCTCGAAAGGTAATGACCAATGAATATAGGAATCTTCCGCACCAAGGTAAGTGAGGATGGATTCATAATTTTGACATTAAATGACATTACTAGAATGTGTATCATCATTGATCATGTCAAGATATAGGAATGGGAGAGAAGAGGGAGCTTGTCATCACGTTGATGGGTTAGAGGTCCCAGGGATATGGTGTTTATGAAAAAAAAGTTAGGAGGAATAGATTCGGGATCTATGGACTCAGGGTGAAAATGATATTGTGGGTGAATGAGGTGGGAATATTTTTTGTCCTAGATGAGGTCGACGCAAATCTTCTTGGAAGGTGGAGTGTCAAAACCAATGCCACTATGGTCATTGTGTTTGCAAGAGGTACAGGAAATGACAAGATGGTGGCCATGCTCGTAAAAGTTGAAGCCAAATCCTATCCATGCACACTGGTGGAGGAAAGTGTGAGTGAAGCGGCGGTTAGTGAGGGAGTGTAGGTCGGATGAAAATGGTTTGGTTTGGGATGGAGGTTCTGGTTTATAGGTGGCCATATCAAGTCCCCATACATTAGATTAGTGCTCGAGTGGGGAGGGCTATAAGGAAAATATTTGTTGATGTGGATATCATAATCGAGGTGTTGGCGTAGGTTCCCATACTATTTTGAGGTGAGGAAGGTGTCAATATTGTATAGGTGGTATTCCCCCAAAGTGAGGAGTTGAAAACACCTTCTAAGGGATCGATGTAGTTGGTATGTGGGTAACAGGGATAGATGGTTCACTAGATGATGGGGAAACAGTAGGTCATTGGTAGATGTTGCGGTAGTAATGGGGATAGCAAGGTTAGATGTAATAGAGGTAGTGCCTATTGGCTTGGTGGATGGACTTGTAGGTGAAGGTGAAGTAGTGATAGTGGTAGATTCCTTGATCGGTACAAGCACAACATTGGGCCGATATAGCATGCTCTGAGTCTTGAAAGGTGATGGGTCGGAAGGGATGGTGTAATTATGTCCTTCATGTTCAAATTTGAGGCGGTGGTGTAAAGTCGAAGGACATAACCCATGGCATGGATCCAAGTTCAGATAAGCAACATATTATATTGGAACTCCCCCTCTATGACATAGAAAAGTTCCGGGACAGTGCGGGGACCTACATGGATGTGGATAACAATGGTACCTAGGGTAGAGGTCATGACATCATTGAAGGAGCGCATCATAACCGGGTTACCATGCATGTAATTGGCAGGTATCCACATTTGGGCATATGCATGGGAGGAGATGATGTTAATGCTAGCACCACCATTGATCATAACACATCGTATGCTAATATTATCTATAAAGATAGAGATGAAAAGAGTGGGGTCGAGGTCATCAAAATGGAAGGGAGCAATCTCTTCATCTGAAAAGTTGAGGATGGCCACTTGGCAAGTAGGTGGAGCTGTAGAGGAAGGTGATGACTTAGTGAGAGAGGCTACGTGGTGAGGGGTAATGATGGAGGCTATGGGTGTGGGGTCATTTGGTAAGACCTCAATAGATTGAAGGACCTCCATGAGGTCTTAATGATGTGACTCGAGGTTTGGGCGAGGTCATATAAAGACATTTTGAGGGGGGATTGGTGTAGTTGTTTTAGCATTATGTGATGTGTGAGCCCATTAGAAATAGGATATGCAGGACCTCGAATGGTGACTTTCGGTATGGATGTGGATGGTATGTTGGGTACAGGGTTGGTTGATGGGCCATTTTCTTTTCCTTACCTTTTTCTTTCTCGGGAACAGTGGTAATGTGAACCATGTTAATTTGAGGGGAGGTGGATGAAGAAGGTGTGTCACGGAAGCTATAGTGGCATGAGGGAAAAAATGCTAGTGGTGGATATGACCCTTTTGAAATGAGTAAGTCACATTGGCATTTGGGTTGTGGTTTAGCCAACTCTCTTATACGGACCATGTTAATTTCAAATCTTGAAGCGAGATCAAAAATTTGTGGGGGTAGAGATAATGGTTCTTTGAGTAGGTAATGGAAGAGGCTCTAGGGAAATTGGTGAAGGTGAAATGGGGTCCTCATCAAGAAGATCGTCATCATCAAAATTTTCTTCAGGAGGACACAATTGGACAAGAGCATTTTTAAATCCTTACAGTTATCTACATCGTGTCCTAGCACATGATGGTAGGTGCCAATTTTGGTTTGGGTTTGAGCGGGTCATAAGGTATAAGAGGTGCTAATGTGATGACAGAGTTTTGAGGAGATTGGTTAAGATTTTTGCATAGGATCCCGCCAAAGGGATCACAATGGGAGGTGAATGTGGGTTTGGGTATAGGTATGGTTGATTATGGAGGAAGAGGATTTATAGGAGGGGGAATAGTTTGGTTTACTAATTTGGTGTGTGGAGTGGTCTTAGGTCTTGGTTGCATCTACTTGGGTATGGGCATGGTAGAAGAGCTAGCGGTAGAGGGTTTGGTTGGTTTAACTACCTTATTGGAGGGTAGCAGATTTTTAGCTTTAGGTTGCACCTTTTTGGGAAAAGGTGACATGGGTGTACGAGATATGGAAGGAAAAGTAGATGGTGGAAGAGGATGGGTGACCCACAGGTAACCGAGGTGCTATGGAGGTGGTCGGTAGAGGTTGGGTAGAAGGTGTGAGTGAAAGAGAAGGAAGTGTCATGGGTAGTGAAGAAGTTATGGACGGTAGTGGAGGTATGGGTGGTAAAAAGATAGGGGTGAAAGCGAAAGTTGTGTTAGTTGCTTGGGTATATTAGAGGCATGTAATGAGTGGGTCATTTCATTTTGGGTTTATCGGTGGATGGGGGTTGTTTGGCCGGGGTTGAGGGGTGACATCTTGGGATGGATGGAAGGGGTGAAGGTGATAATGGAATCGTAGGCAAGGTTGGTGTATGAGGCCTAAAAGGTTGGATCTTCTTTTTAGGGGCTAGGGTAAGTTTAATGTTAGTTTTTGAAGATATGGCAAATCTAATTTGATGGGTGGGTGAGTAAGGTTAGCTATCGCATAACCCTCAAGGTCATAATAGGTTTAGGTAAGGGAGACTATATAGGTGTGGGTAAGTGTTTGGGTGTAAATGTATGATGGGTTATGGGTAGAGGTGTGAGTTCGGCCATGAGTGGTGACATGGAAGGTGTTGCAATAGTCATGGTTGTGTTTGTTTTGGTTGCTCAAAACACCTTTGGGTAGATAGTGGAGGTGTCGGTGAGTGACAACTACATTTGTGTTGAAATAGGAAGTAGAAGGTGTCCCCAAAGTAAGGCTCTATCAACATAGTCCAGATGATCAGCCAAGCATGAAAATGATACTGTTGGAAGTGGGGTTGGTGTGGATCAAGTAGTAATCCCCGTAAAATGTGTTTGAGATACAAGGAAATGGCTAGCCTCGGACTCTATGGGTAAAAGAGACAAAATAAGATCAATGGGATTTTGAAGGTCTGATGGTGAATGGTCATCTAGAGACAATGGTATTTCTATAGGATCCTCCCTAGGTAGAGGAGAGGATGGTCCGAGACAAGGTTGACTCTCCTTGTGATGGCGTAGGTTGTGGTATGTATCTCCTATGAGTAGGAGAGGTGTTACTGACATAACGCTCGAAATTTGAGGGGTCAAAGATGGGGTGCTGATTATAGGCTCCTCCACGGGTGAAGGAGAAAGTGAAGGGGGTTCCTCCGTGGATGGAGGAGTACATGAAATAGGTTCTCGGTGTAGGTAGAGGAGCTCGGGCTAAGATTTCATATATGGAAGGAACATGAGGCAATTGGGAAGCAACGGTATGTCATCAAAAATAGTGTGGACCTCTCGGACATTTTTATCATTGTTTGAGGTATCACCACTAGGTTAGAAGATGGGGCATGATTAGGGTATGGATTCTTGAAGATATGTATGTTTTGGTTAGCGGGTGCATTTGGGCTATCCAAGACTAGATCTCCGTTGTCCAACATTTCTTGGATGATATTCTTGAAGGTGGTGCAGTTATTATCACTATGACCTTTGACACAATGATAGTTACAAAATTCATGTTCTTTATACCACACGGGTATGGTTCACTCGGTGGTCAAAATCATTTTGTGGTTTTATAGGTGGAAGGGTAATGACACTAGCATTAACAAGATTTTCCAAAATAGAAGAATAAGATTCTCCTATCGAAGTGTACTTTCATTGTTCTCATCTAAACTGGAAAGCTTGGATGGGAGAGAGATTAGAAGGAGGTTTGGTTGGGTTTGATTGATGAGGGGACCATCCTTGAGAATTATGGTGTTGGCAGATCCTTTGGGTTTTGAATAGTTGTTTTGGGGTTTCAAAGATGAAGAAGCATCATTTGATTTGAATGCAATGTTCTTGTTACAAAGTTGAATTTTCTTTTCTTCAATAGCATGAATTTCCAATTTCGTGCCATGGTGAATGCCTCATCAAAAGTGTGAAAGGTTTACACTGTAGGGTTGGTGAGATGTGTCTAGCGCAAGCCCGAGTAAACAACTTTATGAGTTCAATTTAAGGTAATTGAAATGTGAGCTGGTTAATTAGGCTACACCAACGAGTGACAAAGTCAGCGATAGACTCATCATCCTACTGTCATGTGGAATAAAGATCAGTCATGGTAACCTTATTAACAATGTTGATAGAGAAGTGATATAACAAGGCTTTGGCTACTTGATTAAATGAGTAGATAGAGTGTCTTGGTAGCCCATTGTACCAGTCCATTGCAGGTCTTGTTAGGAACATTGGGAAGGTCCGTAAGAGTAAAGCGTCATCATGGGCGATCAGGTAACACCCATGTTTGAAAGACCGCAAATGTTGTTGTGGGTCTTCTTTACTATTGAAACGGTTGAATTTTGGCATTTCCCAATGTACAGGGTATGGGTGAATAGGGATGGACATATGAACAGGTTCATTATAGATTTCATCATAGGTGAGAGAATTGCGTGAGCTGGAAACTAATGCTTCTAGTGTCTACATCCTTTCCATCATTAATTTGATGAGGTCATTAGTAGGTTGTGGTGGAAGGGTTCCTCCTGTGGCATAAGGGGCTGGTATTGAACCTATGATGTGGTGGCATTCCATTATATGGTGATGTTGAATAGGGAGGTTGAGAATAGGGAACCGACATAGAGGGCATGTATCTAGAATGGGTGACAGACGAGATAGGGGGTTGTTGATAGTATGTGTATGTAGGTGGGACAGTCATAGTGACTCTAGTAGTGATTGGGGGTAGTGTTTGTGGGATGGAGAGGACAAGATTCTGGAATGGAGTAGGGGTCACCGACACCACGAGCGGTTGTGTTGAAATGGGTATTTGTGAGACAATGGGTACGGATGGGATTATGGTCTGGTGGTCAATGAGGGGACAATAGATATTACAGTGTGACCGATACTACGACGTAGCGATCATGGCGGGTATGGGTCCTGTTGTCAATGTTTTCCCACAGCAAAAATGGACAATATGATAATACCCTGAGACCGAAGATTCTTCCATAAATATTTCGGGTTATCAGGATAACTTCAAGCTTTGAAATCCTTGTATGTTATTCTGGAAGGTTTTAGGATCCTCTAGGATTGTTCCTTCTTTTTCATATCTTGGAGGTTCAAATTAATGAGAAAATTACCTTTGGAAGGACCCATACTTGCTCAACTCAAGCAAGACATAGTTAAAATTGGCATATGTTTTTCAAGTGTCTTGTCATACCCTCATGTCTCATTTGTTCACAGAAAAGTTCAGAAGTTTAAGAAAGGACAACGTAAGGCTTGAAAATTTGTCAACACCAATCACAAATGGGCACGAGCTAAAAGTGGTCGAGCTGCTCGTTGAGTTAGTTGGCATGTGTTAGTGTGATTTGCATAGAGCGAGCTCTACACCAAGCTCATTTTGGTGGTTGAATCTACATTCAGAAATCAGAAATCAGGATAGTGAGCAATGAAGGTCGTGGAGTCATCGCAAGACTAGAAGCTCAGGAATGAGGTAGGCCGAGTTGAATCAAGCTTTTGGAGTTTAATTTTGGGGATTCTTTTTGGACAATTCTATTTCAGAATTTTGGAGATTTTTGGGATTAAAAATGTCGAGCAAGTTGAAAATTCTGAAGCTCTGGAACCCGAAACTCTAAAATTTGAAATAAATTTGGAGAAATTTTGGAAAATTTTTCAGAGAAATTTTGAAAAAAATTTCAGGAAAAATTTTGGAAAAAATTTCGGAGAAATTTTTAGAACTTTCTAGTTCAGAATTTTGGAACTTTTGACTTCAGAGATTTCTTTGAAACTTTCCTCTACATAATTTCAGAGATTTTTCTTTCGGGTTTTCAAAGACTTTATTTTCAAAATTTCTCCAACTTTGGCTTCCGAAACACAGAGCTTAATGTCTACTTCCACATCAAGGGGAAAAGAGAAGATGAAGTAGGTTGTTGAGATATACAGTGAGTTACAGGGTGCAAGAACCACCATTTCTAAAGTGGATGAGTCATTTTCTGAAGATAGTAACAACCTGAATTTGAACCCAGATCAAGTTGAGCAGCCATGAGAGGACAGATTCGAGCTCCGAATCAGTCAAAGTTACAGGGTTGACTTGGTCAAAACTTTTTGCAACAAATTTTCTATTTTCATGGGAGCATGTTCCCTTAATATTAATGACATTTCTATTTTTAGTTAAGTGTTAGTTAAGGGCCCAACTTTGTCATGGCTCAACCTAAAAGGCTTATAAATAGTTGAGTATAAGGAGTATTGAGAGGATAGAGAGAACAGAGGATATAGATTATTTTTAGAGGAGTTTCTCTTCAAGCTTGGAAGAGTGCTTCTAAGATTCTAAGATACCTTTTAATTACATTCAGAGTTACACCTTGCTGTTGAAAATATGATTTATTGTGTTGAATGGTTAATCAGTGTTTACTTTGTGAATTTACAAATCCTTAGTGAGAGTGATTATCCTACCTTTATTTCAGAATATTTATTTCATGCTATGAAGGAATAATACTACTATCTTTTATGTCAGTTGTGGAAATCTTATTTTCCTTCTGCGTTAATTTTATGTCATTATTATCCCCGGTTACAGAAATAGATGTTTGATATATGCATGTGTGGTTTCTTTATGATGAAATAATTGTGTGTCGAATCTGATTTGATCTACCCTTATGAATACTCAAGTTTAACAGAGGAACGTCCACCCCTAGTTTGTGGTATTTTGTACCCTTTCTAGTTGTGATAGGTGAAGGTGGTCAGTGATGCAAGCATACCCCCACATTAACCCTTCCAAATGTTAAACATCCCTTAATTTGGTGCATCACCACTTCTAGTTTAGGTTTTATTTCTTGCAAATCTCTTTCCCTAATCCCATGAAATGTTAGCATAGGACTAGATAGCCCTTTTATCTTGCATTAAAAGTAGTGTTGTGTTTAGTTTAGGAAGAGGAAGCTAGCCTTCTCTCGGAGGTTCGCCTTGAGCCCATGTCCCACGGCTTGAGAGGTGATCCCATGTGTCCCAGTCCACACCGAATGTCGTGGTTCATTTTTAGGTCATTCGGGGTGCATGATTTGGTGACAACAGTCCTAGTTGTGAAACTGTTGGGGTGAATCCAGTGAAGGTAGCACCACATTATTAGGGGTTGATGCGAAGTAGGAATAAGAAAAAAAGAGATGGATACATGTATGCCATATATCAACCATCCCGAGGAGTCCTGGGTGGAAGAGTGGGAAAGGTATAACCGCAAGGTCAGGGATTCTAATCAAGAAGTCATGTAAATTCTTCATCACACTGTGCTTGCATGGTGGTAGGTAGGGTTGGATCCATGGGTGATAGGATGGAGGGTGGTGAAGGACTAGGTAGGAGTGGTTGACAACTCGCATGAAATATAAGAGCATTAGCTTGGCTGTGAGTCAACACCATGTGAATGGATGTATATCAGGTGATGTTGTATCCTGCAGGTGACACAAAAAGTAGCAGGAATGAAGAAAACAGTGTTTATAGGTAGATTTGGGTAATATATCAGTTGATGTTCAATACAGGTAACCAACGCTAGTTAAGGATGACTGATGCCGGTTCAGGGGTAACCAATGCGGTTATTATGAGGCAGAACAATTTTATCAAATGAGAGAAAGACTGGTGACATCAGATGAACAAGTTGTATGATGATTGTTTATCAAAGAAGAGAGAGTACAGAGACTCACAAGAAATTTGATAGTAAAGAAAATGAAATAAGGGTTCTTTAGGAAATTTAACCCAAAAGAACATAAAACCGATGTCGATCGGGGTAATCGATGCCTAATTCTTGTGAAAATTGGAAAGATGTAGAAAATGGATTGTTGTGAATTTTAGTAAGATAAATAATCAACCCAGAAGTCTGGAGATGATGTAATGAAGTCCTAACACACTCAAAAGAAGTTAGAATACTCCAACTGTGATTGTGGAGTGTGTAAGGCAACAGGATGGAAAAATGGAGAAGTGTATCCTCACACCTCAAAATGCATGTCAATCAAACACTAAAAACACGTACCTAACAAGTGATTTTTAATGTGTTGAGATTATGATATTTAGAAGACTGACTCATGAATTTATAATAAATTTTTAGTGAGGAAGGCTTCCTATGAAGAAGGATATCTAAAAGGGAAGGTTTCATGTATGTTATGGCGGGGGTGGGCCGTCCTCTAAGATAATGACTTGACAAAGGTAACAAGTCGTCTGGGAGTACTTGCCAATCTGATTATGTGATCGTGGATAGGTATTCCCGAGGTAAGATGTTGTTTAAGAAAGATGTGTATATTTTAATTTTGTGTAGTTTGGTAAGACACGAGAAAGAGAGAGGATGTGATTTCTACAATTCTTTGTGTCAACCATCAACTCGGCATGAATTCCCTCATTTTAATGTGAGCTAAATGCATAAAATTATAATGTAATTCATCCAATTTTAAGCCCAAATCGAAAATATTACGTTTGATGAAGTAAATGATGAATAAGAGAGGGTATGCTCTTTCACTAAATACGTAAATCAAGAAAGAAGAATGATTCCTTTTAAAATGCACCAAGAGAAATGTTTCTTTTTAGAGAAATTAGAAAGAAGAGAGAATTACTAGGGAAGAAAATTACTATGTAATCCTTTTAAAGGGAAACAAACACACAAATTTTTCCTAGAAATGAATAAAATGCAATAAAACCCCTGATGGGTCCCACTAGGCATGCCAAAATGTTTCACCATTTTCTTTACGTTTTTGAATGATGAAACAAATAGGGTTATGGGCTAGGAGGAATACCTGTTAAATGGGTTGGTTGGAGGTTGATGTGTGCGTTCGAATTCTCGATCTAGTGTCGATTGTGAGAGATTCCTTTTGGCTAGGAGGAACTACCTGTAATAGAAAACAAGACCACAAAAGAGAAGTTAAATGATATATGACAGTGGACTACCTAGCGTATGCTAGTTCTGGGAAGTGTGATACTTCCTAGATGGTTATCAATCCATTGTTTAAAACAAATTAATGTGAGAAATAAGTAAATTCCTACTATAGTTGATATGATATAGGTATCTCATTCAAGTACAATAAGTGAATCCAATCACAACAGGCAAGGCTATAATTGGGTCTAAAGGATGAAATTGACTGTCAAGGTATTGGGACCGGTCGTGGTCTAATTTCGGGTTGTTTAGGTTAATTGGTAGGAGGTTGTTTGGCTTTATTCATAGGCAGGGTATGAAACACAGAGACCAGTGTCGGTCTTGTATGACCGACAACAGTTTAGTAATAACCAACGATGGTTACTGTGGATTTTCAATAACTCAATATTTCATGGTTTAGGGATTTGTCTAAGACTAACTTGGGGATGGTGAGGAGTGGGTGTAAGTTTGGGGAGGTGTTGGAAATACTCAGAGGTGTTTAACTATCAAGTATGGGTGATTTTATGGTGTGGGGAAGGAATGATCAAACTTGTATGGAGATGAATGGTGGGGAAGTGAGAGTTCAAGTAGAAACTAATAACAAAGGTGATAGAGCCTACTAGAACAAAAATAGAAGAATGTTGGTTAACAAGATACTTACCGTGTGATGCGATTCAACAGATGGATGGAGGTGATGTTTGATCAAAGTAATGGTGTTTGGTGTCATGCTAGTGCTTCTCAGAATGCTACCGTGGGTGTAATGCTTCTAGATCTGTCTAGCTAATGGTTATGAATGCATGGATACATGAAAATACCTTCGTTTTGCTTACATACAGCTCCTCTTTCTCTTCTTTGATCTAAGAATCACAACCCCTCAAACAAGGCTTTGGTAAGGTGAATAAATGGTAACCGATAATGGTTCCATCTTGACTAGTGTCGATTTAGGTCTGACCAGTGTCGGTTAAGGTGGGATTCCCTAGGTTTACTAAAATGGGTAGATCTTTCTAATTTCTTGGGCCAAGTTGGTTTTTTGTCACAAATCAAAATGGAAGCTTCCCTTCTAATGAGTGGGAATGTGGTTAGAGAAATCTTAGGCATTGATTTTAGGGTTAGACCAAATCTTAGCTCATTAAGGAAAGTAAGACTTAGTTATTGTTAGTTATGGAAACATGCCAAGAATAGGTCTAGGGTGAGGTGGTTGGATGAGGTGTCTAGGTGAGGTGGAAATTAGGTCAATTAAGGTAGTAAAATAATGGATATTGTTAGGATGGGTATTTAATTTAATTAAATTAATTAAATTAATTATTAATGTGGGGTGAAAGGGGGCCATGGTTAGGTGCCCATGTTTAAGTTGGTTATCCGATCAGGGGCTAAGGGGAATGTAACCAAATTTAGGTATCTACAATACGATGCATGATGTCATGGAATATATATGTCATAGCCCACTCATATGTAGCACCAATGTTTTTAATGCCAAAGGGCATGACTCGATAGAAAAATTTTCCCCAAGGAGTGATGAAGGTGGTTTAGTGTTGATATTCTGGGGCAAGTAATATTTGGTTATAACCTGAGAAACTTTCCATGAGTAATAACATCTCATGACCAGCGGTAAGATCAACTAGTTGGTCAATACTCATTAAAGGAAATTCGTCTTTGGGGCAAGCTAAGTTTAGGTTGTAGAAATCCATACAAATGCAAAGTCCTCCTATTTCTTTTGTGACAAGAATGATGTTAGAGATCCATTGGGGATAATTAATGGGTAGGATGAAGGAAATTGAGAGAATGTGTTGAAGTTATTCTTTGACAAGAAGGGCAATGTGAGGATGCATTTTTCGCAGCTTATGTTTTACAATTTTGGCTTCAAGAACAATTATGATATTATGGACCATAATGTTTGGGTCAATACCAAGCATATCATCATAGGACCAAGGAAAGGCATTGTTATAATCCCAAAAAGGAAAGAACCGAAAGCTTCCTATTCAAAGAAGATCTAGATATTGACCAATCTTTAGAATGTGTGGGTCATCCTAAGTGTTAATATTGATTTCGATGGTAGACTCATTCAACATGGTTTGCATCTCAAAAGGAAATGACCGATGAATATAAGAATCTTCTCGCACCAAGGTAGGTGAGGATAGACTCATCGTCATGACATTGAATGACGTTAATGGATGGTGTATCATCGTCGATCATGTCAAGATACATGAAGGGAAGAGAAGAGGGATCCTTGCCATCGCGTTGACAAGTCAGAGGTTCCAAGGAAATGGTGTTCACAAAAAAAAAAAAAAGTTAAGCGGAATAGATTTGGGATCTATAAACTCCGTGGGTGAAGGTGGTGACATTGGTGAATGGGGTGGAGAAGGTTTTCATCCTCGATGAGGTCGATGCGGGCCTTCTTGGAAGATGGTTCAGCAAATCCAATACCACTACGTCTTTGTGTTTACGTGTGGTAGACGGGATAACAAAGTATGATGGCCCTATTCATAGAACCCAAAGCCAAAGCCTTTCCATGCATAGTGGTGAAGGAAAGTGTGGGAAAAGTGGCGGTTGGTGAGAGATTGGAGGTTAGATGAAAATGGTCATGTTTGGGAAGGGGGCTCGGTGAATAGGTGGAAGTGTTAAGTCCCCCATACGTTAAGTTGGTGTGAAGGTGGGGAGGACCATAAGGGAAGACCTCACCTATGTTATGGTCATAACAAGGATGTTGGTGTAAGTTACCATACTCTTATGGAGTAAGGAATGTGTTTATGTTGTACAAACGGTATTCCCCTAGAGTGAGGCATTAAAAAAACCTTCTAAGGGATCGGTAGTGGATATATGTGTAGCTAGAATATATGAAGTACTAGGTGATTGGGACGAAGAAGGATGACTTGGTTGGGAACTAGATAGGTTGGTGATGGTTTGGTTACAAAGGTCGTAGCAGTAGTGGGTATAGAAGAGGTAGGTGTAGGTGAGGTAGGCGACAACATTGGTGGATAGGGCTGTGGGTGAAGGAGAAGTGGTGGCAATGGTAGATTCCTTAAGTGGTATAAGAACATCATTAGGTCAATACATCATGTTGCAGGTTTTGAATGGGGAAGGGTCAGCTGGGATGGTGTAGTTATGTCCTCCGTGTTCAAATTTGACACAACGATGTAAATTTGAAGGAACACAAACCATGACATGGATCCAAGGTTGGCTAAGCAACAGTTATACTTGGAATTCCCTTTCTAAAATGTAGAATAATTCTGGCATAGTACGAGGGCCTACACGAACATGAAGAATAATGGTGTCAAGGGTGGAAGTGATGGCATCATTAATGGAGTGCAACATAATCAGGTTATTATGCATGCAATTTGAAAGGATTTTCATTTTATTGTATGTCCGGGAGGAGATAATGTTGATGTTAGCACTTTCATCATCATAACACGTTGAATGCGAATATTATTGATATAGACAAGAGATGAAAAGATCATGATTAGTGTCATCTAAATGGTGAGGTACGATCTCCTCATTAGATAAATCGAGGTCGGCCACTTGATGAGTGGGAGTGAGGGTAAAAGAAGGAAATTTTTGGTAAGATATGACACATTGTGAGGGGTGTTAATGTAAGCTACTTTGGTGTGGGGTCATTAGTTAAAACCTTTATGGATTGCAAAACCTCCACGAGGGCTTGTCGATGAGATTCAAGTTTGGACGAGATCATACAAAGACATTTTTAGAGGGGATTGCTGTAGTTTTTTTATAATTGTACGATGGGTGACCCCATCGAAAATAGGGTATGTAGGTCCTTGAATGGTTATTTTGGGTGCAGTGTAGATGGTATGTTAGACACGAGATTAGCAGATGGGCTAGTTACTTTTACTTTTGCTTTGTCTTTTTGGGCACGAGTGGCAACTTGGATTATGTTAATATGAGGGAAAGAGGTAGATGGAGAAGTTATGTCATGAGTATTATAACGGCATGATGGAAAAAAACCTAATGCGGGGTAAGAACCTTACGAAATGAGTAGGTCGCACTGGCATTTAGGTGGTGGTTTGGCCAACTCTCTAATACTTGATCTCGAAAATGGGTGCTTGAAACTAATGCTTTTAATAGTTTTAAAAGATCTTCAATTTTAACAACTTAAGAGGTCTTAATACTCCAAATTATTGATTAAAAATCTGATTATGGACTGAATTCGAACTAAAATTAAGTTTGTAATTTAGTCAAATTTTCATTGTTTGATCAAAGCCCAAAAATCATTGTTTCAGATTTAATTGATTTTTTCTGATTTTATCGATCGATTACCATTGCATCCAAATTCTTTTTGGAATTTAAATTATTGCAAATAATTAGAAACTAAAAATTAAAATTAGAACACAACACCAAATTGTTTACTGGGGTTCTAATTCCTACGTCCCCGGGTTCATAGTGAACCGATCCATTAATAATGTTAAAAATGTAAATACAATAACCTTTACATTAACCAATAATGAATCAAAACCTGAAAAAATGTGTTTCAAACCTTCAAAGGACGTTAATGGAGCTCAACCTCTATCCTTCACCTTCCTGATCCACTTGCAGCAGTGTCTCCCTTTGGTTCTACACCTTTGTGTGACTTTAACAGCAAATAAATATATCACAAAATCTCCAAATCAGATAAATGATCACATCATTGCAATTGTCTCAAAATTCTGAGCAACTTTCATATATAACTCGAGATCTGGAAGTGAGTAGAAGTGCCCCAAAATTGTACTTTTCCAAAATTGCCTCCTTATTCCCTTGACACAGACTTGACACTTCTATTACAAATACAAGTGAGCTTTATTTATACCACTTACAAGAGGGTGGTGGGTTGGTAAGGCCTCTTATATTTTTAGATGAGGTGTTGGGTTCAAATCCCCCTTCCATAGGTTTAGGTGCCCAATTTAGCCATTGACCCCACATTTGGTGGGAAAGGGATAAGATAAGCCTTTAAATAGCTTTTTGTCCACAAAATCCTCCTTATCCCATGGGATTAGGCTTATTCCCATGGAATGGATTAAATAAAATATTATTATTATTATTTTAAATCTAAAGCCACTAAAAAACTACCAAGTGTCATGCCCATAATATGTCATTTGTCCACGTCAGAGTGTGCCACATCATCATTTGACCATAACTTTGACTATGCATATCTTTCGCATACGAACTCAGATTTGGTCCATTCAAAATACATCAAAAATCTTGTGACGAGCTCTATACCATGGAACTGATTTTTAAAAAAATTCAAGACCATCAATTTTTCCTTGTCACCAATTACCACGTGTCACCTTGTCATTGGTCCACTTGTTGACATGTTGACCAAAGTTGACTTCCCTTTTGACTTAAATTTGACCAAACATAATTTGAGCTCGGTGTCTATACTTTTTTACGTTCTTAAAATCATTGGAAATCTATTTGAAGGATATACTACACAAAAATTTGTGTATTAACCCACAAAATATGTTATCTTTTCCTACATTGTAGAACACATACAAGAACCTGAAATAACATTATAGGTTAATAAAATGTAAATAGTTGATTAGCTAATTACATAACTGATAAAATAATAACACCCAATTAAGCTAGTGTTCAACTAAAATGTTATAACCCTATCAACTTTACACAAAATTTTGAATTTTCATACCCCATTGTAATGCCATCACAAATAACTGACCAAATAATAACACCCACTCTATTATGGAAAGATAGTGTTCAACTGTCACTTTGTGATATGGCCAATTGCTTAAATTACAATTTCATAACACAGATCAGTATACCAGACATCTAAATTTCCCACAATTAGAGTAGTGCCCGATGTCCATATGAAACTGTAACAACTGCAATTGTTCACTATCCAGAATAAATAGACTATCAACGCCTAAAGATAGTTATAGTCAACAACTGAATCCACGCGAATCTTCCAAAAACATTGTATCTCCATCACAAATAATAAGTCAGATAATAACACCCATCTATAATGGAAGCTAGTGTTCAACTGACACTTTGTGAGTATGTTGATTACAACTGCAAATATTCACTATCCAAAATAATTAAACCATCAACACCCAAAATGGCTATAGTCAAAATCTGAATCAACGTGAATATGCAAATATTCTATCCATACACTGAACTATAAAGGGATAGATTATAAATTGTATGCTTACCCAAATTGGTGAACTTGCCATAATCTGTAAAATGATCACCTGGTACCTTTACAAACCAGTTTGTTAGTGTAATAAATTTATACCCTAATTACAACCACATCTGATAGTTACAAAAATCAAATTTGCCCAAAATGAGGGCCTTATAAATTAGTGTAAATAACACATGTAGATACAACAAGTTTGTCTATTTATTACAATATCAAACAGGTGCCTGAATGGGTCTTATAAGCATCCATAAATTTGCACAAATGACAACACTATAAAACTACAAGTTTCAAAATTGACATTCTAATGATGCCTATATCCTTGCATATTTTTGTAGAAATGGAATAACCAACCACAATGTGAGAAGATAAATATGAGTATGATGAACTGTCACTCTCAAATCTTCTCTACACATGCTTCCAAATTATTTCAAAGTCTGAATATAAACATAGGATCAAATCCCTAAAATATAGCTTTGAAAATTTTTGCATACTATCACCAATTAATGCAATGTAAACATAAAGCTCAGAATGTTTTACCCATCCAATTACTTGGATTTCTCCATTTAGGTGGTTTTACTTCCCCAGTACCAGAAATGAGCATTTACATGAGTTAGATCAACAAATTTTGGTTTGACATTATTTTCCTTTTTAACAAATTTCCAATGTTGCACTAAAGGAACATACCAACACATCTTAACATCATGACCATTCCTTTTACAATGGGAACAAAATTTAACTTCCTATTTTTAGGAGTCTTACCCATTTTGTCATTCCCTGAACTCTGTCTAGGAGAATGATTCCTCTGTTTAGGAGAGGTAACCTTTTTTCCATTTCTCACCTTACCAGGGAGAGATTGGTCTTTAGCACCTACCTTATCATTCACAAAAGGCATTAACTTCTTTATCATATTTTTCCTCTTCCAACAATATGTTGTAAAATGATTAGTACCTTCACAAAATGTGCAAGGAAAACCATACTTTTGTCTACCAAAGATATATTTTTCATACTGAAAGAGAGTTTTAGAAGTTTTAGGATTTAATTTCCCCTTAGTGCTATTTTTAGTGTAAGTGGGAGGAGGTGGAATTTCATTACCTCATTTACATGTTTTCTTACACCTTTCATTGTTCCTCTTGATGGCAAAATCCTGCAATTCTAGTGGCGTAGATCCTTGGCTATTGGAAGCTTTTCTTCCTTCAGCTGCTTTGGAACTTTCTCCAATTTCCATTTGCCCACTAGAATATCCCAAACTTGCAAACCGAGGCTGGTCCTCTACCTGTATTGGGTTAGCATCACCTTGTCCATTTTTACTAAGGCCCTTTCCGTTAAATCCCATCTTAACCATTAGTTTACACCTAATTCCCTTCATGTGTTTTTCAAACTGACCCAAAGGAATATCTGAAAATGAATGAGAAGAATAATTAACATGTGAACAACTTACAATGCATTATGTCATATTACTGTTAGTGCAAATTCACAACACCCCCAAATGAGTTATGGATCTACTTTTCTAAGGCAAAGTCATTTGGTGTGATTGCATAACATTGAGCTTTCTCGAAAGTGTGGGACCTTTGCAAATGGGGAAAGTTGTCCGAGAGAAGGTTGGTTCCTCTTCCTAAACTACCCGCCACAAGCTATTCCAAAGGCACACAACCTAATCTAAACCTAATATAACTTCTAAGGAGACAAGAGAGGAAGAAAACAAGGAAAAATAGAGCCTACACTAAAACGGTGATACATCTAGAGAAGGAAAGTGTTGATCATCTATCAAAACTGCCATGGGAACAAAGAGAGGTGAGCAATGGAAAGGATGGACAAGTGCATCACAAACCAAAGATGGATTTCACACAAGAAAATGTCCCAAAACTCCATGAACACAGCTCCAAAACTTGCAATGAACATCCAAACATGCACAAATACCTACAATGAAGAGAGGCAAGAAGAAAACAACAAAAAATGAGCAAGGATGGACAAATGCATCACAAAACACGTTTTTATTGCTCCAGAAGTTTGCATAAAACATCATTTCACGTGTAAGAGGAAAAAAATTCCATTACAAAGTAGGGGAGGAGGTTCAAACTACATTTTAGACCCTAGGGAAGAAAATAAGGGAGAGGCAGAGAAGAAGGATGAACGACCTTTTACAAAATGAGCCAAAACTGGCTTTTATCGCTCGAATAGAATGAAGGAAATGAGAAAACATGGGAAAATCAATTTTAAAACTCCAACCACTAACAAGATCTATTTAATAGCCTACAAAATGATGGGGTTCCATTAAAAATCCCATACTTCATTGTACATTGCTTCACATAGCAAGAAAGAGGCCCATACTTCATTAATTTTGGTGGTTGGGGTCATTTTCTGCAATTTTTCCATGCCAGAGATGTTTTCCCATTTTTCTCCTACAAAACTCCATCAAAATTTAAAATTGAAGTTTCCATCATGTGGATAATTTCACCATCTTTCCAATGATACCAAAATTGTGAAAATTTGAGCTCTGGTGCGAAAGATATGCCCCTCTGAAGATTTAGGGCAAAAATGGCAAAATTAGGGCAAAAATCAGGTCAACGGGCCAAAACTTGAACTTTTTCCTTTTTGTGAAATTGGAAAAATTTTCCAAAATCCTTGACTGGTACACCACTCCAATAACAACACATGGCACCCTCTGGTTGATCCGTGGCTTCAAAACAACATTTTGCTCCTTTTCACAAAATTGGGAAATTTTCCCAAAATTCTCTAGTCCCTGCCACTCCGAGACACGTGGCACTTGTTTGATTAGGCCGAGGAGATGCGTCCCATTCTTCACTTTTACATTTTTTCACCACTTTGGAAAAAAATTCAAAATCCTCCTAACACACCCCGATCCCTGCTGATGAATGGACACATGGCACCCTCTGATTTGTCAACAAGGTTGCGCTTCCATTTTTTCCTTTGACACATTTTGACCAAATGCCAAAAAACCTTGATGTCCCTCCAATGCCTTCCGCTCCACCTTGACATGTGGCATCATTGCATTTGCTTTGCGCCCCTTAAGCAATTTCGTTTCCTCTGCTGGGATTTCGGGGCGAATTTTTTTTGATTTTTTTCCCAAAAGGGCTAAGTGCCAAAAATTTTCCCGCGGGTCCGCCTTGGAAAATTTTCCTTGGCAAAAATGCTTCCTTACCTCTGCGGGCCCGCCTAGGGAAAATTTCCCCTCCAAACTCCACCGAGCCATAACTCAAAAAATATAAGGAGTTAGGAGGACTTCTTTACCTTTCTGGAAAGGGGAAGAAAAATCCTATCTGATGAAGCCATTTCCAGAATATTTTGAGTGCTTACAATGTGTGAAAATTGAAGTTGAAGCACAAGGAAGGAAAGAATGAAGGCAAGTTAGCCAAAATAAGGGGGCTCATTTTGGATAACAATTTTGGTGACTCAGAGGGGTCATCTGCTTGCTAGATGAATGATCAGTGGCCTTTGTTGCATCCATTGGGCATGGAGTCAAGCTTGATAACCAACTCTGATCTGAACCATGAAAATCTAACCTCTGAGTCACTTGGAAACCCACTGAAACTTGGAGTTGATATTCACCAAAATGCCACTGAAATGGACTGTGCAAGACCAATACAACAACACCAAAAACTATGTACAAAATTAGAAATCATACATGCTCCAAATGGAACATGTAGAGTGTGCAAAATCACTTCTTCTGCTGAAATCAAACCTACCTACTCTACTCTAACCAAGAGCAAAGGGAGCTCAAACAAATCCTACAACTAGTAGGGAGAAATAGCTTCCCTTCCTCAAAAATGGCAGCCATGCAACTGATTTGGCACTAAACATGGCTGGTTGGATGAGTGGAAAATCAACAAGAAGCTGGTCTTCTACCCAAATTAGCAAGGTGTCAACTGAAAACAAATTAGATACCTCTTTTAGTTTCTCTACATTTGGATTGAAGAGGTATGCAGCTGATCCTTGGTGCTTTTCATATCATCCTCATGCTTAGAAGCAAACATGACTGGTTGTGACTTCTCCTTTGGCTCCAATGAAGCCAAATACCTGATTGGGCAAGGTCTTATTAGTTTGATATGCCCATAGCTATGATTTTTAACTCCAAAAATGGAGTCTTCTTGCAAACCTTCCTAGATAGATGACATGAAAGAAGTGGTGGAACCCTTACTGCTCTCTTCCTTCCTCCTCCAATGAAGAACATGGAAGATTAATATCTTCTAATGTTGATTCCAAAGAGCTGCTATAATTGAAAGTTATCCTTCATGGCAGCATGTTCTTGTGTTTGGAAGATGGATGATGAAGGAGAAAACAATGTGATTTCAACTGGTTCCTCTCCATCAAAACAATCCTCCAATTAGACAGATAATCTACCTCTTTGTTGTCCTGCTGCAAATGCTCAACCTCTTCCATGGTGTTCTTTTGATTTGCAACTTGATCACCATGGTTATCTTCATTCTCAAAGATGAAGTTTGAAAGATCAAACTCTTCTTCAACATTGGAGCTTGAAGAGAATGAAGTAGAAGGAAGAACTGAAGGTTCTTCTATAGCCTGTTTTGTGTTCAAAGCTTTTGGATCTGCACTTTTTCTCCTCCATAGCTGGAATGTGCTCCTCTTCTTTTGGATTTGGAGCAGCTTCTCCTTCCTTTGCTTCTTGAAGACCATCTTGCTCTTGAATGACCTCTTCCTCTAGCATGAAGTTTGTCAAATCAAACTCTTCAATCTATTGCTCTAGAGGACAAGTTGGGACTGCAAGATCTTCTTCAGAGCTTTCCTCCATCATGGATTCATTGACCAAATCAGGCCCTTCAAATGAAAGCAAGAAATTATCAATGATGCCTTCTTCTTCCATGGCTGCTATAAACTCTGATTTGGTCTCACCCATTTTCTCCTTTCCAATGGGACTTTGAGTTGATTGTTTCTCTCCTTCCATGGCTGATTGTGTAACTTGAATTGGACCAACATTTTCTTCAAGTAGAGTGCCAACATGGACACTACATTCTGAGCAAACTGATTATTGATCTACTTCTTCTTTTTTCTCTTCTTCTATTGCAACAAAATCAGTCTTAACCACCTCTTGTTCTTCAACATTTACCTCCTCTGTAGGCTTAGCCAACAAAGGAATTTTTGTTATCCCAACCTAAGATCTAAGCTCACTAAGATTTTAACCATTTCTTCTTCTTTCACTTCTTCTTCTTCTTGTCCTTCATGACTGATTTTTGCAATTTTTTCTTCCCTACATGGAATTGGGAAGGCAAGAAAAGGAGTGGGTTGAGATTTAACCATTTCTTCATTTGTTTGTGGTGGTGGAAGAGATGAAACTTCTTGTTTCGTTGGAGTGGAAGGTATTTCTTTTAGCTCTTGTGGAGGGGATGATTGTTTGGAAGGGAAAAGGACAGAAGAATTGAGATGAGGTGGAAGACTAGGGAATGGAGAAATGAAATCAACACTTGGGGAAAAATTCAATGGGAAGCTTGGAAATTGAAGCCCAAATTGAGATGGTGTTGCTTGAGGAGTAGAGAGAAAATTACCAGATAATGGTGTAGGATTTACCCATTGACAAGGCTTCCTAGCACCAAGTTTATAGGCCTCTATCTCCACTATCCATTGTGCAAGTTGGGGCAGCATCCCAATCATGAAGTCCAACTTCTCCTGAGGGCTGTAGTGTCTTGGAAAAGGGCCAACCCATGGACAAGGTGCCCTGCAACCAATTCTAAAAGCCTCCATTTGAGCTATAGCTCTTGATTGCACCATGTTTACCTCCATTTTTGGATCTTCTCCAACAGACCAGCATCTTGCATTTGATTTTCTTCATTGCATGTGTACCCTTGCTCTTGATATGTTTCATAACCAAATTGATTTTTGCATTACTCATATGGATATGCATACTGATTTTGAATTTGATCAAAATTCTGATCTGGAGGATTTAAAAACATGTTGGAGGTGGAATGTATTGTATTGCTTGTGTGAATGTGAATTTCATGAGGAAAATGAAGTCATGATTGCACAACTTCATGGGATGAAAGAAGAATGAAGAGATGGAAAGAAGAATGAATGAAAAAGAATGGAAATGAATGAAAAGAAAGGTCTGCAACTTCAGAGATGGGTTGTTGACCATATGGAGTCGCTAGATGTGTTTGTAATTGCCTCCAAAGGCTGAAATCTTCACAGGAACACATCAACCTGCAAAAAATGAAGTGGAAGACCTCTTGGGTCCCACCAGGCATGCCAAAACTATTAGTGGTGCACGGTGGTGTTGGATTTGTTGTTTTTGCTGAGACACTAAGAGAAGATGAAATATCTATCTAACCTCGGTGTCCCATCGGGTGTGTTTTAGTGCAAATTCACAGCACCCCCAAATGAGTTATGAATACGCTTTTCTAAGGAAAAGTCATTTGGTGTGATTTCACAACATTGAGCTTTCCCAAAGTGTGGGACCTTTGCAAATGGGGAAAGCTCTCCAGAGAAGGTTGGTTCCTCTTCCTAAACTACCTGCCACAAGCTATTCCAGTGCAGGCAAGCTAATCTAATCCTAATCTAACTTCCAAGGAGATAAGGAGAGGAAGAAAACAAGGAAAAATAGAGCCTACACTAAAATAGTGATACACCAGAGAAGGAAAGTGTTGATCATCTATCAAAACTACCATGGAAACAAAGAGAGGTGAGCAATGGAAAGGATGGACAAGTGCATCACAGACCAAAGATGGATTTCACACAAAAAATGTTCCAAAACTCCATGAACACAGCTCCAAAACCTACAATGAACATCCAAACATGTACAAATACCTGCAATGAAGAGAGGTAAGAAGAAAACAACCAAAAATGAGCAAAAGATGGACAAATGCATCACAAAACATGTTTTTATTGCTCCAAAAGTTTGCACAGAACATCATTTCACGGGTAAGAGGAAAAAATGCCATTACAGAGTAGGGAGGAGGTTTAAACTCCATTTTCAACCCTGGGGAAGAAAATAAGGGAGAGGCAGAGAAGAAGGATGAACAACCTTTTACAAAATGAGCCAAAACTGGCTTTTATCACTCGAACAGAATGAAGGAAATGAGAAAATGTGGGCAAATCAATTTTAAAACTCCAACCACCGACAAGATTTGTTTAATAGCTTGAAAAATGATGGGTTTCCATAAAAAATCCCATACTTCATTGTACATTGCTTTGCAGAGAAGAAAGAGGCCCATACTTCATTAATTTTGGTGGTTGGGGTCATTTTCTGTAACTTTTCAATGCCAGAGATGTTTTCCCATTTTTCTCCTACAAAACTCCATCAAAATTTAAAATTGAAGTGTCCATCGTGTGGATAATTTCACCATCTTTCCAATGATACCAAAATCATGAAAATATGAGCTCTGGTGCGAAAGATATGCCCCTCTGAAGATTTAGGGCAAAAATGGTGAAATTAGGGCAAAAATCAGGTCGGCGGGCCAAAACTTGAACTTTTTCCCTTTTTGCAAAATTGGAAAAATTTCCCAAAATTCTCTCGCCACCCACCACACTATTGACACATGGCACCCTCTAGTTGATCCACGGCTTCAAAACAACATTTTGCTCCTTTTCACAAAATTGGGAAATTTTCCCAAAATTCTCCACGTCCCCTTGCTCCGAGACACATGGCACTTTGTTTGATTGGCTAAGGAGATGTGGCCCATTCTTCACTTTTACATTTTTCACCACTTTGGAAAAAATTCCAAAATCCTCCCGACACCTCGATCCCCACCGATGAATGGACACATGGCACCCTCTGATTTGTCAACGGGGTTGCGCTTCCATTTTTGCCTTTGACGTATTTTGACCAAATGCCAAAAAAATTGAAGTCCCTCTAATTCCCACTGCTCCGCCTTGACATGTGACATCATTTCATTCACTGTGGGCCTTAAGCAATTTCATTTCCTCTGTGGGATTTCGGGCCGAATTTTTCCTTTGAGTTTTTTTCCCAAAAGGGCTAAGTGCCAAAAATTTCCCACGGGTTCATCTTAGCAAAAATGCTTCCTTACCCCCATGGGCCTGCCCAGGAAAACTTTCCCCTCCAAACTCTGCCAAGCCATAACTCAAAAATACAAGGAGTTAGGAGGACTTCTTTACCTTTTTGGAAAGGGGAAGAAAAATCCTATCTGATGAAGCCATTTCTAGAATCTTTTGAGTGCTTGTAATGTGTGAAAATTGAAGTTGAAGCACAAGGAAGGAAAGAATGAAGGCAAGTTAGCCAAAATAAGCAGGGGCTCATTTTGGATAACATACTCTACATCTGATTTGAAAGGCATTTCCTTCTTATGTTCACCTTGTCGTAACTTTTCCAAGAGACCATCCTTGGTCCGAATATCTTCTGCAACTCTTTAAAAAAACCATCAACTTATTGATCTCTGTAAGCATCTCCTTGACATACTCCTCCTTCTTGGTTATAGAGGATTGTGGCTTAGATTTTAACTCGCACTATTTCCTCTTCTAAGGAATAAAAATTAGCTCTCAGGAAAGTTTTTTCTTCCTAGAGTTGGTGGTTTACATCCAATTGCTCATGTTTGGATGACTTGCCCATGATTCCCTATTCCTGAAAACACAACATGTACTTCTAAAACTACACACTGCAAAAGAGAATTAACAAGCCCCAAAATGTCTGCACACTGAAAATTGAAATCAATACTAAAACTGAAGCCAAATTTTCAAACACAATTAGAAGCTAATCCAGCAATCTAACTGCTCTGATACCAAACTTGATCCAAAAATGGGTGCTTGAAACTAACACTTTTAATCGTTTCAAAGGATCTTCAATTTTAACAACTTAAGAGGTCTTAATACTCCAAATTATTGATTAAAAATCTAATTATGCACTAAATTCAGAACTGAAATTAAGTTTGCAATTTACTAAAAATTTCACTGTTTAATCAAATCCCAAAAATCATTGTTTAAGATTTAATTGATTTTTTCCAATTTTATCAGTTACTAATTACCATTGCATCCAAATTCTTTTTTGGAATTTAAATTATTGCAAATAATTAGAAACTGAAAATTAAAATTAGAACACAACACCAGATTGAATACAAGGTTTGGAATTCCTACGTCCCCGGGTTTGTGGTGAACTGATCCATTAATAATGTTAAAAATATATAAATACAATAACCTTTATATTAACCAATAATGAATCAAAACCTTAAAAACTATGTTTCATACCTTCGAAGGATGTTAATGGAGCTCAGCCTCTGTCCTTCACCTTCTTGATCCACTTACAACAGTGTCTCCCTTTGATTCTATGCCTTCATGTGACTTTAACACAAAATAAATCTATTAAAAAATCTCCAAATCTAATAAATGATCACTTCATTGTGATCATATCAAAATCTGAGTAACTTTCATATATAACTTGAGATCTGGAAGTGAGCAAAAGTGCCCCAAAATTGCACTTTTCCAAAACTACCTCCTTATTCCCTTGACACAGACCTGACACTTCTATTACAAATACAAGTGAGCTTTATTTATACCACTTACAAGAGGGTGGTGGGTTGGTAAGGCCTCTTATATTTTTAGATGAGGTGCTAGGTTCAAATCCCCCTTCCATAGGTTTAGGCACCCAATTTAGCCATTGACCCCACATTTGGTGGGAAAGGGATAGGATAAGCCTTTAAATAACTTTTTGTCCACAAAATCCTCCTTATCCCATGGGATTAGGCTTATTCTCGTGGAATGGATTAAATAAAATATTATTATTATTATTTTAAATCTAAAACCACTAAAAACCTGCCAAGTGTCATGCCCATAATATGCCATTTGTCCACGTCAGAGTGTGTCACGTCATCATTTGACCACAACTTTGACTATGCATATCTTTCGCATACGAACTCAGATTTGGTCCGTTCAAAATGCATTATAAATCTTCAAAAAAATTCTATACCATGGAACTAATTTTTTAAAAATTACAAGACCATGAATGTTTCCTTGTCACCTATTTCCACGTGTCACCTTGTCATTGGTCCACTTGTTGACATGTTGAGCAAAGTTGACTTCCTTGTTGATTGAACTTTGATCGGACATAACTTGAGCTCAGAGTGTCTATTTTTTATGTTCTTACATTCATTGGAAATATCTCTAAAGGATATACTATACTGATATGGTTTAGGAAATTTTAGGGAGATTTTGACATCAAAAATATCCCCGATCAAATACGGACCATGTTGATCTCGAATGTTGGAGGTGGATAAAAGGGTTGTGGAGGTGATGATGTGGGCCACCGTATAGGTAGTGGGTAACAATGTGTGGTGATTGGTGAAGTTGGAATAGAGCCCTCGTCTATAAGATCATCGTCATTGAAATTTTCTTCAAGGGGGCATAATTGGAGAAGAACGGTTTTTAGAGCCTTACAGTTCTCTACATCATGTCCTTACACATGATGGTAGGCACAAATTTCAATTTCATCAAACCCTTTTGGTTTGGGTTTGAGGGGGTCATAAGGTCTAATTGGTGGTAATGTGAAAACCGAGGTCTCTAATAAGTTGGCTAAAATTTTGGCGTAGGACCCTACCAATGGATCCTAGTGGGAAGTGAGTGTGGGTTTGGGTAAAGGTACGATGATTGTGGTGGAAGAGGTGGAATAGAAGGTGGAATAGGTTTGACCACTAGTTTGGTAGGTGGTATTGTCTTATGTTTTGATGGTACCTGCTTGAGTAAAGGTGTGGTAGATGAACTAGCAATGGAATGTGTTGTTGGTTTAACTACCATGTTGGAGGGAAGTGGGTTCTTGTCCTTAGATGGAACCTTCTAGGGTAAAGATGAGGTGGGAGTACGTGATGCAGAAGGGAAAGTGGATGGTGGAAAAGGATGGGTTAGCCATGGTGATAACAGAGGTGCGGTAAAGGTTTTTGATAAAGGTCGGGTCAAAGGTATGGGTTGAGAGAAGAAATTCGCATAGGTAGTGATGGGGTTATGGTAGTTGGTGGCGGTATATGTGGTAAGGAAGTTGTGGTGATGTGATGAATGAAGTTTGTGCTTGACAATTGGGCATAATAAAGGATCATGATGAACAGGCATACTATTGCACTTTTGATTTGCTTTGGGTAGGTGGTTTCTTGACCAGGATAGACAGGTGAGGTCCAAGGATAGATGAAAAGGTCGAAGGTGACAAATGCATAGTAGGTGAAACTAGTGTATGTGTCCTAGAAGGTTGGGTATTCCTTTTAGGTGGAGGAATGGTTTTTGTGTGGGCTTGGGAAGATGTGGATAAGTCCAATTTGATGGGTGGATGGACAAGGCTTGATGTCGGCATGACACCCAGGGTAGTGATAGGTCTCTATGTGGGGGAAGATGTAGGTGCAGATAAGTTCTTAGGTAGAGGAGTGGGTTTGGTTATGGGTAAAGGTTCAGATGTAGGTAAACGTAACGAAGAAGTCATTTCAATAGCCATGGTCAAGGTTGATTTGGTTGCTGGAAATACCTTCAAATAGATCGTGGAGGTATCAGTAGGTGACATTTGCATTTGGGTTGAAAAGGGGAGCTGAAGACGTCCCTAAAGCATGGAATTATCAACATAATCTAAGTGATCGGTTAGTCATGAAAATGGCACTACTATAAGAGGAGATGCATTTGGTTTAGTGGCAATCCCTGTAAAATATGTCCATGAGATGGGGAATTGGTTAGCCTCAGACTGTGGGTAAAAGAGCCGAGAGAAAATCAACGGGATCCTAGAATGCTAATGGGGAATTTTCATAAACAGGAAGTGGCACGTTTAAAGGATCCCTTGTGGGTAAGAGCGATGGTAGATGGGGTGAGGTAGATTCTTCTTTTGGTGGAGAAGAAAGTGATGACGATTCTCCCATGGGTAGGAGAATTAATACCATTGATTGTTTGGTAGGTTGCGAGGTAGATGGTGGAACGAAATTGGCAGAAATTGTGGACTCCTCTGTGGGTGAAGAGGGAGATGAAGGGGACTCCTCTGTGGGTGAAGGAGTAGATGAGGTAGGCTCTGCCATGGGTAGAGGATCTCATGCTAGAATTTCCTCGATAGACAAAATAGGTGGAAATTGAGGAATGGCTGGTATGATATCAAAAATAGTGTGGACTTCACAGACATTGTTGTCGTTAGTTGAAGGTTCACCATTCTGATTAGATGATGGTGTATGATTAGGAAAAAACTTCTTAAATATATGCAAGTTTTTTTCCGGTGCATTCAGGTTGTCTAGGATGAGATCTCCATTATCTAACATTTCCTAGACAATGTTCTTAAAATTTATGCAATTACCATCGTTATGGCCTTTGACGCAATGATAATTACAATAGTCATGTTCCTTATACCATGTAGGCATAGGACAAGCGGGATCGAAACTAGTATGAGGTTTTATGGGGGAAGTGCAATGGCTCCAACCTTAAGAATATTTTCCAAGACTAAAGAATAGGGCTCTCCAATTGGAGTGTACTTTCGTTGTTCTGTCAAAACTAAAAAGTTTGAATGCAATAAATATTGGAGGAAGGTTTAGCTTGATTAGATGGATGAGATAGACCATATTTCAGAACTACCACGTTGGCAGATCCTTTGGCTTTTGAATAATTATTTTTGGATTTGAAGATGAAGAAGCATCATTTGATTTGAACATAGTGTTTTATTTTCACAATTGAATTTTCTTCTCTTCAATGGCATGAATTTCTAGTTTTCACACCATGGTAAATGCTTCGTCAAAGGTATGGAAGGTTTGTACTTGAAGATTTGGTGAGATGTGCCTGACACAAGATCTAGTAAACAACTCTATAGTCTTAGCTTGAGGTAACTGGAATGTTAATTGGTTGTTAAGGCTTCACCAACGAGCAACACAATTTGTGATAGATTCATTATCATACTGTCGTGTTGAGTATAGGTCAGTCATGGTGACTTTTTTGACGACATTGATTAAGAAATGGTCCAAGAATGCTTGATCAACTTGGTTAAATGAGTAAATGGAATGTTTTGGTAAACCATTATACCAATCTAAGGCGGGTGATGTCAAGAACATAGGGAATGTTCGTAGGATGAAATCATCATCATGGGCAATTAGATAGCACCCATGTTTGAATGATCGCAAGTGTTATTACAGGTATTATATACTATTGAAACGGTTTAACTTGAGCATTTCCCAAAGTATAAGGTATGGGTGATTGGGGATATATGGATGAATAGGCTCATTACAGATTTCATCATAAGTTAAGGAGTTACGAGATCCGTAAATTGATGCTTTTAATGTTTGCATATTTTCCATCATCCTCCTAATGAGGTCATTGGTGGGTTGTGAGGAATGGGTACTCCTGTAGTAAAAGGAGGTTGACTATGGGTGTATGATGTGGAAGGCATCATAGTATATGGGGTGCTAAGTATGAGAACTATGAAGGGGGAATAGATGCGAGTGGAAGATATCCCAAATAAGTGATAGATGAGATTAGGGGTTGTTAGTGATGTGTGTAAATAGGTGGGGTAGTTGTAATGACTCTTGTGGTAATTGGGGTAGAGACTACGGGATGGAAAGGACGAGGTTTTGGAATGGGGTGTGGGTTACCGACACAATGGGTGGTTGTGATGCAACGGGTATATATGAGGTGATAGGTGCAGATGAGGCTATGCCAAGGGTGGCTAGTGAAGGGATGGTTGACACCACGGGTGTGATAGATGTCATAGGTGCAATAGTTATAGCGGATGTGGGGTCTAGTTGAGATACCACATGTGGTAAGGTGGATGAAGGTAATGCCAAGCTAGTGGTAGTTGACGTGGAAGTGGGGGTGAGGGTAGGAGGGATAGACACGTGCATACCGTATACCAACTGTCATGAGGAATCTTAGGTGGATGAGTGGGTGAGATAGTATTGTAGGGTAGTAGGGTTTTGTGAACTCCTCATCGCCATTACTAATGGTGATGGGCTAAGTTGGATCCATATGCGACAAGATAGAAGGTGGTGATGGGATAGGTGGAAGTGGTTGAAGGCTAGTGTGAAACAAAAGGTTGTTGGCTTTTATGTGAGTCAAAACCATGTGAATTAGCATAGACCTAGTAAACTATACTTTGTAAATGACACATAAAATAGTAGAAATGGAAAAGGATAGATTTTGGGAGGTGAAACGAGTCGGTGTTCTAATTAAAAATCAGAACAAAGGAACCATTGACGGTTAAGTTAACTAATGATGGTTACAGAGTGACCAATGATGGTCGAAATAAGCGATACCGATTCTTATAGAAATCAACTTGCTTTGTAAATAAGGAAAAAAGCTGATGAAAATGAAATAAAAAAGTTGTATTTGATTGTGATTTCATAATTTTGGGGGTATGATGATGTCCTCAAAACTTAAAAAGAATAGAAGATGTGATGAATACTATTTTTGGTAGAATGACCAAAAAGAGTTGGAAACTAACAACGGTTAGGTAGACCGATGTCGGTTAGATGTAAATCGATGATGGTCTTTGGACCGACGCCGGTCACTTTGTGAAATTTAGAAAAGTGAAGAAAAATTGATTTTTGTGAATTAAGTCAGATGAAATATCAACCCATAAAATTGAGTATGATAAGAATGGATCTTAACACACTCAAAAATAGTCAAAATACACCAACTATGATGGCGGAGTGTGAAAGGAAGAAGAAAATGAAGAACATAACCTCATAACTCAAAATGCAACTCAAGAAAAAGCTAAGAAAAACACTTAATCCTATGAGTGAATTTTTATGTTTTATTTTATTCTATTTTAGACTCGACTTTGTGGATCGGGATAGAGTTTTTGGTTGGGAAGGTGTCCTATGAAGATGTAAATTCTAAGGGAGGTTTCGAGGTTATGTATTGGTGGGGCGGTCCTTTCTCGATAATAACCGGACAAACAAACCAGGCGGGTGCCCACTATCAATCCTTTGATCATGTGATCATTGACAACTTCTTCCAGTAAGGTGTTGTTTAAGAAGATGTGTGAATTTTTATTTGTGTAGTTTGGCAAAGAGAGAGAGAGAGAGAAAGTGCTCTACGATTCAATTATGTCAACCATTAGCTGGGCATGACTTCCAACGTATAGGTTACCCTCAATTTTAATGTGAGCTAAAAATGCAAGAATATAAATGTAAAATTTAAGTATTTTAGAACCCAAATCGAAATGTGATATTAGATGTAAACAGAGAGTGAATAGGAGAGAGAATGACTTTCACTAATGTGAATGCAAGAAGAAAAAGAATGATTCTTTCTAGTTCCAAAATATGAATGTCATTTAGAAAAATAGAAGAAAGAGAATATTTAATGTTGACTTCTTTTCGAAAAGAAACAAACATACAAAATATTTCCCTGATATTGAATGAATGTAAGGAACCCCATATGGGTCCCATCGGGCGTGCCAAAATGTTTCACTAGATTCTTGATAAATTAATGAAACATATAGAGGGTGATAGGCCAAGGAGGAATACATGTTTGTGATGTCGGTTGAAGGTTGTGCACGCGTTTTGATTTCCTGATCCAATGTTGATTGTGAATAATCCCTTTTGGCTAGGAGGAACTACCTGTAAAATGTAAAACAATACCACCAGATATAGTTAAATAAAATAACAAGTGGACTCGCCTTTAGCGAGAATCTAGATCCTGGGAAGTGTGATAGTTATTGAACAAGTTGTCAATCCACTTTTAAATAAAAAAATTAATGCTATCAAAAATAAACATGAAATAACAATATTATTGGAATTGAAACAATTTAGGTATCTCGTACAAAACAAATAGGAAATGTCGGATAAAAGGTGATTGAGGTCAAAACAGGTCAGATGATGGGTCGATATTGAGTTACGAGTTAAGTACGGAGTTAAGGTAAGATCTAGTAAAGATTAGGAGTGATTTTGGGTTGTTATAGAATAGGTATGAACTTGTTGGTCTAAGGTATATTGCCGGACACACGATGGCGATGTCGCCTATGTGACCGATGTTTGTTTTACAAGATGGTTGACGTTGATTGGATAACTGGTGTAGGTAGAGGCGGATAATAAAAATCTCTTAGAAATGGTCTTCAAACTCTTTGTGATTGCACAGAGGTTGGAAATGGTGGGGGTGAGGTCATGGAATGGTCTAAAAGGTTCAGATATGATTAGGATAGGGGAAGACATGTGGAAGGTCCAGGTATGGTAGGGTAATAATTTTGTGGGAGGAAGGGAGGTGTACGGATGTACAGAAGAATAAATTACTGAGATGAATAATAAATCTTACTGAAAGAAAACATAGATAAATGAAGAGATATTAGGTACTTACTGAATAATGGGTCTAGAGAGTGCAGGTGATGAGGATGGTGATGGCAGAGATTTGGAAAGAAGAGAATTTGCATTCGTGAGGTAGTAGTTTGAACCTTTTTGCTTCTCTATGTGAATTTGTGATCCTGAAGAAGATGATGGATGTCAATGATTGTTGGTAGTGTTCCCATGTGCTTTACTTTTCCTAAGTGCTTCAGAAAATCCAAGTGCTCCAAGTCTCTGTTCATATGAGATCCTGAATTGAATGAACAACCTCAACAAAGGATTTTGTAAATGTATTTAACCTTACCGACGATGGTTAGGGGACCGACATCGGTTGAGGTATAACCGGTGTCGGTTAAGGCGAGAATATCTAGGTTGGCCAAAAATAGCCTGATTGTTTCTATTTTTGGCGTGGTCTTCAATCTTCGTCCGAGTCTCAAGTGATAGATCACGAAATAATGAGTAAGAGTCCTCTTAGGTTTGTTAATAGGAGTTAATTCTAGGTTTAGACTAATTCCTAGTTGGTTAGGATAGGATTAGACTTGGTCTTAGGTCATTAATGGGGTTTGAGTGGGTCATGGGGTGAGGTGGCTAGGTGAGTTGGCTAGGTGAGGTGGTCAAGTGAGGATGTTAATTAAATTAATTAAAGTAATTAATTCAATTAATCATGTGCACTATGGGATATGAATAGGTAAGGTATGGTTAATTTAATTAACAGGTTTATAAGGGTAGTATGACCTAATTTTGGTGTCTACACACATGTAGTAATAATCATAAGAGGCCTTAAACTCATGTAGAAAGATTTGAACATGTGAGCAAGATATGTAAAACTATAAGACATTTTCCTAGTCCCAAAATGATATAAACATACAATTATACTTCAGATTAAGACATTAATAACTTAGTTCTTAGGAGCATATGTGTATAGAATATTTTTTAAGGATATCCTTCCATGCCCCCCTTAACATACCCTTAATTTTTTTTTCATTTAGACATGAATTTTGAATTTAAGTAACTTTTCATGTATAACAACCACAAAAACCAATTTAAAAATACCAAGAAGAAATTAACTTTTGAAATTTGGAATTTTAATTAATGAGGGACATGTTCATAGCCCTTTGATAGGTTTAGGTTTGAACATGTTTAGGGTTATCAAACAAGTCCTAAACATAAAATAATTTTAGTTTCATAAAACATCAAAATGGATTGAAAGCATGAGAATAGAAGAATAAGATCATAAAATAGTTTTAGGAGTGGTTTCAAAAGAAGTAGAGAGTCAAAAAGGGAAGTAAAAGTGCTAACTAGCCCTCAGTCCCAATTATTACATACTAAATACACAAAATCATATAAAAAGGAATTATTAAAAAAATGCATGTACAAAATTCAGGTATCTACATCTAAACATTCAAGAACATTCCAGTTTATAATTATATCATCATATTCTTTCTATGTTTTTGTAAAGGTTATTTTATAATTAAATAATGTCTTTCATAGGCTCAATAGAATATATCTACTTATAATAATCCATGTAACAATAGTGTGCAATAAGGATTCATGAGCCCACATGATTCTTCCTACAACATAAGGATAGGTTATTTCCTCCATATAATGATGGATAATGATGGTGTAGGAAATTTTTTGAGTACCTTTTCTCATAAGGAATATTTAGAGTAGCTTTATTGTAGAAAAGGCATATTTCAAACTATTAATAGTGAGCAGAAAAGGAAACATAAAAAAACATGAAAAGAGACACACGTCAATTATATCACTTCCTTAGAGATATTAGATTGTGTGTGTGTGTAAGGACCTCTCATCTCTTATTATAATATTTTAGGTGATGCAATAAGATTTGTCTAGAGAAATTTAATTAGTTCGGTGAGTTTTTCGATAATATTTTGTGTCTCGGGTTCGAAAGATTTATGTAACTTGTTGGTATTGGTGAAGTTGGGAAGTTGTACTAGGTTTAATCTAGGTTTTAGTAATGTTGTTTGGTCATAGGAATTTTTCCAAAATTGTTCATGTTTAATTTTTCTAGTACCATGAAACAAATCATTATTATGATTAATAAAAATTATATTTAAGAGATTTTTCCATTCATATATATTGTTCTAATTCTTTGGTATTAATAGTTCTCATATAGATTGTTGTAATTCATTAGTAGTAATTGAAAAATTTCATGATATCTTTGCAAATAGTTAATTCAATGGATAAAGGCACTAGTCGTGGCTTGATAGGTCAAATCCTATTATTATCCTCAATTATGTCTTGTGATATTTTCATTTAAAATAAAATTTTGAGAAAATTTTGCATAGTATAAACATAATTCATGCTCATTATATGCATTTTTCTTTTATGATGTAGGCCTTCAAATGTGAAATCTATTATTCATGGATATCTTAAATATTTATATTTATGAGAAATTCTAATATGAGTTAAATAACCAAATGTGTGTTCAGTTCATTAGTGATAATAATTGGTTGTTTGATCATGGTGCTTACATTTACTTTCATATTTGTTAAGTCTAGTTGTTTCATTTAAAGTCTTATGTGTTAGAATTGTTGAATAATCTTGACCCCTTTGTCCTATACCAAATGAAATGAGGAGAGATAAGTTACTCTCAATAGATGATTTCCTTCATAAGCCTTTCCTTGAGCATGAGAGTGATGAGTTGTGACCATATGTAATGAAACCTTGAGCTTATGACATTTAAGTAACACATATTGTGGTTTATTGTAATATATATACTATTTTTATGATTGAATTAAGGGATTGTGTGGTGTGGTTTGATATTTTCTAGTAGTAATATTTATAGAAAAAAATACTATCATTATATTCATATTATAGATCTTGTTTGGTTATACAAGAGTAATTTGTTACTTCTCCATCTTTATCTCACCAAGAATAAGTGTTTGATTTCATTGAGCTACATGTCCTTCATTATCATTCCACATTCAATGTTGTGATTTTGGTGAGCTACCACTATACTCCAACCTCTCCTTAATAAACTTGGTTAGGGGTAGGGGCTTCTCTCTCCCGATGGCCTACTATACTCTTCCCCTATATAGAAGGGACCCTAGGCCCCGAATTGAACTATCCGGGGCGGAACTAACTAGACTATAAAGAGTCACCTTGTGTCCCTACATGTATATAGATATGGGATATGGCCCACCCTCTATTTTTATGCCGTCACATTGGGGAGAATGACAGATACCTTCAAACACAAGATTTCAAACCACTATTCTCAAAATGGAAGGCACTCAACCGATCTTGATCAATCTACTTACCACGCCCTTATTTTAAATATTTTAAATGTGATTTTTTTTTAAAAGGGTTGGATGGAATGAAGGCTATACATTTAATTCATCTCTAAGCATTCTTATAGTTAAATGAATGCTTTTTCCAAATTGTAATGGAGGTTTTTGTGGCTGAAACATGCCATGAAATGAATGGTGTTGATTAGTTTGGTCGTTGATGTAGTACATCACCTTGGCCTTGTACTTGGTGTGATGAATAGTGTAATCCCATGTGCACACTAACAATAGAAGCACTTGGCAAATAGATATTGAAAATGGAACCTTTTTGTAACTTGTCAACGTGGAAGAGTCTAATATTTTTCCATGTTGGATGTAACAATCAATGCAAGGCTCACATTGTGTCGAGATGTGGTCATTACCTATTCGATGATGGTGTCATATGTTAAGAGAGGGATTCTAATGGATATTTGCATTAGAAACTCTATGTTTCTGTGTAATGGATTGTCAACATCATGGTCCTTAGCGGTGTCATTTTGGAAAGAAAAATGTGGAGTCTACCATGGTTGCATTTAATGTCTCAACACAACCACTATGTCTTCACATCTTTAGAGTTTATCCAAACAAGGTCGATGATGAAATATTTTTTGTCTATGTAGTTCCTTCATTGCTATACATTATATGGATCATGTAATTGTAGATCAAGAATTTCGCGCTTGTTACCTGTCCAAGTTAATGTACCAAACTAAACACAAAAACCTTGAAAAACTCAAATGAAATTGATACCTGAAAGACAAGATCTAAAGATGTAGATGGAAAAGAAAGCCGATGTAGACAAGACGGCGCACATGAGCGATCCTGTAAAGTAGATCCAAGAAACCTGCGAGACACAGATGCTTGACAAAAAAAGACCACGTTAAAAGATATTTGGGTGGACTGCCCAAAAGTGGGTCCGAAGCGATAAGCTCCCTCGGCGGATGTCAGTCCACGTTTTCAATTAAGGAAAGAAGCATACATGATAAAAGATGTAAGTAAATGTCTATATTTTGATTAAAAATGACAAACAGAAAAGTAAACAATAGACAGAAACCAATAAAAAATAGGAAAGTGTGAAAACAATGTTGGATTTGTGTTCCCTGAATTATTTTACTGTCCGCAGCAGATCAACACTAATTAGGAAAATCAACGTCGACTGAGAAGAATCGGCATCAACTGAGATAGGTTGGCATCGACTAGAGATAATTAGCGTCGACTGGGTACAGTTGGCGTCGACTTGGGGAAAATTGTAGGAAGATTGAGAAACAGACAGTGGAAGCTAGATCGTCGATCTCCGCTGGATCTGCAAGAGCCGTAGGGATACTAACAAGGCTCCACCTGTGCTTGGATGTAGGAACAGAGTCACCAAGAGATCGATGGAGACTCACGATGTCGATGTGGTAGGAGCAGAGTAACGGTACTCCTCTCAGGGATTGGTTTGGACAGGATTCACTCTCACTTGATAGATAATGCTCAGACTTAATGCTCAAAACTCTCTCATTCTTTCTGTCTCTCTCTCTATCTCACTGTCTAACCAGAACTAAATTTTAGCCTTCTATTTGTAATCGGCGCCGACCGAGATGAAATCGGTGCCACTCTAAAAAATCGGCGTCGACCGAGTATTGGTTGCGCCCGATCAGGGAACAGTCTCCCGAAATGGCCAAAAGGGATGATTTTTGGGAAGATGAAGTGATCCTTCCACCTCAAATATGGGAAATATCCTGCTTTGCTCAGTTTGGGAGGAGAAAAAAATAGGGGGATAGATGGATAGAATAGATACGGGAGGTTAGGAATTGATATGGGGTAGATAAGTGGTTAGGATATATGTAGAAAATATAATTAAATAGTTAATATTTAATTATCTATGGGTAAAACATAATGGGGTGACATAAACTTAGGATAGATGTTTAAATCAAATATTAAGTAATACCCTAAGGGAGAGGTGGTGATGTAAACATGCCCCATGTTACCCAAGATGACAAATGCGCATGAGGGACACCAAATTGGATAACCAATTTTAGGTGTCTACATTTTGCCCCTTTTTGTCAAGTAACTTGCGATAAGCAAAGTTGCAAGACAAAAACAAGGAGTTGGAAGAAAGGAAGAAAAAGTGATGATGTGATCCCCCTCAAACTAGGGATGGGATGGGCCCCAAAAGAGCAAATGATCCCAAGTTTGAAAAATGGTAGATGAAAACGCAGGATGCCCCAGCTAGATGCCTAGAGTAGATCTGATCATTAATGACACACAAAAATAAACATTAAGGCAGCAACCTAAGGAACTCACATTGGTAGGGCAGACTAGACGGTCTCCGCATGAGACGACGTTAGTACCTACAGACCCATGAGTGTAAGGAGGGCTGCAAAATAGTCAGCACCTAAAGAGAGACACATTGGTAGGGACAACCAGACGGTCTGTAAAGTAGATGACGTTAGTGCCTCCAGACCCATTAACTCTAAGTTGCCAAAAATGCGAGTGCCCCATGTACAGGGGACAAGCTCGAAATGGACAATAATATCGAAAGTATGTGCCAAAAGGCAACATTTAGGGCACAATAATGACCAAATAAATAAGCCAATCATCAACACTATGGCAAGAAGATTAGGATATGGAAGAAAAGAAAATAAAGGAAGGTGAAGAAGCAAAAGTGCAACCAATCGGCCATAATAGGCTTAAATCGGTGTCAATCCAGATTAATCGGTGCCGACCAAAAAAACCGGCGCCGACCATACCGAGGGCATATAAATATGCGAAAGGAAAACGTGAATGATTTATTTAGACTGTGATGATTGATTTAGAGATTCAAAAATTAGATTTGAGCACCATGGAAGCCTCTGGGAGCAGTCAGAAGCGGAAGAGGACACAACCGGGGGTAAGTGAATCTACCCAAACTTCCTTATATACTTTTATCATGAAATAGCATATTAGGATGCCAAATTTTAGAGAAAAAGGGAATAAGTGGGAAGTAAGAGTGTTTTTGACACTCGTCCTCCCAATCGGCATCGATTGGAAAAATCAACGCCGATTAGATGAAATCGGTGCCGATTATCTTCAATCGACGTTGACTATTTTGGATCGATGCTGATTTAAGTAAATTGACACCGATTGGACCGAATAGACTGATAAGATGATAGAATGTGTTTTTGATGTTCTGATTTGGATAAATGGGAAGCTAACATTGCTCTTGACGTCGTGGATGCAGGCATGAGAGGTGTTACACATGCGGGATGCTATTCCCGAGCTTCTAGAGACCATTCTCCCCAATGTGACTGACACAGATTGGCGCCACCTAGAGTTAGCTAGGCTCGGGGCTTCCGGTACTACCGACGAGTGTCGTGAGATGTAGAGTTGCTACGAGCACTAGTACGATGATGGGACAGCCAGACTTGCACTTTTTGGTTCAGGACGGGTGAGATGACCATCACCCACGAGGACATATACAGGATCCTGAGGCTACCGATCACCGGGGACCCGATAGAGATTACTCCATGAGAGCAGCAGCAGAGGGCCCTAGGATGATTGTATGGAGACAGGGTGGATGATTCAGAGATAGTGTCTGGGGCGGTGAGGATAGCCTCTCAGTATAGATAGGATGATGCTAGGAGCAGACGGATAGTGTTGATTCAGATGGCTATCTCCTATTTTGCTCTGCCAGATTCAGGAGGTGGGAGATTCCCATTACTATTACTAGATTGTGTTTGTGACATCCTGCAGTTTAGACAGGTGTTCACATTTTCTGATGCCCTGATAGCTCAGATATATTATGAGTTATGGATGTATACCACCGGCAGGAGGATAGGCATTGATGTTAGTTTTGTGCTCCATTGCTGGGCATATGAGCACATAGCAGTGATTAGGCCATCCGGGCTTCCATGGATGCTAGCAGTAGTGGGGGCCATTGATTATGGATTCTGGCGATGGCAGGCCGACATGGCCCCGAAGACATAGGGAGATCTACAGATTGGTATGTCGAGCGCTTCAGGATGCTGACACCAGAGCAGGTCATTTGGAGACCATATCGGGTCTACCTAACATGGGCCGGTCAGGAGGCTCACCTAGTGGGATTGAGACGAAGCTGGGTGGTTAGGGGCCGCAGGCTTGATATGTGGGAGCACGTCCCGTTTATATGGGTATTGAGATAGTTCGGCCTAGTGCAGACAGTGCCGACCACCTACAGGCCATATAGGTGAGACAGCAGAGAGACTAATCTTCCAATTTAGATCCCGGAAGATCCATTGAGGGAGGCCCCACCCTCCACAGACAGTGATGATGATGCCGGAGTGGATGACGGCTATGCGGCATGGTATTTGACAGAGCTACCACGACACCTGCCAGCATCTATAGATGTCGATGAGGAGGATATAGCCACAACGCTGGAGAGGCTGGAGGGAGAGCATTTTACCCTGACACAGACACACCAGGTCGGCCCTCGAGGAGATCAAAGCTCTGACAGAGGAGAGGGATGCCCTGATATTGGAGAGAGACACAGCTTGCTAGGAGTGAGATACAGCGATCCAACAGAGGGATCGCTACCATCGGCATAGAGAGGCCCTCAGGGCCAAATATGGTGATACAGGTACTATGTCAGAGTCCAGGACACAGGGTACAACCATAGGAGGGCCACCACCAGTAGCACCAGTAGTGACATTACGAGCACTGTACGGTGAGCCCGAGTACTTATCGCCTCTCTCACTCGAGGTGAGATACTATGAGGACACCCTAGCACAGCATGCCCCTGAGGTGCCTTGTTACGGTGTGAGGAGGAGATCAGCGACACCACACAAATTAGTGGTACATCGAGGGAGGGAGAACTGGGAGAGAGTGAGGTGGAGGTAGGCCCCCAGAAGTAGGTGCTTCTAGTTTGATAGGCGGTGGCTAGGAGAGACAGCCTGGTCCAGAGGAGGGTGGAGGAGATAGTGTCTTCCACTTATCAGACTTTACGATATAGAGATTGGTGTATTTTGATATCGATATATTGATGTAGCCTCGATTTGAAGGCATTTTTGATGTATGATATAGATGGCTTGATTGAAAGCCATCCATTCTTTGTTGTACAGATACTCATGTATATATATAGATTCATCATTTTCTTTCCATATGATTGTACTCATGCTTTTAATTTCGATATACATGGATAGATATAGCGTAATTGTGATGGATATAGACATATGTTGATAGATGATAAATAGATGTGATTGGATGGACATAGACATAGAGGATAGATAGACGTGATGTGATTTGATGTGATTGATATGTGGATTTAATTTTGATGAAAAATAGATATAGATAGATGTAGTGTAACTTGGATGTACACATTTTTAGATGTTTTGATGGATAGATGGATAGATGTGATTGATATATGGATTTAATTTTGATGAAAAATAGATATAGATAGATGTAGTGTAACTTGGATGTACAAGTTTTTAGATGGTTTGATGAATAGATGGATAGATGTGATTGATAGATTTGATATATTTTGAGATGTTAATTTAATTTTGATGAAAATAGATAGGTAGATCCACATGTGTTGACAATACATGCTTTGATATGTGTTTTGGACAAAGTAGATAAGATGAAATTAGATAGATGATAGATTTTGATTAAATTAACATGTTAAATGTCAATTTAACTGGATGAATAAGAAATAATAATGGGAAATACTCTCTATGAGAGCCAAGGACGTAATGAAATGACCTTGATTAGAAATAAAGGAAATACACCTAGATAAGAAAAAGAATGATAAGCTAGGCCCCTAACCGACCATAAATAGAGACTTTGATAGGAAACCAAAAGACCATGCATACAAGGCCATATATGAGGTTAAAATAAACCTGACACTAGCTAGTCGCAAACCAAATCTAGAAGGTAAATGGAAGGAGATGTAAGTATTTATATTTTCAAAATTTACAAAGGACAAATACATGCTTCCATTGGGAAAATAGGGTTCTCCATATGATCAAAAAAAAGGTCTTATGTCTCAGGTTCATGATTTTTGTTTTGACAGAAGAGAAAACTGATCAATGCGGAAAGTTTGCTAGATATAGAAAGACTGATCGATACGGGAAGTCTTTCAATGATGCTAAGAAGCAAACAAATAGTCGTCCTTCAAGGGAACGGTCTGTATTTTGAATGTAGCCATCCTTCAAGGGCATGGTCTATATTTCGAATGTAGCCATCCTTCAAGGGTATGGTCTATATCTTTTGATTCATTTTGAAAATGCATAGATAGCTGTCCTTCAAGGGATTAGTCTATCTTTTCAGAATTTTTATTTTATTTTTTTGAGCTTTTGGAGCTTGTTTTTTTTTTAAAGTTGAGTGTAGATCAGATAGAGGGGAAGAAAATGCATAAAAGCACGTACTCATGCCCCAAGTAGATTTGATTAAGATAGATACTTGGGACAGATGAAGAAGTGATTAAGGTGTCCCTACTAGGAGGAGGAACATATCCATAAGAAAAATGCTATGAGTAGAGCCACGATACTCATATTTAAGGTGGAAAAGACATAACGTGGAGAACCACATAGTTCCGAATCACTATGAAAATATATGACTGGTTGTTAGATGGATGAAAGATCTGTTTTGCGACTAAGATCGTGTAAGATAGATTTTAACAGTAGAAGGGCCTTAGATGCAAGGCATTAAGAGGTTCCATTTCAGGTACACCATCCATGGAGGATAGATGATAAGCCCCAGACCCATATTTATGAGTAACTACGTACGGACCCATCCAGTTAGGAGCAAACTTACCACGCTGACTCCGTTCTAGTGTAGTGACATTTTGGTTTTCTTTAAGAACAAGATCACCAATTTTGAAGTCACGGTGTTGCAAAGTGCTTGTTATAAGCACATTTGACATGCTCAAGATAGATTTGATGATGTTCAAGAGCATTGAGATGCCGCTCATCTAGCAACTCAAGCTGCGCTAGACGATTTTGATGATAGTCCTCATCAGAGACAAATTCTCTTGAGAGAAACACGAAGAGATGGGATCTAGACTTCCAAAGGAAGAACAACCTCTGACCCATAGACTAGAGAGAAGGGAGTAGCACCCGTAGGAG
Organism: Taxus wallichiana var. yunnanensis; assembly: GCA_018340775.1. Taxonomy (NCBI): domain Eukaryota; kingdom Viridiplantae; phylum Streptophyta; class Pinopsida; order Cupressales; family Taxaceae; genus Taxus; species Taxus wallichiana. The sequence continues at coordinate 629,247,217 of CM031243.1, read as the reverse complement.
TACGAATGCTAGTCCGATAAGCCCAAAGAGCAAAAGGGATATGTAAATGCCAATCCCTACCAGCTCGACTAGTTACCTTTGCGAGGATATTACGCAAAGTTTTATTGGAAGCCTTGGCCTGGCCATTAGCTTGGGGATAGTATGGAGAAGAAAAGCTGAGTTTGATATTGAAAGCATCACAAAGATTCTGCAAATCGGTGTTTTTGAAATATTTCCCATTGTCTCGTGATGATTTTTGTGGAACACCAAACCGACAAATGATATGTTGATAGACAAAATCAACAATCGGTTTAGCTTTGGTCGATGAAAGAGGAATAGCTTCTACCCACTTAGTAAACTATTATGTGGCGAAATAATAGAATGATGATGCTATGAAGAGCGGGGTTGATAAGACCGATGAGATCAAGACCCCATTGCGAAAAAGCCACAAATCCGCTGCAGTTGCAGCTTAAAACCCGACTAGGGATATGTGTGAGATTGGAATGTTGTTGACACTTGACACATTTCTTAGTGTATTCACAACAATCTCAATTAAGAGAAGGCCAATAATAGCCTAAATGTAAGATGTGTTTAGCTATGGCCAAGCCACTAAAATGTCCACCATAGATACCATCATGGACTTCCTGGATGGCTTTAGATGATTCAAGGGTTTTGAGGCACCAAAGTAAAATACCATCAAAACCACGTTTGTAGAGGATTCTGCCTAGAATAGTATAGCGATTAGCGCGTAGGATAAAAGATCTTCTACCATTGGAAGTCAGATCTAGAGGAAGCACTGAATGAGATAGATAATCAACGATCTGTTGATACCACTCATCTTGAGTATTGGTTGTGACGGCATTGATTGAAGTTAGTTGCCGGAGATGAGATGGTTGATCTAATCGCTGCACAGCCACATAAAGTCACGAGTCCTCGGTAAAAGGTAGAATAAGTGAGGCTAATGAAGCCATTGTATCTACAAATTGATTCATAGTACAAGGAATAGCTTGGATAGTGAATTTATCAAAAGATTGGAGTTGAAAAAGAACGATATCGTGATATTTTTGAAGGATATCATTTTTGCATTGATAGACACCCGTGACTTGATTAACGATGAGTTCAGAGTCACCAAAGATGTCAATATGGTGGGCACCAAGATTAATAGTGTTTTGAAGACTTAAAACAAGAGCTTCATATTCAGCCATATTATTGGTACACTCAAAGTTAAGTTTCATGCGGCTCGGGATAGTTGCACCCCAAGGAGGAATCATAATGAAACCTGCACCTCCCCCTTACTAGCATTTGGATCCATCAAAGAAGAGTTTTACTTTAAATGGAGAAAGACCGAAATCAATTTGTTGGATATACTCATCGGAATTGAGCAAGGGGGACTTGAGTGTCCGGAAGAGGAGCATCAACTAATTGATCTGCAATGACCTGACCCTTGATAGATTTTTGCGGAATAAACTCGAGATCAAATTTTGTCATTAGCATGAGCCAACGAGTGATACGATCATTGTGATAAGGCTTCGCATGCATTGTCTTGAGTGGATTGACACTTGTGACAATGTAAGTTTTGTGATTGAGGAGGTAGTGACGAAGCTTAGAAGTTGCAAAGAAGAGAGCACAACACAGCTTTTCAGCTTTGGAATAACGTGTTTCATACTCATGGAGAGTGTGACTAATGTAATATATGGCTTGTTCTTTACCATTAGCGTCTCGATGCGAGATCATGGCTCCCAAAGCATGGTCAATCACAGAAATATAAAGATAGAATGGCTCCCCCTTGTGTGGAGGTGTAATCACAGGTGGGGAAAGAAGATAAGCTTTGAGATCATCAAAGGCCTTTTGGCAATGCTCATCCCATTCAAAACAAACATTCTTACAGAGGAGATGATGAAAAGGTTGACAACGGTCCGATAGTTGCGAGATAAAATGACGTATTGATTGAAGGCATCCTTGAAGACTACGAGTTTCTTTAAGTTAGAAGGGGGAGGCATCTCAAGGATAGCTTTTATTTTTGTGGGGTCCACTTCAATACCCCTAATAGAAATGATAAAGCCTAAGAGTTTACCAATGAGAATGCCAAACACGCACTTGGATGGATTTAGGTGAAGACAAAAGTGAATGAGCCTCTCAAAGAGAGGTGCAAGAGTGAAAAGATGATCCTGACGGCATTTGGATTTACCGAGGAGATCATCGACGTAATCTTCCACAGTTTTTTGTAAGAGATCATGGAAGATGTAGGTCATGGCTCGTTGATAGGTTGCTCCTACGTTCTTAAGACCGAAAGGCATGACACGATAACAAAAAGTCCCCCAAGGAGTTATAAAGGAAGTCTTATGTTGGTCCTCTGGTGTGATGAGAATTTGATTATACCCAGAGAAACCATCCATAAGAGAAAGCATCTCATGACCTACCGTTAAATCCATGAGTTGGTCGATATTAGGTAGAGGAAAATCATCTTTTGGACAAGCAAGATTAAGATCCCAGAAGTTGGTACAAATTTGAATCTTCCCAGTAGCTTTGGTTACAGTACTACATTTGAAACCCATTGTGGATAATCAATGGGTTGGATAAAGTTAGCAGAAAGCAAATGTTGCAACTCTTCTTTAACAAGAAGGGCTACTCGAGGGTGCATTTTACGCAATTTTTGTTTAACCGGTTTGATGTCGGGAAGAGTAACGATATTGTGGACCACGATATCGATCGAGTCCTGGCATATCCTCATATGACCAAGTGAAGGCTTGACGATGGTTGGAAAGAAAAGTAGTAAATTCTCCTAACTCCTATGGATTAAGAGATTGCGCACCTTAATGATGCGAGGGTCTTTAGAAGTCCCTATATTAAGATCAACAGTGGCTTTGTTAAGAAGCGTAGATGTGTCAGAAGGAATGGTTTTAGGAAGATAGGAATCCTCTGCCCCCAGATAGGTGAGGACAGAATCATCATCCACACAGTGGATAGTGTTGATAGTAGGAGAGTCGTCTCCAACTATTTCAGGGAAGACTAATGGTATGGAAGTGGATTTGTTATTAGTTTTATAGGTCAATGGCCCTAAGGAAATGGTATTGACTAAAAAAAAAAGTTAGACGGGATGGAAATGGTGTCATCCACATCAAATGATGCTTCTGACCTAGCGGGAGAAGATGGTTCCTCAATGGGGAGAGGCTCATCGAGAATAGTGATGGTGGCTTTTGAAAGAGGTTTAAATCCTAAACCAAATTTTTGATGTGGTTTGAGAGTTGGAATGGACGCGAGGTCATGCACACCATGTTCATACTTTCCCAGGCCAAAACCCTTCCACGTGCATCGATATAAATAAGTTTTTGCAAACGTGGGATTTTGTAGACAATCAAACCCTGTTGAATAGGGTTTGGCCCTAGGAGGAGAATCCGGGTGATAGTGAGGTGTATCAAGACCACCGTAAATGAAGTTAGTCTGTTGATTGGGCAGACCAATGGTGATGACATGACCGAGACCTGGCTGATATTCAGGTTGTTTGTCTAGTCTACCATACTCATTAGGTTTGAGATGGGCATCAAAAGAAAGAAGAGGAAGCTCTCCTAGTGAGAAACGTTGCAATGTCTCTTCTATATTTTGTAAATCTAGTAGTTTTGTTGCAGGTATGGAAGAGGATGAAGCCTCGTTAGGAGAACAAGCATTCTCCTTTAGAGGGGCAGACCCTGTGGTCATGTCGCACTGTGCAGAAGGAAAAGGATCTCCTGGATGAGTATAGATTTTTCCCTCATACTGATATTTTAAGCATCGATGGAGGGTTGATGGGACACAATGCATTGCACGAATCCAAGAGCATCCAAGGATCATATTGTAGTGGAATTTCCCTTCAACAATGTAAAATAGTTTGTGAAGCAGCTTCTTACCTACTCGAATGGGCAGGACCATAGTTCCTAAAGTAACTGCCAACTGATCGTTAAATGATCGAAGGGCAAAAGGTGGGGTGACACTACGTTCTTTGGTAACTTAAGTTGCTCGAATGTGTGTGAGGAAATGACGTTAAGTGCAGCACCACTATCAATCATAGTGCATTTTAACATAGTGTTGTTGATTTGAACTGTGATAAAGAGGGGAGCCTCCAAATCCTCGGAAGAAAGGGAAGGAATTTCTGAATCTTCAAAAGAAATGGTAGTTGATGGTTTATTCAATCCAACAATCATCTCAAAAGGTTGGGGCTCATCTGAATTCACTGCGATACGGAGCATTATCAATCAAAGCTTGGTAATGTTGTGGGGATGATTGAATGAGGTCAAAAAGAGACATTTTGACCGAGCATGAGTAAGTTGTTTCATAACACTCTCCTCTACTGACATGGGAATCTGAGCCTGAGGTGAAGCACGAATAGAGACCCTAGGTCTCGAGGCTGATGTGGAAGGAGGAATGCCTTCAGGGGCTGCAGAAATGACAACCCGTGGCCGAGATGATGATAGATTATCATATTGTTGTGTTCTAGTGGCGATATGAATCATGTCGATTTGGGAAGGTGGAAGACCATCCGGTGTGGAATTAGTAGAACTAGAGGCCTGAGTAGATCATTGAGGCTCAGATGTGGTTGAGATGACAGGAGATACTTGTTCCTCCTCTTCTTCCAGCAGAAGATCACTTTCTTCCAAAAGTCATTAACGACAGATTGAAGGGCCTTACATCCCTCGGTGTCATGTCCTGGGGTGCGATGGTAAGCACAAATCAAATCAGAGTTGAACCAGGAAGGTTTTACTCCTTTAGGATTATAGGGTTTGATCGGAGGAAGGGATATGGATGAAGACTGGATAAGTTGGTGAAGAATCTCGGTATAGAACCCGGTAGACAAAGATGAGGACAGAGATGACGGAGGTGACTCTCTTACCTCCATGGACTACCGAGGTAAAAGAACCTACATATCTGGTTTGATAGTCTTTTTAGGGATCATTTTACTTTTTCGGACATCGGAAGTAGTCTTGGACACTTGAGATGGAAGCAAGTGAGGCATGATTGATTTCTGCGGAGGAGGAGCTCCTAAGATAGATTTTGAAGAAGATGAAGATGTGACAAGTGTTGTGGTCTTCAGAGATAGGGAAGGCTGCTTGATCAAAATAGATGACGATTTAGATAATGTTGATTTAGATGAGGGAGGAGCTCCCAAAATAGGTCTGATCGGAGGAACAGAGGGTACCTTAGCTTTTGGTGATGAAGATGATGGTCCTGATAAAAGAGGTGATGCCTCTCTAGTTTGTGAATTCACTTTACAAGGTACCAACTAAAGAAGGTGTTGTAGAAGAAGAGGATGATGGTTCTGATGGTATTGTAGAAGAAGATGCCTTCCCAGTTGACAAATCCAATCTTTTATGAGGTGTAGAAAGAGATTTTTGAGGGAAGGCACCAAGAGTCTTAATAGTCCTAAAATATGGGTTTTCCTTTTTCAGGGATGGTGACAACTTCAACCGCATAAGGTGATTGTAGCCTTTTTGGGGGAAGGAGATGAGGGGGTGTTGATGATGTAACATTAGACTTTAGTTGTCTTGGTTTAAGTCCAGGAACCGAGAGTGTAGGTGCCGATGTTATTTCTTTAGATTTTCCCTTAATAGGCAAAATAGTATCGGTGATGGAAGAAGTGGATGATGAAGGAGCAGTTCCTTGTGAGGGAGGTACTTCTGGTACAGTAATTGTGGGTGTAACTACTATGGGAAAGGAAACGGGAAGAGTCAAAATCGAAGACGCTTCCATTGAAGTTGGTACAACTATAGGTATGTTTACCAATGGCATAGTCGCAGCAAAGATGGGAGAAACAGAAGTAGATGTATTCACGGTGGAAACTTGAAGAGATGTAATTGCCTTGAGCATCGAAAGAATATCTGACGATGAGACAGATGAAGATGACACTATCTCAGGAATAGACGGAAGATCAGATAAAGAGGCAGAGGGAGATGAATCCATCTCTAACAAGGTGGGAATATTCAAAGATGAGGTGTCTGAAGATGATGGAATCCCAACGATTAGCGGAGCGGCAGGAGGTTCTGATTCAGTCGATGTGTTCGTAGATGGCTTAGTTTTAGAAGAAGATTCTTCAGTAGAAATGAAGCTGATAGTATGAGTGTTTGGTTTTTGAGACTCTGAAGCATCATGGTTCGGGAATGATTAGGAAAAGGTTGTTTAAAAACATCAAGCGCCTGATTTGGGGGAGCATTTGGGTTATCCAGAATGAGCTCGCCTTTATCAATGAATTTCTGGACAAGATTTTTGAAGGTTTGACATCACTCAATGTCATGGCGGTTCTATGATAATGACAGAAGTCATTTTCCCTATACCAAAATGGACGTTCTTGGCTTTCATCAAAATTTCTAATGGGGGGAAGTTCAATCATGTGAACTTCCAACATTTTTTCTAAGATAGAAGCATATGATTCCCCCAACGAAGTAAAATATCGAGACGACGAGGGTCCTTTTCAAGAAGATGAGGAGTCTCTCTCGTGGTGTTTGATTAGAACTGTTATCGGCACGTGGTGTTTTTAATATGATAGCGTTAGTGGATCCCTGATTTTTGTCTTTAGAAGTGGAAGGGTTTGATTTTGTAAACCAAGAAAAATCTGGTTTAGATTTAGAGTGAAGTTTTAACTTCCCTTGTTCAATGGCACGGGACTCAAGTTTACGTGCCATCGTAAAGGCTTCTTCAAATGTATGAAAATTTTGGATCCTTAAAGTGGAAGAAATATGATTAGCACAAGATCGAGTAAACAACTCGATCTGTTGAGATTGAGGAAGGGAGAAAGACAATTGGTTTATTATCCCTCTCCAACGAGCGACAAAGTCTGCAATAGACTCATCATCGAATTGACGAATGTTATAAAGATTTGTAATCGAGATCTTATGTGCGATGTTTATTGAAAAGTTTTCAACAAACATCTGGGCCAATTGAGAGAAAGAAAACAAGGAATGTTGAGGAATGTTATTGTACCAATCTAAAGCAGGCCCTGCTAGAGACATAGGAAAAGTACGGAGCATAAGCTCCTGATCCTGGACTATCAGGTAGCAAGTGTGTTTGAATGCTCGCAGGTGCTGTTGAGGATCCTCCCAACTATGAAATTTTGAGAACTTAGGAAGTTCCCATTGGGGGATAAGGCTTAAAAGCCACTGATGGATGAATGGGTTCATTACACACTTCTTCAAAAGAGTATGAAGGCCGAGCCCCTTTGGTGGAAGCTTCTAAGTCTGTGATTTTCTTGAAAAGAATTTGGACCACGTCAGATTGAGGAGGAGGCATACTGGTATGTCCTACATAAGAAGCGAATGGTGGATTTTGTTGAGGCATCAACGGGGGATTCATCTGTTGATTAACAGGATGGTAAGAGGAATAACCAGGTGTTCTGGGTGATGCCTGGTGAGGTATTTGTTGTGAAGGAGCCTGTGTATAAACAAGTTGTGAGATGACAAGTGGTTGAGAAAAAGGTGGTTGAATGAAAGCCGAGCCTGTGATTGGTGGGCTCCTACACTTGTCGACTGAATTGGAATGGATTGAGGAACATGGGTATTGATTTGATTGGACATGGTGGGGAACAAGGTCTGAATGAGGCTTTTGACTGTACCGGATTGGTTATTAAGGGTGCCGATGCTAGAGGATGGGTGAAGGTCACTGTCGCTGGAACATTGGAAGAAAGACCAACTGGAGGACGAGAAGCAGGAACCAACTGACTCATTGAAGGGGGTTGACTCATAAAGAGGTACTGACCCTGGGATGCAATGGACGACATAGAAGAATTAACAACAATCTGTGGGTGCGCAGACGTGCCCATTATAGCTAGAGAAGAGGACTTCTCAGAAGTAGGTTGTGGAATAGTTGAGGTAACTGCGGCATTAGGAATAGGCAAGACTATTTGAGAACTAGTCAACATGGTTGGTGGAAGAGAAAAAGGAGGCACAGGTGCGCCACCCTCTTCCGTGGTTCGAGGCAAGAAAAAGGATGCTAACTATTCTACAAAAGCCTAGGATGGTTCACGAGGATAATCATAAACTTGCTGGATTGGTGGTCCCTGATCAGATATTTGAATGGACTTATGTACTAGGTAGTCCATAAGGGCTACCGGATTGTGATCAAGGAGTGCCTGAAATTCAGGATCCCCGCAAGGAACATACTCTATATTAGAAGCAGATGATATTTCTGAAGGACTGGGGAAGCTGGACATGATGGGATTTCTTTAGGCTGATAGAAAGGATTATATGACCAAGATGGGGAACCAACTAATAGTGGTCCCGAGGAAGACCCGAGGGGTGCCGAAACATCCACACTAGTGGTGATCTCGAGAGGAAGAAGGGGCCAGTTGAGCCATTCTTCTAGATTGTAACCAAGTGATGACCATCATAAACAAGTAGAAATATAGAAAAAGAAGATTGACCTAACTAATGCATAGAAAATTCAAGCAACGTAGGTGATTATCTCTTTTAAATTTTACTGCTTTTAAGAAAGAAAATATTAGGGAAGGCTTTTTAGAACAGGAACTACTCAGATAGCCAAACTAAGGATGGTTTGGGGAATGTTTTGGTGAGGAGTCCCGAAGGCACTTTAGTAAAAGACCAATACGTGGCTTGATATAGGGGCCTACCCCACACTTCACACACCGCTGCGATAAGGGAGTTGGGTGCTTTGCCAATATATACCAGAACTTCCGTGAATTTATAGCGCGGCCCGAGTACACGTAGGCTCTTCCTCTTGGATGTCACTTCCAAGTAGGTGAGGCCAGGGGAGGAATTTTTGTTTTGATGCTTTATACCTAGTGATTTTGGCTTTGTGTGCAAGGGTGAAAAATAAAAATCAAATAGTGTCACTACCGATTTTGATTAATTTTTCCAGCCTATTTAGAAAACTAGATGAATAACATACAACAGAAATGACAAAGGAAAAGTTCTTTTTAAGCACTAAGAATGAAGTGTTGGATTTCGATGAAGACAAGTCAAACAAATTCTTTCCCAGATGCGATTAAATTCTTTTTAAGCACCAAAATTGAAATGTTTGAATGTGATAGAAAACAAACAAACAAGTTCTTTTTAAGTTCTTAAAAAGGAGAAAACACCATAAAAGAGGAATACCTATAGATTTAGCTCTCCAAGGTGTGTGGACTTCAAAAAGAATGTTTTTGAGCTCTTCCCCTCAAACAATCCCATGAACAAGTAATGTGCTCCGCAAGAAAAGGTTAAGCAAACACCCAAAAATCCAGAAAGATATATCCAGATGATAGTAGAATGAAAATTTCTATTTAAAGAACTAGAAAACTTTCAATAAAATAACAATTTTGCAAAAAGAGACGGATCAAGAATGTAATTTTGAAATCAAATGAAATATTTATTGATCTTTGGAATAGGAATTGGAATTTAGTTTTGCAAGAAAGAAGAAACTTTAACTTTGCGAATTATAAGTGAAAGAAGCAAGACCAAAATGAAAGAAGGAAATGCTACGGAGAACTGACAAAAAGAAATGAAGAAACAGAACAGAAGCTCAAAACTGAAAAGAAATGAACTTACCAATAAGGGACTTTGGTTGGGTCCCACCGGTGTGCCAAAATGTAGATCAAGAATTTCACGCTTGTTACTGTCCCAAGTTAATGTACCAAACTAAACACAAAAACCTTGAAAAACTCAAATGAAATCGATACCTGAAAGACAAGATCTGAAGATGTAGATGGAAAAGAAAGCTGATGTAGACAAGACAGGCACACACGAGTGATCCTGCAAAGTAGATCCAAGAAACCTGTGAGACACAGATGCTTGACAAAAAAAGACCACGTTAAAAGATATTTGGGTGGACTGCCCGAAAAGCGGGTCCGGGAAGCGATAAGCTCCCTCAGTGGATGTCAGTCCACATTTTCAATTAAGGAAAGAAGCATACATGATAAAAGATGTAAGTAAATGTCTATATTTTGATTAAAAATGACAGACAAAAAGTAAACAACAGACAGAAAACCAATAAAAAATAGGAAAGTGTGAAAACAATGTTGGATTTGTGTTCCCTAAATTATTTTACCTGCCGCAGGTAGATCGGCACCGATTAGGAAAATCGACGTCAACTGAGAAGAATCGGCGTTGACTGAGATAGGTTGGTGTCGACTAGAGATAATCAGCGTTATTGATCGGTACAATGGCGTCGACTTGGGGAAAATTACAGGAAGATTGAGAAACAGACAGTGGAAGCTAGATCGTCGATCTCTGCTGGATCTACAAGAGCCGTAGGGATACTGACAAGGCTCCACCTGTGCTGGATGTAGGAACAGAGTCACCAAGAGATCGATGGAGACTCATAATGTTGATGTGGTAGGAGCAGAGTAACGGTACTCCTCTCAGGGATTGGTTTGGACAGGATTCGCTCTCACTTGATAGATAATGCTCAGACTTGATGCTCAAAACTCTCTTGTTCTTTCTGTCTCTCTCTCTCTGTCTCACTGTCTAACCAGAACTAAATTTTGGCCTTCTATTTGTAATCGGCGCCGACCGAGATGAAATCGGCGCCGCTCTGAAAAATCGGCATCGACCGAGTATCGGTCGGCGCCGATCAGGGAACAGACTCCTGAAATGGCCAAAAGGGACAATTTTTGGGAAGATGAAGTGATCCTTCCACCTCAAATACGGGAAATATCCCGCTGCTCAGTTTGGGAGGAGAAAAAATAGGGGGGATAGATGGATAGAATAGATACGGGAGGTTAGGAATTGATATGGGGTAGATAAGTGGTTAGGATATATGTAGAAAATATAATTAAATAGTTAATATTTAATTATCTATGGGTAAAACATAATGGGGTGACATAAACTTAGGATAGATGTTTAAATCAAATATTAAATAATACCCTAAGGGAGAAGTGGTGATGTAAACGTGCCCCAGGTTACCCGAGAAGACAAATGCGCATGGGGGACACCAAATTGGATAACCAATTTTAGGTGTCTACAAGAATTCATGCACATGACAAGAAAAAGTAAATACACCATTAAAAAAACACCATTCAAGTAAATCAATGGTGTTAGATACAACATGCTTTAATTTTTTAAAAAATTAGTTTATATATGATTTCTTCTTCATTTCTTCAAGAATTCCACAATTAGAATTGGCGAGAAACATTTTCTTCAACCTAGAATAATTACATCACATCTTAAATTAAAAAAATAGGGAATTTATTTCAAATTTGGAAATCACACGATACAAATTGATGGTTTTATTTGTTACATTCCCCCTCGTAAGTAAGAGAACAATTTACACTCAACAACGTAAGAAATTGTATGGAGTCTTAGTCTCAAAATTTTGATTGGCACATAAAATTGACATATCACTCATATGACCAACCGGAGGGGATTAATTATCAATGATTCTTTATGCATAATATATTTTCCTATAATTGCTCAAGCTTCAAAGTGAAAAGGAGGCTACAAAGTGCTATAAGAAGCAAGCATTGCGGTTGGGTTTCGAATCTGGAACCTATTGGATTTTTCCCATTTTTATTTTCACCACTTCAAGTGCAAGTTACACTCATATGAATAATGCAAGTGAGATTGAGATTATAAAGTGGAGCACATATAGCAGATATTATTTGGGTAAGAAAAATATGATCCATGGAATAGGTGTGGGACATGTAGACATTTAATTCTCGCCTTTTATTTCCAACTTTCCATTCACATCTTCATCTTAAATAATAAATTATATGTCGTCCAATTAAAAATAGTTGACGTAGTAAAAAAATACATAACAAAGCCCTTGTGTTCTAGACAAAAAAAAATGAAAAGGGGGATGGGAATGGTGTGCAATGGCCTTGCATCATACAATTATACAGGTTACATTTATGTTTGTGTTCTTTTTCAATGTATTTCTTGTAAAATTGGGTTGCCTTTCATTTCCCTACACTTTTCATCGTACTTATTTACTTGGAGCACTCTAACTATACAAGGTAGGGGATTGTAAAGATGTTTTATATGGAGGAAATGCTATGCACGACTTGTGATGGAGTCAATAGTTTGGAATACTTATCTATGACACCCACTTATTATCTCAGACAGAGCATATTTATTAAAGAGAAAACCTAATCCACCTCCACTCAAAAGGTCGTCTATCCCTATAGTCATGCAAAATCCAATAGGGAAATTAAGGCATGCAATCTTGCTTATAATGACAAAATGTAGTTGGCCCATAGATGTACTAAACTATACCTATGACATCGTGAATTTATATTGACCTTGATTGCATCCAATTTCATGAGATTAATGATGGCGAAAAATGGGGGTGTGAGAGATAAGGAAAGGCCCTCATAGTTGCACCCTCTATTACACACATGGATCTCCCACCCATGTTGTCTATAGCACCGCACCGACCTTAATATATGTTCCCTCCTTTCGAGATAATCGAGCATATGGTTTGGGCATAATTGATTTCGCAAAACCAAAAAAATTAAGATGAAACTTGTGTAGGGATTGTAGTTTGTTGATGATGATGGCAAGCCTCTCGATGTCACATTTCATCATCCTTATCTTTTTCACCCATTTATTGTCTGCATGCATGCCATATTTCTTGAAGAAAAAACCTACACTACCTCCGATAAAATGGCCACACACACCTATAATTGTGTCGAACCCTGCCCACAAAATCTTGGAACTTATATCGGCTTTGACCACATTCAAATTCATGAGATTGATTGATGATGGAGAAAAAGAGGGTGTGAGATGTAGGGGAAAGTCCCTTGTAGTCATGCCCTCCATTTCCCACATGGATCTCAATCTCATGTTGTCTGTAACACTACACAAACATCACTACATGTTCCGTCTTCTCCAAGATAATTAAAGTGTATGGTTTGGGCAAAATTGATTTTTCTCCCATAAATTCTGAAGAGGAAACTTATATAGGGAATCATAGTTTGTTGATGATGACGATGAGCCTCTCAATGTCACATTTTTATACCACTCCCAACTCATACATGAAATAAATGTTCCAGTGTTTGCATTTGTATTTTAATTTGGTGATGGACGTGTTGGCATAGTATCTTTATCTCCCTAATTCATGAGCCACACCACTATGACCAAACTTATAAATCTCAAATGGGTACAAATTGTCATGATTGTAGACACCCTAAAAATACATTTATATTTCTATCCTATTTCCATCCACTTAGAATTGATTAAAGTAATTCCATCATTTAAATCATAATCCTTTATAATTAATTAATTTAATACTATCACACCCTTGGAATTAATTAAATTAATTCCTAACACCCTTTAGCTAATGTAATTAAACATTTATTTATTTAAATGATTAATTATCTTCTCACAATTTATAACTAATTAAATTAGTTATTTAATTAATCCTATTTATCTACTCACACTCCACTCCACTCCACTTCTAGAACCCTATAATGGTGGGGGTAGAAAAGTTGCACGTACAACCATCTTCCCACACAAAATCAAGATCATCATTGCCCCTACAAAGCTACAAACAGCACAAACCAAATCCTCTTACTATTTTAGGAAATTGTAATTAAGATCTTGGAGCTCATTCAAACTTAGACCCACTTCTCATGGCTTCACCCTCAACTATAAAATGTAGGCCATTCCTTTGTAAAATCATTCTTGGAATCCTTGTGCAATTTGCAGCCAACTTTTGCCAAATTTTCGACCCACATCCTCGTGTTTATGACCTCGTAGAATTTGTAATTCCATATTTTTGAGAATAATTCAAGAGCAACCACAATCATTTTGCATATAATATTTTACAAGTACAAGTGCTTCACAATCTTACTTGAGGTTTACAAGGAAAAGCTCGGAGAGAGGTATACTATTTCATTTTAGTTATCTTTCAACTTCTGTTGAGATTTTAATTGCTTACATTCTCAGCAGGCCACAGTGGGGACCCCACACTAATTTAAGTATTTATAGCATAAGTTTTGTTAAAATAACCATTTATATGTTTTTCTTGTTTGTTTCTAACCTTACTATCCAAATTTCAGGCTCACATGTGTAGCAGAGGAGGAAAACCAAAAAAAAAATTGTTGGCCTTATTTATCAAATTTTAACGACATCCAGACTCCTCACGCTATCATTTCATGTGCTTTGAACTAGTGTTCATGTGCATGCTCATGAATTTCTCTATACACGCTTATGTTTTCGTGCATGTGCTAGTGTGATTATTTATACACTAACGTTATAAACAAACTTATCTTGCACGCACTTACATTTTATTGTATGAGCCTCGTGTTTATATGCACGCACTAATGTTTCCTGCTAATGCTAGTGCACTCAAGGCTACATGGTAGTGTAACCCTTAATGCTAGTGCACTCAAATATATGTGCTAGAGTGCCTATATTATTTTTATTTTTATTTTTCTATTTTTTTCAAAGTGAGGTTTTCTTAGTTCTAACCTTTGTTTTAGGATTGTTTTTTACTATTTTCTTGCAAGTTTTTCATAGTTAATTAATTTACATACTTTTTATTAATTATCTTCTATCTTTGTTTAATTGTAATAACTTCATGTGTATGCTCTTCTCTCGTGCTTGTTAAAGAGATCTTGAGAATCAAAACGTGATTTTGTTGTTTTCTCTTTTGTCTACCTTAGGAAAACTTCCAACAACTTTTTATAAGACCATTCATATAAGGATTAAACTACTAACTGTAGGTTTCCATTGATCAATTCAAGCAAACCCCTTTATCATCTTTTTTAGTTTTTATAAAATAAACTTTATTTGAACTTTTTGTATTTGGTATTATTCCATTCTTCCCACTATAACTGGGGAAGTGCATGGATAGGGGCCAAAACTCGTTGTGAGCAAAGATACCACAGGAACCTTAAAGTATTTAGCACCTTGAGGAACTGATCACGAAATTATTACCCCACCTTACTTGACTAGCACACCTTTATGATATATTAGAGTCACGGATATCCATAGTTGCGACCCCCATTTTGATCCTTTGAATCGATTAAAATATTTTCTTATTGTATCAAGGGGTAAAGTAAATCCGGTAACTAGAAATAGTATCGTGCATGCTCGAGATATATTGTTGACACCTAGGGAGAGAACTTATTTTAGGAAGTCATGTCTTGTCCAAGCCAATCTAAGGTAGAAGCCCGCCTTCCATAAACAAACATTATTTTTTCTTTTATTTTTTTCGTGTTAGTAAGGTTTTTGTTCCACACTTCTATCAGTATGTTCTCATTTTTGTCTCTTTTCAAATCTTCCAAATACTCCTTATTTGGATTCATTTTTGTATTTTTTCCAATCTTCCAAATACTCCTTATTTGGACTCATTTTTGTCTCTTTCCAAACTTCCAAATATTTTTTATTTGGACTCATTTCCATCTCTTTCGAATCTTTCATCTCCTTAATTTAGAGTCACTCATTATCTTATTTTTTGAACCTTTCCAAATATTCTTTTGGATCCTCCATCTCTTTTCCCTCTTTTCAAATCTCTTTCATTTGGAATCATTCATTATTTCTTTTCAAACTTTCCAAATACCATTTATTTGGATTAACCATCGTCTCTCTTCTCTTCCTCCAAATATTCTTTATTTGGACATTTCTTTGTCTACTTTATTTGGATCTTGCATCCTTTCTATGGAATTTTGTCCTCTCTTTTTGAACTTTCCATACACCTCCTATTTCTTTTTGAAATCACCAAATTTCTACCTTTGGATTTTTTTCATCTCAAGTTTCTTCCTATCTTATCTTATTCTTAAATCTTTGGATCACCTTTTCCAAAGTTTAAGCATTTTCTTTCCCTTTGAAATTAAGTCTTGAGTATTTTCATTCGCAAACTAATTCTGACACATCATCATATCCACTTTATCACGATCAAGCATCCTCCAAATCTTATCTTCCATCAAGATTTTATCTTTTCATCTTTCTCTTACATCTTTTAGTTTGACATCAAAATTGTTAAATTTTAAGCATTCATCCATTTTGCATTTATAAATTTAGCAATCACTTTGTTAAATTTTAGGAATCATCATTTCCATCACCTCTTTTCTCAACATTCACGTTTTTTATACTTGAGTCTTATCTTTTCATCAATAAGCCTTGTCCATATTAACTTTCCTTTTGTTAAGGTCAAGTACGTTAAATACAATTTCAATATTTTCATCCCCTCCTTCATTCTAGCATTCACTTTGTTAGAGGTTGAGTATGTTCAATTAAATCGAATCCCTCTTCCATATTAGCATTCACTTTGTTAAGGGTTGAGTTTATATAAATATTCACTATCACTCGCTTTTATCTTAGCATTCACTTTGTTAAGGCATGTGTTGATCAAATCTTCCAAACTCCTCTTCCATCTTAGCATTCACTTTTGTAAGGGTCGAGCTACCTTTAAAATTTACCACTAAAATCTCTTCCATATTAGCATTTACTTTATTAATGGTTGAGTGATCTATCAAATCTATCTTTGTTCCTTCCCTCTATTAAAAAGGGTGGTAGAAAGACACGGAGACTATAGTCACTTCGAAAGAGATGATAGAAATCCTTTTCATATTTCGACAATGAAGACGATGACCCTCTGAGGATCACCAAAATAATTTTTCTTTCAAGGAACAATCTCAAATTGAAATTTTTTATGAACAAATAAGGACCAATTTTTGCTTCTTCTCCTCAATATGGGAGAAAAATTACCTCTAGATTTTGAAAATGACATTTTGAAAACCTTACTCATTCAACCTAAATCCATAAAGGATATACCATCCACATAAAATAACAACGATGGATCTAGACCAAGAAAAATGATTGTCGATGATAAACGTAAATCTAGTGCTTCAACCCCCAATCCCAATCAAGCCTTAATCGATCAAATCAATACGATGGAAAAACAACTAGCTCTCATATCTTCCAAATTCATTACCGACACAAATTAAAAAGAATCATAAAAGGAGTGATGATCCATGTAAAACCCATAATGTATTATGAATTCATATTATTAGTGCTTCAAATATAAATAATGTAGTATAATATGTAAGTTGTTGGGTTGTTATAAAATGTTATTATTTAGGATTGTGTTGTTACGTGAGTAACAATCACACTAGAATTAGATATTCGGGGGATTGGTAGTTAAACAAACTCCTTATTCATAGGAGTAATATTCTCTATATATTTGTAATGACTCCCGGATGAATAGATAATTGTGGAGATTATTGTGTGTTAATTTATTGAGCTCTTATCTCTATCAATGGTATCATAGCGACAATTGGAATGTAAGAGCAGATTACATGGAGGAATGAAATAAATCTTGGGGAAGATTTAGATATTTTCTTTCCCCGATTATGGAATCTCTTCAGGAAATCTGTTCGAGATTAGATGAGTTTGAGTAGGTAATTTTTCATTTAATTCATGCAAGCTTGTTGTTTTCTCATCTCCTTTGCATTAATCCATCCGCACACCTCTACTCGCCACAAACCTTCTTTTTGGCTTTGGCCTCGAGCTCCTACATTTCTTCCCAACTCGCATTTGTTTAGCATTCAAACTTTACATTTGAATCAAAGCATACTCGACCAGGTCTCAAATATACAATTCTTCTAAGTGTGTACGTGTTTGATAGATCTGCGTGATTTTTTTTACAATATTCACTCTCAAGCTTCATTGTAAATGTCTTGAAGTCTTTACAGTGGAGATTCCGCAAAACATAGATGTAATTGTTGCTATATGAAAGAAAGATCTAATTTTCTTGAGTCTTTGCAGTATTGAACGGATTCCAATATCCAACAACTGTATGATTCTGTTATCTGCCTGATCGTGTATTCAGTGAATTCAAATATTGGGTCTTGGATCATCATCATAAATATGTACATAATCATTCCTTTTAAGTCTGTTGGATCTTCCAAACTTGAAACCGGCCATTGAGCTATTGTTGGGATTCGTATTGGAATCATTGGACCAAACACCTTTTGCACAGATTAAAATACGTCGTGTCCAAGTCCATGATTCATGTATCCATGATTCTTCTACCCATCGTACCTCTCGTTTTTCTACCATTCAGATTGCAAGTGCCTCCTAGACAATCACAGTCAATGGTGGAGTGATTATAGTTTTCAGTTCACCACTCTCGCCATGCATTTTATCCAAAAATGTCTTCACTACCATGCATGTTTGCCATGTCATAGCTTCCAATAAACCGGGTATATTATATGTTTCTAGTAGATAGTCATTTGTTTGTTTAGTGGGAACTTTATATGTAGACCTTAAGTGTCAATGTTATTCAAAAAGTCATGTTTAGATCTAATGTGAACATCCCATTCGTAAGATTAGAATAATTTTTCCAATTAAAAGGATGAGTTATTATTTTAGAAGTATTTTATTCATTTGTGTTTTCAAAATAATTCCCATTATTCTAGTGTCAATTAGTCTTTGTTAATAATTGTTAAGTTAGTCCATTCTCGTGACAATAAATTGTCTATTTTGTGTTCTTATATAATTGTATCATTTTAATTGTCTTGTTAAAATAGTTTTTTTAATCATTAGTCATTTTCAAAAGTATCAAAATATTCAAAGTTGTCGATTGTGTCATTGTAAAAAGTTAGAAAAAAATTAAAAATCTCTACGAACACATTTTTTTTGCGTTACTCAACGTCCATAAAATAAATGGTTTCACATTGTGGGGTGGAAGAAAAAATTAATCACAATGTGTAAATAGTGCTTAAAGATCACATTTACTGAGTAAGAAACATATCTATTGGAGGATGGAGGCACAGAGGTTGGAGGTCAATCAACGACCTCTCGTCAATCACCAACGACGGGGCCACACTTCTGTATGGTGACTTTTTTTTCAATTGTGTGGTGTGGATTTTAGTTTTTCATATTTTCAATGTGGTGTGAAAAATAAGAACAGAGGTTCATTCCTGTTCACATGTATATGTGGTTATTCCTACATAATTCCCTGATGTAATAACATAGTGAAGAACAAATAGCACAGTGAAATGTAGCATCATGATTCTTGAAGAGGTTGAATAGTCATATGTGTTCCTGTTCATACCTAGGTTTGTGGTAAACCTTTGTAAAACCATTGAGGATATGCAGATGGTTCCTGCTCGAGTTCCCACACCGAGTAGGTCAGATTTGTTCCCTATAGTGATTAGTTGATAAGTAAATGGTTCTTGTTTGTGTTCCCACGCTAGTTCGGTCGATGTGTTCTCGACAGTGCATGGTCGATAATAAGTTGATGTGTTCCTTATTTTACCTTCAATTCAAGTGTGTGCCAAGATCATGAGCAAGCACAGGTGGCAAGCTATAGAAGGAAGTATGATTGTTTTTCTCCCATGTTCGCACTAAGGGGGGAATGTTAGGAATTCATATTATTAGTGCTTCACATATAAATAATGTAATATAATACGTAAGTTGTTGGGTTGTTATAAAATGTTATTATTTAGGATTGTGTTGTTACGTGAGTAAAAATCACACTAGAATTAGATATTTGGGGGGATTGGTAGTTAAACAAACTCCTTATTCATAGGAGTGATATTCTCCATATATTTTTAATGACTCTCGGATGAATAGATAATTGTGGAGATTATTGTGTATTAAATTATTGAGCTATGCCATATCTCTATCATAATGTGCCGAATAAAAAGAACAATAATTTGAATAATGATAATACTTCCTTTATCCCAAAACCAACTCACCATTTACTTGAGAATGGTAAATGATGAAAGACACAATTTCGAGCATGCAACAACAACGTAAACAATTCAATTTTGATGAATTGTGTCCTTAACCCATTTGATAAGGACATCTTATGCATACCCTTCCCATGATCTTTCGAGACACCCAAATTTGACAAATACAAGGGAAAAATGATCCAAGAGAGCATATCAAAGAATTTTTCATGACATGCCAAGAAGTGGCATATAATGATATCTTTCTCTTGCACCTCTTTCCTAGAAGTTTAGGAGGACAAGCTTTGGATTGGTTTTTACACCTTCCAAAGGGATCTATCACTACCTTCGTGGACCTCTTGGAGAAGTTCATCAAAAAAATTCCTTCAACCTTGACTCTGAAATCACATTGATGGATTTTTGCAACGCAAAACGACGACCAAATGAGACCTTTGCACAATTCCTACAATGATGGGGAGGAATCGCAAGTAGGTTCCCATGTTCAATCCCTAGAAAACTAAATTCTTAGTATCTTCATACCAAACCTTAATAATGAGTTATCCTTTCACATGCAAATGCACTGCCTCAATAGCTTTGAGGAAGTTATCAAAAAGGAAATCAAATAGATAAGGCTCTCATTGCTAAAGGCTTGATTAAGCCTCATTCTAAAGATAATGGGCACAATCATAACAATAATAACAACACTAGAACTCATCACGATAAATATAAGTATGTCAACTACAACTGGAATATTTTCAATGATGGTGTAGCAGAAAATTGACATGTGCGCAACATAAAAAATAATCGGTCTAAATAGACTAATGCAGCCTAGAATTTACCACAAACAACCCAAGCGCGCCGGCACATCACCCGACTTGATCTCGAGTGCTCACCTAAAGCACGCAAAGGTACTTAACCCTCCTTAGAGTTACTTGTACAAGATGTGAACATGACGAAGATGTAATGAATTCATATCCATAAACAAAGATAAATATTCCACAGAGCATATTCCAGATCTAGATCTAAAATAATAATGAATTAAGTGATAAACATAATGAAGTCATCTATGAAAGAGTCAATTACAGTCATGTTTAACACCATTATTCACCCAATATACTCCATTATATTAAAACATAGTAAAGACAGAAGCTTCTTACAATAAGTAGTATCATAAGTTTATGTGCACATCAGATCTGGCAGTATAACTCCACAATAGCTCATACATATTGTCTCTTTAACTACACAGATTAATACATATTGATAAGGTTGGGTACTTTCCTTCACCGCTTACGCACTTAAAAACATAGGTCGCATGCTAAAAAAATTCATGCACCTTTATAATAACATGCACACATGTAAGTGCGTTAATAATAGATCTCTTATAGTTAACTGGCAGTATTAATCCTATTATTAACTCAAACTCATGCATGGCGCTTAGTAGATGCTCTTCCCAAAATATCATTTGCATGTCGCGTAATTCTCCATTTCGTTGTGTGCTTCAGTACACTATCTCCAAAAATATCCCTTAACCATGAAAATGGCTAAGTCTCGAATCAATCTATCTTTAGCATGTGTTTCCTTCCCTATCCTTTCACACCTTCAAATATGCCTTGCTACTATGCGCGAATCTTATGTGTACCCTCTCCTTAGTGTCATATTTTGTCTGCTCAACATTACCCCACACTAAACTACATTTTCGTCCTAGCAATGGGGTTCCTCCTGATGTTCCCAAAGAATAAATAATAAGAATGAAAGAATGTAAAGAATTACTTTACAAAGAATGGACTTCTATTCTACAACACCCTCTACTTCAACCGACAGGATCAAATCGGGATATTCTTCCTTAATCTTAGCCTCCAAGGCTTGCCAATCATCCAAAGGCATTTCTAGTCTTTTCTGGAACGTCTGCATGATAGGCTCCAACTCATCTTGGGTCATATCTCCCTTTTCATTTTGCAATACTATGACAACATTATCCATAACAGACATCCTTCCCTCAAGAAGATCCATCTTTTGTGCTATGAGATTTCCAAGCTCATCCATCCTCTCCTTATGCAAATGTTGTGTTGTTGCAAGGGCTTTTCTCTTTTTCTTCACTAACGCAAATCTCTTTGCGTGCCCTAAAGTATCATCCTTCATTACTTTCATAACTTCATTATCTTCCAATATAGTTCTGATTCTGATCATTGCATCCAGAGCTGCGCATATGTTCAAAGCTTGATCTCTTTCTTCATCTCATCCTGTAAAGTTTGGAGCAATGCCTTGTACGATGAACTCTTTGTAATCACATAAGCCCTTATTATTGCTACTTCCTATTTAGGTTCCTTTGGTGCTGGCATGTGAATCGGTCCATCCTCAAGCACCAAATCAACTAACATACACACATAATGCATAGTTGAAGGAAACTTTCTAGGTACCTTAGACTCCAAGTGTGGTCTTTCTTTCAGGACATAATCACCAATTTCTTCTGCCATGTTGATGAAGGCTTCATTATTTTTCTGTTCTAAGTCCTCCCCTTTTAGACATGTTTTCTCTGCAGCTTTTCCTTGTTATCTTTTCGTAGCGCTCTAATACTCGGCATCCTTATCTATGTTTCTCCGCGCCAATTTTGTAGATACCTTTACCAAGGCATTTCTCACCCGCTCATCAAGCATGAGAGTTGGCTTTATAGTCATGTGTCTACTCTGTGGTGCCTTATTCATTCTCCAGGACACACATGACTCCTCATATACATCAAAATTAGGCTCGTCCATGCAAGTTTGCATGGACCAGGATAGTTTCTTCCTCATGCGCATAGTGGCCATGTCTAGGTCCATCAACTCCCATCCATAGAACCCTTTAAGGCCCATTAGGCTTTGGAAACAAGTTTAGAAAATTTTACCGGTGTCCTCAAGATATCCCATGTTTGTCCCAACATACTCCTCACTAATTCTCCTCATTCTTGGCCCCTTAGGAACTTGACTGCCAAGGTTTGTAGTTGGATCTTTGATGTTTTAAGAAATATCATGCTCTATTTCTTCTTCCTCCTTCGCACCTTCCTCTTCATCGTTCATATCCTCATCCCTAAGTTCTTCCACATCTTTTGGTTATACAAGGGTTCCAAGCACACTCTCTGCAAACTCCTCTACCTACTAATTCAACTTTAGTTTTCTCTCTTCCTCTCGCCTTGTCTCTTTCTTAGGAGATAGTCGTGGTGATCTCTTCATAGGCTATGGGGTTCCCATGCCTTGGGTCCTTGTTCTTCTGAATACCCTTTTAAAGTGGTGCTCTCCATGGACTGCTTCTACATCCAAGTCTTTGTCTTCTTATTGTACCTACAAAGGAGTACCCGTGCACTCGCCTCTACTCTATTTTTGGGCTTCCTTCAACCTTTATGATCTAAGCCACCAATATCTTCATCCTCCTCATCCACCGCTATAGTTTCTATAGGCTATGGGGTTGGCACGTTCTCCACTATATGTTTTCCTTTAGGCGGCCCTGGGAGCGCGAACTCATTTTCTATATACTTGTTATTCTCCATCTTAGGCTTAAGTGAAGGTATACAAGTGCGGCTCCATTGCTCCCAATATCAAAGCTTATCGGCTTCATACATGTGACATCTGAGATGAGCCTTTCAATATAGGTAGCCCATCTTGGATACACATATTCCTTCCTCAAAGTGTGGTAGTCACAGTCTACCTTGTCTGCATTAAAGTTTAGGTGGCACACATTAGTAAATCGGTGGATTGATACCTGGAAGTAGCGCGTCATGAATGCATATGGTAGTTTACACCATGGGATCCATGTTCCATCCCTCATATAAAATTGTGTGATGCGAAGTGTTGGTACACCGCAAACTGTACCACCTTACCCACCACCAAAGGTAACTCCTTAAGAATGCACCACTCTTCCTCAAATGTCACGTGAAGTCAGTCATACCACATCTCCACCCTCTATTTAAACATCCAACTCATTGACCCTTCACATAAATATTTTTCAAACCTCTCCACAAGGGAACTTATTTTCCATGGGATACTCCCAGATCTTGTTCTTTGGCCCATCAGACACTCCAATTTCTGTAAATACAAGGGAAAGGAGGATGGCACCAAAACTTATCTTCTCTCCTTTGCGCGCTTCCTCAACAATGGTGTCTACAATGTAGCCTACTAGGTTATAGACTACTCCCTAAGACATTTTCTTCACAACATGCAGCCACATGGTATTCACCGTGACCATCTCTCTTGATCATTCAACTTGGTTACCAAATGCGCTGCTGCCTGCACTACTTGGTTACCAACATCGTCATATACTAGAATATCCTCCACATTGTGCTTGTTGGTCTTTGTACTCAACAATGCATCCAACTCTTTCTTTTTCCAGATGTATAGTGGTTGTAGTCATTTATTTTACACCCGTGGATATGGGAATCCCACTCTTGTCGATTATCACACCTTATAGGTACTGTATTTCTAAAAAATTACTCTCGGGGACCATTTCAACTTCATCTTCTACCTTCTTCTTTCCTTTTTTTCCTATTGTGGGTGCTTTCTTTGGTGCCATGATAAATATCCTCCTTTTCATTGTCTATAATGAGGAAACTCAAACCCTAGCTTGAATATGTGTGCCCTAGCTTGAAAACGCATACCCTATCTTGAAACCACGTGCCCTAACTTATTTTCAATGCCTCTACTTTTCTCAAACCCTTCACCAATGGGGACGCAAGCCTCTTCCACACAATAATCTACTCTCCACGTCTAGTTTCACACTCTTCGCACCTCAATATGACTTGCTCGGCTTGATCGCACTTAGCTCACTCAAATACTTGTGATTGCAAAGGTAAAAATGAACCCGCATCATGTCCTTATATAGATTTTCAAAAATTTAGTGCATTTATTACTCCTTCACCAACCAAAAATCCTCTCATTAATTGACCATTTTCACAATATCTATGTGGTACATCTTCGCGCCCCAGCTATAACCTTCTAGCATGCATTCCTACCTTCCGACCATAGACTTCTTTTAGCGTGCTTCCATGCGCCTAAGTACCTCGCCACTACACCTTCCTCTGCGTAGTCTCCACGACCGCCACTACCTCACGTTATATTGTTCCCTCATTTATCTCCATCTATGGTCATCTTTTTAAAGCAATCTCCTTTCTAACAAATCCTCTCTAAATTCAAATAGCACCAGCAGTTGTTCCTTTATGTGTACCCAAACAAATAGCCACCCCTACACCAATGGTATGTGTAGTCCTCTCGCACTAATTTATTTTTCAAATGGTAATTAGTTTCCAAAGACGCAAACATGCTTATTACACAAAACACCAACTAAATTGACAAATCATAATGCGACAAGAAAAAGAAATACATTAAGGAAATACAAAAATGAAAACTTAGTCTAAATGGTAGCAATTGCCTTATTAAAAACACCAAGAGGGCTTATTTATATTAGAGCTTTACCCTACTCCCATTAAAGTAACTAGGTATCCATATTCCATTAATTGTCTCTAACCGAAAAGCATTTGATTTAATTATGTGAATGATAATAGATGGTCCTAACCAATGCACTTTAAGTTTACTCGGATGGCGCAGAAACATAAAGTCATAAAGCAAAGCACCATCTATCCCATCTCAAGCTTTTTTCCCTGATGTTCCTATCATGCCATGCCTTTTACCTGGCCTTTTCTTGCTTCTGAATCCAACGTGCTATGGTGCGCCTCTCATCCAACTGTATCAATTTATCAATTCTTTCTTCTAAATCTTTCTCATCAGCTAGACCTCCAACACACGCAATATGCAAATAAGGTAACATGAATTCCATAGGAAGAATTGCTTCTATGCCAAACACCAATTGAAAGGGTGTGGCTTTGTTCAACCTCTTGTATGTTGTTCTATATGCCCAAAGCACAGTAGAAACTTTATCATCCCAATCTTTCCTTCTAACGTCACAATTTTTGTCAATGTCTGGCTCAAAATCTTATTGAAGGCCTCAGTAGTCCTATTTTCTTGAGGATGATAGGGTGTATTATTATGGTACACAATCATAAATTCATCTAATAGTATCTTGGTCATCTCATTCAGAAATTATGTACCTCTATCACTTGTCAATCTTAATGGGGCATACATATCTTGTAAGAACATTTTCCCATAAGAACATCGCTGATGTAGATGTTGTACAATCCTTGGTAGGTGCTACTTCTACCCACCTTGTAAGATAATATGTGTAAGTGATGATGTAGCACAATCTAGTTCTATGCATGGATGGAAAAATAGGACCCAAAACTCTATAGCCCATTTCTCAAATGGCTTTGCACTAGGAATAGGTCTTAAAGGCATTTAATCTCTTTTCCCATGTTTACCAACATGTTGACAGTAATCACATGCCTTACAATATGCTTTACAATCCTTGTAGAGGGTCTCCCACCATAATCCAATGAGTATAATCTTGTGTGCAATGGTGTCACCTGCATAGTGCCCACCTGCAATACCACCATGAGCCTCTTCTATGATGTTTGTGTACTCATGCTCTAGCACACACCGGCACAATACTTCATCTCGGCCTAACTTGTATAGGTCACCACTAATCAACATAAAAGGTGTTGTGCAAATTTCAAGTTGTTTCTTCTCCAAGGATTTCATTCCTTCGGCACCACACCTGTAAGTAAAAAGATAGAAATATCCTCCAATTCCAAAGGCATGCATTGTAACATGTATAACTATGCATCTGACATTGTATCTTCAATTGTCTATGCATCCTCCCCCGACTAAATTCTTGATAAGTGGTCTGGGCTAGAATTACTTTTACCTAGTTTTACCACAACTATGAAATCAAATTCTTGGAATAAGAGCACCCATCGACATATGTGCCCCTGTAAAATGGGCTTGTTTACTAAGTATTTCAATGCCATGTGATCGGTGTAAAATATGAATGGTGTTGCTAAAAGGTATTTTCTGAATTTATGTAGTGCATAGATCATTGACAAGGCTTCACGCTCAGTAGTTGTATATTTTTCTCTGTAGGAGTCACTTTCTACTAGAAAAATAGATAGGATGATCTATAATACCTTCTCTAGGATGAGCTAACACCGCACCAATGGCCATGCTAGAGGCATCCACATGTACATGAAATGGTTGGTCCCATGAGGGAAAACATAGAATAGGCATTGTAGTAAGTCTCTCCTTCAATGTCTCAAATGTGTGTTGTTGTGGTTCTCCCCAATAAAATGTCCCTTTTCCTTTTAGTAACTCTTCTAAGGGTGCAACAACCTTAGCATATCCTTTGATAAATTTTCTATAATACCCAATGTGACCCAAGAATCCACGCACCTCACTCACCGGGTAGGCTCCTTCAGCCTACAATAACTACAACCTTAGTTGGATCTACTAACAAACCTTCCTTGCAGATGATGTTCCCTAACAGAGTGCCAAAAGGTGTAGAAAACATGCACTTCTTGATGTTCAAAGAGATGCTTAACTATCTACATATTTCAAACATTAAGTGCAAATTGTCACAATGATCCTTAACAAGCCCATACACCATCCAATCATCCAAGTAAACTTGCAAGAAAATGTGAATAAAATCCTGGAATGCTTGAACAATTATTCACAAAAATATAGCAGGCACGTTTTTCAGACCAAAGGGCATCACAATATATGCAAAAATTCCCCATTCAATGGTGAAAGTTGTTTTTCTTGATCCTCCTATGCAATCCGGACCTGATGATACCCAGAGAATCCATCTGTAAAAGAATATATTTCACACCCTGTAACGCCTTCTAATATATCCTTTGTGAAAGGTGTAGGAAAGGGATCAATCACACATGCAACATTCAGTTCTCTGTAATCCACACAAATCCTAATCTAACCATATTTATTTATATTGATAACCATGGGGCTAACCCACTTTGATTCTTCTAGGGGCTTGATGATGTTAGACTTCAACATCTTGTCAATTTCTTCTTTAACTTTTACGTGTAGGTTAGGCTTCATCCTGTAGGGTCTCTTCCTGACCGAGTGTGCACCTTCCTTAAGCTTTATTTTCATCTCCCTAATGATTCATGCACTTCTTTTATTCATGGTAGCCCCTAGGAAATAAGTCCTGAAAATTACGGAGCAACTCCACTATCTTTGCCACTTCAAATTCAAACCAATAATCTCCAATTATTACCTCGTTAGGTTCATCATCCGTACTAATATTTGCTTTCTTTTTCCTCATAGGTTTATGATATGTGTGTGCATTGTTATCCGCACTATCCAAGACCTCACGCGTACCTTCCGAATGATCTATATCCATATTTTCTACTTCTTCATCATCCATTGTGTAGACCATGTTTCCTTTTTCTTTCTCCAAGCAAGTGTGCTTAAGTACTATGGCATTTGTTTCTTCTTCTTCATCAAAGCGCGCTCTGAGTCGTTCTCATCAAATAACTCTTGAATGAGTTCTTCCACCTTTGCATTGTCTCCCATAGTTAAAAATTTTATAACCCTTAATGCCTCTTCTACTGGAGGTTTAGTATAGAAGTAGTCAAAATTCGGACCATACCTGTAATCAAATCCTGCCAATTTCTAGTTTCTCTATGTAGCTCCACATATACATACCAAGCATGTGCGCAACCTTGTAAAGTGGAATAAAGTTTGTACACCCATAGTGAAGGTAGTAATGCTTC
The DNA here is from genome assembly GCA_018340775.1 of Taxus wallichiana var. yunnanensis. Lineage (NCBI taxonomy): Eukaryota > Viridiplantae > Streptophyta > Pinopsida > Cupressales > Taxaceae > Taxus > Taxus wallichiana. The sequence goes on along the minus strand of CM031243.1, from coordinate 629,219,015 downwards.
CTCCCCCTCTATTCATAGCCTCTCACACTATTGAATGTGGTGTTCAACGGGTTAATTACCATGATAAGTGTAGATTTGAACGTAGGTGCATGACTCCTAGAAAACCAAGTTATAAGAGAAATCCCGACTCCATTCCATTCTACAAGATTATCCCGAAGAACCACCTACCAACACGTTGTTTTCTTGCATAGGGTATATACTAACATATTTCTTCTTTCCAATTAGTCTATCCACTATTTCTCCATGGCGCGTAGGAATACCGTAATTTTTCCTTCTCTAGTGTACCGAGGTACAGAGTTGTTACCTATCCTCCTGATGCAATGAGGTTTGCTTTTCCATGCAAATGCGCTCATTACTTCCTACCCAACCTTATCATAAGTACCATGAGCCCAATTATCACAAGCAATACTTGTAGTATCACTAATAGACTACACATCTTCCCACTGTAGAATTCCTTCCTTTGATGGCTTAAGTACTTCTAGGTCCCAAATGGTGTGTACATAAATCCTATTCAGATCTTCCTCACTCAAAGGCTCAACATAGGGCATAGACTTCCCATCTGTTAAAGGGATAATAACTCTTTCCTCCTTGTTCTCAAAACTGATATATCCCTTGTTGAACTGAAGATCAACATTATTTGTGTAACACCAGGGCACCCAAGCGAGCTAGGAAACTGTCTCGCTGCTCATCGCAAGTGCTAAAACCTCAAAATCACTAGTGAACTTGGCCCCTTGTATAGTAATGGATGCATATTTTAAAACTCGATAGAGTGGCCTTAGTTAGAGTAGCCATAAACATTACATTAGAAGATGACTACAATGAACATCTCCCCATCTCGTACCCATGCATCTAAAGTAAGCACATTTACTTCCACGCATATGTCAATAAATATATTACTCAAGATTCATCCATCGACAACATCATTCAGAGTGATCTCCTTTTCATAATCTAAGCTATTGGGGAAAGATTCACATGCAAGATCTGATGCCCATTCTCAATATTCACGTGCGGAGTGTTTTCCTTTAGCCAACTCCCTAGTAATGGAATGATATTCTCTGGCACAACATTTTGCATACCTTTGTCAAGTCATCAATATCCCACTAGACCATCTCGATGCCTTCTTTTGTTCCATCTTTTGTGATTGGTCCTTTAAACACTGGATTTTCCTTGAAGATCTTTGAGTACTTCCATGGTCTCCTGGTAAACCTCCTTCTAATGCACAGGATCTTGATACCTTGCATGCAAATTTTCCTCCTTAGTGATGGTAGGATTCTTTTGTAATTCCTTTCTAGTACACATAGCTATAGCGCATGTAGTGATCTTCACAGGTAATACCTCAGGTTTCAGTGCCAACTTTGGCATCCACTGATTCTCCACAGCGCATTATATCCTAACCATCAATGTGCCTTTGTTCTCATGTTTATGTTACTTGGTAAGATGATTGTATAGATCGGAGCATTACTCATAGCTATGATTCTTCCCACAGAAGAACATGTAATATTCTAAGGACATTCGCACCTGTAGTGGTCAAGTGATCCGCATGTAAAGCATGTTCCACGAGGGAATTCAATTTTTCCACTACCATGGCCTCAACCTCCAAATCCACTACGGTATCCTTAACCTCTACCACGTCCTCCTTCATAGTGCCCCTCATTATGATTTGTTCCAATCATAATGTACTTGATTTTGATTCTCGATCCTAGTTCTCAACTTTACCCTTAGAGTTATTTGATACTCCTGTCTGCCGCAAACCGATATTTATAGCAGCATGGATCTAACCAATCACCTTGTAGTCTTCTCGTATCGTAAGTCGTGGACCGAAAATATTATAATAGCATGATACATTCTTCCTTATCGCACGTTGTAATAATTGGAAACGGTTGGCGTCGCCATGGTTCGTGTGACATATCTCACAATCTAGCAACAATGAACATACTTGTTTTGTGGGGAAAACTATCTTTCATGTGTCCCTCCACTTCACAATTTGTACACCATATCCTAGTGTGTGTCTTATGTGCCGAATTCACTTATAGTTTCTCCAGCTTTTTTTCCATGACTCGCAATCTATGCTGCCAAGAATGGGTTTAATTCAGTTTCTATACTCCCGACTACCTCAGCGCATAAATATACTTCAAGTGCTTCATGCAGATCAGTATATGTCTTATGTGACAACACCCTTCTAAAAGGTGTGATCAAACCTCCAACGAACCATTGTGCATGTTGGCTTGCGTGAATATCATAAGAAAGCTTAGATAAAAGTGTTTTGAAAAGGGCATCATACTCATGGACACGCTCAGTATTGCCTTGTTTAATATCTTTGAGTGCACTTATACTCTTCTACTCAAATTTAGGGATATAGAACTCTTTAAGGAATGCATCTTTGAATGCTACATAATCTATGCAAGTTTGATCAGGGTCAAACTTCCTGTACCAACTATGTGCACATCCCTACAATGTATTTGTAAATTGAATTGCCTTACACTCAGAAGCCAGTATCCCTTTTACACACCATATTATCTCACACATGTGAACGTGTTCAGCAGCATCTTCTATGCCCCTATACTATGGAAGACGAAGATACATCTCCATGTAAATATTCTAGGGTTGGTGCAGACCCTGCCCACCTGATCCAAAACCTCATGTGTTTCCTCTACCTCCAGAACCACCAAATCCACCAAAACTAGAGCCACCTATACGCCCTAATCCTCCACCTGTAGCTATAAGTGGACCAGAAGATGTACTTCCCTATGTCCCAATAGTAGTATTGTACTAAACTCCTATAGTCTGCATGGTGGTACTACTCCTAGAAGTGAGCCCTAAATTCTGTGCACTTAAATTATGTGTAGATGATGTGCCTAAAAATGTACCTCCAAACAACAATGAGGATGTTTGACATGCCATAGATGTACTTGTTATGTGACTTACTCATGCTTCCCTACTTCCCAAATTAGCTTCCTTTCTATTGGATATACTAGCTCTTTGGAAAAACAAAGTGCAAGGGCTAGGTTTCCGTGGTAGATTCGATGATCACCTACGGCCCAGTCGTCGTCTCTCGCTTGCGCACTCTGTGTGAGGCCAAGGATGGTTCCCTATCATGTTTTCCCAAATGGGGGAGTTCTTGATGCTCTGGCTCCATGCCTTCTACATGAGCTCTAAATCCTTGATGAGCCATCTCCCTCCTCAATGCCATCCACTCTATAATGTCACATTGTTTCTCTATCTCCCTCTAGTGCACCTCATTGTACTTAAGCCACCTTTCTTTTTTCTATCTTTCTACCGCTAGGTCCACCATATTTCACCAAACCTGCTCCACCTTTACGTGTGGTGGATTTCAGCTAGCCATTAGATTTTCCTCTAAATTCATGGTTACCATCAAGATCTTGATCACCATTGGAATGCCTTACTAGTAAGCTCCCTTAGGATACAATAAAAATTGGAACTCAACTACCTCTAGGAAAGAATAAGTGGAAATTGAGTATTCCAAGATATAGCTATTCAAAACACCATGGAACCAAGTATCCATAACACATGTCCAAATCAGATCAACATCATACAAGGCCTAAAATTCTTCTTGTGTCTAGAAAAGTGTGTGATACCTCCAATTTTGTTTAGATACATAAGCAACTAGCCACTCGTACAGTTCTACCGGGAAAATAGCAAAGAAGCTCTCATACAGATAGTCATACAGATTCTTTTCCACCCACGCGCATGCATCAAACTTAGATCCAGTGTTGAACCTCCATGTGTAATCTTCTTCTAGATATTTTATCCACTCCTCAACACTTTCTAGGTTCAATCGTACGCCTTCATCGTGAACCATCCCGAAAACAATCAAAAAGAGGTCCCCGCAATGAACTAATGACGTAACCTAGAATTTACCATGAATAACCCAGTGCGTTGGCATGTCACCTAACCCGAGATGAGAGCTCACCCAAAGCATGCAAAGGTACCAGGCCCCTCCTTAGAGTTGCTTGTACATGATGTGAACATGATGAAGATGTAATGTATTCATATCCATAAATAGCATAAATATTCCACAGAGCATATTCCAGATCTAGATCTAAAAGAATAATGAATTAAGTGATAAACATAATGAAGTCAACCATGCAAGATTCAATTATAGTCATGTTTAACACCATTATTCACCCAATACACTCCATTATATTAAAACACAATAAATACGTGCTTCTTACAATAAGTAGTATCATAAGTTTATCGTGCATCGGATCGGCAAAGATAACTCCATAATAGCTCATACTCGCTTTCTCTTTAACTACATAGATTAATACATATTTATAAGGGTGGGAATTTCCTTCACCACTTACGCACTTACAAAAATAGGTCACATGCTGAAAATAGTCATGCTCCTTTACAATAACATGCACACATGTTAGTGCGATAATAATAGATCTCTTACAATTAACTCGGCGATTAATCATATTATTAACTCAAACTCATGCATGGCACTTAGTAGATAATCTTCCCAAAATAGCATTTACATGTCACGCAAGTCTCCATCCCATTGTGTGCTTCGTATGCTTTCTCCAAAATAGCCCATGACCATGAAAATGGATAAGTCCCGAATTAATCTGCCTTTAGCACGCATTTCCTTCCCTATCCTTCCATGCCTTGAAATATGCCTTGCTACTGCTCACAAATATTCTATGTGCCCTCTCCTTAGCGCCATATTTTGTCTCCTCAACACAAACTAAGTCTAAACAAGCCATCACCATTCCTAGAAGAGAAACTCCTCCCTATGATTACAAATGACAACAATATACATCTTTGGGAGAATATCTTTCTAGTGTCAACTTGCAAGTTCCAATATGGTCACTTATCCTATCATGCAACCCTTTCCTAAAGGGGAACCTAAGCTAGCTTGGTATCAACCTAATACATATTGTTATTTTCATCACATTGATGGTCATCAAAGAATAGATGCAGGAAACTTCGTAATTACATCCAAGACCTCATTGACAATGGAAACATAGTGGTCGAAGACCTAACATGAAAAAAACACCAAATGATAATCTAAAGGTGTTTTCCAATCCATTTCCTAACCATGGTACAAAGGGAAAATCTCTCGAATAGGGTGAATCCTCAAAAAAATGATTTTAACTCCATCATATCATTTATCGTAGACACTACTCCGTGAAAATTGAATGTCATTTTACACCCTCAAAGAAAGTCTCTCTAGTGTTTTTCATCAATTAGCAAAGGCTAATATGATCAAATATCCAATCACAAGACCCTTTTATAACGGGGAACCCAAGCCTAAGTGGTATAACGAGATGGAATATTGTGAATACCACCACATTGAAGGCCATTCTACTAATCATTTTTCAAGTCTTCGTCATTACGTCCAAGACTTAATTGACAATGGAGTCATTGAAATAGAAATCAACGATGAAGCTCTCGAAATCAAAAACACGTCAATTACTACAAATTTTAATGACGAGTTAAATGTTTTCCAAAATCCTTTACATGACAATACTCAACGAGATCAAGACAATAAAGGTCAAGTATCTCTAAATCAAAACCAATTACTCTCTCTTCCATATATTCTTCCGTTATTTCAATCAAACATTGGACTTGTTTTGAACAACAACCTTCAACATCAAACAATAACTTTAACTTGCTTCAAGACTTATTTCCAACCCTTAATAGAAATGAAAATTTTAAAGAAGAGGTTCCATCATCATACATCATTGAGATTGATTCCATCCTTTCAATGTTATCTCTTATGCCTGACATCTCTATCTTTGTTGTAGAAACCCAACCACAATAAGTTTGGACACTTGAAATTATGCGTCTTCCATCTCCATAATACCTCTAATGATAGATATTGTCAAGATCTCATCAATGATGATTTCTACATGTCAATACATATATATGTGTACATTCTACAATGTGTGTATACTAAGGAATATCCTTGCACAACCATTTCAAGTAATAATTACAAATATACCATCAAAAAAATTAATCCTTTGCCTCTAAGGAACAACATCTAGGGATTAATCCTTCCTTCCTTGCATTCTTCCACTCATAGGTGAATATGGCTTTCAACATATTCTTCGCATCACCAAATTACCTCTAACATCACATATATCTGTCGATCTCATCAAAGATTTATCCCGTCATACATCCGTTGACTTGGAACTCGTCCGCCTAAGTCTCATACTTTAGGACATAATGAATTTTTTTATTCTCTCCTTTGACCGGACATCTTTTGCTCAAGTCTCATAAATCAAGACTCTTTGAATCTTTTAATTCAATCAATTGACTTGGATCTCATCCTCCCAAGACTCATAAATCAAGACTCATTGAATCTTAGGATTCCCACAATTTACTTGGACCTCGTCTGCCCAAGTCTCATAAATTAGGACACATCAAATCATGGATACATTGAAAATACTTCTGGATACTCCATTTACTTGAATCTCATCTGCCCAAGTATCATAAACCAGGACCATGTAACTTTAATAAAGATGGACTTCTTATATGGATACTCTCCACACTCTAGAAGGTAGCTTACCAGGTTAATTGATTTAACAAATAAGTTTAATTTTTTCATCCATTAGCAGGTATCTTAATCATGACAACTTCACCTATATAATACAAGTTAATATTGTTTGTCTTAGGCATTGTGTGTCTCAACACTTTGTTATGGTTTCTACCATTCTATATCTTTTTACCTACAATTTTTTCTAGAAGCTTAGGAATGGAAAATACTCCTTTTAAATAAGCTCTCTCTTTAACAGAAAGTAAAAATTCTTTACCTAGACCTTTTTGACCATCCATCTCATTCTACGATGTTGAACCCTTGCATCCTACTAGTCATATGCATATGAGATTTGAGGGAAAAACGTTCCTTCCCAAAAAATCATAGTATTGACATACAAGTAAAAATCAATATAAAATACAAAAATATATAAATTCATTACACCTTTCATCCTTCACAGTATTTGGTGATGAGCCCATACTTCTCACTAGTAGTATGAGACTGGGAATGGAGAAAGATGTCCTTACTCACCTACATTTTTCTTTGGTGTTGAGTCCTTGCCTTTTACTTGATGGCATGGGGTAACATGTAGGGGTCCCTTTTTAAAAAATCAAACAAAATAAATCCTTTAGAATCAAAAGTGCTTAATAAAAACATCCCAAGAAGTTTCTTATGTTAAAGAGAGACAACAATTCCTTCAACTAGATCTTATCAATCAGTAGGCCATCTATGGATCTAAGTCTAGTCAAAACCTATAAATTGAAATCATCTTGGAATTGGTTAGATAATCTTGATTGGAGATGTGTTACATTTTTCTCACATGGATCATTGTTACACCTTGTGTCTTAGCATCCATCATCTTCATTTTCATATCATTATTCACCTCGTTCTCATGTCGTTTTTAGCTCTTGGTGATGAGCCCTTGCATCTTCCTAGTTGTGTGGAGCCATGAGTGGAGTGAGACATCCTATCATGACATCATTTTCATTATGCCAAGGGAATGAAATGTTTCTAATTATTTGAACATGATTTCTAACAATGCACCCTTTACCAAGTCAAAAACTTTAAAGCATTCAAGTATGTTTCACAAAATCCAAAAACATTCAAATATGTTTCACAAAATCCAAAAACATTCAAATATGTTTCTCAAAAATACAAAAACATTCAAATATGTTTCTCAAAAAAATTAAAAACATTAAAATATGTTTCAAAAATTAAAAAATGGTATAAAAATGTTCCAAAATCAAAAAGAGTAAAAATTTGGAAAAAACAAAACATTCGAAAATGTTTGACCAAATTTAAGCAACTAAATACCACAGTTCAAGAATTTCACCATTTGACAAAGACTCCTCATGATCATTGCAGATTATCTTTTGATAATCACTTTTCTTTCCCGTGGTGTATATCTATACTGAGAAATCAATTTTTTTCCATTTCACAATAAAAAAATTCTTGGGGCACACATGGATTTCCAATTTTAATCCCACATCACACTTTAAAGGAATCGACAAGAGTTATTTTTGGATTATCTAAGCATCACTTTGCTCTTCATCCCAATCCAATCCTCTTATTGTATACGGGCCAAAACGTGTCTCAACAACATGCACTCTTACTTGTCCGTTCAACTAGGGTATTTGAGGAAATGATTAGGAGACACACAAGTATCAACATTCAAGGGGATAGATTTAAATGGGCTACAGTGAGCGCTAGGGTCACATATCTAGAAGGAAGTAACCCTTACATTAGGTCAACCTAGGGTTTCCAAGGCCCGCGGTCAAGATAGAGGAAGGAACCATACTAGGATATTAGTGATTGGGTGTGGATAAGTATGGATCAACAAGTAAAGGAAAGAAGTATGCAATGACTAAAATGAAATTAGCTAAAGATCTAATATTTGATAAGAGTACTAAGCTAGCTAGCATCAACCATGTACAATACTAAACTAACATATCACAATGAAGAAGAGGAACTGAAATAATCTATGCAAAGTGACAAAGAATGGTTAGAGAACTTACCTTGTACCTGTAGGGTGGTTTTGATGCATTTATCTCCCCTGAGAAGAAGCATGCAGAGAGAGATTCGATATTCGATGGATTACATGAAGACCATTATTGTCCTAGAATCACTATATGATGACCCAATAGTGAAAGAAATCATCCAAGAAGAGAGGTGTCCAATCCAATCCAAGCACAATGCAAGATGAACCAAAATAAGAGCGAGTAGATGCACATATGGCACAAAATAGCGAGAGAAAATGATAGTTCAAATGAGTGAAGTGAAGGTATATATAACACACCATCGCCCACAAATTATGGTGTTAGCCATGAGAAAACATAACACGACACAATCACCCATGGGTGATTGTGTCGGCCAACAATGTAAAAATGAAGTGGTGTGTCATGAAAGGTAAAATAAATGTGTCATAAGTCATGAAAGTGGATGAATAAGGTGAAAATGGTAGAATGTAAGAAAGAAATCATGAATATGATATGCATGAGACCTAGGAGGACAAGGATATTGTTGGTTACTCAAACGTGCACCCACGTCTCGGATCTCGAAGGGCCGAGGTGTTTGAGACCACAATCGAATTGTCCCCAAGTTGTAGGACCTTACACTTGGGAAGGATCTCCAGAGAAGGTTGGTTCCTCTACCTACCTCTAATGCTACTTTGCTACTCCTAATGTTGAAATCAAATCCTAGAATAAACATGCCAAGGACCAGGATAGAAGGATGTGCAGAAAGGGGAAATCCTAAACTAGGGAAGTTGATAAGACTTTGGAAGGAAAGCGTCGATCTCTCTCCACGAGTGGCGAAGGAAATAGAGAGGGTACGGAGAAGATGGCGGATGACATGTGCCATAGATCAACATGCGGTTTGGCCTTCTAGCGCGTGTAACACATGAACGTGGGGACCGTAGGCACGAGAGTACGCATAGCATGCCAAAAATGCAAACAGAGAGGCAAGATGCAATGAAAATGAGAAAGGGAAGACAAGAGTTCCACAAAACATGATTTTATTGCTCAAGGGATGCACATTCATTTACATTCATAGCAGGAGGTGAGAATACATTACAGAGACCACGCCAAGGTTTGAGACCCATGGGAATTCGGTGACCATTTTGGCATGGTGTCATTATAACAAGGAGGGATCCTTTTTACAAATAAGAACTATGCTATTTATAGAAGAAGAAGGAGAGAAGAGAAGGAGAAAAGGAGGGAAACTCATATTCAAATCTTCAACCACCAACAACCAGTGATAAATGCCTAAAAATCTACATGCAAGGCTATCAGATGTACTTACCCTTGTCTATTTTGTGTGTGGAAGAAGGAAGAAGGCAATATTTGATGAAATATGGTGGTTAAGGTTGATTGGATGTGTGCATTGATGAATTGAGAGACATTTCCTTATTTTATGCCTCAAAATCCCACCTACATTTGAATTTGAAAGTCTAGCATTGTAGTTGATGTCAGTAGCTTTCTGACAAGTCTAGGAGTAAGCCGATTTGAGCTCTATAGCAAAAGATACAGGTTGTCGAAGATGTAATAGTCGTCGGCGAACGCAAAACACGTGGTGCACGATATTGGCTGAAATGATGGCCAACTATGTAAATATTTTTCATTTATGCCACGTGTCACTTATTGATTTGTTGCAAGGATTTGGTTCCTTATTGGTGTGCTTTGATAGGTTACGTGTGGCATACTCAAGCGTGTCATATGACGTGTCATAGCTGATTGGTGAAGAAGAAGGTGTAAGGCGCAGAAGGAAAATAGAGGGAGGGTGTGTGCATTTGTGCACGCACAAGAGGAAGGCATACTTGCAGAAGGAAAGTATGGAAGTAGGGTGCGTGGGAATTCAAATGAAAGAAGGTGTGTGGCTGTAGAAAGAAAAGAGGGCACACGATAGAACAGAGTGTATGCAAGTGCACAAGAGGAAGACTAGGGACTTAGCTGATTTGGAAGGCAGAGTCTATAGAGGAGCACATAAGGATTGCGTGAGGTGATAGGGAAGAAAGTGGGTGCACAAGGAATGCACAAAGGGGAGATGAAAGGAAATAACATAATGCAAAGGTAGAATTAATAAGGCGTGCAACGGTGCAAGAACATAAGCAAGGAAGCAAGGCATGCGAGGCACGTGGGAGAATTGCAGCCACACCAATAATGCCAAGTGAGCAAGCTTGAGTGCGCATAACTTGAAATGTGAAACATCAGAGTCAGAATAAAGATACAAGTTATCCAAATAACTAGGAGATTTATTTGGATAAAAGATACATAATACAAACTAAGGCCAAGACCAAATAGTGACACTCTCTCTGTGTACTGTCTCTAACCCATAATGCTTGCGTGAATAACCATTCCCCATTCTTGACAGACCCCTTAAGGCATATTCTTAGGAAATAGATGCATCAATAATCCTTATCTGCACAAGGATGATTATTAGTAATAGGTATGAAAGATGAGAAGTGAAAAATGAAAAATTAGGTGTGTGTGTGTGTGTGTGTATCTATATATATGCCTTAGTCATTTATCACCACATGTTGCAATAACGAAAAATGGGGTGATCAATGAAAAATACATCTGTAACATTGATATTGAAAGTAAGTACATAAAGAAGTGTTTAAAGGACTAGTTAAAATAAAATATACCCACTAATGCATACACGATAATGTCGATCGCCTTGCCATGTGAAAGTGTAATCCATGCTTAAGAACCCCGGAGAAGAAAAAATGAAGAGAAACACTAGAGGATCATTAGTAAAATAATACATAAATCACCTAACTAGGGGCTCATGGGACGGATGTCATGATATCATGATGTTAAGATTTCGTGATGGTATGGTGTCAAAATAGGCCAAAATAAAAAATCGATGAAAGCAATCATATAATAGGTCGAAACAAAATGGCATGAGATCATGATCAAAACGTAACAAATGACACAAGCTATGAAAATGACGAGTATTCGAAGATTGAGACTAATCGTGATAAATTTTGAATAGAAATTTGAGATTTATATAGTAATTTTTATTTTTATTTGCTTATTAATATTTCTGGAATTGAGAGAATTAGGCTCTGGAACTCCAAATTTGGGTGATTTTTGATGGCATGACTCATGTACGAGGTGGTGATGGAGGACGACGAAGTGGATCGGAGTAATGGTGTTTGACCATGGGTAAATATTTTTATTAAATTTTATTGAGTAGATTAGGTGCATTTTATTTATTTAGCCTTTTCGGATTTGATAGAGCATCAAACTTAGCAAAACTTGCGTCATTGGGTATGTTAGTTTAAAATATAAGTGGGTTTAAGAGGGATTTGATTTTTAATTTGTCTTTTTGTCCTTTTTTAAAAATCAATTTTGAGAGGTCGTGGCCACAATTTGGGCAGATGTCATTAGCCCCCTACGACAACAAGGCCGATGGCGTCGAGATGGGAAAAAGTGAGCCGGATGGCCAATGGCATCTTTCATAGGGTCGATGGCGTCGCGGAAGCTCTTTAGGTACAATGGCATTTTCCATGGGCGCGATGGCACGATGCAAATAAATTTAGGAAAGATGCAAATTTAAATTTTTATTATGGATTTATGATGTAGAATTCTAATGCATGTTTATTGTGATTTTGTGGATGCGAGATATATAGCACAGATTTGCATATGGTGGATCATAGATGTATCATGGCTTAGTGGGATGATTGTGGGACTCGATACGTAGAGATTTGGGGGCATCATTCGGATGCCCGGGACACCACTAGATATTGATTTCTTGTAAATATTTTTGGATGTATGGGAGACCAGTCCAACACCTTTCGATGGTGGATAGGAAGGGAGACGATGGAGATGGATTTTACAATGGAGGATGTACATGGAATTTTGGGATTACGATTAGAGGCACCCGTGTGCCGTGATTTAAAACCTAATGTTGCAGGGGCATAGAGCCTTGGCCATATGGACTACAAGGAGCAATGCATATGAAGAGCACATGATGTGCGTTCGACTCATCCCAGAGTGCATACGGCAGGGATTCCAAACATCCGAAAGGTAGTTATGGGGATTTTGGTGGCACTCATAGTATGCCACAAGGCCGAAGGACCTATCCCATTGTTCCAAATAGCGGTATGCTAGGATGTTGTGCATCGGGGTGTATTGTTCATTTGGGTAACCACCATATGGGTGTAGTACGAGGCCGAGGGTCGTGGGACCCATCATATACTTGAAAACCTGATATATCCGAGTGGTTCTCAATGTACAAGTGGCCACCGGGATGCCATAGGTATTAGCAATAGATGCCCCAATTGTATTTCAATGTGCACAAGGGCCGATATGAGAGCACTTGAGTATACCACCACTAGCACACAGTGGGTCTAGATGATGTCGTATGGCAGCCTTACATATGGAATGTGGATCCGTGGCCTAGCTAGCCCGTGAGCATATTTCTTGGATATCATCGCCGAGGTGATAGGGAATTATTTATATTGGGTGGAGAGAGACATGGTAGATATATTACCACGGTAGTTTGGATGGCCAGCACTAGTATTGATACCACCGTTGTCACCATGTCGGTGTCATCATGCTAGAGAGGTTGTAGGAGAAAAGTTTCAAGTTCTAGTGCTACAACCGCGTAAAAGTACAAGCGGTCGGGGCACCAGGAGTGGCGGCAGCACAGCCTTGAGGCAGACGTTGTGGGGCTTCTCGAGGACCACCACGGATCATAGTGGACAGTGGTTTCAAGGAGGGATCTAATGGATAATCCGTAGACACACATGGCCACAGATTGGGGTAGGTCTTAGCACCATGGGAGAGGGATCCGGACAGCCAAAGACCATGGTTGAGAGAGCACATATGTGATGAGTAGGTAGGGGTTTTGACGTCGTTTAGAGTTCATAAGGTCATGCATCTCGAGACATAGGCCCGGACCACGGTGGAGGGATGGGTTGATATTAGTGCCTCGCAAAGAGGTGGTCACAATATAAGATCCAGATCTCATCGGAACAACGAGTTGGAGGAGGTATTTGGGTGGTCGAGGATATGACGAGATTGTTGTGGAGAGACCCTGGCAACCAAGTATGAGAGATAGCATGCTATTTATGTGATTTTTTATAAACGTATGTGATATTGTTGATGATGTATGTTAGTTTTTTGCTTTTGCAGAGAAGACGGTGGAGGATTGGCACTCGTTGATCAAGATTTCCCACCATGAGATCTTGGACTCTATGTTAGATGTTCAGGATACTACCATGATGGTGGATCTAGCAAAGCACCATCAACTCGTGGACTCAATGTGATCATTTCGCTTAGTGAGAAAGGAATCTAGGACACGAGGAGATATAGATATGCACATGCCCATACAACCACCGGTAGCATAGATGTGATGATGAATAGTCTACTAGAGGCATAGGAAACCCCGTACATGAACAGAAGCTCACCTATCAAATGCCTATAGAGTCTGCAGAGAGTATTACTTCACTAGAGACATAGCCAACAAGGGCACATCGAGAGGCCTTCGAGTCTAATCTAAGGCGGTGTCCCTATCTCATAAATTGAGAGAAGATACACATCCCTATCGGCCCAAAGCATACAAATACCCCCACAGGGAGTGAGGGTGCTTGAGTCATATGATGAATGGACCATTTTGTATTATTTTTGTCAATTGTATAAAACTTGATCCGATATATATATATATATATATATGATTTTTATGGTATTTGGGTTTTTGGTGATGTGATGATTTATTTATAATTTTCCTACTTTCTATACCATGGTACTTAGGAATAATTATAATGATATAGATCGGTAAAGTCGATGAGAAGGGGATCGAGAAGATAGCCCAACTAACGTGATGTGAAAAAATGAAAAGGCGAAAAAAAATCCAAGACATCCAAAGGTGGTAATATGTCAAGGTGCAAATGGTGATGAATCCAAGTGGGAAGAATATCCCAAGAAAGGATGATATTTTGATATATTGGAGATAGTGTGATAAACCCAAGGGGGGATTGAGAGCCCAAGAAAATGTGGGAAATGTTTTTGAAAAACCCAAGTGGGTTCCAAGAGCCCAAGCGAACGTAGGATATGTTTATAAAAGACCCAATTGGGGGCCAAGAGCCCAAGTGAAGGTGAGGGAACAGGCCAAAGAAATAAAGTAAGATGTAATCATGGCCCTTGTAGGAAACTAGCCATTAGGGGTAAAATATTATAGTGTATTAGTGACAATATTGTTAACATGATGTAAAATGTGGCTTCGTGCACGGGTCATGAGGTCCTCAATAGCATGTTGTGTAATAGAAACCTATTGATGGACTTTATACCATGTGGAAAATAAGGTGTCATCTATCTAGTCCTCCAACCTAGTGAGGACTTCGGCCCAAATTCCATCAAGAGTGGGGCAAGGCTCATGGCAAGGTGGAGGCCCATATTTTTTCTATGCTCTAGGTGGTTTAGGGGAAGGTGGGGGATTCTGAGAGGAATTGGCCCTACGCTTCCAAGTGCATGAAGGGGTTTCAGGGATGGGATGCTTTATAAGCATAACTCGATATTCGACATCAGTATGCACATAATACCCATGATGAGAGAAGAAGAAATGAGTTGAAGTAGAAGGTTGTGTAGCCTTTTTTTGTTTGGTTAGGCTTGACCTTGGCTTTAGGCTTCTTTATGTGGCATCTATAAGCTCTACAATTAGATACATCATTCCCTGGAGCCTCATGCCACATGTAGTATGGATCAGTCATAGAAGACTGAGGAGCCATAAGGGAAAGAGGTAGGGAGATTTATCATATGTTATAGAGGGTTCATGGGAGTTTCGATAGGGGTACCAATGTGATGGGTGACGATGGCATTGATGGAGCGTATGTGTTACTCAATCATTGAGGCATAATAAAAAGGATCATCACCCATGAGATCATCAGCTTTATAGTAAAATTTGGCAACCCGTTCATTTGCTTCTATCAAAGAGAATGGGTCAGCTAGGTCAATGTTGGTATGTGAGAGTGTAGTCGATGGAGCAATATGAGGCTCAGGAACCGGTGAAGAAGTGTCAATAGTGTTTGAGGGTTCTTATTGTACTAAAATGACATTCATGTCTTGAGTTATTTTGGTGCATAGGGTTTCTTGGTAGCACAAGACTTCCCTATCCCAAATCTGGGCATAATTGGCTAGATGAGGTTCATCTAAAGCGTAACCATCATCGTAATCTGACATGGAAGCATCCACCATGTAAGATTCGACTATGGTTTTGAGTTAAACCATACGCTCTCGTGGGGGTTGTGGTGTTTGTGAAATAACTATAAGAATCAGAATTTCCTTTTTTTGAGGTTGCAAAGAAGGAGGAAACTGAGATATGTTGAGTTAGGAAGGTCGAAGTATTTATTCTAAGGGTGATTTCATCAGGCTCATTATAGTTCGCTTCCAAGAGATTGCGAAGTGTGCACCCGACCAACTCAAGATGACCAACATTTTTGCAAAGAGTGTCTATAGGGTAGTTAAAGCGTCGATATTCGTGAAAGGGATTGGCGATAATTCCTCAAGCGTGGGGAGCTTGTATGTCCCCTTTTCCTAAAGTGTATCGTAATTCCAAGGATTACTGTCCCCTTAGATCTTATAAAGAGATCCCTAGTGAGAAAACTTCACACATTGACATGCGAGAGAAGGTGATGACATGCATACAATGAGTCTAAGATGTCATAGGAGAATTCTATAAGATAAAGGAAAATTAAATATCATAACTTTGACACGGAAAATCCTAGGTGGAACAGTGATGGATAACCAAATACACCCCTTTGAGGAATTTTTTTGGTGGTTGTATCCTTGACAAGTAGTTCATGTGGATTTTAGGTTGTCGATGGAATATCCAAGGGCTTTAATGAAATCTAGTGAGGCCTCACATGTTCTTTCTCCCTCATCAATGAGAGCACGCTTAACTGAATGTGACCAATCTGAACTGAGATAAAGAGCAAGTGGATCATTTGTAATAAGCAAGAGGTCATCTCGTGATCATATAAGTGATGGGGAAACAAATACAAGAATGACAATATGTGGAAAGATTAGTACAAATAGAGAGCTCCTCACATTGTTGGAAGATACTTTCTTCCGAGCCATGCAATGTAGGAATTTGGCCCAAAAAGGGAGGAAAAGGAATGTTAATATCGGACATCGGAGTCATGAGATGCTCACGATGGTGAGGTGAGGTGTGTGCATGAGTTCCAAGAAGGTAATTGGACTAGGAATTTGAGCAAGTGCTTCGAGAGGATCCCACTCATCATGATTAGACTGTGTAGTAGGTTGAGAGTGTTGGGGATCCTCATAAATAGGATCATAATGAGTGGGGGTATCCGAAGAGACTTCTAAAACTGATTTTTGTTCAATTCTTATGGCATCAGCCCTACAAGATTGATCTGCATAGTGGCTAATGGTATTTGTATGCAGGATCCATATCCAAACACAATCCACCCTATAGGAGAATCTCCACAAGGGACGATGTCGTCTAGAGGAGGCGGTTTTTGACTTGAGGAGCCTAATTCTGAGGCACATAAGGGTGTATGATCATGTGAGTCCTAGGCTGAACGCTACAGGATATTCTAGCTTGACATAAGAGTTAACATGTTTTACATCGTTAATTTCAATTGTGTTCTTAAGATGGTAATCTATGTCAACCACATTAGTTGTAGAATTCTCTTGTTTTTAGAACTTTCAGCAACATCGTGAATAGGCATAGGATTGGAAAATATCTTTAGCTTCTCATTATCCTAATTGATGGCTTCATGGCTATCTTTCTTTTGAGATGCATCATGAGCCTTGATCACTTTGGTCAAATGCTTGTAAGTAATGGTGTCATAATCAAAGTTAGGCCCTAAGAAAAATTTGGTAGTAGCCATACGTAGTGCACGACAATTCTCATGTGAGTGACCCCAATTAGCATGCCACAAACAAAACTTACTCTCATCATGTCAATGAGGAATAATTCAAGAAGGATCTAGAATCACGGTAAATGGTTTAGGCAATCAATGCTTCAACTCTTCCTTACTCAATGGTTGATGAGAGTTATGTTGACTCTTGTTATT
This sequence comes from Taxus wallichiana var. yunnanensis, assembly GCA_018340775.1. Taxonomy (NCBI): domain Eukaryota; kingdom Viridiplantae; phylum Streptophyta; class Pinopsida; order Cupressales; family Taxaceae; genus Taxus; species Taxus wallichiana. The sequence goes on along the minus strand of CM031243.1, from coordinate 629,201,472 downwards.
AGTAGGTTATTGGTCAATGTTGAAAATAGTTCTATTTGAAGAAGAAACAATAGGAAGAGTGTCTAAGACTTCTTTATTTGTTATATTCTTGTTCTTTGATCATTGAAGGATATGGACTTGCTTGTTAGTTTGTGTCTTGGGAGGATCCTTCTCAAATTCTCTCATAAGATAGTCTTGCCTTTTGGCTTGTTTAAAGGCCTCTTCTAGGGAAGTAGGAGAAAAGGACATCACCTTATACTTGAAGGCGAGGCTCGAGGCTCATAGAAAATTTTAAAGAGGCTATCATTGGGCATGTTATGTTATGCCTACATGGATAGGGTCTTCCAATGCTTGATAAAGTCTTGCATTGATTTGTTTTCAGCTTTTTAACAATTGATGAAAAAAATTATGTTATTTTTGGGTAGATCATGATATTGGAATTCATTTACTAGGGTTGTCACTAGGGACTCTAGCTTAACTATAGAATTAGGAGGAAAATAATGGTACCAATCTAAAGTATCTCTTGTAAGGTTCTTAGCTAATATTTTATTGGCAGTGTATGATTTGGTTCCAATCCATTCTTGGTAAATATCATCGAAGGCCTTAATGTGAAGAGTGGGATCAAGTAGACTGTCATAAGAGATAGATGGAGCAATGCCACCAATGTCCATACTAGCAATATAAGGTGTTAATGGCTCTTGTTGTACTACTTGTAAGACTTTGTTTTGAATGGGGGTTGAGTGATGGACACCCCATTAGGCCCATTTAGCAAAGGAAGAGATGTGGTGCCCTAACTACCTATTGGAGGGCGGATGACTAACTGAGCCATATTCACTTGCATTTGGAGGAGTTGAGCAGTAGTGGAAGATTGTTGTTGATTCATTTTATCAATAATTTGAAGGATAATATTGGTAGGATCAAAATTAGAGGCATTTTTAGATGATCATATTTCAACAGATTTCCCCTTTTCTGCCCTATGGTCAATTTGTTTGGAGATGAAATTGAGAATAGCTTGCTAAACATCTCCTTTCACTCCCACTTGTGTTGAGGAAATTGAGATAGAAATTTTTGATCTCGGGATGGTTAAAATCTCGCATGCTTCTAGATTTTTTCCTCCTCATCCTCAGATGGGACATTGCATTAAGTAGAAGGCTTCTTCCTAGGTGCTCCTATGACATAACAATCCATACAAAAATAAAACTCAATTTCAGGGTGTTATGTTTCTAGAAATGATTGCACAATAGAGTTAGAGGACCGCAGCCCTAGATACTCCATGATGGAGTGGTGATTTAGCTAAGAAAATTTCTATAGATGAAGGCTACAAAAAAAATTGGCCATGTAGAAAAGCACACACAATGGCCAAAGACGTATGGGAGAAATTTTGGGTAAGCAAAAGGGATCATTCATGCAACAGTCTACACAGGGGTGAAGGAATCTAGAAACATATAAGACATGAACAGACATGATCGCCCAGAGACTATGGTGTCTATGTAGATATCTTCTTAGGGTTTTTAAGGTTTTTGGATACTTGGATGAAGTCAAAGTAAGAGGTGCTTTTAACGAGCTTTTCTCGATCGAAGGGCTATAATATTTATGTCGGGTTCACCGAGAGAATGTATGCGAGCTAAAATGTGTCTCAACAACATGCACTCTTACTCATCCGCTCAAAGAGGGTATTCAAGGCAGCGAGTAGAAGACACACAAGTACCAATATACAAGGGGATAGACTTAAATGGGCTACACTGAGTCGAGTGCTAGAGTTACATATCTAGAGGGAAGTAACCATTGCACTAGGTCAAACTAGCGTTTTCAAGGCTTGCAATCAAGATAGAGGAAGGAACCCTACTAAAATATCGATGATTGGGTGTGGAGAAGTATGGATCAACAAGTAAAGGAAAGAAGTATGCAATAACTGAAATGAAAGTAACTAAAGAGTTGATATTTGATAAGAGTACTAAGCTAGCTAGCATCAACCATGTACAATACTAAACTAACATAGCACAATGAAGAAGAGGAACTAAACTAATCTATGCAAAGTGATAAAGAAGGGTTAGAGAACTTACCTTGTACTTGTAGGGTGGTTGTTGATGCATTTATCTCCCTTGAGAAGAAATACACAGAGAGAAATTCGTTATTAGTTGTAGAAGGGGAAGACCATTCATGTCCTAGAATCACTATATGATGACCCTATAGTACAAGCAATCGTCCAAGAAGAGAGGTGTCCAATCCAATCCAAGCATAATGCAAGATGAACCTAAAGCATAGTGATTAGATTTGAAGATGGCACAAAAGAGAAGAGAAAATGGCAGTTTGGATGTCTTAGCTTCCTTTTTCTTATGAGTGTCAAGTGAATTGAAGGTATATATAGGACGCCATCACCCACGGGCAATGGCGTTGGCCATGAGAAAATATAACACTAACACAATCACCCACGGGTGATTGTGTCGGCCAAGGATGCAAAAATGAAGTGGTGTGTCATGAAAAGTAAAATAAATGTGTCATGAGTCATGAAAGTGGATGAACAAGGTGTAAAATGGTAGAATGCAAGAAAGAAGTCATGAATATGATATGCATGAGACCTAGGAGGACAAGGATACCTAATGCAAACTAAGATCAAGACCAAATAGTGACACTCTCTTTGTGTATTGTCTCTAACCCATAATGGTTACGTGAATAACCATTCCTCATTCCCGACAGGCCCCTTAACACACCCGCTCAATAAATAGATGCATCAGCAAGACCCCTTATCTCGCATAAGAACAATTTTTAGTAACATGTATGAAAGAGGAAAAGTGAAAAGTAATAAATTACGTGTATACACTTGCATTCTAAGCTATAACTTGGGGGCATTCATATGTGTCTAATTCTTCAATTTGGAACACATTAGGAGTGTCATTAGACGTCGTTATTATAAATTGTGTTATACTTTGTTGTGGTTTGTCAACATTGCATGACAATACTTTTGCTTTTGTTAGTTTGTTATTAGACTTTGTTATTATAGACCAATTACAGGAAAGTTATTAGCATCTCAGTTCACATATAACTTTGGTGTAGTTAATTCATGTTCATATTGGGTTTGTTTGACATTTTTTTGTTTCTTTGGGTACTCGCTTACACGCATTTTGTTTTCATCCTAGTATATTAAATAAGTCATGGTGTGTTTTTCTTTTGTTGTGTAACTAGGTATGTTTACATTTCTTTGTATTTGTGCTAATTGAAAGTACGTCACTCCTCTTATTTACATCAAATGTTTTCTAAAAATTCACAAAAAAACATATAAATTCAAAATTAAAACAAAAATCAAAAAATTCATAAAAATTCGAACAAACATTATACTCATCACATAAATCCTACAATTAGAGAACACATGAGCATATTTCAACAATTCAATGTAATCTTGTTAAAATCAAACTTTTAACTACTCCCTAATGATCATTCCAATCTTATGACTATCATTACTACATTCTTCCCTTTGCATGTTAATAACTCTACTTGGGGCAAGACAAATCAATTATTTTTCCTTCGTGATATAACTTCGCTTAGGGAAATTTTGGCTCTCATTTTACCTCTCCTACAATTCATAAGTTTATTGCTCGGAGGCAATGATCCTTTTCAAATTTCAGATCGATCTTCAATGTGGATCCAACAAGAGTTTCATTAAGAGTATCTAAGCATCACTCTGCTCTTCATCGATCTTATCCCAATGCATTTCATAAGTTTAGTGCTTGGGGGCATTTACATTTGCTTAATCATCATTGTGGCATATATTAGGGGCATAGTTAATTGTCTTCTTTTTGAAGTTGTGTTGCATTGTTGATGTTTACTTTTTAGACCAATTACACGTATTTTTTATCATCTTGGCTTCTTTATAGCCATGGTGCATACTTTTACGATGTATATTGGGTTTGTTTTCCTTTTTATCTTTTCTTTATTGTGTGTTTGTGTGTTTGTTTGTTTTATGCACATAACGGGTTAAACATCTTGATTCTTTCATAATCATGGTGACAACTCTATTATGCAACAAAAAATAAGGTTGCTCTAAATTTCACTCTCCAAATGATGCTCATGATATGAGCACAATCTCTCTTATCCTTGTTCAAATTCCTTGTCTTCTTCCTATCAAGTAGTTGTCCACCGCTTTGTTGTGTCACCCACTCGCTTGAGGGGGCATTCCCTTACCATTCTACTTGTTGCGAAATTCAAATGTTTCACTACCTTCCGCTCGCTAAGTCTGCATGTGTCAATTATCTTTAAAATGCTATTACTTCATAATAACACTTTAAAGAGGGGAAAATGTAGACACCCTAAAAATACATACATATTTCTAGCCTATTTCCATCCACTTAGAATTAATTAAATTAATTATATCCTACTAGAATACATCCCTTTAGAATTAATTAAATTAATTCCATCATTTAAATCATAACCCTTTAGAATTAATTAAATTAATTCTAATTACATACTCCTACCCTTTAGAATTAATTAATTTAATTCTATCATGCCCTTGGAATTAATTAAATTAATTCATAACACCCTTTAGCTAATGTAATTAAACATTTATTTATTTAAATGATTAATTATCTTCTCACAAATTATAAATAATTAAATTAGTTATTTAATTAATCTTATTTATCTACTCACACTCCACTCCACTCCACTTCTAGAAGCCTATAATGGTGGGGATAACAAATTTGCACGTACAACCATCTTCCTACACAAAATCAAGATCATCATTGCCCCTACAAAGCTACAATTGCACAAACCAAATCCTTTTATTATTTTAGGAAATTGTAATTAAGATCCTAGAGCTCATTCAAATTTAGATCCACTTCTCATGGCCTCACCCTCAACTATAAAATGCAGGCTATTCCTTTATAAATCCATCCTTGGAAGCTTTGTGTAATTTGTAGCCAACTTCTTCCAAATTTGTCACCCGCATGTTGAGTTGTGGAGCTCAATTACTTCAGTTTAGCATGTTATATCAAATTTGCTGGAAAACACAGTAACTGACATTAGTTATGGAGGGACCGACATCGGTCACCTATGACTGACATCAGTCGATCAAGTAGAAACCAACATCGATTAGGACTAATAGACGTCGATTACTGTGTGTGAGTGTTTTATTTAACTCACGGGAATTAGATATAATTTTAGTATTAAAGAATATCTATTGATTGTAATTACATGGTTAAGTGCCCTAAGTTTGTATATGCCTATATAAGCATGAAATCTAGGGTTTAGAAGTAAGGATTGAGAGAGTTAATGATTATTGTGAAAATAATTGTGAGAGAGAAATTCTTGGAGAAGAAGGAGAATCTTGAGAGAAATAAAGTATTGTACATCGTGAGAGGTGTGGAAGATTGTAAATATTCATTGTATATCTTCTGAAAGCTTTGGATAATAAATTGGCTTGTTTCTTGGTGGATGTAGCCCACACTGGGTGAACCACATTAAATATGGTGTTGATTTATATATCTTGTTTTGTATATTTCTTTTGGTAGAATATCTCGATTTTATTGCATGTATGCTTAGATCTAATATATTATTTGTACAACCTTGTACTAACCCCAACAACTGGTATCAAAGCTTTGTTTGAGGGTTTTGTGTGTTGATAGATTTACTCACAGAGGGTTTTCTGATTAAGTGGGAGCTACAACAATGGTAGAAGAAAAAAATACAAGGTAGAGAAGTTTGACGAATGAAATTATCAATTATGGAAGATGTAGATTGAGGATTATCTGTATCAAAGAGATTTGTATTTACCGTTGGATGAAAATTCTAGACCTATGAAGATGACTGATAAAAATAGAAGATTCTTGACAGAAAGCTTTGGGATCTATAAGATTGAGTCTAGCAACATCCGTGGCTTCCAATTTTACAGAAGTGACATCTACGGTAGAGTTAATGAAATCTCTTGCTAATTTATATGAAAAACATAGTGCTTCAAATAAATTTTATTTGATAAAGAAACTATTTAGTTCTAAGATGCATGAAGGTGGATCTGCATCTAGTCATTTGAATGATTTCTGATCTATTGTAAATTAGTTAAAATCGGTTGATATTTCGTTTGATGATGAAGTGAAAGCACTCTTATTCTTATGTTCTTTGCCTGATAGTTGGGATAACTTGGTAATGGTTGTTAGTAATACAACATCTGCTAATAATATTTTGAAGTTTGATGATGTGGTTAGTATAATCTTGAATGAAGAAATTCACAGGAAAAGTACAAAGGAATCATCATCTGGAAATGCTTTGAATGTAGAAAGCAAAGGCAGGTAGAAGGAGAGATCCAAGAGTAAGAATAATGGGAAATCAAAGTCAAGGAATGGAAAATCTAAATCCAGAGGTAAAGGAATTACCTGTTGGAATTGTGGAAAGAAAGGACATGCAAAAAAATATTGTTGGTCAAAGGATAAAGAGAACCAACACCCAAACAAAGGTAAATAGTCAAATGAAGAGACAAATATTGTGGTAGAGGTAATGCAAGATGCTCTTATTCTTTCTTTGGATAATAGAATAGAATCATGGGTTTTAGATTCAAGAAATTATTTCTATGCAACCCCTAATAAAAGTTACTTTAGAAATTATGTCAAAGAAAATTTTGGGCATGTTTATTTTGGTGATAATGAACCTTGCAGTATTATTGGTAAAGAGGAAGTTTATCTAAAATTACATAATGAAAGTACATGGGTATTGAAATATGTGAGGCATGTGTCAAGCCTCAAGAGGAATCTTTATTCTGCAAGGCAACTAGATGAAACCCCAGTTTGCATGGTTACATTCATAGCAGACTCTTGGAAAGTCACCAAGGGTGCCTTTGTTGTGTGAGAAAATAAGGTAGGAACATTCTATTTATCTACCCGTGTTATTGATTCATTTTCTATGTTATCTACTTCGATTCAAATGCATGCATGTGGCATAATCGGTTGGGCCATATAACTCAAAAAGGAATGTAGATCTTAAATGCTAAGAGTAAGTTATCATATTTGAAAGATTTAGATCTTGATTTCTGTGAGCATTATGTCTTTGGAAAGTAAAAGAGAGTGAGATTCTTAAAGTTGGGAAAACTAAGGAGCAAAATTGGAGCTTGTACACTCATATGTGTGGGGACCAACCTGGTAGCTTCTCATGGAGGATCCCAATATTATGTTACTTTCATTGATAATGCTACAAGAAAGGTATGGGTTTATTGTATTAAACATAAATTTGATGTTTTTGAGACTTTTAAAATATGGAAAGCCCTTATTAAGAATGAATCAAATTCAAAGTTAAAGTGTCTTAGATTTGACAATGGTGGTGGATACTTTGTAACAAAGCTTTCAATGATTATTGTTCAATGAAGGGAATACGTAGAGAAAGGATAGTTCAAAAACACCACAAGAGAATGGTGTTGCAAAAAGAATGAACAAGACAATCATGGAACGTGCTAGAAGTATGAGGATACATGTTGGATTGCCCTTGCAGTTTTGGGAAAAAGCAGTTGATATATCGGTTTATTTGATTAATCGCGGGCCTTCAAGTTCACTAGATGGAGGAATACCAGAGGAAGCTTGGAGCGAAAAGAGGTATTCCTCCATCTAGTGAACTTGATGGAGGAAAATAGAAAAAAGTTAGATGCAAAATCTAAGATATACACTTTTATTGGTTATGGCTCTGGTGATTTTAGATTCTATTTTTGGGATTTAGATAATTCTAAAATTATTAGGAGTCGTAACATTAAATGGAATGAAAAGAGAATGTACAAGGATCAAATTTTGGTACCCAAGGACGAACCGATTGAGAAGTTTGTGAATAAAAATGAACTCTCGATTTAAAAATCATACCTATAGGGTTACACAGTAACTAGTGTCGATTGACCCATGACCGGCATCGGTGAGTTGAACCGGTATCAGTTATAGAAGAGCCAAACCAATATCGGTTAGTAGAATCGACATCGCCTCTGGTGACCAAAGATCACTACTATCATAATTGGAAATAAATGTCCAGGAGGTCCAGAATGAGCCTCTAGTACCCCAAACTTCTGTGAGAAGGTCACAAAGGGTAAGTAAACCTCCATAAAGATTTACACCTTCTCTATCTTATTTATTATTGACTAATAATGGTGAACTAGAAATTTTTGAAGAAGCAATGCAGGATGAGACCCACATTCAGTGGGAGCATGGCATGGATGAGGATATGGACTCCTTGGAACAAAACCAGACTTGGGATTTGGTTAAGTTGTCAATAGGTAAGAGGACATTGTCGAACAAATGAGCTTACGGATCAAGGGATAAGAGGGTGGATAGAAAAGGTACAAGGCAAGACTTGTAGCAAAGGGATTTACACATAAAGAAGGTATTGACTTTGGTGAAATATTTTCTCCTATTATTAAAATGATTTACATACGTACTATATTGAGTATATTTGCAGTACATGATTTGCATTTAGAGAAACTAAATGTGAAGACAGCTTTTCCTTCATGGTGATTTGGATGAAGAGATTTATATGCAGCAGCTTGCTTGGGTATGAAGTCAAGGGTAAGAAGAAATTAGTGTGCAGGTTGAAAAAGAACCTATATGAGCTCAAGCAAACTCTAAGGCAATGTTACATGAGGTTTGATAGTTTCATGCATGAACATGGTTACTTAAGATGTGAATCTAATCATTGTGTTTATTTCAAGAAGCTTGAAAATGGGAGCTATATTATTTTGTTATTGTATGTGGATGATATGTTTATTACAAGATCTAGTATGCACGACATTTTGATGAGTTTAAGGGAAAGCTAGCTCACACATTTGCTATGAAGGATTTAGGAGTTGCGAAAAGAATCGTTGGCATGCAAATACACTATCTCAGGAGGATTATATTTACAAGGTGTTATAAAGGTTTAAAATGCAGATTTCAAACTCTATAAGTACACTTATGGCTTGACACTTCAAATTGAGTAAAAATCGGTGTCCTTATTCACATGAGGAGGTCAAATACATGACACGAGTACCATATGCTTCAAAGAGTTGGGAGTCTCGTGTATGTTATGGTTTGTGCAGACCATAAATTGCACAGCGATGGGAGTTGTGAGTAGATATATGGTCAAACCAGGGTAAAGAGCATTGAAAGCAATCCAATGAATACTCGAGTATTTGAGAGGGACATCTAGCATGCGGTTATGCTATGGACGTTCGGATATTTCTTTATGTTGCTATGTTGATTCGGATATGGTGGAGATCTAGATGGTAGGAGCACTACATGATATAATTTCATCGTAGGTGGGATGGCGATTAGTTGGATATCAAGATTACATAAGGTTATGGCTTTGTCTACTACAGAGGTAGAGTATGTTGCAACTACAAAGGCTAGCAAAGAGATGATATGGATGAACAAGTTCATGGAAGAGTTGAGAAAGGAGCAAGATGATTGCAAATTGTTCAGTGATAGTCAGAATGCAATTCATTTGGCAAAGAACTCAATGTTTCATTCTAGAACAAAACACATTCAATTGAGGTATCACTTCATATGGCAGGTATTGGAGGATGGGCAACTGAAACTGGAGAAGATTCATACAAGTAAAAACCTTACAAATATGCTAACGAATCCATTAGCAAAAGAGAAGTTAGAGCTACACTCCACTTTTGTTGGTCTTCGAGTCTGAGACTTGAAGAGGAAGAAACAAAGCTAAGGAAAGGATCCAAGAATGACAATGTACAGGTATAGTGCAGAAATTTATCTCCAAGTGGGAGATTGTTGAGTTGTGGAGCTCAATTACTTCAATTTAGCACGATATATCAAACTCTGCTTTGAAAACACAAAGAACTAACATCGGTTATGAAGGGACCAACATCGGTCACCTATAATCGGCATCGATCGAAACAAGTAGGAATCGACATCGCTAGGGCTAACCAAATGTCGATTACTTGTGTGTGTGTGTGTGTTTTTTATTTAACTCGTGGGAATTAGATCTAATTTTAATATTAAAGCGAGATCTATTGATTGTAATTACATGGCTAAGTGCCCCAAGTTTGTATATACCTATAGAAGCATGAAAACTAGGGTTTATAAGTAAGGATTGAGAGAGTTAATTATTATTGTGAAAATAATTGTGAGAGAGAATTCTTGAAGAAAAAGGAGAATCTTGAGAGAAAGAAGGTACTGTACATCGTGAGAGGTCTGGAAGATTGTAAATCTTCATTATATATCTTCTGAAAGCTTTGGATAATAGATTGGCTTGTTTCTTGGTGGATGTAGCCCACACTAGGTGCACCACGTTAAATCTGGTGTTGATTTATATATCTTGTTTTGTATATTTCTTACGTAGAATATCGCTTTTATTGCATGTATGCTAAGATCGATATATTATGTGTACAACCGTGTGCTAACCCCAACACCACATCCTCGTGTTTATGATCTCGTAGCATTTGCAATTCCACATTTTAGAGAACAATTCAAGAGCAACCACGATTGTTTTACATACAAGCTTCCACAAATCCAAATGCTTCACAATCTTACTTGAGGTTTGCAAGGAAAATCTTGGAGAGACATATATTGTTTCATTTTAGTTATCTTTCAACTTCTCGCTTAGATTTTCATTGGTTGCAATGATAAATAACCTGAATTATAATATTCAAACCCATCAACCAATTATGCCTCATCTCACAACTATGTTTTGCCTCACATCCGGATCACATCAAACATTGTACTTTCACGAAGCTCAACCGAATCCCTCGAATTCAATTAGTATTGGATTTGCATTTAGTTTTGGGATCAATGGGGATTAGTTTTTGCATTAAGGACTTCAAACTTGGTTATGTATTACATCATAGATCTTGTATTGAGTATTACGATTCAAACTTTCTTGCATCCGACAACTCCTCACACCATTAATGGGATCACTTGACTTTGCATCTTCCCTCGACTCACCCACTTTTTCTCTTTGCATGCAATGGTTAAGAATTGTATTGGTCAACTCTCCAAATGGTTATATCATGCGGGCTACACGTGTCCCAATACATCGACATATGGTCTAGCATCTCTTCCAACCATCCTTGACTAACATTGATGCATTCAATGAATTCCCATCATTCAAATTTGTTAGCTCATCAACATATTAGAATTGTAAAAACCATCAACCAAATTACAATCTTCAAACCGAAGTTTTCCCTATTCATAACCTTGGTTGAGTTAGAGCATCAAAGGAAGGCATAGGACGCACGCAAAAAGTAAATTTTCTCTATTATCAATGCCTCAAACATTAATTATGTTGATAAGTGCAACCGGAAGTATCGGTGGTTGTGCCTGACACGTATTGGGGAAATGGAAGGTTGAGATTTTGTGTCAATGGTCATCGACAGATGACGACATCAAGACTTGTTGATGAGGGAAACCCTAATTGCTACCTTGATTACTAAAGAGAAAACTTAGTCGTAAATGTGCATGAAATCGACGACATCAATAACCCTAAACACAGTTTTTGTATCTAACATATGCAAAGTTTGGAGTTCAGACATATACAAGTTTCCTTATCTACATGCAGTGGTGAAGGAAATTTTGCATTCCAACTGACCAACCTATCTGTACACGCAATACAAAAATAGGTGCCACTTAAAGACCGGTTAACGTTTTCTTCTATTGAAAAAGGCAATATTAATCAACCACATCTTGCTCTAAGCTAATATATTTCTATATTACGTCACTCAACAACATGTGCATTGTGTCCCCTTTCTCTTTCAAGTGATTGATAAAATTGGCATATCCTTCACGTGTTTTGTCATAATAAAGAAGAGTTTTGTATTAGTTCTCCACAATATTTTCCCCACCCTCCATACTTCTCCCTCAAACCCCTTCTTCATCACCCTCTTCCTCCTAGAATATTTCTCTCCCTCAAATTTAACTTCTTCATTGCATTCCCTTTGACATCTCCATCAGACAATTCACGTGTGACTACTAGTTTTATTCCAATCAATGTTTTTAATCCAGATTGTTTCTCCTATTTGGCTTTCTTCCCACTTGATGTTCTTGGGCATTTTTTATTTAAAGCAAGCTACAAATGGGTGATGATCTCTTCATCTCTTTTTGTGTTGCATCTTCATGGTTAGTTTAGTTTGGTCAAGTAATTATTTTAATGTCTTTAACATCTACTTATCTTAAAAAAATACATACATATATGAACAATATATACATTTATACAAATATTAATTTAATTCTCGTGTTTCTCTATAATATTTAGATACAAGAATTATTATATAAAATAAATTAAAGATAAATTGTTAGGTTAAAGAGTTGAGCGACTAAACAACATGCATTTACTTGTTTTTATATTTATTTTAAACTTTTCCAACTTCATTTTATTGTTGCATTTAAATTTTCATATTAAAATATCTATCTAAAAAATTATATTATAATGTAATTCTAGCGTGTGAATTGATTTTAAACTAGCAATTGCACATGAGTTGCAAATTACACTATAGAGGTTAACAATGTTATGTTTGTTGGATTTGTAATTTCTAGTGAAATGTATGCAAACTTAAAACTAAACAAAAACTTTCTACAAATTGAGAATAATCAAGCACATGGCACATTATTATAGTGCAAGCTTATTTTTTTAGATTTCTTCATTTAACATCACCAATAATCACCACAAGAACATTCTCCCTTTTTAAAATGAAGGAAATAGTTCTCATTTCTCACAACATTTCTCTTGCAACAATCTTGGAGTTAATTTTCGTTGTACGGTGACAACAAACACATGAACCAAGAAAACACTTCCACATACCCCCCACAGGTTTATATGGAATTTAGCTGTACACCTGCCAATTGCATTGTGCATATCCTGCAATCAACAATGTCCATGAAACCACATTTTTTAGGCATTTTGTCAAATAGTTCACGTGCCTTGTGTAATGTTCCACATTTTGCATACATGTCTACCAAAGCATTTGCAACTACAACATCTGACAAAATTCCTCTATCTTTTATGCTTTGATGGATGTCCACACCTTGTTCCAGAGCTCGTATTTTGGCATAGGTTGGGAGTATGCTGACAACTATAAACTAAACTGGTTAGAGACATGTTTGTTGCATACAAGTGAAACAATGATTGTCTCTTGAGGAAACCCATGTCTTCTATTTGTTGGCATAATCGTATTCCATGAGAAGTTGTCTCGTTCTTTCATTTGGTCATGAACAGTGTGAAAGCGATGGAAGAACATATGTATCCAAAGCAGGTGTCGTTCCATTTGTACTGAAGCTCCAGGCGAGGATGTAATTGTCTTCATCGTTCGTCCTGTAGCTGCTGAGAAACAAACATAGATATTTTCTTCAAATATGATAGACAAATTCATATTGTGCAATGAAATCACGGGGTTTTGCGAGATGAAGGGAACCAATCGGCACTATGGTCACTCTGAGCTCCTTTTGAAGGTGGTCGTAATCAATCCAAGCTTGAATATTCTGTCCACTTTTCATATCTAAATCTACGAACTGGTTACCCACCCAGTAACCTACAAAATTGGGAGAGTTGAGATCTACACCAACGTGATTGTTGTTGATGTTCCGAGGTGACAACCTTTAAACCCACAATCGTTGATAGCAAATCAAATTTAAGTTTTAAAACAAGGAAAATCAAGTGCATTGAAGTCTAATGCAAAAACAAAACCAAATCATCATGCTTTCTTTCCATGTTTTGGGAAAACATAAACTTCTCTAATATTTTGAAGATAAATACCAAACGGCGTTATCAAATGTTCAAAAACTCCAAAATTCCAAAGGCCAAATGCTCTCAAAATACACCGATTTTTCCACAAACCTAAAAATTCACCATCTTCCCCATAGGCTCAAACAAACAAAACAAAACTCAAAATTACTAATTAAAATGGTTGATTCCCACACAGACAAAAAAAAGTGATTTTTAATAATACAAAGGCACTATCAAAGCACTAAACGCACACAAACAAAACAACCCCAAGTTTTTGTTTTAACCAATCGCCTCTGAAAAAATGAATATTTCTGCCAAAACCAAAACTTACTTGTTTTCCAACAGAATTTTGCACGAATCAATCCTTCTCCTCAAAATTTGTTATCTAGGATACTAAATATGTAGGATCGTAGAAAAATATCTAGGATAGTAAATATTTAGGGCTATAGAAAAATATCTAGAATAGTAAATATTTATGACTATCGGAAAATATCTAAAATCCGGTAACATGTAAAATTACGACGGTCGGAATTTGACACTTTCCAACAGACATCTTCAAAGGCGATACGCCTACCTAGGTGAAATATATTTTTATTTCAATTGCTATCATTTGTTTTTAATGAATATTTATAAATACCATATTACATAAAATTATAATAAAAAATATTAATTTTCTAATATCTTTAAATTTTATTGATAAATAAATAAATAATATAATTTTTTTAATAATTATGTTTGTTAATATTAATTACTAAACAATTTTAATTACTTGTGTCCTCCCTCAAACATAATTATGTTAGTAATAGGGTCACTTTTATGGTGGCATCCCTTCTATTGACATAAAGATTGTGATATACTGAGATTTGTATGTTATCAATATAAGGATATTTTCGCACAAGTAAAAATCCCACAAAAATACATTACCTAATTAAATTGTTCGTGAAAACCACTAACTTCAAATGTTTAGATAAATATCTACTTCTAAAATTAGTTAATATGATTTTAATTGATGGACGTAAATTTTGGAAGGTTGGAGGCAGTTCATTATGAGTTATTCCCAGAAAAAATGAACTGATTTGCTGTTATACTATTAACTAATGCATGCAAATGTTTTCCGTAGATGTAATCGACGTCAACTCTAGTTTATAATTGAACACTCCAGCTTAGTTTCTGTTCTCCAAATGCATGCGGTCATTTTACACTCAGTTAAAATTTCTTTCCCAAACACATTTCTATATAAGTTTATGTCTTGCCATGATGTTTTCCTTGCAGAAATCACAAATTTCCCAACGTAAAGATACCTGCAACTACATTTAAAAGCTTACAGCAATTTTTCTGCAAAGGGAAAAGCATTTTAATTTTGCAAAATCTTTGCCTGACGAAAATTTACGGGCTGAAATTCAGTGAGTTTTTAAGTTTTTATATGAAAATATCATTTCAGTTTTTGGAAATACTTTTTCATATTGCATTTTCAAAAATATGTATTTAGTTATTGCCTATATTTTACATTTAGGTTTAGAAACACCCATTAAATCATACCTCCAGAAACTTGAGATTAACAATCTAGTTGTATCACTCCACCAAGTTTTCAATAATAAAATAAAAAAATTATCTATTTTTTTAGATACACTTTTTCAAGCAAGAAAAAAAAATCTCAATGACAATGTCAGTCAAATGTACTTCAGATGAAAATTCTTGAATTTGATCAAATAGATGTCGAATTTAAGGTCATAACTGTCTTATAATGGTCAAATGGACATCAAATTTAAGGTCTTAACCATTACATGACGTAAAATGAACAGCAAATGTAAGGCTATACATTTTAATTGACATCTCACAATATTACACTGGCTCCTCCCAACTCCCTGGTCTATGAATGTAATCACATCTCCAGCATAATTATTAAAAGCTCCACTGTTAACCTGTAAAAGTTCTTTTTAAATATTTGACAGTGAAACAATGAAAACTTAGCGGATAAAC
Source organism: Taxus wallichiana var. yunnanensis (assembly GCA_018340775.1). Taxonomy (NCBI): domain Eukaryota; kingdom Viridiplantae; phylum Streptophyta; class Pinopsida; order Cupressales; family Taxaceae; genus Taxus; species Taxus wallichiana. Next base: position 629,185,848 of record CM031243.1, on the reverse strand, counting down.
TACATTAAACCTTGAAGTTTCAAGAACTGTTTTTAAATTTGTGTTTTCATTATTATTGTAAATTATTTTTTTGGCAGAGAGACGGTGAAAATTGTAAATTTGGCTGCTGAATTATGATTTTATGGACAAAGGCATTCATTTACATTAATTTTCTTTTTTAAATAAGTTTTTAGCATTGATGACTCCGAAGGTGGGCTGAATGGCGATAAACAATTTTCATATGTTTCTTATTGAAATTAAGATATTTAAATAGACCTTAACCTTCCAACTGCTGCAGTGTGTCATTCATCTAAATTGTCATAGCGTAGTTTGTGTTCAAAACAAAAACAGAAAAGAAGAAAAATAAATGCGTCAATAGAAATCTGCATAAAATGGATGCAAAACAGAGCTGAAGATGGGACAGAGCTTTGTGCATAACTTTCTACTTACCTGAAGGATAATACACGAAGATATAAACATAGTTTTTAGGTCACCGCTAAGTGAGACACTAATTTGGTTTAAGACACCCCCTTGTGGAACTCTGCAAAGGGATTGTTTTTCCATATATTTGTCTTCCAAAGTCACTTTTGGGTCCAAATCCGATGTCTGGTGAATAACTGTGAAGGATGGTATGACTGCTTTTGAAAATGCTAGGATCCACCAAAAATTAAAACTGCTCAATTCACCATTCCCCCATATAAGTCTTTCATTGCTCCTTGAGATAATGCATGTTTCTGTATGCTTTTGGGGTTGCATTTTTGTAACAAGGAACCCTGAGAAAACAAGTTTATGGAAATCGAGAGAGAAATCATTGTAATGCTCCCCCAAAAATTGAAACTGGATTCACCATTCCCCATCCATGCTTACGATAATATGTTTCTGTATGATTTTTGGGGCTGCATTTTTTGTGTACTGAGGGACCCAAACAAGGTTAAGAAAATCGAGAGAGAAAAAACTTTGGAATTTTAGTTACCAAAAAAATGCATGATCTTGAAACAAACAGCTGGAAGCTTTACCAAATAAATACAAAGATTTCTATGTTAAAAGAAAACCTTCTATGCCTAAAAAGATCGAAGCCTAAGAGCCAATTGGGAGATGAGATGCAATATGATTCCACTCAAACTTACTCCATTCCTATATTTTCAAACCTGAGTTCAGTTCTTGCAGAATTCCATCGAAGAACTGCCATAGAAACATCTTGAACTTTGCACAGAAAACCCTCTTGTTGAGAAGTTCAGAGAAATCTTTGGAGTGAGTACTACCACAATATACCTCCTTTGGCTCTAGTTATTTTCTAGTTCTGCTTATTCCAAGAAAATAATGGACCTGTCCATAATCAATCAACTTGAATTTAGCTCACTTTGTTTTGCCTTGAATTCCATCAACAAAGTCAAATTCCTGCACAAGACAAGCGCATCATCTACTTGCTATGCCATAATGGGTAAATACCTTCCCTATTGCTTAGATAGGCACTAGGATATGCACTTGCAATAGTGCAAAATTCCTGTTCCTTAATGTTACTGTCTATCCTCTGATCTCAGGCCCGGGGGATTGCTTCAGCCCATACAAAGACTTTTGCAACCTGCAACAACATGCCTTTATGGGTTGCAGCACAAATGCATATAAATCTCCTCCTCCAACTTGTCATTAAGAGATGTCATTTTCAAAACAAGTCGACGCACATGCAGATCTAAAATTGCAACCAAAGCTAACAGGACTCTATTTGTAGGCATGCACACTACCAGTGAGATCTCTTAGTAATCAACTCACTTTTATCTCAGAGTACCTCTGCCATTTTCACACCTCAGCATCTTCAATGCTCTTTCAACTTCCTTCTCCACAATATCTTAGAAAGCTTTAAAGCTCTTGATTTCCTGTGACTTCTCCTTCAGGTAAGAAAAAGTCGTTCTTGAGAAATTATCGATAATTGTCATTTTCTCGTATGTGGTGTGGTCTTCATATGTCAACAAATGTCACTGAGGACCAACTTCAGTGGCCTCTTAGCTCTGTAGAGTGTTTCAAGATGGAAAATTGATTTTGCTTGCCAAATATGCAACCCTCACTAATGGCAATTGAAAGTCATTCTGAGTTGCAAACCTTCAACGAGCTTTTCCTTTCTCAATTTCTCCAAAGATTGTGCTCCAACATGCCAACCTGTAATGTCAAAAACTGCATCACTCTCATCCAACAAAGCCTTCAATGCTTCTTCGGGAGGTTTGTACATAATCTGTAGAGATTTTGAATCTTCCACCCTCTTGCAATCAGCTTCCTGGACTATCTTTAAACTTGCAACCATCTGCAGAAATGGCAACTGAAAAAACAGAATCAGTAACCTTGCCTACAGACAACAGATTCTTGGTCAATTCAGGAGCATGCAAGATTTCAGAATTCCATTAACCGCTCAATCTTGCAACTATATGCGCCATTGTTAACTAAAACACCAGAATCAGTAACCTTGCTTACAGATCAAATATTCTTGGTCAATTCAGGAGCATGCAAGAAATTTCAAAATCCCGGCAACCATCTCTAGGAAATGTGAAACTCACAGCGTCAACCCTGCAAAATGATGTTGAATGGCATCATCAAAGGTCGCCTTCTTCCAATTTACTAGCAGATTATACAACACATACCAACTGTGATTGTATTCCTGTGTTGGATCGATCCAAAATTCAAATACCAACTTTGGAAAGGTGTTACTGCTAGTGTATTTTTTACCATGAAACGCTGATGTGGAGATTGGCCAAATCACTCTTCTCACTTTTTCTCTGCAAGTTTAATACACTACTTTTTGATACTATGACATATGTCTTTGCCCTTCAAATTTTGCTTTTGGGAATTTACCTTGCTGGTGATGGATTCTCCTATCCTCCATCTTGCCATTCCTGCTAACTTGTTTATGGAATCAGTAGTATAACCAAGCAACTGATTTTCCACCAGCAAATGATGGGCAAAAGACATAAAACAGAGGATTTCAGACAAAAACAAAATAAATCTCACTGCATTGTTTGATTTTGATCTATGCCAGACTACGAACGTATTTGCATTGCAAATAACTGTATATAAGAGATGAAAGGAATGGAAGCCTGGAGAATAGATCCATAAGGGCCAGATCAATACCCATCCATGATGAAATGAGCTGGTCCGGGGAGAATGGGACCATAATGAGCTTAGCTTTTCTCTGAGCAGATATGGATAGGGGGGGCCCTTTCCCTTTACTACTATTGTCATAAGTGACTAACGGGTTCAACGCCCCTATCTATCTATCTATCTACATCCTCCTCGACCCCCCTTCTCGCATTGATCTCCTTCTCGACTTGATCTCCCTCTATTGCCGCTTGCCGAACTTCGGCCCTCCGCCCGAAAACAAAAAAACTCGACTTGATCTCCTTGGCCGCTAGGAGAAGGATAAAATTGAGAAAAGGCAGTCTTGATGGTTACAGAATAGGCAAATTTCAGATTCATATTCGAATGCACTTAAAAGATCATGTTTTTTTAATAGTTTGATCGTGGGGTTTTGAACTTTTCAAATGATATGATTGTCATTTGTTGTTCTAAATGCACGAAGAGAGAGAGAGAGAGAGAGAGAGAATTGGTGTAGAATGAAATCCTCAATTAAGGAAAGCATTCTCTCAATGTGATTTTTCTCCTGATCAAAAATTACATGTGATTTTCATCCTTTTCTTGATCTCTGCAATTTCCTCTCAAGTAGTTTTGTGATGTTGTACAATTGTATTAGTTTGTTTTTAGATCTAAGTGATAGAATATCGAGCGATTATCGCATGAAATGATCGAATTAGTTCACTTTACTAATCAATGTTTTTCAGTATAATGTAATTGTGGAGACTCTAGATCTTCAGAGTTACAGTCTCTCCTTCAAAAGCTACAAAAATCTAAAGATATACCAACAGGTTCCACTTATTTTATTTTTGGGAAAAACTCACAGCTACTATTTGCAACTTTGTTTTCACATTTAAAGCTACATTTAGGCTTCCTCATCTGATAAGAGTTCTCTGCCCTCCCCACGTTCATTTGGAGAGGGAAGTTGAGTGTCTACATGCCCTTACATCAGTTGGGTGCCTTAAGGCCCGCATCCTATAGGATGAACGATTTGCTACACTCGCATCTTGGAAACAAAATGTGTAGGTGGCCAATCCCTCTTGATGGGTTTAGGTCAAACACTGACCCTGGAATTTCTTGTCTTATTGTTTATCCATGGCATTTTCCTTGTTTGGGATAGTTTGATTTTTGGTGTGGAACTTGGAATTTAGGAAGTCATAAACCCATAGCCAAATATTCAATACAAGCTCTTAGTATAGAACACAGCCGCACTTAAGAATTGGCATCTAGGCTTCAATACTGTGTGAGTATCCAAATCCTCCCATATTGGATTAAGTCCTGTTTCAAATTTGATCTTTGTATTCAACTTTTGTGCAGGGTTGCTGAATAGCAGGCATTTCCCTTCACAGTGCCATAGTCTATCTGAAACACGTGCTAAAGGAAGGTGAAGAATGAAATGATGGTAACCGTGCCAAAGGAGCAATATACTTGAATATTGAGGAGGTTTCTGAAATGGACTCCAACATGGATGCAGAAAAGAAAAAGAAGATAACAACAGGATTGTGTCATTTCACAAATTATTTTTCAAAGCAGACTGTTTGGATATAATGCTGATGTCCCTTGGTACTATTGGTGCTGTGGGAAATGGCATGGCTCTTCCACTTATGACCATCCTGTTTGGGAACACTATAAATGCATTTGGGAACCACAAATCCAATGTCCAGATAGTGTTGCATGAAGTGTCAAAGGTAAGATTTTTACACTCATCTCAGTCTCCTGTTTTGTTTCTTCTTTCGATTCAACATTTACAAAAAGAAAGGACAATTACGAGTTAAATTTAAATTCATAGGAGTCGAGTATCCTTCAGATTGAGAATTCTTTTTTGATATTGTTATGACCAGACTTGAGGCTTGGAGTTCGAAAAGATGAAGTGGCCACTTTTGTCAAAAAAATCCACCAAATGCCGACCAAAGAAATTTGGGAAACTCTCTTTTGGAGTCAATAGTTATTACTTGCTTGTCAGCAGTAAGCGAATGAATTGCCGCACTTTGGCAATACATTAATCAGGATGTTTTGGGCCCAATATTCTGAAAACATTTTCTGTCTTTGTTTTCTATAAGTTTTTGAAGTTATAAACCAATTTGGGACATAAAAGAATTTATGAATAATGATTCTAAATTTACATGGCATTCTGTCTCCTACTTTCTTCTTCGAACCAAAATTGGAAGACATGGTTGAGAGTCTAAGACTAATGCTGAAACATCATGTTATGGGCAGGAAAAACCATTTAATTTCAAGGCAGTTGCAATGAAAAACTGAATTCCATAGCTTGGATTGGCTCAATTGTTATTGTTTAGTTAAATTATGGTGGTACTGTACCAAAGAGAGGATCATACCATATCAGTTAAGATTAGTAATTAGTTAAGCATAACAGCAGTGATACTTCACCCTTACACTTCGTTAATGACGCTCACAACATTCTATTTATAGTGAACGTTCAGAACTAAGTAAATTATAATTCTGCAAAAGTTATCCTCCACATGATGTGGTGCAAAGTCACTCCAACTCTAATCTTTATTTAAATGCCAGTGTGAAGTGACTGTAAGTGATATATTTTCCCAAATTTAGAAGCAGAACCAATTGGATTTTGCTTTGGTTGAAGCCTGTATGAAGAAAGCAGGGTAGAAATTTTGTTTCAAATAAATTTAATTTATTGCTGTACTTCAAACTTTTTGGAATAAAGTTTAATGCAATATTGAACTCACACTTTTTGTTGTTTGTGTTGCTTCAGATATGTTTGAAGTTTGTTTATCTTGCTTGTGGTGTAGGGGTTGCATCTCTATTTGGTAAGATATTATGCCCCTATTCAACTTATGATTTGGGTGTTTAACGATATCGCGATTTTGCATTGTACTCATTTTTTTCTTACAACTTATATTTTGCATGGTACTATAGCGAGAGACCCTTTTAGGTGAAGCCACCTTACCAGGAAATGGATACGGTAACAGAAATGGAAACATATCCAAAACAACCCTTGGAAATGAAATGGCATGGAAACATTCATACAGTAAATCATTAAAAATATAAGTATATATAAAAATTCATAAAGACTCAGCCCACAGACGGTTAGAACAAGTGGTCGGGACAAGGATGATAATGTCCCCTGCAACAAGTAGTCCTTGGTTCGAATCCCCTAAGGAACTTCTCTGCGAGGACAGGGCATTTCCACGGAGCCTAGGGTTTATAGTGGCAGCCAGTCAGATTCGACCCTGCAATCCTGCGGGAGTCACTTCACCTAGTTACCTATGCCCCAGGTCAACCCAACCAAAAAGTACATAATACTCTTTGTTAGTCCATTCAAGATAAAACGCTTAAAAATATGGTATTCATGAAATTTCAAAAACGTTCATAATACTAAAACTTCCAAATATTCATGCCATGTTTTACACGTTTCTTTTTCTTTTTATTTTCTAAGTTTTTTTGAAAGCATCAGAAATGCCCGGATGCTTGCTGGCGAAACATTTCTAGTGTATTTCAGACCAACAAATCACTTCAGAAGTATTTCTTGGCCGAAATGGCCTATGTAGGAGGCATTTCCTATGATGTAAAGTTGAAGTATTAAGACAGTTGCATTTTGCATGTGTATTACACAGTTTTTTTGCCTGTAATTGTAGGCAAAGCCGATACTTCATGTTCTCACTCGATTTCATCTTGGCTGGCAGAGGTGTCTTGTTGGATGAGCACAGGGAAAGGCAGGCTGCACGTATCAGAAGTCTCTACTTAAAGAGTGTTCTAAGGCAAGGTATTGGATTCTTTGATAGTGAAACATCAACAGGAGAAGTTTCTAGAAGGATGTTAGGAAACACCGTATTGATTCAGGAGGCTATGGGAGACAAGGTCAGTCAATTATTGTGATTATAGATAAATCAGTCTTCTCAACAAATGCATCCAATCTTAGTAAATATTGAACAAAATTTACAGCCAAAGAAAAAAGAAAAAAGAAAAAAATTATATTAATGTCCACAGATGACCAAAAGTAGGTTAATTGGACTTGAAAATACAACAGTCAACATAGAAATTTCTAGGAAGAGAGAGTCCTAGAAGCAAAATAAAGGAATAATAGTACATAAGACAAGATAAAGCAGTGCGCCATTAACACAAATGGTAATGACATCAATGCAAATTGTCAAATAACGATAAAGGGCTAACAAGAGCCCCATGTGCTAATGGAGACTGGAAAGAAATCTCATTGGATATCTCTGGACAGGCTGAAAAGGTACTAATTTTCTTATCAACTACACATAAAAGCATTCAAAACACAAACAACGAAAAATTATTTGACATGCAATCTATTCAGACCATTGACTTCCTAACCCAATAAACTGCAGCAGCCCACTTGGTTTTAGAAACATGCGCATTTGGCCAGTGAAAACCTCCCAGTTTACTTGCATAGATTAACAAACCCAATGAACAATGGCAAATATCTTATGTCAAAAGGTTGGTATCTTTCAAATATTTATCATCATGTTAGCAGAATCCACCAGCATACTCTTTCACTTTGCATACTGCAGCAGCATACTCTTTCACTTTGCATACTGCAGCAGCATACTCTTTCACTTTGCATACTGCAGCAGCTATTTTGGTGGCCTGTGCAGGAAGGTCATCATAACAATCCATCCATATTCATCAGATCTACGTGAGCCTGTCACCAACCACTTTTATTTCCTTCCACTGTGGAAAATACATCATTGGGTCCAAGTAGACATGTCTGGGAACATTGAAAGAGTGTTGTAAGGATTGGCTTACTGACATGGTGCTCTTCGACTTAATGTGTTCCTTAGCAGGCAAAATGGTTGGTAAATATGAATCCCAAAAACACATTGTGTGCAGAACAGAAAAACCTCCTAATATGATTATCTGCAGTATGTTAAAGTTTAAATTTGAATATGTGATTTGCGGAGAGTAAATCATTGGGTCCAAGTAGATATGTCTGGGAACATTGAAAGAGTGTTGTAAGGATTGGCTTTACTAACATGGTGCTCTTTGACTTAATATGTTCCTTAGCAGGCATAATGGTTGGTAAATATGAATCCCAAAAACACATTGTGTGCATAACGGAAAAACCTCCTAATATGATTATCTGCAATATGTTAAGGTTTAAATTTGAATTTATGATTTCTATCCAGTTACTTCAAAATATTAAGGCAACATTTCTCAGAAATAACTGAGCAATTCTATTTTATATCGTCAAAAACAAGTTCGTAATTACATTACCTGTTTGTGCATTTTTTTTGTTCAGGTTGGAAAGTCCATACAGCTCATATCCACATTTATAGGAGGATTTGTTGTAGCTTTCATTGAAGGATGGAAACTTACCCTGCTAATGTTATCTATAAGTCCTCTTCTCATTGTAGCTAGTGTCTCTATGGCTATGATGATCTCAAAAATGTCAAGCCAAAGCCAGCAAGCTTATACAGAGGCAGCTAATGTTGTGGAGCAGACAATCAGATCAATTAGGACAGTAAGTGTTTGATCAACAAGATTATTTATTATGTTCTCATATTGGATGGATGTATTTTAAAATTTTGTCTGGTATTATTGTCTAATTTGTTGGGATTTTGGGCAATCAGCATGCAATAAACTAAACAGAGAAACAGAAACAAGTAGAGATCTGAAATAATAAAAGCGTGCAAAGAATATGGACACAATATATAACTAGGGAAAACCCTTTCAGGTAATAAACCTAGCCAAAACCTTGCTTATTGTATTAACTAGAAACCAGCTTACAAATAAAATATCCAACCTTTTAAGCTTTGCTTTCCAGCTAATTGTCCTCTACCTCCTACAATGAGAATATGTACTTTTATAACCAAAGCACGTCCAAAAATAGGACTACATGGAAGTAGGCAATATATCCAACAATCTCCCACTTGTTGACTACTTCCATCAGGAGACCATGAACTCATTCCTCAATAGCTGCGGGCTACCAATCCCATTTCTTCCCTGCGCCAAGCAAAATTCTCAGCACTCACTACCTCAATCAACAAATCTACTACAATCACCTTTCTCTCCACTTTCTCTAACAGTGCTCTTTTTCTTCCATCATTTCCCTTACAAAATGATATTGCACATCAATGTGCTTTGTTCGAGAGTGATACTCCGGGTTCTTTGCCAAATAAATTGCACTTTGAGTCACAACTTATCATGATTGCCTTTTTTATGAACCCAATTGAGGCACATAGCCTTTGAAGGCAAACCGCTTTCTTGCACGCATGCGTAGCTTTCATTTATACAACCTCTCGTAGTGGATATAGCAACACTTGCTTGACACTTGTTCATCCACCTTACCGCTCCACCAAAGAAGTTGAAAACGTGCCCACTGGTGGACCTTTGCAGATCAAGATCTCCACCCCAGTCAAAATCCACAAAGCCATTTAGACTCACTTCCTTTCTTACACCAAGATGTTGTCATGGCCTTGATAGAATATAGATGGTTAGAAGTTCCACACAAATATCTAAAGATTTGCTTGATCCCGCTCCAATACTCTTTGCCCGGATTGGACATATATCTGCTAACAATTCCCATTGCATGTGCAATGTCAGGTCTTGTGCAAACCATTGCATACATCAAGCTTCCCACCACACTCACATACGGAACTTGAGCCATGTCCTCCAACTCCTCTTGTATCTTTGGACATTGTTCAACCGAGAAAGGTGTGCTCACTAGCTTGTCTTGCACACTAAACCTTTCGAACACCATCTTCACATACTCTAATTGAGCCAAAGCTTTCTATTCACAATATCCCTTTTGATCTCCATGCCCAAAATTAGTTTTGTGGCACCAAGATCCTTCATGTCAAATTGCACAGAAAGTTGTGCCTTAACCTAGTTTGATCATCTCCTTATTGTTCCCAATCAACATGTCATCCACATAGAGCACTATGATGACAAACTTATCTCCTTCTTTGAAGTACACAAGGATCTGCCTTACTCCTTTCAAGGACAAGTTTGTGCACGTACCCCAAAAACTTTTGATTCCACATCCTTGGTGATTGTTTCAAGCCATAAAAGGACTTCTTCAGGAGAAAATCCAAGTCCTCTCTTCCTTTGACTTTGAAACTATCAAGTTGTGTCGTGTAGATTTCTTCCTCAAGCTCTCCATGCAAAAACATTGTTTTAACATCCATCTAATCTATCTCTAGATCATACACAACAGCAATAGCTAAAAGAAATTTGATAGAAGTCAATTTTGCAACAAGAGAAAATAACTCACCAAAGTCAATCCCTTCGACTTGAGAGAGAAATTTGATAAAAGTCAATTTTGCAACAAGAGAAAATAGCTCACCAAAGTCAATCCCTTCAACTTGAGAGAATCCTTTAGCAATCAAGCGAGCCTTGACCTCTTGAATTTCCTTGTCCATTGAACTTCTGCTTGAAACCACTTGCAACCTAATGATTTTCTTCGAGGAGGCAGCTTAACCAAGTCCCAAGTATCATTCTTCTTCAGAGACTTCATTTCCTCCTCCATAGCCTTCATACAAGACTTATACTCATCTAAACTAAGAGCTTCCTTGACTATCTTTAGATCTTCATTATCCGTCACTGATAATAGAAAAACTTAATGGTAATCGGAAGGGTTGTACTTCTAAGGTGCTCTTCAAACTCGCATGAGATCTTGTAATATCCCTTAAAATAATTTCTAATAGATCTAGATATTTTGTTAAACCCTAGGGCAGCAGTATTAAAAATCTAACTTTTATAACAGCAGCGATAATCTAATTTTTCATATAAAAACAACAAACCATAATGCGTAAAAATCAGTCTTTTATTTATTGAATACGAACTAGCTACAATAAAAATACCAGTGTCTTAATACAATTGTTTGGAGTTGAACTAGTGAAACACTTGCACCTTGAATTACCACTGTAACCCCTGAAATGGTATTGCCCATCTAAGAAGTGAGGGATTTCTTCCTCTATTACGGAAGCAGAAGCGGAAGCTAGACAAAGAAAATAATTCATGAATTTCCAAGATGATATCAACAATAAACCCCAAATCTGCCTTTATAACCTCCCATCCTCTTCCAAAGTGGGTGCCCCTTTCGGAAATACATGCATGCCCCCATAAACCAATAAAATAATACTTTATTCTCCTCAAGTTGGTGCCCCATTCTAAAATTAGGAATATGCAATATTAAAAGCTCAAACTCCACTTTATCCTAAAAATAGGATTTGTTTTCTCATGCAGCCCCTTTCTATCCTTGCACCCCCATTATAGACTCTTTTATTTAATTATTATCCAACTTGGCACCTAATAATAGAAGTACACCATTCTATTATTATTTTGTTCTGTTTTTGTTTTTTAAATAAAGTGTCCTTTTTCCAAATAAAATATAAAAATACCCTTGGACCACTTATTTAATTTATTTTCCTCTTTTAATCTCCTCTTAGCCTACGGAAAATAATAAAAATAGGCTACAGGTATCCAAAATTAATTAATTCTAAAAAGGGACATTACAGATCTTCTAAGTCTAGAAGTGGCACTATCATCCAAATCGGTTTCCAAATTTCATTGTGGTGTGATTTTAGAATCAATAATCTCTTGAAGATCTTGCACCAACGAGTTCTCTAGACTCTCCTATCTCACTCCAGATTACCTTTGAGATATCGTTGCAGTGACATCTCTTGACTAACTTGATTCCCAACTCTCCTAGCCTCTCCAAGATCTCGGTGTAAAGCAAGCTCAACTCCGCAGCTTTTCCTCAAGATTCTTTACCTCCTTAGTTGACTTCTCCAAATCCCGCTCTAGCAAGAATTTCTCTCCTTTCAATTCCCTAAAGACAACATTCCAGCTGTAGACAACCTTCTGATTTTGTGGATTCCACAACATGTAGCCTTTGACACCATTTCCATGCCCAATAAAGATGTGCTACTTAGACCTATAGTTAAGTTTAATTCTTTTCTCCTTTAGGATATGCTTGTATGCTTTACAACCGAAGAATCCCAGATGTTCAACCAACAGCGTCTTTTTGTCCAAGCTTCCTATGGGGTCTTATCCACCAATGCTAATGTGGGTGATATGTTCACCAAATAACACACAGTAGCCACTGCTTCAGCCCAAAACTTCTAATCCAAGCCGGCACTACTTAGCATACTTAGGACCTTGTCCATCAACATTTTGTCCATATGCTCTAGCACTCCAATCTATTGTGGAGTTTAAGGAATTGTCTTTTGCATGACTATTCCGCAATTTTCACAAAATTCATCAAATTCCTTCGAACAATACTCTCCTCCATTGTTCGTACACAAACTCTAATTTTGTGGATTCCACAACATGTAGCCTTTGACACCACTTCCATACGCAATAAAGATGCACTACTTAGACCTATAATCAAGTTTAGTTCTTTTCTCCTTTGGGATATGCTTGTATGCTTCACAACCGAAGAATCTCATATGTTTAACCGACGGCTTCTTTTTTGTCCAAGCTTCCTATGGGATCTTATCCACCAATGCTAATGTGGGTGATATGTTCACCAAATAACACATAGTAGCCACTATTTCAGCCCAATACTTCTAATCCAAGCCGGCAACACTTAACATACTTAGGGCCTTATCCATCAACATTTTGTCCATCCACTCTAGCACTCCAATCTATTGTGGAGTTTAAGGAATTGACTTTTGCCCGACTATTCCACAATTTTCACAAAATTCATCAAATTCCTTCGAACAATACTCTCCTTCATTGTTCGTACACAAAACCTTTATCTTTTTCAAAGTCTAATTTTCAACAAGGGCCTTGAACTTCTTGTAAGCTTTGAATACCTCAATTGAGAAAATATATCCAAGTCTTCCTAGAATAGTCATTTGTGAATGACACATAAAATACTAACTTTACATGTGAAGCAATGTTTTAAAAACCATTCTGGTTCCGGTTCGGTTCGACCGGTTTGACTGGTTCATTAAAAAAAATTGCAAACCATTATAAAAACTCGAACCGATGGTTTTGTATGATGGAATCGACCGATTCAATACCGGTTACGTGCATCAACCTTCTCGGTTCTTTTATTGAACCAAATCAAACCAGCCGGTTCCGCATCTTGACCAGTCTAAACTAGTTGAGGGGCAAGTTTTGCCTTAAAACATTTTTTTCCAATTTTAGCTTTTAAGTTACTTTTTCCCAACCCTAACCTTAAAATGATGTTATATAGACCCCATTTGGAACAACGGTTAAATGATCTTGTCTTCATGCAATACAACCTCTCGGTTAAGGCATAACCAATTATTGAATATGATACCTAATACAAATCCCATTGTCTTGGATGATATTGATCCAACCTCAGAATGAGTAGAGGAGAGTCACCTGGCAGAGTTTGATCCCAATGACTTGGGGTGGATCACTTTGGATGATAAACTGTTATCCCAAATTCGCCCCCTATGCAAATTTGGTCAAGACAAGTCCTGCACTTAAGGAAATTATGAAGGAAACGACTCAGACCCGCGAGCTCACATTCTAGGACGACAAACAAGGTTGCAGGGACTTTACAATGGAGTGGCGGGGCCTACGAAAGATCAAACGACCCTATGCAGGAGAAATTCAAAAATGGCTCTGTCGAGTGAATCCGTGCCTTAAATCCATTAAACAGATTACGGCAGGCTCGGAAATGGAATAGCAGAGTCGGGGAAAGCCGAGCGGTGTCAAAGGAACCAAAGACTCAAAGGAAAAGAAACGGCGAAGATTCAAAGTCTTCGGGCTCTGAAATAGTTCAGGATAGGACCCAAAATCGACTAAGTATGGAGGAGACAATGAAGTTGCCAAGTGTCCAAACGGCGCACCTCCAAAAGTTAAAACCAAAGGGGCAGGCTCAAACAAGTGCCAAGCCTCCACATGTCCAGAGCTCCAAAAGTTGCACCCGATTGAAAAGTCTTCGACTCGGCGGAAGGTGCCAAGTGTCGGCTCAGCGCAATTCCAAAATGGGAGCCCAAGGCGGAGGCTCAAACTTGTGCCAGCCCTCCACGTAGCCAATGGTCAATAGAGGTCAAAAGGAGAACGGGCCCAAAAATGGCTAAGTAATGAATGCAGGCGGAAGGCGCCAAGTGTCCAAACAACGCACATTCAAAAGCGAGACCCTAGGCGGAGAATCAAATGAGCGCGGGCTCGCCACGTGTCCCAAGATTTAAAAAAGGGGGACAGAGTCGCAGTTTGAATAGTCAAAGTAGAGGCGGGCCAGTAGCGGAAGGTGCCAAGTGTCAACACGACGCCATTTCAAAGGCGCAGTCCAAAAGAAAATCTCAAACGAGCACCAGCTCGCCACGTGTCCCAGAGCCCGAAAAGGTGAGGGCGACCATTGAAAAGTCCAAAGGCCCACGGAGGTCTCCACGTGTCGTATCCACGCTACTCCAAAGGTAAAGTCTGGGGGGTTTCTAAACATGCGCAAAGCCTCCACATGTCTTGGGTCGGATACAGTGCCTCCGCCCATGAAAAGACTCGGGAAGAATACAAAGGAAATAGGAAACTGCGGATGCCGCCACGTGTCACATGGGCGCTATTCCAAGAGCGAAGGAAGGAGTCAAATCTCAAACGAGTGCAGAGCTGCCACGTGGACCCGATACAGATAGACTCATTTAAATATTACGTGCCCACAACCCAAAAATTCAAATGACCATATCTTTTGACTGAGAACTCAGATTTGGGCGGGAGAAGATTTTTTGGAAACATCTCGATGCCCTCTATGCCTTGGAAACATAAAATATCATTTTTGCAGGGCGTTGGTGGGTAAAAATGGGAAAACGTCTTCCAGGCCATTAATACAGAGCCCGATTTCTCCAACTACCAGATCTGATTCGATTTGATCCGTCGTTCTTCTTCAATACACCGGACAGACAGAGGGAGCCAGAATCGACAGATTTGGGGCGGATTTGAAAAGGCATTGATTGATAGCGGTTGAGTCTTCAAGGCAGGATTCAATGCATATCCGTGGTAGTTGAAACAGGATTCGACTTTTCCCTCTTCTCTCTCTTATTCTTTCTATATATTGTAACACTTCTCATTTGAGAAGGAGATTATTCTGGGCGTAGGGAAACTCTGTCAAATTTGTTTCCCGACTCCATTTTGAGTTGAAAACCTTCTCCTACGCTTGGCAAGCATTTTTGTGCCTCTAAGCAGAAACGTAATGGTCTGTGCACCCATATAGAGCAATAAAACATGTTTTTGTGGTGTTTCTTCAACCCTTTGCATTGTTTTGTTGTCTCTCTGTGCCTCTCCCTTTCAAATCTGTTTTCTGTGCATGTATTTCACATTTGCAGGTGCAAGGTGTTGTGTTTCATGGAGTTTTGATCATGGATTAGGATCTAGGTTTGTGTCACTTCTTTGACCTTCCCATCTTCCTTTCTCCCTGTTTCATCCTCCCTCAATAGAGCATCTCACCCCTTTCCTTCTCTGGTGTATCACCGCTTTAGTGTAGGCTTTTCTTTCACCCTCTCTTTCTCTCTAGTTCCTTGGAATGGTTAGATTAGGATAGTTTAGTTTTTTCCTGCATTAGAGTAGCTCGTGGTAGGTAGTTTAGGAACAAGAACCAGCTTTCTCTAGAGGATCATCTCAGGTTTGCAAGTCCCACAGCTTGAGAGATGATCCAATGTTATGCAATCACACCGAATGCCCCATTTTAACCACTTCACATCTTTGGCCATTCGGGGTGTTGATTTTGCACTAACAGTTTTGGCACGCCCGGTGGGACAAGAGGTCTTCACTTTATTTCATCAAGTTGATGTGTTCTTGGTGGGATTCAGCCTTTTGAGGCACATGCAAGCACATCTGGCGACTCCATCTGGTCAAAAACCCATTCTCTGAGTTGCAGACCTTTTCCATCCATTTCCACTCATTTTCATCCATTTTCTTCTTCCATCTCTTTCATTTTCTCCCATTCCATGAGGTTGTGCAATCATGACTTCATTCCCTTCATGGAACTCACACTTACAACAATGCAATCCACCTCCAACGCATTTCCAAACTCCTCCAAATCAGCATTATAATCAGATCCAGGACCATTATGCTTACCCATATGAGCGGGTCAAAGTCAATTTGGCCATGGAGCTTATCAAGAACAAGGGGACGCATACTGATGGTGACAACTATGTGGAGAATGCTGGTTTATTGGAGAAAATTCAAAAAATGGAGGTTGGCATGGTTTAATCAAGGGCATAGCACAAATGAAGGCATTCAAGATTGGTTGCAGGGCACCTTGTCCATGGGAAGGCCCTTTTCCAAGACATTATAGCCCTCAGGAGAAGCTAGACTTCATGGTTGAAATGCTTGCCCCAACTTGCACAATGGACTGAGGAGATCGAGGCTTATGAGTTGGAGTCAAGACAACCTTGTCAATGGGTAAGTCCACCATCTCATAGCTTTTCTTTTTCTCTTTCTCAAGCAGCACCATCTCAACCCAAGCTCCAATTTCCAAGCTTCCCAGTTGCTTTGCCCCAAGTGTTGATTCCATTTCTCCATTCCCTAGTCTTCCACCCCATTTTAGTTCCTCTCCCCCTTTCCCTTCCAAACAGTCATCCCCTCCAAACAAACAAGAAGTTCCACCTCCCTCCCCACCACAAACAATTGCAAAGTTGGTTGAACCCCAACCTATCACTCCTCTTGCTTTCCCAAGTCCATGTTGGGAAGAGACTCAAGAATCCAGTCAAGGAAAACAACAAGAAGGGGAGCCCAACAGAGAAGAAATGACAGACAATCTGAAGAGTTGGGCTGCCAAATTTGGGTTTATAAAGATCCCCTTGATGGTCAAGCCAATAGAGGAGGTCAAAGTTGAAGAGCCAGTGGTGGTGAGGCTGAGTTTGCAGCAGAGAAGGAATGAAAACAAGAAGAAGAAGATCAGCAGTCTGGCTGCTCTGAATGCAGTGTCCCTGATGGCATTTTGTTTGAAGAGGATGTTGATCTGATCCAAGCTACATAACCAGTTGAAGAGGAAGAACAATCAGCTCCAAGTCCCATTGAAGAGGAGCAGATGGGAGAGATCAAATCAAGTTGAAGCCACTCAATGAAGAAGGCATCATTGAAGATTTTTTTCTTTCATTTCAAGGGCTTGATTTGATTGATGAACCCATGATGGAGGAGGACCATACAGTTTCAGAGGTTCCAAGTGTGGAGCAGGCTACAGGAGAACCTTCAGTTCTTCCTTCCACTTCATCCCCTTCAAGCTCTGATGTTGAAGAAGAGTTTGATCTTTCAAACTTCATGTTTGAGGAAGAGGGAAACCATGGTGAGCAAGTTTTAGATCAGGAAGACACCATGGAGGAGGTTGAGTACATGCAACAGGACAACAACGAGGCAGATTATCTGTCTGACTTGGAGATTGCTTTGATGGAGAAAATCCCATGGAGATCACATCATTTTCTCTTCCATCATCCATCTTCCAAGCACATGAGCCTCTTTGCCATAAAGGAGGGCACTCAAAGACAACAGCCTGTGTCTCACAACATCCCTCTGGAACCAGGGTTGGAAGATCATGGTCTTCCATGTTCTTTACAAGAGAAGGAAGAGAAAAAGCAAGGAGATGTCATCATCTCTCTCTCACCATCCATCCAAGAAGGTCCACAAAAAGACTCCATTTTTGGAGTTAGAGTTCAGAACCATGGGCAGATTCAAAGGACCATACCTTGCCCAATCAGATATTTGGCTTCATTGGAGCCAAGGGAGAAGCCAAAACTAGTCATGCCTACTTCAGGGCATGAGGATGAGCATCAAAGTACCAAGGGTCATCATCAACACCTCCAGGAGTCCAATGCCAATCAGCTTGAGGAGGTATTTTTGGTTAATGTAGATACCTTGATGATTTGGGTGGAGGACAGGCTTAAAGTCAGTTTTTTATTCATCCAGGCAGCCATATTCAATGTCAAATCATTTGCATGGCTGCCCCTTTTGAGAAAGGGAAGCTATTTCTCCTGCTGTAGCGGGCTTTGTTTAAGCTTTTCTTTCTTTCTAGTTAGTATAGGAGTAGGAGTAGATTTTGTTTTCAGCAGAAAAAGTGCTTGTGCACACTCTGCATGTCTCATTTGAGGCATGTATGATTTGATTCTTTGTACATAGCATTGTTGTTGTGTTTTGTTGCTCCAAGGTTATGTCATTGTGAAGTTCAATGTGCCCGAGTAAACATTGTAACAATCCATTCTCGGGACAGACCAAGGCCAAGCTCTTCAGTATTCACGGCGAAAAATCCATAATTATCTATGCGATTCTTAGTTCCAAAAATGAAACAAATGCAGAGCAACCAAAGGACGTTTTTAAGTCAGTCCATTCAGGGACAAATGAAAGCCCCAGTCAATACAATTTTCTACTCTCAGAAACTCCATTTCAAGATTTTCTTATGAAAATTGAGAGTGCAGACGTGCGGGCAGGCTCAGGGACAGGCAGAACATAGAAAGTGCAGGCAGTCGGGAGTCCATTTTGAAGGAAGGGTCAATACCAAGCCATTAATTGTGACTCCATGCCCAATGGATGCTTCAAGGCTACTGGTCTCTTCATCTAGCGGTAGATGTCCCCGTGAGTCGCCAAATTGTTATCCCAAATATTTTTCCCCTGAAAAAATTTGGTCAAGACAAGTCCACTTAAGGAAATTATGAAGGAAACGACTCGAGACCCACGAGCTCACATTCCAATCCTGACAAAAAAGGTTGCGAGGGGACTTTACTGATGGAGTGGTGGGGCTGCGAAAGATCAAATGACCTGCGCGGAGAAATTCAAAAATGGCTCTATCGAGTGAATCCGTGCCTTAAATCCATTAAACAGATTACAGGTAGGCTCGAAAATGGAATAGCGAGGGTCGGGAAGGAGGAGCGGTGTCGAAAGGAACCGAGACTCGAAGGAAAAAAAAAAGGCGAAGATTCAAAGTCTTCGGGCTCTGAAATAGTTTAGGACGGACCTCAAAATCGACTAAGTATGGAGGAGATAGCGAACGATGAAGCCTGCCAAGTGTCCAAACGGCACACCTCCAAAAGTTAAAATCAAAGGGAGGCTCAAACAAGCACCAAGCCTCCACGCGTCCAAGCTCCAAAAGTTGCACCGACCGTTGAAAAGTCTTCGACTAGGCGGAAGGTGCCAAGTGTCGGCTCAGCGTAATTCCAAAATGGGAGCCCAAGGCGGAGGCTCAAACTTGCTAGCCCTCCACGTAGCCAATGGTCAACAGAGGTCAAAAGGAGAATGGGCCCAAAACGGCTAAGTAATGAATGCAGGTGGAAGGCGCCAAGTGTCCAAATAGTGCACATTCAAAAGCGAGACCCTAGGCGGAGAATCAAACAGCGCGGGCTTGCCATATGTCCCAGGATTTAAAAAAGGGGGGACAAAGTTGCAGTTTGAATAGTCAAAGCGAGGGGGCGGTAGCGGAAGGTGCCAGTGTCGACACGGCGCCATTTCAAAGCGCGAGTCGAAAGAAAATCTCAAACGAGCGCCAGCTCGCCACGTGTCCCAGAGCCCGAAAAGGTGAGGGTGACCATTGAAAAGTCCAAAGGCCCGCGGAGGTCTCCACGTGTCATATATCACGCTACTCCAAAGGTAAAGTCTGGGGCGGTTTCTAAACATGCGCAAAGCCTCCACGTGTCTTGGGTCGGATACAGTGCCTCCCCCGCGGAAAAGACTCAGGAAGAATACAAAGGAAATAGGGAAACTTATGGACACCGCCACGTGTCACATGGGCGCTATTCCAAGAGCGAAGGAAGGAGTCAAATCTCAAATGAGCGCAGAGCTGCCACGTGGACCCGGTATAGAACAGACTCATTTAAATATTACACGCCCGCGACCCAAAAATTCAAATGACCATATCTTTTGACTGAGAACTCAGATTTGGGCGGGAGAAGATTTTTTGGAAACGTCTCGATGCCCTCTATGCCTTGAAACATAAAATATCATTTTTGTGGGTTGGTGGGTAAAAAATGGGAAAACATCTTCCAGGCCATTAATCTGAGCCCGATTTCTCCAACTACTATCTGATTCGATTTGATTCGATTCTTCTTCAATACGCCGGATCAGAGAGGAGCAGAATCGACAAATTCTTCTTGCCGGACAGACAAAGGCACGAATCGACAAATTTGGCTTCAGAGGAGCCAGAATCGAATTGATTTGGGGGGCGGATTTGAGAAAGGCATTGATTGATAGCGGTTGAGTCTTGAGGTGGATTGATGCATATCCCATGGTAGTTGAAACAGGATTCGACTTTTCCCTCTTCTCTCTCTTATTCTTTCTATATATTGTAACACTTCTCATTTGAGAAAAGGGAGATTATTTTGGGCGTAGGAAACTCTGTCAAATTTGTTTCCCGACTCCATTTTGAGTTGAAAACCTTCTCCTACGCCTGGCAAGCATTTTTGTGCCTCTAAGTAGAAACGTAATGGTCTGTGCACCCATATAGAGCAATAAAACGTGTTTTTGTGGTGTTTCTTCAACCCTTTGCATTGTTTTGTTGTCTCTCCATGCCTCTCCCTTTCAAATCTATTTTTGTGCATGTATTTCACATTTGCAGGTGCAGGGCGTTGTGTTTCATGGAGTTTTGATCATGGATTAGGATCTGGGTTTGTGTCACTTCTGTCTAACCTTCCCATCTTCCTTTCTCCCTGTTTCATCCTCCCTCAATAGAGCATCTCACCCCTTTCCTTCTCTGGTGTATCACCGCTTTAGTGTAGGCTTTTCTTTCACCCTCTCTTTCTCTCTAGTTCCTTGGAATGGTTAGATTAGGATAGTTTAGTTTTTACCTGCATTAGAGTAGCTCATGGTAGGTAGTTTAGGAACAAGAACCAACTTTCTCTGGAGGATCATCTCAGGTTTGCAAGTCCCACACTTGAGAGATGATCGATGTTATGCAATCACACCGAATGAATGCCCCATTTTAGATGATTGATATCAAACATGTAGTAGCTTGTAACATATTTTTGGGAATTTATAGGCCATTTAGAACCTCATTGTTTATGTATTTTGTTTCGGATATGTAGTGCACTAGGTGCCGTTTTGCTATAATTACCCTTATATGGTATATGCATGAGCAAATTTTGCATATTTTGTCTCTAATTGTTTGTAATCATGGTTTGGAATATTTAAAATTTCTTGTTTTCATTAAATTGTAATATTCTAATTATTTTTAGTAAACCGGTTCAAAAGTTTTAAACCGGTCCGGTTCGATCGACCCTCGACCGGTTTCGAGTCCGGTTCCGATTGTGAAGGTATCTTAATTGGTCCAAACACATCGCTATGTATTACTTGCAAAATTCCATTTGCACTAGTAGAAGTGGGAAACTTTTCTCTGTTTTCCATAAACCCAATATTCACAAAAGTCAAATTACAAGGGGCAATTTGAAATCCCTTCCACCATGCCTTTTGAATGCAAGGCATGTTTCCCTTTTCGCCAATATGGCCCACCCTTTGATGTCAAAGCAATGCTTTCTCTTCCGTAAGAACTATATCCTTCTTTGATTCAATCTTGGCCTCCGAGATAGTCAAAATATTGCATGTAATAGCCATTGTGCTTGCATCAAACTTAAACAGAGTTTCCGTGCGCACTCCTTGCCAAAACCATGGCTCCATGCACCATCTTGCATTCATCCTTGTTGAATGAGACTTGTACACCAACACCATTCATCTTGCTTCAAACTAAATTTCTTGGAAGGCCAAGAATGTGCACAACCCCTAGAAGAGTCTTGATCCTCCCATCTTTGAACTTCAACTTCATTGTTCCTTTTCCGTGATCATGCAGGTTGAGTTGTCCCCAAGAACACTTCACCGCCATCATGAGTTTCATACTCATTGAACCACTCCTTATGAGGAGTCATATGAAATAATGCTCCAGAATTAACCAACCATGCATCATTACATGCATGTGCACTTAAAGCTGCAAGATACACATCTCCTCCATCCATGCACGCTCCTCCATCTCTAAAACATGCATCATCGTAGGGCCTCTTGCCTTTTTCATCTTACACTCCTTGAAATGCCTTGTTTTACCACAAATCTAACACTTTCGAACTCTTAAATCTATTTTTAGACTTGAGCACTTCTCCCGACTTCCTCTTGCCTCTCTTTTTTCACACCCGCAAACAAACAAAGCTTTCTTTGAATGATAGTCATCTGCCAAATTCCTCCTTGTCTCTTCAAACAATAAATTCTTGACTATATCCTAGAGCTTCAAAGTGGACGTAATGCTAGTGATAGCCATCACCAACATTATTTTGAAGAGTCTAGCAAAGAGAATAGAAGTGTAATACACCTCTCTTTATCATCCATCTTCACATTTATGGACAATAATTGACTTATCACAAAATTAAAAATGTTTAGGTGCTTTGCAACCAAGTCACCCTCATTCATCTTTAATGAATACAACTTCTTCCTTAGAAAAAGCTTGTTTACCAATGACTTTTCCTAGTACAATGTTGCCAACTTATCCCACAAATCCTTTGTAGTTTTCTCACTAGAAACATTCAACAACACAAAGTTAGACGAACATACCCTAATAGAGATTTTGGCCTTCATATCAACCTTGTCCCATTCTTCCTGTGTCAGCCCTATAGGTGTTGTTTTTGTCACAGTGATCCATTGATCTCTCTCTGTCAAGATATCCATCTTGAGTTTCCATAACTCAAAGTGTTTCTTGTGCTACATGTCATATTCAAGATTCTACCAAAAACTAGATTTACCATCTCACAACCGTTTAGAGCAAAACAACCAAAACCCCACCCAAGCGCAACCTTGATTTTGATATAATATATTGGGATTTTGGATAATCAACATGCAATAAACTAAACAGAGAAATAGAAACAAGTAGAGATCTGAAATAAACGAAAGCACACAAAGAATACTAACACAATCTATAACCTAGGAAAACCTTTTCGGGTGAAAAATCCTTCAACAACCTTGCTTATTGTATTAACTTGAAACCAACTTACAAATACAATATCCAACCTTCTAATCCAACTAATCGTCCAATACCTCACACACAATGAGAGCATGTACTTTTATAACCAATGCATATCCTAAAAATTAACCTTTCTTTTCCCACAAGACAAAAACCTAAAATAAGATTTTTAATCTGAGCCCTTGCTTTTTCCATAAGACAAAAGCCTAAAATAAAACTTTTAATATGAGCCCTTGCTTTTCCACAAGACTCGAGTTGACTGACTAAAAATAGTTCCAATCCTAATATTGTTTCCATCGCCCAAAAATAGAACTGCTTGGAAGTAGGTGACATATCTAACATTCTTGGGGTATAAGTTGAATGAGAAGATCGTGAAATGCGTGTAATTTATCAGGAGTGCTTACACCAAAATTCTTGGGGTATAACTTGAATGAGCAGATCAAGAAATGCATGCAATTTGTCAGGAATGCTTACATAGATTTTTATTACATAAAATTCAGGTTGTGTCTTTTAATGCGGAGAAGAAATCTATAAAAGACTATGAAAAGTCACTTAAGATTGCTTACAAGGCGGTTGCTCAGCAAGGATTCGCCGCTGGTGTTGGTCTTGGGTGTATTCTATTTATCATGTTTTCTGGCTATGCATTTGCATTTTGGTACGGATCGCGGTTAATTATAGATGGAGGGTATAATGGTGGTCGGGTGATCAATGTCATATTCGCATTTCTGGCCGGAGGGATGTAAGTTGAACTCGAGTTTATACTCCCAAATGTAGTGTTTTCTATCAGATAAGATATCCAATTATATGGCTTTGCACTGAAATTTTTAGTTAAGTTTGTGTCTATTAACTTCAACTAAATCAAAGTTCTGCTGAATTTCAGGTCTCTGGGCCAGATATCACCATCTATAAATGCAATCGCAGCTGGACGAGCTGCAGCATACAAAATTTTTGAGACTATTCATAGACAGCCTGAGATTGATGCATATGATACAAGTGGACTCGTTCGTAAGGATATTCAAGGTGATATTGAGCTTAAAGATGTACACTTCAGATATCCAGATAGGCCAGATGTTCAAATTCTTTCTGGGTTTTCACTGGAAATACCTAGGGGCACCACTGCAGCTTTAGTTGGAGAAAGTGGCAGCGGAAAGTCTACAGTTATCAATCTCATAGAGAGATTCTATGATCCACAAGCTGGGCAAGTACTTATAGATGGTTTTAATATCAAGCAATTTCAGCTTAAGTGGATAAGGCAGAAAATTGGACTTGTGAGCCATGAAGCTGTCCTTTTTGCTACCACGATAAAAGAAAATCTTTTGTATGGTAAAGACGGAGCTACGATAGAGGAACTTAATGCTGCTGCTGAACTTGCCAATGCAGCAGAATTTATAAACAAGATGCCTCAGGTTTTTATAGATGGCTTTTGAGGATTGAAATATTTATGATCCTTAAATACAAACTGCCTGGCCCATAAAATTTGCACATGCTGACATTTATACTTGGCATTTTCAGGGTTTTGATACAATGTTGGGAGAGCATGGTACCCAATTATCTGGAGGCCAGAAAATAAGGATTGCAATTGCACGGGCTATCCTGAAAGATCCTCGAATTCTTCTCCTTGATGAAGCTACAAGTGTATTGGATGCAGAGTCTGAAAGAGTGGTTCAAGAAGCTCTTGACAGGATTATGATAAATAAAACAACATTAATCGTTGCCCATCGTCTAACAACTGTTAGAAATGCTGACATAATCGCTGTGTTGCAGCATGGTTCCATAGTGGAAAGAGGTCATTTTATACTGCTCTCTTTTTCCCCTTTCTGAAGGAAAAAAATTAATAACCTGTAAATAATGTACTTAATTTTTACAAGTATTCGACTAGGAACCATGTAAAATGATGCCTTTGCATACATCACCCCACTCATTTTAACTTGTAATTTGGACAAATTTAATAATAAGGTTCTTCCTGTTGCCAGTATATTGATATCAACGGAACATGTGACATTCAGGTTCACACTCTCAACTTGTCACAAATCCTTTTAGTGCATACTCCCACCTTATACAGCTGCAAGAAGTGCATCAATCAAAAGAACCAGATGCAAAGCATCCAGATGAAGTGAAAACATATCAGTATAATTCCAAGGCTGCTGGCAGTGTAAGCAATCGAAGGTCATCTATTAGGAAGTCTATAAGCCGTAGGTCATCAGCAATTTTTGAAAGTTTCCGTTCGGTTTCGTTTTCATTTTCATATGCTTTTCCTGGTGGAGTACTTACCCAGGAAACCAGAGGGGCCAGAAGCATGGAGGAAAGCAATCAATCAAAGGAAAACAAAGAAAGAAAGGGCTCAATGTGTTATTTTCGGTCCAACACTAGGAGAGATGTGGAAGATGGTCATATTGGTCCTGGGAAAGATGTTCCTGTTTTATGTCTAGCATCTCTAAATAAGCCAGATGCTCCAGTTCTTATACTGGGGTCCATTGCAGCAGCTATTAGTGGGTTGATTTTTCCTGTCTTTGCTCTATTGCTTTCAAGTGCTATCAAGGTCTTCTATGAACCCCCTCACGTGCTTCAAAAAGATGCTAGATTCTGGGCACTTATGTTTGTAGTTTTGGCAGTTACATGCCTTTTTGTGGTACCGACACAGACGTATTGTTTCTCTATTGCTGGTGGCAGGCTAGTGCAACATATTCGATCATTGACATTTTCCAAAGTAGTTTACCAGGAAATTGGTTGGTTTGATGACAATGAAAACTCAAGGTCAGTGCTGAAGAAACCTCTTACTATTTTTCTCAGAGGAAAACACTTAAACATTTAACACTTTGTAGGGATATATGTCAAAAATCAGTCTAAATCACAATTTTTGTTTGCAGTGATGCAATAGGTGCAATATTACAAACAGATGCCGCCACTGCACGTAGCATGGTGGGAGATGCATTGTCACTCATTGTTCAAAATATGGCAACCATCATTGCCGGTATCTTAATGTCTTTACGGCAAACTGGCAACTATCACTTGTGATACTAGCAATAGTACCTCTTCTAGTTCTTCAAGGTTTTGTGCAAGTGAGGTCCATGAAGGGTTTCGCTGCTGATGCAAAGGTCAGGAATCCTGGTCGTAAATTTTTTTGACTGGTGATCCCTTCTAATTACAATTTATTGGTTGTTTAACTTGCTTTTATTGTTCAAAGATAATGGTTTAGATATTGTCATGTCACTTGATTCTTTCATGAGCATCTTGAAGAAAGGTTGTACTAGAATGAAAAACATATAAAAAGTGTATCTGAAACATGAACAATTTGCTACTAATCAAATCTAGAAACTAGGTTACCAGGGTACAAAACGGCAATAATGCATAATGCTCAGTTTTAGTCCATAAAAGATAAAACACTTCTAATACTTTGTATTCATGAAAGTTCAAAACATTCAACATGCTTAAATTTTCATATGTACATGATTATAATCTAGATTCTAGATTATATCATCTAGATTTTCCTCAAGTACTGCTGAAACAGAAGTATCTAGTGTTTTTAATTTTATTTTTGGTGTTTAAAAAAGTGCCACTGAAACGGTACGGAAACATCCCAGGTACAGAAGGGCCGTACCCAGAACTGTTTTAGTATTTTGGGCACGTACAAGGACTCATACCAGTACCCAGTATGTCAGTATGCGAGTACGCTGCCCTGGCTAGCATTTCCAGGGTATCACAATCTGGAAAATAACTGGAAATATGCTGTTGTACAGAAAATTACCACTTGAGGGGAAAAAAATCCTGAAATTCAGACAATAAAATCAAAACCTGTTGTAACACTGTTATGGCTCGGCTGAAGTAACTATTTAACACCTCTGTTGTCTGTTGTTTGACCGAAGAAAAGCTACAACTGAATATAAAGATCTGAAATCTGGACTAAAATATAAAAAATGTGTTTTTTCATGTTTAAAACTGAATATGAAATTTCTGAGAAAGGATCGCATTCGTGTAACAAGGAAACCATTACTGGAAAAGAAACCAAATAGAACTTCATTAAAATCCAACTAACATTTCTAGTTACTACATAAGATTAAAAAAAATGAACTTTCCTGAGAAGGTGTGAGCCCCAACTCACACTAAATAGCCTTTAAGAACAGTATATGCACTGCACTTGGCCTGTCTTCCACAAACTATCCACATGCAACCAGTGCAATACCTCCGAGGGCTTCCTTATTTTAATAAAAATCTTCATATGTCCCTATGACAGCTTAAGTGCTTTGTAACTCCCATGACACCCAAGATGTTTTGTAACTCCCTCATTACTTTTAGACATTTATAACTCCATTATAACCTCTAGGACAAGATTCTTTATAACCCCTATTAAATTCTTAAGACACAAAAATTTCCTGTGAATCATATATTTGAATACAGTTTCTAATACGGACAAACAAATACTTTAATTTTCATCCCAAATACAATTTAGGATTATAACATATGATGAAGCAAATGAAAAAGGCAATTTTAATGACAAAAGATGACAATGTTTGGAGCAGAACAGAGAATAAATTGAGTGATGTATATTGGTAGACATGCATGTAAGTTCAGAATCTCTCCTGTGTGATGCATAGCGAATACAATTTAACTCAATTTTACATCAGGACAATTCTCTTGTCCTTTCAGTTCAAGGAGTTTTAGCATTTTGAAGCAACATAAAGTTACTAACGATATCAATTGGTCATGCTCCAGTTGGTGTATGAAGAAGCCAGTCAGGTTGCATATGATGCCATTGAAAGCATTCAGACTGTTGCCTCCATCTGTGCAGAGGATAAGGTTGCTAATCTGTACATTCAAAAATGCACTGGTCCCTTAAAAATTGGAGTTAAACAAGCAATCAAAGCCGGACTTGGGTTAGGACTCTCAAGAATTGTGCTGTTTTGTTCGTATTCACTCAGTTTTTGGGCAGGGGCTCGCTTGGTTGAGGATAGAAAGATAACTTTTGACAATGTTTTCAAGGTAAGGCCTACTCATTAATGGGTTGCTTGTTTCAAAATTTTAATGCACGAAATCCCTATTATTAGGATTTGCTTTCGAAAGGGGGATGGATTTGATGTATTTGCAAAAAATTGTATGGGTGACCTCAAGAAAATTTAAAATAAAGAGCATCTAACGAACCAGATGAATTCTTTAAGAAATAAATTTGACATTTCTAGGATGTTTTAACATATTCTACTTTTATATTCCATTTTCAAGATTAGAAGTGCTTGTGGCAGGTGTTCTTTGCCTTCTCAATGACTGCTGTGGAGTCTCTCAATCAATGGGCCTTGCCCTGACCTTGCAAAAGTCAAGTCCTCTGTCAATTCAGTGTTCAAAATTCTTGCCCATAAATCCAGAATCGATGTGACTGACATGTCTGGAACTACCTTAGATAATGTGAAGGGTGACATTGTGTTTTGGAATGTCAGCTTCAACTACCCAACCAGTCAAGATGTGCAAATTTTCCAGGACTTGTGTTTTTCTGTCCGTTCTGGAAAAGTAAGTGTTAAATCCCACTCTAAAAGATTCAATAAGGAATGCAACACATTGCAATATGCATTTTGAGGTTGTAAGTAGTTCAACTGACAAACAACGCATTTGCAAGACTGACTCATGATATTGTTTTGATTTTGACAGACTGTTGCTCTTGTGGGAGAAAGTGGAAGTGGTAAATCAACTGTCATTGCGCTGTTGATGCGATTCTACAACCCTAATTCAGGTCGTATATTCATTGATGGAGTTGAAATTCAACAACTTCAAATTAAATGGTTAAGACAACAGATGGGCTTGGTGAGCCAAGAGCCTATTTTGTTCAGTGATACAATCCGTGCAAATATTGCTTATGGAAAAGAGGGGATCATTACTGATGAGCAAATCATAGCAGCTACTGAGGCTTCCAATGCTCACAAGTTCATCTCTAGCCTTCCCCAAGGATATGACACAGCTATTGGAGAGCAAGGGCTGCAATTATCTGGGAGTCAAAAGCAATGCATTGCAATCGCAAGAGCAATAATTAAAGATCCCAGGATACTTATCTTAGATGAACCTACAAGTGCCGTGGATGCCGAATCAGAACACATAGTTCAAGATGCATTGGACCAAGTAATTATAAACAGGTCTACTATTATTATTGCAAACCGTCTTTCAACAATTAAAGATACAGATCTCATAGCAGTGATGAAGAATGGAAAAATTGTCGAACAAGGAAAACATGATGATTTGCTTTCTAAGATAGATGGAACCTATGCATCCATGGTGAAATTGCAAAAGGCCTCCTCATGGTACTTCCCTTGAAGCATTGAAATTTGTAAGTGTATTTTATTCAGAGGGCTTGCATTAAAAATTGGCAGGCAGAGAGAAGCAGAGCAAAATTGCTAGCATTTATGCTTCTAGCTTTGATATAATGTGATTGAAACGGATTCAAAAATGCATATTTGTGCTTCAAATTCAATTTCTACGGTATCAAAAAAGCAAAGTTAATAAATAAAACTAAACTTTGGCGTTGAGTTATGAAGAGACACGTTGAATAATGACTGAGAACAGGAATTATGGCATGAAATACAAATTGTTGCTCTATCAGATCGAGAATAACTTGTGGACTGGTTGCTGCTTTATCAGATCAAGAACAACTTATGGACTCGTAACCGATATGAAGGGAAATAAGGATTTCAAACACGATGCAGTTTTATGAAAATTAAGATCGGCATCCGAGAAATCATTTTACCACTAAAACAGAGGGATAGAAACAAGCACCGCAATACAGACCAGTCCTTTCCGGGCTTACAGGTATATTATAAATTTCCCATTACTTAGACTTATGAAATTGCAAAAGGCCTCCTCATGGTACTTCCTTGAAGCATTGAAATTTGTAAGTGTATTTTATTCAGAGGGCTTGCATTAAAAATTGGCAGGCAGAGAGAAGCAGAGCAAAATTGCTAGCATTTATGCTTCTAGCTTTGATATAATGTGATTGAAACGGATCAAAAATGCATATTTGTGCTTCAAATTCAATTTCTACGGTATCAAAAAAGCAAAGTTAATAAATAATTCGGAACTAAACTTTGGCGTTGAGTTATGAAGAGACACGTTGAATAATGACTGAGAACAGGAATTATGGCATGAAATACAAATTGTTGCTCTATCAGATCGAGAATAACTTGTGGACTGGTTGCTGCTTTATCAGATCAAGAACAACTTATGGACTCGTAACCGATATGAAGGGAAATAAGGATTTCAAACACGATGCAGTTTTATGAAAATTAAGATCGGCATCCGAGAAATCATTTTACCACTAAAACAGAGGGATAGAAACAAGCACCGCAATACAGACCAGTCCTTTCCGGGCTTACAGGTATATTATAAATTTCCCATTACTTACAAGATTGATTGCTTTCTTTATCCCAGAGGTTCTTGTGGCAGGTTATATAGTAATAAAAAAACTTCCAAAACTGGATCCCATGCCAGGGCATAAGTTTGAGAAACCATCAAAGATTCTAATAAATACATATTCTTGAATTTTCCCTTCATTTCTTGGCATGTGGTAGACTATACATAAAATTTTCAATCTTAATTTGTATAGATTTAGTGAAAGGTATGGCACAATATCTCCCTGAGAATCAATGTTTTGTATTCATTGGTGGAGGCTTGCTTCTAGTAAGCCAAGTCCAATTCCTAGGTTTTCATGTTAGATGAAATAGGCATAGTAGGATTATGGCGGGCGGGAATGTTTTACCAAGGGCTTGTTTTGTCACTGTTATCTCTACTTTTCTATTCATGGAACCCATGAAAGATGGGCTGCCATGCCATATTGCAGATTGCTTTCTATGTTAAGACAATGCATAGTTTACAATTCAAAAGGTATGATGAATGCAACAGAGTTTCAATTGATATGAGTAACATGATGAAAGTTCAATGATGGTCAGAAGGGGCACAGTACCAAAAAAACAAATAGTTCTGTAAACAAATCACCAGTGGATACCAGCATAAACCATCAACTAAAGTCTTGACAACTCCAAATACCAGAAGCATACAAAAGACTTCCATGTCCAGAAACCCAAAAAAAGTAAAAAATAAAAAGTGAAAATAATGATGAATACCACATCAAGCACCACAACAGGAAGGCCAAATCACTGGGGTGCGCTCCAAGGGGCATTCATGAAACTGTCACTAAACGCTTCAAACATTCTAATCTTGAAATCTCATGTTTTCCCCATTCCTTCTTGTGTTGAAATCCGGTCGATTGCATTAATGTACTATTAGTATGCTTTTGTTGCTGAAAAACTAACCAGCCATCAATGGGTATCTTCGCCTTAGTGTCAAGGCAGTGAGGGATATCTATTCCGTCAAACTCATCTGGGTTTTGAAATCAAGTTCATCACTTTTTAATTAGGTATCTTCAGGGATGTGTACCTTCATGGATGGCATATTGCCGTGTATTACGGCCGTCGAAAAATACTTACATTCATTCATACGGTCCTATTCATTGGATTGTGAGTTTATGTGAGTTCATAGTACTGCAGACATAACACCTGATCAACATTATGGAGCGTGTTTCATATTGTTGTTCATAGTACTGCGCACATAACACCTGAACAACATTATGGAGCATGCTGAAACTCCGTAGCTGCGGACACAAACTCGCCCTCAAATGCATAGGACGGTATGAATGAATGTAAGTACTTAAAGACTGTTATCCACGAAATCTCAGCGGCACGCCAGCCATATTACGCGGCAAGAGAAAGATGCGTTGGTGTAGGTAACTATCCAGCAGCATAATTTCACCTGTTTTCCTACTCCGGGAGTTCGTTTTTAGCATCCCCTTTAGCTGGAAGATGTGCCCAAAATCCTCGCTGTTCCTCGAGTTGAGGTCGCCTTTGATAAATTTGATTTCCTGTGCCATCGTGGATCCTTCCAAGGTAGCTTCTGCCCTCCACTCTGTTGAATCCACCGGTGACAGTCAGTGAAATACCCTTACTTCTGATTCAAATTTTAGAAAGGTAAATATGAGGATTATCACTCACTCGAAAAGAGTGGACAAATGACTACATTTACAAGCAAAGTAATGTGTTCAAATACACTTCCTCTTCAGTGTTCACACAGTCCATTAAATTAAATGACATCAAATTTGATTTCCGTGGCGAGACTGGCAGCCCTCTTTCTGAATTGAAGTAGTGTATCGGCTAATAATTGATCGCCATTGATATGCCTTTTTGTATTTAAAATATACAAAAATACTTACAATTTTTATTGTAAAGTGCTCTTATTAATAATACATAAAAATATAATATTAGTTATATAAAAAAGTGGGTGGAATTCAATCACATCAAATTAAGCTATGGAAGGAGAAACCAAAATCACTTTGTATCAAAGTTTGTGATTATTACATATAATCATTAGAAGTTTTTTAATCACAAAAATGTAATATCAAAATTAAGGTTAATCTGGGTATGATTAGTTACAATGTGTAAATATGGATTAGAATCAAAAATACATAAATACTAATAAATCACATATTTCAGTTACATGTATTATAGTTAATTGTGATCTCATATACGCTCTCGAAAGCTAAATAAAAGAAGTGTTTGTTAAGGTTAGAAGAGATTATACCGATTTACTATGAAGATAGAGTGATGGTGTCCTAAAAATCTATGAGTCTGAATTTGAGAGGAGGATGAAGTCACTTATCTCGGGAAAATTTGTGTGGATGGATTTGTCCTTTATACATGGATTTGTCTCGATCTTATGTGTCTCTAGCTTCACTTCTTATGTTCATAATTTCATGATTGTGACTATGCAAAGAAATTAGGGTTTTTATTTCTTCAAACCCTAACCTTCCACTTTAATGATCTAAAAAGGGATTAGTTAGAGTGCACCGAGTTTCCCCCACAATACCTACATAGCAATACTCCAAAGAGGCATCAAACCCTTGTAATTCCCCACCCAATAATTGTGTGCAAGATGTGCAATAACAATGTGTTTTAGCAATGAAGACCCTAATAGGACTTCCGACACTTGGAAATGATCTTTAGTGTAGGATGTAGCTTTGAAAATGTCCTAGGGTAGCCATATAAGACGTATGCAAACTTGGAGTTGGTTGATGTGCTTGAGAGAGTGATTTAGTAATAAAGTTTTTGTTGTGATCTCCTAAGTAGTCCCAAAGATATGTGATAAGAAGCTTTTTTAATGGGTAGGGTAATGTGTGTTTATAAGTGACTAGTGTGAAAGGTTTTCTCACTCAATTAACACTAAGTTGATTGGGCTAACTTGCGAACTTGAAAAATTGGTTGATAAGATAGTGGAGGACCACTTTGTCCCGGTAAGGTGTAAATTGAATTAATCGGTTGGAAAAGGTGGTCAAATGAAGATGTGTTCAATATTCAAAAATTGGGTTTTTGATTGGTAAATGATAAGTAACAAGTGTGACCTAGAGGTCAAGGAGTGTTATATTGAGCAAGATGCATGTAGCAAATAGTCATTTGAGTTCATAATGATAAATAGGATGAGATAATTGCCAAATGTCATAGGTTCAAAGTTTAGGATATACATGTGTCCCAATTCAATCGAGATGTTTATACAAAATTAATAAATAACATAAACAGAAAGTAAAAATCATTAAACATGTGAACCTATATGCCCCCATGTCTTATGTAAGGGATGCAAATGTTAAAATGTAATAGAACTATAACATTTGAGCCAATCATGTGTGAAGCCATCTCTAGCAATTGGGCCTAAAAAGTGAAGCCAACTTTAGCTATTATGCCTACTATGTGAATTCATCTCTAGCAATTATGCATATTAAATGAATCCATCTCTAGCAATTAAGTTTACTAAGTAAAGCCATGTACATTTCATAATATAACACAAAGTAATAAATGTGTGCATATCATCATGCGCAAAGTGTCATCTAAAGCACTATATATATAATATGCGTGAACGTGTTACAAAAACCCCATAATATACCCCCCTTTTGAGATGAAGGATGTTACAACAAAACACTTAACTCAAAAGAGAAAGTGTAAGTCATGTAAAATTGGTTAAGCAACATCATTGATGATATATACCATATATAGTGTATCAAATAACATGGTACAATGTGTATAATTCATACGATAAAAACATTTGTAAGTAGACGTATTTTGTAGCATTCATAAGATAAAGCATTGTAAGTCCAGTAATGTGTAAGATTCGTAAGATAGAAGCATTTGTAAGAACATTTATTTTGTAGCATTCATAAGATAAAATAATTGTAAGCATAATTGTCTTTCTATAATCAAAAAAGTTAAACATCTTTATGAGAGTGTTCTAACAATGTTTGGCAAGATAACATAGCAATGATATGATGAGTAACATGATCACAACACACAACTCAATGCCTAATAAATCCATAGTGATCTAAGACACAAAATGATGCAATATGACATAACAAGCCCATCATAAAGAGACATGATTGGCAAGATGTGACAAACTTGACCGGTGTTAGTAGCTTTATCTTATGTGTGAAAAACAAATATAGTGATATAAAGCTAAGTGTGTAAGAAGCAATTAAATAATCATTAAGTATAACAAACAATTTGTAAGAAACTATGATGTATCAAAGAAGATGATAAAATCTAATGTGTAAGAAGTGATACTAACAAACAATAATCATAGTGTAATACCATAGGGCCTAGACCTAGAAATATTGTAATGAAATTACTTGTATAATTCAGATTATGAGAAACAATAGAACACCAAATAACATAATATTTCATAATAATGATCTCAATATGCAATTAGAATAGCTTTGCCACTTCGAGGGGGCAACCTCCAAACCATATAATAAGACTCAAATGCTCAAATGATAATGAAATACTACCTACTAATCCCCTATATATACTATTCATATGCTATGGCCATCACCAAGGCCGACCTATTAAGCATGAGAAAGTATAAATGATATAATAAAATGATATGGTAAGCCACAAGTCGGCTACTCATATCCTAATACAAGCAATAGGTTAAGGGCGTAACATGCCCTTCCCCTTCAAACCAACGTTGTCCTCAACATTGAATAATCCTGGATGTTGCTGCAAAAAACCTTCATCCTCCTAGGTTGTGTCTTCTATGCTCAGATTCTTCCACTTGATCAGATATTCCTTAATGTCTTTGGTTCTCAACCTCTTAGTACGTGTTTGCAAAATATTCTGGCTCCAAAATGACTCTTCCTTCCTCGTCAATTTCGTAACTCTATCTCGGGCTTCAAATTTCTTTCCAATAACCTTCTTCAGGCATGAAACATGGAATCTTGGGTGTATGTGTGAAGATGGAGGTAACTCTAGTTTATAAACAACACGCCAATTTTCTGTAGAACTCCGATAAGGGCCATAATATTTAGGAGCAAGTTTGTTTTCCTTTTTCTCATTTGCTTTACGGACATCTGTTTGTAAGGATGGAGACATACAAAACCTAGTCACCAATTTCAAAATGTCTTTCACTACGGTGTTGATCTCGCTTGTTTCATCTGTTTTGTGCTAATGTTAAATTCTCCTTCAAACTAGCCAAAACCGGTTGTTGATGTTAAATGTGTTCCTCAACATCTCTGACCTTAGTTTGTACCCTCAAGGAGGAAGTGATAAAAGGTGGATGGTAACCATATAATGCTAAAAATGAGGTCATTTGAGAAGAGGTATGAAAAGATGTGTTATACCACCATTCTGCTAGTGGTAGCCATTTAATCCACCTTTCCTACTTATCTAATACAAAACAACGTAGATACCCCTCTAAGCATTTGTTGACCACTTTCGTTTGCCCATTAGTTTGAGGATGATAAGATGAATTGTGAGCTAGCTGAGTACCCAAACATGAAAATAATTCTATCCAAAAATTACTTGTGAAAATAGGATCACGATCACTTACAATTATCTTTGGGGTTCCATGTAGCCTTTGAAACTTGTCTCTAAAAAATAGCGATCGCATTATCTTGGTTGCGAATGGATGTGATAGGGCACAAAAATAGGCATATTTTGTGAGCCTATCCACAATCATGAAAATAACATTATTACCCTCTAAACAAGGCAATCCAGTGATGAAATCCATGGAGACCTCCTCCCATCTCTGGTTAGGAATTGGTAAGGGTTGACAATAGACTTGGTGTCTTAATTGTTTCCCCTTTGTTCTGTTGGCACACTAAACACTTTGATACAAAATTTTGTACATCCCCCTTGAGTCCTTCCCAAAAGAATTCTCTTTTTATTCTATGATATGTCTTCAAAAACCTAGAGTGTCCTCCAACAGGTGAGGCATGTAGCTCTGCAAGAATCTTATGCTTCAACTCAGAATCTTTACTCAGTATAATGTATGTCCATGTACCATAGGGCATTACCTTTCCACTCAAATTTTCTATATGCCATAGATCCTTGCTTGATATTTTGTATTAGAGATTGTGTATCCTCGTCTTGATTCCATTCCAATCTTGCTTCATCCACCCAATCGGCCATCAACATGGACATTCCACATAGTAAGGCATCTGCGGATGTATCCCTTCAGACAATGCATCATCTACTACATTTTCTTTACCCTTTTTGTATATGATTTCAAAATCATAACCCAACATTTTTGTTACCCACTTTTGTTGTTCCTTAGATGATAACCTTTGCTCCAAAAGGTATTTGAGACTATCATGACAAGTTTTTACCTTGAAGTGTCTGCCCATGAGATAGGGCCTCCATTGTTTGACCACATGAAGAATAACCATCATTTCTTTCTTATAGATAGGTTTGAGCAGATCTTTTCCTTTGAATTAGTGAATCTCAAATGTAATTGGTCTTCCTTCCTGCATTAGAACTACTCTCAATCCTGATCCTGAAATATCACATTCAACAATGAAGGTTTTTGAGAAGTTGGGAGTAGCCAAAACTGGGGTCTTTGCACATGGCTTCCTTCAACTGCTCAAAGGATTTAGTGGCTACGTTTGTCCAATGGAAGGCATCCTTCTTTAGCAATGCAGTGAGTGGGGTTGCTATTCTACCATATCCCCGCACAAATCTTCTGTAGTACCCTGTTAGTCCTAGGAACCCACAAAGATTTTTGAGATTTTTGGGCCTTGGCCATTCCACCATAGCTTTGATCTTCTGAGGATCAACTTTGACGCCTTCATGGGATACAATGTGACCCAAGTACTCTACCTCTTGTACACCAAAAGAACATTTGGATGGCTTTGCATAGAGAGTATGTTTCTCCAAAACTTCCAACACTTTATTTACATGTTGTAAGTGTTCTTCCCATGTCTTACTGTAAATCAATATGTCATCAAAGAAAACTAATACAAATTTCCTTTAAAATGGCCTAAAAATAGTGTTCATCAAGCTTTGAAAGGTTAAGGGCACATTTGTAAGACCAAAAGGCATTACCAAAAACTCATAATGGCCCTCGTGAGTCCTGAAAGCCATTTTATGAACATCTTCCTCTTTTATTCTAATTTGATGGTACCCCAACGAAGATCTAATTTTTGAAATAAATAAAGACCTGCAATTCATCAAGTAAATCATCAATTACTTGGAATAGGAAATTTATCTTTGATGTTGTACTTATTGAGTTCTCGGTAATCTAGACACATCCTCCATGTTTCATCCTTCTTACGTACCATGACCACTGGTGAAGAATATGCACTCTGGCTATGCCTATGATACATGCCTTGAACATTTCCTTAACCATTTTCTCGATCTCACTTTTACGGGAATATGGGTATCTCGTATGGTTCTATGTTAGGTGTTTGGCTCCCGAATCAACTGAATGACATGATCATGATCCCTAACTGGTGGTATTCCCTTTGGAATTGCATCAAAAATAGATGAGTGAGCATCAACAATCTTCTGAAGATCGGGTGGCCTTGAAGACTCTGTATTTTGTACTTCTATGGAAAATAACTTTGCTATAAATCCATCTACTCCTTTTCTAGAGAACCTTCTGCATCTGATGAGAGCTAATAATCTGTGGAGACTTAGCTACCATCCCATTCAATTGTATTGTTCTTCCATCTGAATGAAATCGCATGAACAATTCTTGGAAATTCATCTCTATAGTACCTAAGGTTGTGAGCCATTAGACACCCAAAACAATATCTGCCCCTCCCATAGAAATAGAAAACATAGGTGATTCTAACATGTAGTCTCCCATGGAAAGCTTGACACTGTGGCACTTTCCTGTGCACTTGACTGTCCCACCATCCACAATCATAACTTGCATTTCTGGAGCTGGGTAAATAAAACAATTGAGGTGGGCAAACTAACTTACTATTTATGAAGTTATGAGTACTCCCAAGTCAATCAACACCGTCACCTTCTATTTTTTGAGATAGCCAATAACCTTGAGTGTTTGAGGAGTACTAATACCTGATAATGCATGGCAATAAATTGTAGGTTGGTGATCCTCTACTTCATCTTCTACTGGTTCCTCAACCTCTCCTATAATTTCAGCTTCCTCATCATCCTCATTACCTCCATCAATATAGAACAACTTCTTCTCAACACATTTATGTCCTGGTCCATATTTGCTATCACAGTTAAAACATAATCCTTTTGCTCTCTTTTCTTTCATTTGTTGAGGAGTCAATCTAATTGGCCTAGCAAATGAAGGGGAAGAGATACTATGGTCTCTGGTGTTAATGAAAGGTGGCCTCCTACTACAAAGAAATTTTTCCTCTACACGACGTGCCATGATAATAGAATCAGAAAGCTTGAGTGGATTAAACATATGCACCTCATGCTCGATGTGGTCCTTAAGACCCCCAATAAATAGGTCATTCAGATTATCTTCTAGAATATTCTCCACCCTTAAGGATAAGTTCTGGAATTGATGCACATAATCTTTGATTGATCTTGTTTGTCATAACTTTGCTAATTGACTAAAGTAGTTCTCTGAAACACTGGAACTATAGTGCAATTGCAACTCCTTGGTAAAAATTGTCCAAGTGACACCGAGACCATTCTTCTGCCTCTGAGCACATAACCATCGATACCAAATGAATTGGTTTGGTTCAAGATACAGGGATGCCAATGTCACCTTTTTTCCTGATGGTGTTTGATGTAACTCAAAGAAGTTCTCCATTTGATTTATCCAATTCAGGATCCTTACCATCAAATTTGCGCATATCCACTTTCGGCATCATGTTCCGTGGTTACGAATAAGTTGGATTCTGATTAGGCTAGAAAAGTGATCCAACATGGTTATTTTGTCCATGATTTTGAACTGAAGATCCTCCTTGGTTGATATGGGCCGGATTTGGGCCATATTGTTTACCCTTTACATGTTGCATGATATCATCCAACCGATGATTGATTTGGTCTATGTCTCCTTTAGAGGCCATCTTAGATTGTACATTTTGCAGCTCATACTCAAGTTGGCTCACCTTATGATCAACTAAGGTAAACCCTAGTGCTGAGGAATCTGTATTTACCCCTTCTGACTCCATCTCTTCAATCACTACCCCATCTTTATCTGGGGTTTTACCTGAGTAACCGAATTCTTTTTGCTCTTGTGGAAGGCCCCGCCATGATGTCAAACCTTAGGGTTTAGGGTTTCGATACAAATTCGGTCAAACAAGAAAAACACAGAGAAGATACTAATACTATTTTTTTGAGATATTTTCTAAAATGTAAAGAACTTGAAAATATTCCATAATTTTCACCCTAGGGAACGATTTTATGAAAAACCCTAAATTTGTAATAACTTTTGTAAAATAAATTTAAAAAAGTCTTAAATTTTCAGGGAACCTTACTTGAAATTTTTTTCAACTCTGATAAAAATATCTCCTACCAATTCTCTCTAGTTCACAATATATGGTAGAAACAAAAAAATTAGGGTTTTCGCCCTAATTTTGGCCTAGATCGCAGCTCCGATACCACTTGTAATGAAATTACTTGTATAATTCAGATCATGAGAAACAATAGAACACCAAATAATACAATATTTCAAAATAATGATCTCAATATGTAATTAGAATAGATTTGCCACTTCGAGGGGGCAACCTCCAAACCATATAATAAGACTCAAATGCTCAAATGATAATGAAATACTACCTACAATCCCCTAGATACATCTTATTCATATGCTATGACCATCACCAAGGCCGACCTATTAAGCATGAGAAAGTATAAATGATATAATAAAATTATATGGTAAGCCACAAGTCGGCTACTCATATCCTAATACAAGCAATAGGTTAAGGGCGTAGCAAATACAATCATGCGAATGTGTGCTAAGAAAATATGTTAATAATTCACGTGTGTTAATCAATGTGTACAAGATGTAATGTGTACAAAATCAATACATGTTATAAGCTAAGCATTTATTTAAATATGTATATCTAATGGCAATAATGCAAGTAAGTCTAGCAATATGTCATAGGATGTACAATCTTGTCAAAAGATATAACAAATAATGTGTCGGAGGATGTTTGTTCTCTTCGAGGGTATAAGCTAGTAGTGTATCGTAAAAACAAGAGGGATGGTATTACACTTAATACGAGTGAGCATAA
Source organism: Taxus wallichiana var. yunnanensis (assembly GCA_018340775.1). Classification (NCBI taxonomy): domain Eukaryota; kingdom Viridiplantae; phylum Streptophyta; class Pinopsida; order Cupressales; family Taxaceae; genus Taxus; species Taxus wallichiana. Next base: position 629,145,409 of record CM031243.1, on the reverse strand, counting down.
ATCTAAAAGAAATGGAAATCATGCATAAATATTCATAGTATATGAGAAAACAGAGCATAGAGTATACCAATGCACAAATCAAACACATCATAAAGCATACATGTGTATAAAGAAAATACTACATATAGCATACAAACACAAGGAAAACACAATAGATGACATATAAGTGCATGGAGAAATCAACATAGACATTATCACAACTCAAACAAGTGTCTAAAGCAATCAACACAGAGATAATAACGTGCATAGTAATTACACAAGTGCATAGAGCATTCAATTGAATAAATGTCATATGGAATACAACACTCAAAAGCATTGAGTATTCAAATCAATCAATGTCACGCAATCATCAAAGCATGTAACATACAAGTGCACAAAGTAGTCAAATCAAGAAATCTCACACACCAATCAAATTATGTAACACGTAAGAATATAGATTAATCAAGTTAATTAATGTCATGAATGATAAAAACATGTAACATACATGTTTATAGAGTAGTCAAGTCAATCAATGTGATATACAATCAATGGTGTAATAAACTAGTGTGGTATAAGGGATCAATGGTAGCCAAAACAAGAGCTCGAGGCCAATAGTAGTAAACTAATAAGAACAAGAAAATGCAAGTGAAGCATGGTGCATAGTGTAAACACTAAATTTTAGTAACTTGTCCTTATGTAATGTCAACTTTGACCATGTTCCTTTACTAAGACAAATGCTCACATTTAGAATCCAATCTCCTCATCTCTCTAACTCTTATACAATCTTGGATAAAATTATCGTATCGTGAAATAGAATCTCCCGGAGAATTTCCTCCGGGAAATTTAATTAGAGACAATTAAATTTAATTCATATTCGATCCATTATTCCTTTTTTTAATCCTTTTTAAAGAATTAAAATCTGCTCTATCTATTGACAGATATCCCAGCTTCAATTCTATTCAGGAGTATGAGTAAGTTCATTTCTTAGGGATATTTTTAAACTCTACTCTATCATATATTTTGAGAATATTATTTGATCAGAACAACATTAAATATTTGATATTCATGACATAATTTTTAGTTTTGGTATTCATCTATTTGGTTTGAAAATGTATGGAAGAGTCAAGATATAAGGTTCAGTCTTGTCAAACCTGCACAATCCCACCTCTTAACAATCACTCGACTCTAATTTAATTTCAAATCCTTTTTCAGTCGTTTCATCTTCCTAGGGTTGGCCTTATTAGAATATTTCACCTACAAAAGGTTATATAAGCAAGTCATTATCACTTTATAACTCACCTAGCATTCTTACAAGCTCCTATTGCAAATATCATTCCAAAAGCACTCAAAGGGTTCTTGTTGTCACCCAGTATGCACTCGATAGAGAATGGTGTGTGTACTCTATCTTCTGTTGACAAAATTAGAACACCTAAAGGTTGTGGGTAACCTAAGACCGAGGTGAACCTCTAAAGTGAGTTGGTTTGCTGTGAATCACCTAAAACTAACAAATTTGACAAGGAAAAGGGTGAAGGAATGTGAGAAATGTAAAATTGAGGTGATACACCAATGATTTGACACACACATGTACTACTACATACAAAAATATAGAGATCCACACACTTGCACAACTCTAGGCTAATCTACAAAATTAATTCAAAGGTTTAGGTAAGGGACAACAATATAGGGAAGAATTTCCACAACAAAGCAATACAATGCCTTGATAAACATGATGAAAACTCATGAAACCAGCGATATGAGAAGGAAAAAATGGATCTTTTTATTCAGAGATGCAAGTACAAGCTAGGATTATAATAACAAAATAGTTGGAAGAAGTGTGTATATGATTTTCTTTTACAAAAATCAATCTTATTAGACTACTACCCTCCATTCTAGACCTCTGTTGTGCATGAAAGAATAAAATAGATTATTTTATTCACCCTTTGACTTCCACAGAAGCATGCAAGTGTCATGAAATAATAAAACAAATATCTCTTAACCATGTTGCATTAAAAGCGGGCACAGTGCGTTGAAATTAGCATGTGCAAGTGAGTTGAAAACCACTAAATTTGCCCTTTTAGGCTGCTGCATGGAATTTTAGGCATGTTGTTGCTATCTTTTCTTTTTCTCTTTGTGCTTTTCTATTTTTGTCTCTTTTCAACTTTACCTTTTTGCTTTTACTTTTTGGCTAAGGTTGTTGCGGTGAAATTAGATATTTTAGGCCCTTAACTTGTCCCCTTTGGCGCCACCTTTGTGTATGAGCATGCAAACTTATAACAAACACTTAAACATCAATGAATGGCGTTCCCTTTTGCTATCTTTAGCAATTGTTTTCCCTCTTGTTTTAAGGCCACATATTTGACATAACTGATGCTTTAATTTTAGCATGCCTTTCATCTTATTTTAGGCAATAGATTCACTATTAATTGTTGCTTTTATTTCTTATTTTTAATGTCAATATCCATTATCCTTGTATGTTATTTCTAGCATACTTTTCACTATTTTTAGCAGCTCTTCAACTAACCTTCTTTTGGTGCCAATTCCTTATAGTAAGTTGTTATCTCTTATGCATGTTTTACACTCTATTTTTGGAAACTCGCTATTTTTAGCGAATGCTAAAAATAGTCACTCTTTTCCACTCACCCAATTTCCTTTTAGCACACTTTATTTTAACGAATGCTAAAAATAACAAAATGCTAAAAATAGCCATTTTGCCAAAAATAGCTTTTTTTGTTCTTGCATGAAAAATATGGTAACATTTTGGTGACATCACGGGATTGTTTGCCTGGTAAACAAGATATTATTAGTCTTCTTGCATCCATTGGGCTATGGAGTCACATACTTTGTCAATAACTTGCATCCTATGAACAAAAGAACCGAATTACCTTCTTCAAAAAAAGGAAAACATGTGCATGCAAGCACTTCTTGGAAAAGAAACTAACTAAGAAAAATTGAAAAATAATGTGCATGCAAGCACTTATTGAATTGAAATCCTAAACTACCCTACTCTAACTAGATAGAAAGGAAAGCTAAACAAAACCACATATTGGTTGAGAGAAATAACTCCCTTTCCTTAGAAAGTGGGGCCATGAGATCAATTTTGCAACTAGATCACATGGTATGAGTGCAGACATGGCGTGCACTATTGATTTGCCCAAAATATCAGCCCATAAATGAATAAACACCTATGTAGGATCTGAATCCTGTCTTTGTTGAGGCTGATTTTTGACAACTTGAAGCTCTTTCTTATGCTCTGAAATGAGCACAACTGATGGCAACTCTGTTTGTGGCTCTAAATTAGCCAAATATCTGATTGGACATGGTCTTCTCATGACTGAAAAACTGATTTTTATGATCTGCCCCTCTTCTTTATGTGCAAATCCATCATTTGGAGCACTTAAGGCCTTTCCTTGATCAAAGTGGATGCTTGTAGACTGATCTGCAACTTTTTCTACCTCATCCTTTGCAAACAACTTCATATTTGATTCCTTTTCAAGCTCAAAGGAATATTTAATGACAAGAGACTCTTTATGGAAGAAGATAGATGATGGAGGTGTAATACTTACAATTTCAATTGGCTTTTCTTCATCATCAGATCCTTCTAAGTCTGATAAAATCTCATCCTCTGCAAGATGATTTGATATTGATATAGGCTCTTGATTTCTAATATGATCCTTAGAAACACTTACCTACTCCTTCAAAACATTATCTTCATGTTGTATATGAAGATATTTGAAAAAAACTCTGTCTAACTTTTGCATGTTGGTCATATTCCTCCTGTTGCTCTATAACTTCAACCACTTTCGTGCACTCCTCTATTGTAGGTTTAACCAACTGTGGAATTTGTATGTCCTCAAACTGTAAGCTCCATTTTGTTAGATTTGGTTCATTCCATAATGGACTTGGGAATATGAGGGAAGGGGTGGGTTGGGTTTGTAACTAATTTTGCAATGGTTGGGATGATTGGTGAGGGGTGAAATCCTGCAGAGGAACAACTTTAAGAAAGCTAGGAATTTGGGACTTGGGCTCGAGTTGAAGTGGTTGGAAAGTAGAAATAGGAGGGTTGTATGATGATAGTGAAGAATTACCCCATTGACAGGGTTCTCTCAACACTAGATTGGTAAGCTTCCAATTCTTCATTCCACTTTGATATTTGTGGTATCAACTCAAACACAAAGTCTATCTTCTCTTAAGGGTTATACCAGTTTGGTATAGGATGAGCCCATGGGTATCGTACCCTAAATCCAAGTTTAGCTACCTTGATGGTACTTGTTGCCCTAATATGTACCATTTTTATCTCCAAGTTTTGTACTGCGCATATTCCTACTCCCGAAAAACACCATGATTATTAGGATAACCATATAAATTGTTTGGATCACGAGCATATTCATTGTGATAGGGATTATAATTCTGATCTGGAGGAGGATTTTGGGAAAAAGAGGTGGAGGGGAGTAATAATTCTCTTGAAACTAGGAATTCCAATGAGGAATTGAAGTCATGATTGCACAACCTCATAAAAATATGAAAATATGAAGGAAAATGGTCTCATTGATTGAGAAAATGGGATCCTTGATCCAATGGAGTTATCTAGATGCTAAATATTTGTGTCTGAAACATTAATATTTGCAAAGACTAGCATCAAGTTCATTAGCAAATTTTGTATTGTCCCATTGGGCGTGCCAGAGATTGTTGTCACCTAGACATGCACCTTGATAGAGAATGATGTGTGTACTCTCTCTTCTGTTGACAAAATTGGAACACCTCAAGGTTGTGGGTAACCTATGACTGAGGTGAACTTACAGAGTGGGCTTGTTCCCACTCGGGAATCACCTAAAACTAAAAAAATCTTGGAATTTGGATAGAGTTGCATAGATTAAACACTAGTTATCTTCTATTAAATTTCATACGAATATGATTACAAATATATAGGAGAAGATTCCTATAATTAGGGGATGCAATCTCCACAATTCTCTTACAAGAATCTCCCTCGACGATATATTGTTACAACAATATATCTCAATAATCTAGATATCCAAACTATTATTGTTATATACACAACAATATTACACCAAACCAATATAGCTTAAATATATGAGTTTGATATAACTCATTTACAATTACCGAATATTTACCACATGTAAATATTATTACCCATGTCAACATTAATTTTCCTAACATTCCCCCCTTAATGTTTACATGGTAGCAAAATAACTTTCACACTTCCTCTACAGCCTGCCGCCCGTGTTTGCTCATGATCTTGGTACAACACTCGAACTGAAAGTAGAAGAAGGAACACATCAACTTCTTATCAACCATACACTTTCGAGAACACATCTGATCGACGAGGATGGGAACATGCTCAGGAATCATGTGCTTATCAAACAATCACTCTAGGGAACACATTTGACCTAGTAGTGTGAGAACTCAAGCAAGAACACATATAAACAACCTTCAATGGTTTTCCAGGCTAACCACAAACCTATGTATGAACAGGAACACATTTGACTATTCAACCTCTTCAAGACTCATGATGTTGCGTTTCTCTGTGTTATTTGTTCTTCACTATGTTATTACACTAGAGAATTATGTAAGAATAACCACGTCTACTAGTGAACAGGAAAGAACCTTTGTTCTTATTTCTCACACCATACTGGAAATATGAAAAGCACAACAAAAACAAACACACTTCACACACATGCCACCAAATTAGTTAAGCGGCCCCGTTGTTGGCGACTGATGAGAGGTCGTTGATTGACCTCTGCCTCCAATTCCTTCGTCCTCCAAAGATCACTTTGCTCACTCAACAAATTGGACGTTGAAGCTCAGCTTCCTACAATGGGGTTATTTGTATTTTCCCCCGCAATGTGAAATAGTTTATTTTGCAGATGTCGGGTAACACCGAAAATGCATCCATGAGGCAATTTTTATTATTTTTAGGACTTTTACAATGACACGACTTTTGATAATTTGACATTGAATAAACACATATTGACTTATGAACTTGACTTTATGGCTTTTACAAAATGACGCCCTATATTTTAAAAGATCAAATGAATGACTAGTAATAAAAAATACTATAAAACTAGAACCATGTTTGGTAATTGACTCAATAAAAAGACTTTTGACTCACAATCTAAACCTATGTCACACTAGGCACAAAATACACCTAACACCTTAGAATTTTACAAATATATTTTGATACCTATTAAAAGTGACATGAAAATAGGCATCAAACTAAATTTACTAGCCGGGGAAGAATTAAATATTATTATCTAAAAATATTAGACCAAACTAATAGACTAGTGAGTATTCAAAGTATTTATTAAGTTTAAAACCTATGGACAAGACCAACAAACTATAACACTTTAATAATACACAACCTACATTTAACAAAAGAATACTTGCTTTTAAATTCGAAAACACACCTTTGGACAGTAATAGGTCCGTTGGGGTTGTTGGCGACTTTATCTCAGGTATTAGGAAGAATTCGATCAACTCCTGAGATATTTCGTTACTTCAGAAGGATAAGATTCGATCAACTCCTGAGATATTTCGTTACTTCAGAAGGATAAGATTCGATCAACTCCTGTGACAAGTAACACCACAACATTTATACAATATTCGGTTATTTGATCAAAAATCCCTTCAATTTCAACGTAATGACAGCGAGTTCAATGCCAATACGAGAGGATATGCAAGTTTGTTGTAGTCATGCAAATCGGAAACTAGATGAATGTAGAGTTGGAAGCGATTATCCAATGCAGGAGATCACAAATATCATGAAACCACAGAGAGACTTTCAGAAATAGATGAATGGTGTGGCGATTTGATAGTTATTATGACATTGCATGATCAGAGATGTCAAGCTACATGTATCTGTCCATAGAAAAATAGCACTGTGCGCAGATGTCAATGAAAATCACTTCCGCCAATGCAAATACGCATTCAATACAAGCTACTGCAACCAAAATCAGGGAATTTTGGGAGGATATGATGCATGCACATGCAACCCATAAAATCAATGAAATTGCCTTGTTTAAAAGACTCAGGTCCACATATTCACTCTGATACCAAATCTTGGAATTTGAACAGAGTTGCATAGATTAAACACTAGTAATCTTCTATTATATTTCATATGAATATCATTACAAATATAAAGGGAGAAGATTCCTATAATTAGGGAGATGCAATCTCCACTATTCTCTTACAAGAATCTCCCTCGACGATATATTGTTACAACAATATATGTAATCTATATCCAAACTATTGTTGTTATACACGACAATATTACACCAAACCAATATACCTTAAATATATGAGTTTAATACAACTCATTTACAATTACCAAATATTTACCACATATAAATATTATTACCCATGTCAACATTAATTTTCCTAACAAATTTGACAAGGAAAAGGGTGAAGGAATACGGTAAATGTAAAATTGAGGTGATACACCAATGATTTGACATATACATGTACTATTGCATACAAAAATATAGAGATCCACACACTTACACAACTCTAGCCTAATCTACAAAATTAATTCTAAGGTTTAGGTAAGGGACAACAAGATAGGGAAGAATTTCCACAACAAAGCAATACAATATTGTGTTTAAATTAGCATGCAAGTGAGTTGGAAAACCATTAAATTTGCCCTTTTAGGATGTTGCGTATAGAAGTTTAGGCATGTTGCTACTATCTTTTCTTTTTGTCTCTTTGTGTTTTTCTATTTTTGTCTCTTTTTCAACTTTACCTTTTTGTTTTTGCTTTTTGGCTAAGGTCATTTGCATTGAAATTAGATATTTTAGGCCCTTAACTTTGTCTCCTTTGACTCCACCTTTGTGTATGAGCATTCAAACTTATCACAAGCACTTAAACATCACCGAATGACATCCCCTTTTGCTATCTTTAGCAGTTTTTTCTCTCTTGTTTTAAGGCCACAAATTTGACATAACCATTGTTTTAATTTTAGCATGCCTTTCATCTTATTTTAGGCAATAGATTCATTGTTAATTGTTGCTTTTATTTCTTATTTTTAATGCCAATATCCATTATCCTCGCATGTTGTTTCTAGCATAATATTCACTATTTTTAGTAACTCTTCAACTAACCTTCTTTTGGCGCCAATTCCTTATAGTTAGCAATAGCTCTTGTGCATGCTTTTTTGCAATCTATTTTTGACACTCGCTATTTTTAGCAAATGCTAAAAATAGTCACTCTTTTCCACTCACCCAATTTCCATTTAGCACACTTTATTTTAGCGAATGCTAAAAATAGCCATTTTGCCAAAAATAGCCTTATTCGTTCTTGCATGGAAAATATGGTAACAGCTTCCTAAATTTTCTCAAATCGATTGCACATAATGTAGGTTAGTCCCTATTACAAGTTTAAAGCTCTTAACCAAGTCAAAGAGTCTAGATTCATCCATTTCCAAGCATGCGAACGTCATAAAGCCATGTTATAGAAAGAGTAAATTCATTCCAAACATTGTACAAGGGTTTGAATTAGCAAAGGGTTAGGTCATATACCTAAGTCATATCACATCTCACTACTACCACATTGGGTACATTATATACTATGTAGTTAGTGCACTATATTGGTGTTAAGAGACATGAGGGCACCCCTAAGGGGTTGGTTAGCTATTCACACTTATACAAGCACCTATGAGAACTACATGAGGCTTGATCCCACAACAAGGGCATGTAGTTCAACACTTGGATTTTTCCAACAGTTGTGGGTCCGACCACCAAGGGTATGACAAGAACCAGAGATTCTCTCGCAATAATAATGATATACAATATTATACTACTCGATAATATTATAACAATAGAGGGCTATTAAATAGCCAAGAATGTAGTTTGAACAACTTCCTATAAAATAGGAAGTATACAAACAATAACAAACCCGTATTGATATATTGTTATACAATTGTTATAACAATATATCAACAAACTTTACAAACCAATTACTCATTTATCATGAGTAATTATATAATTACATCACATATATAATTATATTATCATTGATAATATAATTGCACATATTAATAATAATGTGAACACCATTCATTCCTAACATTCACCCCCTTGGTGTGAACATTATTAAATCCCAATATTCACCCCCTTAATGTGAACACGACGAAGAACCATATTCAAAAAAGTTGAACCACCTCCTGAAAGCACTGCTTAGACCAGGTACAGACTCCATAGATTATCTCTTTACCATCGTAAAGGTGTAGAGTCGAGCCGAATTATGCAAGAATGCTCCCTTCCTCTTTGGGTTCCTGTGGGACTTTCCCTTCCTCGCTAGGCACCCGAATTCTGAATCTCCAAGATCCACAAGCTTCACACTAGCTAGATAACCATCCCTTGAGCCTACCTCAAAATCTTCTCCTGCTCCCCAAAAACGAGTCTTCTGAAAACATGAAATTTCCCAAAATTCAGGAAAGGGGTTTATTCAACACACAACACAATAGGAACACTGAAAACTAAAACACACCTTTGAAAAATGCCACCAAATCATCTATGCGGCCCCATCGTTGGCGACTAACGAGAGGTCGCTGAATGACCTCCATCCTCCCGTGCCTCCATCCTCCATTGATTTTTGTTCATCAACTGCATCTGGATCTTGACTTTCCATGTGTGAAAATTGAGACCATTGAATTTTTCCAATGGCATTTCCATTGTAAAAAAGATACAACCTATTATTCACCTAGACATAATTATAACAACAAGATGACAGTACTTGGAGACTCTTGACAAAATAATTTAAATTCAATATGAAAAACAATGACAAATATTTTTAATGACTCTTTTTTGACGACATTGACAATATAACTCTTTTACCTAATTTGAAATAATAAGATCGACTCTTAAACAATTATAGACTAAAAATGTAAAACCTCACAAGTGAACTTAAACCGAAATTGCATCCTCTTACAAACACACAATAATATGATGATACTTAGACAACTTAGACTCTTTTGACAAACACGATTGATGAATCTCGACAATTTAAAAAGTAATAAAAGAAAATTACTTTTAAATATTATAAACAACAACATAACGTGTAATATAATAAATAAGCATTACAAAGGATGACAAAATGAGAAAATGCAACCAAAAGAATCTGGAGTCACCTCAAGAAGCTCGATCCCAATGCGTCAAACTATAAATATTCAGATCTGATGATATACTACCAGTAAAAAGAAACGCAGTCTGCAAGAACTCCACGCCCAGATTAGTGTACTTCAAGCTGCACCTTTTATCTCAGATTTTGGACTGCTCCTAACAAAACGTGGATATGTGGACTGCACCAAAAATTCTCCGTGTAGCTGTGTCCATAAAAAATACTGTGCACATATTTTAAGACACGTGGTTTGGAGTTTAATGGTCTGAGAGGGGAGTCGTTCAATGTGGCCGCCCAGCTGAACTTGACCTTGGCCATTTATATACCGAGATCCACGTTTTTGTGCTAAGTCAGGCTCACAGGAAATAATCCAAAACACTTGTAGATAACTGTCATAAACGTGATAGAATATTGACAGGGCCGTGAATACTCCAAATAAACTCAATGTGCCTATGCAGATAGATTTCCAAATCCCTTATCTCGGCAGCCAATGTAATGGTGAGTAAGCAAAACATTTTCTCTCTCAAGAAGATGTCGACAACAACTTGTGAATAGATCTATGTAAATTTTGGCATAACATAATGATCAAATATTTGAATCATGAGCAGGGCAACAATAAACTAAAGATTCTTCCCTTCTAACATAGATTATCTTTCTATCACATGTGATCAAAACTGCTTTGATGCTAGATGACAAGAACCAGAGATTCTCTGCAACAATAATGATATTCAATATTATACTGCTATGATAATATTATAACAATAGAGGGCTATTAAATAGCCAAGAATATAGTTGAACACCTTCTCAATATTATACTACTCTGATAATATTATAACAATAGAGGGCTATTAAATAGCCAAGAATATAGTTGAACACCTTCCTATAAAATAGGAAGTATAAAAACAATAACAAACCCGTATTGATAAATTGTTATACAATTGTTATAACAATATATCAACAAACTTTACAAACCAATTACTCATTTATCGTGAGTAATTATACAATTACATCACATATATAATTATATTATCATTGATAATATAATTGCACATATTAATAATAATGTGAACACCATTCATTCCTAACATTCACCCCCTTGGTGTGAACATTATTAAATCCCAATATTCACCCCCTTAATGTGAACACGAAGAAGAACCATATTCAAAAAGTTGAACCACCTCCCAAAGCACTTTGCTTGGACCAGTGCAGACTCCATAGATTATCTCTTTACCATCGTAAAGGCATAGTGTCGAGCCGAATTATGCAGGAATGCTCCCTTCCTCTTTGGGTTCCTATGGGACTTTCCCTTCCTCCTGGGCACCCGAATTCTAAATCTCCAAGATCCACAAACTTCACACTAGCCGGATAACCATCCCTCGAGCCTACCTCAAAATCTTCTCCTACTCCCCAAAAATGAGTCTTCAAAACATGAAATTTCCCAAAATTCTGGAAAGGGGTTTATTCAACACACAACACAACAGAACACTGAAAACTGAAACACACACTGAAAAATGCCACCAAATCATCTATGCGGCCCCATCGTTGGCGACTGACGAGAGGTCGCTAAATGACCTCCATCCTCCCGTGCCTCCATCCTCCATTGATTTTTGTTCATCAACCGCATCCGGATCTTGACTTTCCATGTGTGAAAATTGAGACCATTGAATTTTTCCAATGGCATTTCCATTGTAAAAAAGATACAACCTATTATTCACCTAGACACAATTATAACAACAAGATGATAGTACTTGGAGACTCTTGAGAAAATAATTTAAATTCAATATGAAAAACAATGACAAATATTTTTAATGACTCTTTTTGACGACATTGACAATATAACTCTTTTACCTAATTTGAAATAATAAGATCGACTCTTAAACAATTATAGACTAAAAATGTAAAACCTCACAAGTGGACTTAAACCGAAATTGCATCCTCTTACAAACACACAATAATATGATGATACTTAGACAACTTAGACTCTTTTGACAAACACGATTGACAACTCTGACAATTTAAAAAGTAATAAAAGAAAATTACTTTTTAAATATTATAAACAACATGACGTTTAATATAATAAATAAGCATTACAAAGGACGACAAAATGAGAAAATGCAACCAAAAGAATCTGGAGTCACCTCAAGAAGCTCGATCCCAATGCATCAAATCAAATATTTATATCGATGATATACTACCAAAAAAGAAACGCACTGCAAGAACTCCATGCCCAGTTAGTGTACTTGGTTTGCACCTTTATCTCGGATTTTGGGTGATCCTAACAAAACGTGGATACGTGGACTGCACCAAAAATTCTCCGTGTAGTCGTGTCCATAAAAATACTGTACCTGAGATTTTAAGACACGTGGTTTGGAGTTTAATGGTCTGAGAGGGGAGTCATTCAATGTGGCCACCCAGCTGAACTTGACCTTGGCCGTTTATATACTGAGATCCACATTTTTGTGCTAAGTCAGGCTCACAGGAAATAATCCAAAACATCAGAGATAATGTCATAAACGTGACGAATATTGACAGTGAGGCCGTGAATACTCCAAATAAACTCAATGTGCCTATGTAGATAGATTTTCAAATCCCTTATCTCGTGACAATGTAATGGTGAGTAAGAAAAACATTTTCTCTCTCAAGAAGATGTCAACAACAACTTGTGAATAGATCTATGTAAATTTTGGCATAACATAATGATCAAATATTTGAATCATGAACAGGGCAACAATAAACTAAATATTCTTCCCTTCTAACACAGATTATCTTTCTATCACATGTGATCAAAACGCTTTGATGCCGATGACAAGAACCAGAGATTCTCTAGCAGCAATAATGATATTCAATATTATACTGCTCTGATAATATTATAACAATAGAGGGCTATTAAATAGCCAAGAATGTAGTTGAACAACTTCCTATAAAATAGGAAGTATACAAACAATAACAAACCCGTATTGATAAATTGTTATACAATTGTTATAACAATATATCAACAAACTTTACAAACCAATTACTCATTTATCGTGAGTAATTATATAATTACATCACATATATAATTATATTATCATTGATAATATAATTGCACATATTAATAATAATGTGAACACCATTCATTCCTAACAGGGTAGTCCATCCTCACCACACACACGTGTTTTATCACTTTTGGTTTGTTAATGCTCAGATGAATGGTTTTATAAGTTTTTAGGGTTTCTACTTTATTGTAGGTGATTAAAGGTCGTCCTGGAGTTTTGCAAGAAAGAGTGACATCTAAAAAATATCATTTTTAGACAAGTGAAGAACACAAAAATTTATAGCTACAGATTGTTAAAGGGTCCAAGACTATATAATTCTAATCAATACAATACATATAAGGTCTAGACCTTACCAAAGTCAGATGGTCCCACCCCATTAGGTTTTCAATTCTAAAACTTTTACCGTAATATCTACAGCTTCTAGATCAGCCTATTTCACTACCCTACACATCCACATCATCCCTAATTTATCCTATACAACTAATTATATCTCTCCTCTCATATCTTTAAGCAAATACTTATCACTTTATCGATTGTTACATATACGAATGCATTATTCGATCACAAATGATTAATGTTGTAAGTTAATTATATCAAAATAGTATACATATTACAAACTCTCACACCTAACAATAAATATAAATACATAGTAAAGTTAGTTTCTACAATAACACAATGTAATCATCGGATAAAGTATGATATAACATGTGTCATAAATAGTTAAGTCATGTAAGATAGGCAATAATAGTTTAATACTCACAACCGCTTAGTGTAGAAAATATATGATCATGAGAATATTAAATTAAATAGATGAACCCAACGTAGGTATACCCTTAATGTGGTAGGCATCCTATAAGATATACCTATAATGATAAACCTTGATGTTATGCTTGTAGTGTTATACCTATTATCATTGCATGACACCTCCTAGTTCTACTAGTGATCATATCCCTACATTTTCTTCCCCTAAATGGAATAGTGTTCCCATGGAAATAATAAATGATCAAGGGCATCCCTCTCACTTAGTCCATGGTGTCCTCAAATAAAAATAATGGTTTCCCATCTTGATGATCCACACTTACACATTCAATATACACCCATTATGGGAAATGAAATATCTTATAAAACAACCTATAAACTATTCAAACATTACACAATGATTTTAAATTGAAAATTCCAGCTATGATTCTAGAGATCAAATCACTCAAGGATGATATTGTACATTTAGAAAATCTAGAACATACTTTTGTCCACCATATCTCTATGCCCAATCTTGGGCATAAAAAAATCATCTCCCATCAAGTTAATCATTGCAAGTATAAATCTATGCCCATGATAAAGGAAAATAATTTGATCAAGATTGTACAAGAGATATATAAAACAAGTCCAGTCAAGTGAAATTATTGCATAGATGGAAAAAAATTCATTATCCAAGTAATCAAGTAATAACAAAACCATATAAGAGAGCACCACTTCGCTTTGACAAGTTTAGTGATCAAGAGAATGATATTTTTCACACAAGAAGTTGGAGTTCCATGGTAAAAATTTATATTATTTTGACTCCAAAACAACCACTTAATCCATCTCCACCATTTTCAGGACCTGATTCTACTTGAGTTTTGAGGTTTAAGTTTTAGGCCTAGTCACCCTTTTGGCACAAAGAAGTAGTAATATTGACCTAGACTACCATAGAGAGTAGTGAGGCCTAGGATAAAAATTGATGCATTTACAATGTAGGGAATCTAAGAGATTTCCATTGACAATATTTTTAGCTCCTAACTCCTCCCAAAACTCCTAGAACCTTTAGAACAAGATCACTTTCTCTGTTGAAGCTTACATTCCATGCACCCATAGTGACTGGTCTTGCTCAGATGAATCCTAACACCACATGCCTCCACATATTTCCTTGAAACTACCATGTATCTCTTCATTTATACCCTACACAACCTCCAAAAGATTTTAACCATTGCGAGATATCTTTTAGAGGATGTTTTCTTGTTGTAATATAGCTAAAAATAACCATTTTAGTTCATTCGAGAGTACTTTTCCACCTTAGATCTCAGTTGCTTCATGAAATTAACTTGGATCGAGATCCTCGCACATTTAAAAAACTTGAAATCCATGATATCACATTCCTCTCAGCTATAATGAGGATGACACGGACTCAAAGGGGTTGTATCAGTTGATAGGATGGCTAGAGGAAGGGTTCATAATGACCGAGAAAGGGGATTTCAAGTGATGGGCTTGGTTTTCATGACCAAAACTTTAATTTTTGCATGACAACACACACATATGTTTCTTCAACCTTATTATGTGACAATACAACCCTTGCAATGGGAATCCTAGCCTCTTTCTTATTAAAAATAAGCAAAGAGTATAATCGGTACTACATAAGAAAAATATTAGAATCACCTTTAACATGTACATGACATGCAATCATAATTATAAAATCAAATCAAACATATAAAATATTGAATTCCAAAACTTATAACATATTTTTTGTCACAAATTTTCAATCCATTGAGATTATGGAATTGTGTAAGTGGTATACCATCATATCACACATTTAAGGAGTTTTAATCCCCACAATGAATGGTAAATTACTTCTATAAGACCATTGATAAAATAAAAATGTATCCCTCTCCTCTTCATGCCACAAGTTCACACTCATTGCATCATTGGTTTGTTTTTAGAATGCTTTGAATGCACCCTTTTCCAATCATTCTAGACATCCTTTCTTGTTAAACATTGATCCTTCTTATTGTCCATGTTCACCATAATGAGATCCGAGATATGTATTTCATATATATTTTTTGAAATACATACCCATCAATAAAAGAGACTCGATATAAATTTTGATTTCATGAGATAGATTAGGACCAAGTGCATCTCGCAGCTCATTAATTAAATGTCACTCGCACCATTAAAACAATCTCTAATAGAGTCATCATGAAACCAATAATTTAATAAAGTGACTTCCACATTAGGTCTCCCATACATGGCCTTAACAATGAAGTGGGCATTGAAACCCCTTTTCTTATATACCTCCTTACTCTTTATTTTGTCAAAAATTGTTCCTTTTGTCTTTAGGACCAGATGTACACAAATAATTTTAACAAAACACACCCACACACTCTTTATTAGACTCATAACATTTAAATAGAAAAGGGATTTTAGATGGAATTATTAGCATCATCTTAAAACCTTATAATGAGGGAATATTCGTAAAAGATATTAATGGTATTAGCTCAGCAAAACCATGAGTAATTTGTTTTTTTGTATGTGTTATACTCAAAGTTTATTTTATCATATGATTGGTGCAAATGAATTTAGTCTTTGTGCTATAAAGCAAATCTTCAACCTTTACAAAGGCCTCAACTATACCAACAAGAATATTTTCATAAAGATCCGTACCATTTCCTTCACTAATGGGACCCCATTTTAAATTTGCACTTAAGAATTCCAAATTTTGATCACCTATATTCTAGACTAGGAGATTGTACATACTCTCCCATTTAACATTTCTCCCCATTCTCGTAAAAAGATTTATGAAATAAGGATGTTGCATGACAATGTATAATCATACAATTAACTAAGTTCTAATTAAATTTTTACAAAATAGAAAATTAACACCTTAGGTAAATATATCTTAAGCATTCATGCTATGCTTAAAATTTCAATACATTTGTAGGATGAGAAACACCGTGTGTTTTTCAACAAACATTTTATTGAGATGTTTGACTTTCATAAAGTGAAATTTAGAGTCTATTAGAAATAACATGTTATAATTTTATATTAATGTTGATGTTGTATTGTGAAAGTGCATGTCATGGGTCAAAATCATAACTAATTGTATAATGTTGTGCTGGAAACCATAGTGCATTTTTCACTAAGTAGTTAAAAAAATGCAACGTGTTTTTCCATAATAAGTCCCAAACACTATGAAATATTTTTGAAGTGTCCTAATTGGGCATGTATGCATCCATCATGAGCTTATGATAATTTTTTATAAAGATTAGTGTATGGGTTTGAGGTACCAATTTAAGAAAAATAATACATATTTTTTAAAAAAGTGTTCTTTAAAACATCCTTTTATTGGTATGTTTTGATTTCTTCACTAAGTTCCAATTACACTAATACAAAATAACATCATGGGAATTATAGCCTAATCATCCATGTCACACTTAAAGTCGGGTCGTATTCATCACATATATGTCACACTCCTAGTGTCTACAAGTCTAGCATTACATACTACTCATCCTACATACTACATTATTAAGCTATTTACACATCTTGCATTACACATCGCACATCCTATGTTAGGAAATAAGGGATAAAATATGCGGAATAATCCCTCATAGAATCGCAATAGTAGAAACTAATATGCATAAAATATTAAAGATCTAAAATAAAAGTGTAGAATAAAATAACACAACACAAAGAGACAGTATTTAACGTGGTTCACCCAATTTGGGCTACGTCCCACAAAGAATCACTTGCTCATTTTATTACAAGCCACCACTCTCTCAATACAATAGCCAGATTTGTTTGGAGCTATGCTCAACAAACTCTACAGAATTCACACATGAATTCAAAACACATCTGCAATGTTTTTTATTCATCTATCATATGCATAAAACCATATAAATAGACAACTATTTAAGCAGTTTTACAAAACCATGGGTATCAAAACCATGGGCAAAAACCGTCCCATAAACCTATGGGTCAAAATATCGCCCATATGAGAAAATGACGTTTCCCAAGCGAGGATACATGAAAAGTGTACAATACTCTTAGTATACGCCTTCAACACTTTCACACATGAAAACAGCTCCACAACCTAACAATATCCCACTTGGAGACTAGTTTTCCTCTCGAGCAAGCTTCTCAACACTTCACTAGTTTCGTGAAGACCAACCAAAGCCGAACACGCCTTTAGTTTTTCCTCTTGTGACCACCTTGGTCATCATGTCTCAGGATTCTGACTGGTATGAATCTTCTCCAGCTTCAACTTCTCTTCCTCCAAATTTGTCTTGATGAAATGGTACCTTAACTATATATGCTTTGTCCTAGAGTGGAAAGCAGAGTTCTTAGCTAGGTGTATAGCACTCTGACTATCACTATGCAACTTTCCTTCCTCCTGCTTATGCCCCAACTCCTCAAGTAATTGCTGTAACCAAATCATTTCCTTGTTTGCCTCTATGGCAGCAACATACTCAGCCTCCGTGGTTGACAAAGCCACCAACTTCTGTAGTCATGAAATCTAGTTTACTGTTGTTCCACCTATAGTGTAAACATAACCTGTTGTGCTCCTCCTACTGTCTACATCTCCAATCATATCTGAATCTACATAACCACACAAAGTGGTTTTTGATCCACTGTAGCAAAAAATTGTCCCCATGGTCCCTCTCAAATACCGAAGGATCCACTTTACTACCTGCTAGTGATCTCTACATGGATCACTCATAAATTCACTCATCACTTCCACCGCATGGGCAATATCAGGCCTAGTGCACACCATGACATACATCAAACTTCCAACCACTGATGAGTAAGGTACCTTAGACATCTGGTTTCTCTCTTGCTCTGTCTTAGGACACTGTTCCTTTGATAACTTGAAGTGGCCTGCCAAAGGAGTCCCAACCAGTTTAGCATCCTGCATATTAAACCTCTCCAAGACCTTCTTAATGTACTCTTTTTGAGATAAAGTCACTTTCGTTCCTTCTTATCCCGAGATATCCTCATACCAAGGATTTGTTTGGCTTCCCCAAACCCTTCATAACAAAGGATTCACTTAGCTGCTTCTTGAGTACTTTTATTTCCTGCATGTTTTTACCTGTAACCAACATGTCATCCACATATAGACAAAGGATAATATAACTGCCATCCTCAAATTTCTTTGTATACATGCAATGGTCAGAATGACATCTAATATAACCTTGCTCCATCATGAAGCTATCAAATTTCTTATACCATTGACGTGGAGCTTGTTTCAAGCCATATAAGCTCTTCTTCAGTTTGTACACCATATCCTCTTTACCTTTTACCTCATAGCCCTATAGTTGCTGCATATATAGTTCCTCCTCCAAATCACCATGGAGAAATGTAGTCTTTACATCAAGTCGTTTCTAAGTGCAAGTCTTCTGTCAGCAACTATTCCTAGAATAGTTCTAATAGAAGTCATTTTTACTACAGGAGAAAAAATCTCATCAAAATCTATACCTTTTTTCTGTGCAAACCCCTTGACCACCAACCGGGCCTTATATCTTTTCTTGCCTCCTTCTTCCTCTTTCACTCTGAACACCCATTTGTTTTGTAATGCTCTTTTTCCTTCAGGTAGCTTTACCAAATCCCATGTCTGGTTCTCCATGAGAGCCTGATGCTCCTCATCCATGGCTTGCTCCCACTTCTTCCTAACATCTACCTGCATTGCTTCATCAAAGCTCTTTGGCTCTCCACTATCAGTGAGTAATAAATAATAAAGAGAAGGAGAAAAATTTTCAGGTTCTCTTCTTACCCTAAAAGACCTCTTCAATATAGGAGTTTGGGGTTCCTGTTGAGGGGGTTCCTGAACTGATTCATGTGTCACTTTCCCATCCGGAAGATCCTCTACCGCTGCATATTCTTTCTTGAATTATTCCCTATTTTCCTACAACTTCTACTTATACATGACTTTCTCATTAAAGACCACATCCCTAGATCGAATGATTTTCTTGTCCTTAATACTCCAACATTTATATCCAAAGTCATCACCACCATAACCAATGAAATTACATTTTTCTGATTTAGCCTCTAGCTTGGTCCTATCATCCTTGTCTATATGAACAAACACCTCACATCCAAAGACTCTAAGAAATGAATAATCAACTTTCTTACCATACCAAGCCTCCTCATGTATGCCTCCATCCAAGGCACTTGAGGGTCCTCTATTTATCAAGTACACAACTGTGCTCATTGCTTCTACCCAAAAAGAAAGAGGCAGTCCTACATGTAACCTCATGCTCCTAACATGTTCCATTATTGTTATGTTCATCCTTTTTGACACCCCATTCTGATTGTGGAGTTCCTGGAACCATCTTTTTCCTGCAAATTCCATTCTTAGAACAATAATCATCAAATTCATTGCTACAATACTCCCCTCCATTATCTAACTTGAGATATTTTAGCTTAAGACATGTTTCATTCTCTACCAAGGCTTTCCATTTAACAAAAGTGTCAAATACATCAGATTTGTTTCTAATACAATAAACCCAAACTTTCCTTGTTGCATCATCAATAAAAGTAACATAATAACTTGAACCCCCAAGAGATGATACTTGAATCGCCCCCACACATCAAAATGCACTAGCTCTAACTTACTCTCTTTCTTTGTAGGTCCAACCTTGAGAAACCTTACTCACTTTTGTTTCCCATATATGCAATCCTCATAGAACTCCAAACCTATTTCTGTATATCTCAGGAAAATCCTTCTTTATGATCTCCATGCCCTTATGGATCCTATGACTGAGCCTATAGTGCCACAATGTCAGTATCTACTTCAAGCCACAAGATTACAAACATTAGTGCTATAAGTGGTTAAATACAAGGTTCCAACCTTCTTACCTCTTGCCACCACAAGAGCACCCTTGGTAACCTTCCAAGAGTCCACTGTAAATATCACAGTACAACCATCACTTCCCAACTACCCCGCCGATATCAAATTTTGTCTTAATGTAGGCACATGTCTGACATCCTTCAATAGCCAAGTATTCCCATTTTGCATCTTAACCTAAACAAAACCTTTTCCAACTATGCTACAAGGCTCATCATCACCAAGAAAAACATGCCCAAAATCTCCTTGAACATAATCAACAAAATAATGCCTATGTGGAGAAGCATGGAAAGAAGCCCCGAATCTAAAACCCAAGATTCAATAATATTGTGCAAAGAAAGAATCAAAGCATCTTGACATACATTACCCGTTGCCACATTTACCTCCTTGTTTTCTTCCTATTGTTTATTCTTGTCCCAAGCTCCCAACAATCCTTCTTTGCATGCCCAGACTTTCCACAATGCCAACATACTATCTTGCTTTTGGATTTTGACCTTGCCCGATCCTTTGATTTTCCACGGCTTCCTCTATTTTTCTATCTCCCTCTAGTTTCCAATGTCAAAGCATTCCCTGACGTAGAAGATTCACCAGATATTTTTCTTTGCCTTTCGTCACTTAGAATCACCCCTACAACATCCTCAAACTTCAACTTTGAGTTATCTAGAACCGAGTTGCTTACCGCCATTAC
The DNA here is from genome assembly GCA_018340775.1 of Taxus wallichiana var. yunnanensis. Classification (NCBI taxonomy): domain Eukaryota; kingdom Viridiplantae; phylum Streptophyta; class Pinopsida; order Cupressales; family Taxaceae; genus Taxus; species Taxus wallichiana. Next base: position 629,123,988 of record CM031243.1, on the reverse strand, counting down.
CAAGCTATTCCAACTCTCAGGTAAAGAGCACATAACTAATAAAGCCCTAACTTCTTCATCAAATTCTATTATAACCAAAGCTAGCATATTTACAACCATATTAAAATCATTTAGATGATCTACTACTGAACCATTCTTAGACATCTTCATATTAAACAACTTTTTCATTAAAAATATCTTATTAGAGGTAGAGGGTTTTTCATACAACTTCCCTAATGCATCCATCAGTTCTTTTGTAGTCTTTTCCTTTGAAACATTAAATAATACCGAAGATGCAAGACACAACTGGATTGTCCCAAGTGCCTTCCTATCCAACAAATCCCATTCCGCATCTATCATGCTCAAGGGTTTGTTCACCTTCTCAGACAATGGAATATAAAGATCCTTCTAATAAAGGTAATCTTCCATCTGCATCTTCCAAAGACTGAAATTCTACCCGTTGAATTTATCAACCCTATATCTTCCATCATCTACCATAGCTCCCACTCAAGATAAAAATTTCCCTGCGATTCAACACTTCAGCAAACCAAACTAGGCTCTGATACCAATTGTTAGGAAATAAGGGATAAAATATGTGGAATAATCCCTCACAGAATCGCAATAGTAGAGACTAATATGTAGAAAATATTAAAGATCTCAAATAAAAGTGTAGAATAAAATAACACAACACAAAGATACGATTTAAGGTGGTTCACCCAATTTGGGCTACGTCCACCAAGAATCACTTGCTCGATTTTATTACAAGCCACCACTCTCTCAATACAATACCCAGATCTGTTTGGAGCTATGCTCAACAAACTCTACAGAATTCACACCCGAATTCAAAACACATCTACAATGTTTTTCATTCATCTATCATATGCATAAAACCATATAAATAGACAACTGTTTAAGAAGTTTTACAAAACCATGGGTATCAAAACCATGGGCAAAAACCGTCCCATAAACCTATGGTTCAAAATCCCGCCCATATGAGAAAATTACGTTTCCCGGCGAGGATACATGAAAAGTGTATAGTACTCTTAGTGTACAGTCTTCAACACTTTCACACATGAAAACAGGCTCCACAACCTAACATCCTACACATCACATGGTCATATTTCATCGCATGTCGTATTTCCCCTCTTTCGAAAGTCAAAAATTGAAAATTTTGAGTTAACACCTTTCTATGATGTTCTAGTGAAGAGAAAAGTTGAGGAGTTAGAAAAATTTGACATTTTTGAGTCATTTGAGTGATTTATGGGTCTGTCAGACATTTTTGTCCCATGTGTCCCAAGTTCTTTCGGCTCTCCGTTCCCCAATCGGTCGTTTTCTCCTAAATCTGTTAACTTTCGGGTTTGTCGGAACTTTTGTTCCAAATGTTCTAAGTTCACTAGGGCTCTCTATTCCCCGATCGCCCACATCGGCCGCATCGGGCCCTTCGCGTACTTTGGTCTTACTTGTCCCAAAAGCATTTGTGCATTTTGTCCCCGCATTAGCCGAATCATGCTTTCATGTCCCTCATGTCCAAAATGTACCAAAGGCCCCCCAGGTTAATTTTTTTGCTCTTTCCGATGCTTGCCTTTTTGAGTCGGTGCATATGAATTTAATGCGCATTTATAACCTTCTCTCTCCTAAAATGGATATTTAATGGGACTACCCTCTACGCATTTTGCACACTGCTTACTTGCTGCCATTCGCTCATATCCTTACAATTAAAACCGTCTACTCGTGTCCCCATTTCCCTTGCATTTTTATTGTGGATTTGAGCTATAAGGGTTGTTTCTCTATACACTGTCAGTATGAAGATCAAGTTTCAAGGTCAGGAGCATGTTTCACCACTCGATTCTTTTGTTCTTGATATCGGGGATAGTGAGGTTTGTCACTTGATTTCGAAGTGATTTTGGAACAGATTGATGACCCAAATCCCTCTCCCATGGCGCAAATGATCAATGATGCGCCTTGCATTTACTTGTGGGTTTCGATCTCGAGACAAAGTGTGTTGACACTTTGTACTCACTGTGAGCTCACTTCAACCTCGACACGAGCAAATTGACCAATGTGCATGGGGAGCTAATCACCAAACTAGATGCTTTCTGCCTATAGATCCCCGAAATGGACAACTCCGTGGTTATCTCTCAAACTCAAGCACAAACTCTCTTTGAGCAAGATAGTGAGAAATACAAAGCAAGGGTAGCAAAGTCGTGGTTGAAGAACCCTAAAAAAGGGGCATCTCGACTTTCCAAAGCTCTGTTTAGGGCTGATTTCAATGAAGAGCTATCTGATTTCATCATCTTGTTGGCTCATGTCATGGGCTTACCCTCTACTAGTGAGTTTCACTTTTGGATGTGCCTACTCATCAACATCGTCTGTGAAGGTACCCAGAACATCAATTGGGTAGAGATCATTTGCATGAATTTGACAGAGCAGTTGTCCAATGTGCAACAAACCAAGAAGTTCTACATGACTTCTTATCTTATGTATACCCTAGCAACATCCCGACAATGGTTTGGTTTCACATACATTGAGGGTCAGAAGGGTGATCCCATCTATGCTTATTGCCCTCAGTTCACCCTTGAACCAGCAATCATAACTTTAGGAGGGTGAATGATGCTTTTACCATGTACATTGTGAGGCTTCTAGAAAGTGATACTGCTAGAATATTTTCTGATGAAGCCATGAACCTGATAGCAAAGTATAGAGCTTTCTTCATTCAATTCAGAAGGTTTTCGTATATCAGGTTAGCCGGTTATGAGAACACTCCTCTCAAAGTCCCTATGTTTTTAATGATAAGATGGCTTTAATTGAGTTACGTAGACAATTGGATAAGTTGTATAGGACCTGCAGGGACAAGCAAATATATGGGCTGCATTTCCCCGTATCCTTGGGTAATTATACATGTAAAACAACTTTGGATGCCCAGAACATAGAAAGAGCCCTTACTCCCATCACTGTCCACTTCTTCATGCCCAAAACCTATTTTGATTTGAAGAAATTCATTGAGCTAAATCTCAGAATCAACTATCATCATAGAGTAGATACCGAGGACTATTGGGCTGATTGCACAGATGAATTTGAAGCAAGACGAGGCATTATGGCAGATTCTCCCTCCAGCTGATAAAGGAGCTCAACCTATATCAGATTCCTAAAGGGCTTCAAGATGACAACACAGACCTATTGTCATATGAATATGATACTTTGATCAAGCATACTCCCTTAGAGGATCTAGACTAGTTCAAAAGGGAGAAAGATGATTTAGCTGAGATTCTAGCCCCTGTCCTGGTAAGAACCAAGGTCTAGTTTGATAGAAGGGTTCGAGAGCTGAGGAAGAATTCAGGAGAGTCTTCCTCCAAAGACACTTCAACACCGAGGAAGGAGTCATATACACTTAGCTTGAGGTACTGTATCCAAAATTTACCCCCTGTGGTAATTTTGATAACATGCATCGAATATTCAAGTCCCCTGCTGAGAGGAAAAGAGCAAGCTCGAGAAAATGCAAAAAGGTTGCAGAAAGGCAAATAAGTTGATCCAGGAAAAAGTGTAAAAATTGGCTAAGTCCTGCTCAAGGGAGCAACTGGGACATTTGGGACGCCAAGGCGCGGATCGGCCGAAAAGCCTTCAGCGCCCAAATTGCATTTGGGACAATCGGGCTGGAAGTACGCGGCGGCGCGAAAAGCCGATCCGGCCAAAGAAGAAAAATTGGCTAAGTGTTGCTCAGACGTTTGGGACGAAAGATCGAACCGCCAGATTGGCCGAAATGAGCACAGTGGCCAAAAGCGATTGGGACATCTCGGGCCGCAGCAGCGCTGACGGCCGAACCTACCGAAAAGAGTCAGTCGACCCAAAACAAAGTGGGACAAGCGGCCAAAAATACCCGAACCGCCAAACCGGCGAAATGAGCACAAAGGGCCCAAAATCAAATGGGACATCCGGGACAAATGGAGGCGGCACGCGAAGGAGCCGAAGGGGCCGAGGACCAATGAGAAATCGCCACATGCCACAAAGAGAAAAGTCAAAAGTCAAGGGCGAGTTTTCGGCACCGATCTGAACCAATGGGATAGTGCCACGTGTCCTACCTAGGGCCCACAAGGAAAATTCAAAAGACAGCCTGCCGAAAGGTAGAGGAGAGAGAATTACGTGACCAATCGTGAGCCTACCACGTGTTGTCTAGGTGGCGAAGCGCGGAAAATATTTCAAATCCTTGGTCCTGCTCATTAGTGCCCTAAATCTTCGATCGCCATATCTTTTGATCCAGAGCTCGGATTTCCACGTTCTTTATATCAACGGAAAGCTGTTGAGATGCTCTACATGATTCTGGGATCAACCTCAAGTTTTGGTGCAGTCTAAAGAGAGAAAATCGAGAAACGGCTCTGACGCGTGTGCACGGCTAGAAGTGACATTTCAGCGGCCAAATTAATGCAGAATGGGTCGCATTTTCCTCCAAATCGGTCAAAGATGGTAGGGTATGGGTTGGTAAGGTACCCTTTGCCGTTTTAATGCGTTGGCATTCAATGAGGAATGGGCTTACATGTTTTCCCACGTTTTCTATCCCCTGGGCTCGACCCATGCAATGTAAAAAGCCAGATTTGGCTCATTTTGAAAAGAGGTTGTTCATTCTTTATGCTCTGCCCTCCCTTCTTTTCTTCTCTAGGGTCAAAATGGAGTTCGAACCTCCCCTCCCTTGCTCAGTAATGGCATTTTTTCCTTTTACTAATGGAATGATGTTCTGTGCAAACTTCTAGAGCAACAAAACGTGTTTTGTGATGCATCTGTCCATCCTTCCTCGTTTTTGCTTGTTCTCTTCTTGCCTCTCTTCATTGCAGGTATTTGTGCATGTTTGAATGTTCATTGCAGTCCGGAGCCGTGTTCATGGAGTTTTGGGACATTTTCTGTGGTGAAATCTATCCTTGGGCTGTTGATGCATCTATCCATCCTTCCCATTGCTCACCTCTCTTTGTCCCATGGCAGTTTTGATAGATGTCCAACATTCTCCTTTTGGTGCATCACCATCTTTAGTTAGTTTCAATTTTTGCACTTCTGCCCCTGTCTCCTTGCAAGTTAGAATAGGATTAGGATCTAAACCTCTGTAGTTTTGCAAAATATAGATCTAAATCAGAGGAGTTTGAGGAACCAGCCTCTAATCTGGAGATTCCTCTCTCGGTTTCACAAGTCCCACGCTTGGAGAGAGGTTTCCATGTTGTGCAATCACACTGGATGCCCGAACATCAACCTAGAAGCCCGATGTGCGTCCTGTGGGTGCCGTGATTTTGCACTAACAAGATTCTCGCATGAACTCTTCCCCTTCATCAAGTAAAGAACTCCGAATCATCCACCCCTTCCTCATCTACTTAGGTATATCAAAAGAAGGTGAAGGAGGTCAAAAAGGAGCCTATTGAGGAAGATCCCTTGTTAAAACATTCAGAATTACCTTCGGGGCCAGAGAACATCATTGTTCTCAATGAAAGTGAGGATAGTGAAGTGCCAGTCCCTGCAGGAGCTTCAGAAGCCACAATGGATAAAGAGAAGGAAATTCATAACACTGAGCCTCCAAGTACCATTGATTCCTCTGTCCAAGAAGCCTCATCTACTCCACTCACATCTCTACTGGAGGCAACAGTGGTAAATACTTTAAGTGCTATGAGTTCTCTTGCTCTTGGTTCACTTGCTCCTCCTTCTTCTTCCTCCACTTTTGCATGGGTGCAACCTTTTGTTGATAGTAGGAAGAGGAAGTCTTCTTCTCGATTGATAGGGCCAAATTTTGATGTTGTGGTGGCCTTGTTGGGCACTACTCCTTCTGCTCCTGCAAAGAGAGCTAAAACAACTTCAAGGATAGTGACAGATGACCAAGGCCAACAATTTCTTGAGGTAGCAAAGCCTAAGGTTGATAAGGCAGAACAGGATTTACTAGCCTCTGATCTAGAACTTTTGAGGATCCCAATGGGAGAATCTACCCCTGAAAGTGAAATACATAATCTTCAGGAAATAGTAACAAGGGTTATTGGGAGAGTAGAAAAAGGCAAGCAGACTATAGAGCAGCTGGAAGAGCAAGCTCAAGTGCTTTCTGGTTTCATCAAGTCATTATTGTCTAAGGACAAGGTTCTAGATCCTACCCCACTGACTGCCCTTCCGCCACCTGTGATTCTTAGTCAAGATGAAGTCCAGAGCATTAAAGACATACACATGTATTCCATCTACAGAGAGCTATGGAAGCCATGGTGGACGACATGATCATTGCAGTTTGAATTTCATTGAGAAGCCTTCAAACTCAATGAGAAGGTAACTAATCTGCAACAAAAGCTCTCCTCCGCAATTGGAACTATGGATAAAGAACTTAAAATTTGGAGCAACTGCATAGTAGACCTTCACCTGATGGGACAGACTGATGAAAATATATTGATGGAAAGTAAAGTTTTTGATGATGCCAAAGATAATTTATCAAGGTCGTGGGTTTTTAGTGTGGAGTGGAAAATAAAAGTGTTGGAGGAGGCTTTAGGAGAATTGAGGAGCAGTTGGTAGAAAGGAGAAGCCTTCAAAACTTGTGTGGTATCTGCTTTTAAGGATATTCACTATCACCTCCACGACGAGACTTCAGGTGTGCCTTTCTCCCTCCAAGAAATAAAGACTCAATTCAGGGCTTTTGTTAAGGAAAACTTGTTCAAGGAAGACTCAATTACCAAAGAGAAGATAAAGGAGATTTTCTCCCTTCAGTCTACTATTGAGGAAGCTAATAAAGAATATCATGCACACACCAAGTTTGATAAGGAGATGGAGAAATGTATAGGATCTTGGACCCAAGCTACTGCTAACATATCAGTCCCACGAGGCCTATTATCTTGTAAAATTGACAAGGGCAATTTTGTAGGTAACCACACCATTTTTTTTTGTTTTGGTTCCCCGCCCAGTCCTTTAGCGTTCAAAATGGCATAAAATCCCTTTCCGGAGAATTTAGTTTTTCAAACTTAGTCTTTTCGGTCCTTTTTTGCTGGGCGCAAATTTTGTTCATGCAACACCAAATGAATTTGCACCCACTTCTATTCCTTTGGAGTGTTGACATCAAAATTGTTATGCCTCCCCATGTTGCACCCTTCCAACCTACACCAAGGTGTATACGCCAATCTGTCGACACTAAAATGTTGCGCCCTTAAGCGGTGTGCCAAAGCGCTAAAAACCCCATGTTGATAGTTCTGAATTCGCGTCAAAGGCACAAATAATTTCATGCTAACAGATGCATAATTGCGCTAAAGGCGCAAATAAATTTATGTTGGCATTCATTTTTGTGCACCCTTAGAAAAATTTGGTGGCGCATTTATTACACCTTTTTCTATAAATAGGCACATCCGACCTGTCATTTTCACAATTGAAAACACGTGAAAAGTTTATTCCTCTGCACCTGTCAGCGCTCCTGTCATCCCCGTGTTGCTTTACGTTGTATTCGTGGACCCCGCATCATTTTTTTCTAGCCTATATATTCCCGGTAAGTGGTCCTTGCTTTTCTTATGGTTTTTGTTTTGGTTTGGTTGTCTGTAGGGTTGTTTTGAAAACAAGGAAATGAATCTAAAGAAACATATGCACCCTCCAGCCCATTTTGCATCTTCTCTCCCCCCAAACTAGTTTCACCCTCCTTCTAGATCTAGCTGGCCTGGAGGGATTTGTCTCAAAAGTGATCCAAGATCCTCTTTGCTCTGTCCCCCTTCACTGTCAAATCCATGTTGAAAGAGCCCTGAAAACTGCATAAACCAATCGAAAAAGAAGAAATCCGAAGATATCACAATCCACAGCCATAGTTTTCCCTTGCGCAAACGCCATCATTGTTGCATAAAACACAGTCACGCCAAAGGGCGCACTATCCCTCGCCTGCAACATGCAATCTTCCTGCACCCTTTAAAACTCTGAAAATCATACACAGGCGCAAGTGCAACTCCGGCTACACCAACATGTATGTCATGTAAACTTTTCCTCGCTGCGCGCCAAAGCCCCTTGCGCACCTTAACTCGACGATGCATCCTTTAATTCTGTGCCCTTTGGCGCACCAAAATGTTCTGCAACATGTTCCAGATCTACGCCATTGGCGCATCCTACTTCCATGCAACACCAAAATTACTTGCGCCCAGTTTAAACCTTACGCAATGGCGCAGCGCATATCTTTTAACATCAACACTGCATGTTATGTGTAATATTCTTGCACCGTGCCCTTTGGCACTATTTTCTTCCTTGCAACACTCTGCATCGTGCGCCTTGTTTTTTCTGACCTTGAGCTGCAGATACCTGTGCCCTACACCTAGAGGCTTCTATATTGCTAACTCTTCTTTCTATAAAGCTTTGATGGATGATTTAACAGCTAACATGGCTCTTTTGTGTTGGACTTCGCTCCTTCTTCTTGCAGATCAGCAACTAAATTCAGATTCGCACATGTCTTCATCAAGCAAGAGACCACCAAGTCAAAGGGTAAGGCCAAACTCACAGAGGAAGAAATGAAGTATAAGTATCAAAGGGTCAGGATGCCCGAGTCCCATGCAGAATGTGACTTAGACATCAGGGATGCCGAACTTGGCCACATTGACATGGAAGATTTTTGGGCCAGAACCAGGAGGGTCACAGGTAGTCCTTGGATGGAAAAATTGGTTGGTAGTGGTCTACACTTCACTGGGGAATTCCCATAAGCACGGTGAATAATGAATTCATGATGGTGGTGGCCCGCTGCTATAATAAAGACACAAGGTGTGTCAAGAATGAGAAGGGTGAGGTTATAATTAACCTTACTTGCCCGACACTTTGAAATCATGCTAGGTATCCCCCACCATCGGCACTTTGTGGCCGTAAGTCAGGCAGATCAGTATAAAGGCATGGGACGAAAATGAGGACAAGTGTATGCAGCTCATGAATGAAGTTTACCTAAAAATAAGAAGGTAATAACCAGGTGGCCCCAGGTTATTCATCGGAGTGACTTCTCAGAGGAGCTGAGCGACACCATTACCTTCCTGAGCAGGGTATTTGGGCTTCCTGACGCCCATTACTTCCACAAGTGGATGCTTAGGTATCTGAGACAATGAACAAAAATGTTCCTGATCAACGTTTTGAGTGGGCAGAGATCATCAGCAGCACCATCTCCGAACAACTCCAACAACTCTCAACAACAGGGAGGTTCTACATGAACTCCTATGTTGTCTATGCTACTACCTCTGAGAGAGATTATCTGGCACTGAGCCGATGCGGGGTATGGCCCTAGGTGAAAATATATGAATATTATCCAGAATTGAAACTAGAAAACAACATTCTCGTAGTTCACCAAGATCAACGATGCCTTCTTCTACGACATCATCTGCCTATTGAGGCCCAATATGACTCACGGTCGATGACCAAGAGCATAGTGACTGCAACAAAGAAGTGGGGAGTGTTATTTACGCAATTCCCCACTTTCACTTATCTCGAGAGCCGCCAACTTCTTGGGGGAGCCCACCAAGTTGCCAAGATATGCAGGCCCTAAATTGATCCTATTGGAGCTGTCCAGATAGCTCATCACATATCATGAGAAGTGCCTGAAAAGAAAGAAGGGCAGAACTCCATTCCCCTCACAGCAGGTGTGTACACTTGCACTTCTCACACCAAAGCCTAGGAAATGTTTGCAGAACTAGAGTTGCTTAACTTAAAGCATAATTTCCTGGCAAGGCCGACCTTTGATCCACAAAATTGCCTCCCAAAGGAAAAGCTCGATCTAATCCACATCCCATAGATCGAGGATATCTATATCGATCTCTATCACGAGGTCGAGCTTAGAAGAAAGGATCACTCCCGCCTGGCCTTAGCAGAGATCATCCAGTATGGTGTGGCCATTGTTCTGAAAGGTTTCCAAACGATTGATCAAGAAGTTGATCAGGTATATCTAGATACGGATGGGGACAACTGGCCATTTGCCAAAATAGACAGAACAAGGGCACCTCAGACTATTGAGGAGAGGGTAAAAGGCACCTTGCAGTGCACAAAACATTGGTGCAGATTTAATGGTCTCATTTACCTTGGGGTAGACTTCACCACGTCTCCCTTAGGTAATGCACCTACCAGGCCAAAACATTTGCCAAAGGGCAAAGGAAAAGATAAGGAAGGGGAGTCAAGTGCCACCCAAGAGCAAGCTCCCAAGAGTCCTCCTTCCGCCACCCAGGAGCAGGTCGTGTGCCCTGCCTCCCCAGAAAAGGAAGCGGCAGTAAGTGTTCCAACGGGCACATCCACTCAGGATGTTGCCACTGCTATAACCACCGAGGTTCCCATCGTCCCTTCTCCCACTCCTCCTTCCCCTCCTCATGTCACTCAAGCAACCATTCCTTTGGTTGTGTCTTCTCCCCATCTTCTACTATTCCCCCTTCCTCTTCCTCCATCTTCTCTTCCTCGTGGAGCTGCCCCCAAAGATTTCTTCCTCATCTCCCAACTCCCTTCCGCCCCACGCTTTTCTCTCCTACAGAACTCCTACCCCCGTAAGCGTTGGAGATTCGGCTTCTTTATCAATGCCACCGCCAAGCGTCTCAACCCATTTCCCCAAGTACACTGTAGTTTGTCCTTCTTCTTCTGCCATTCCCTCTTCTCCCGCTGGTCCCACTCCCTTAAGTCCAGCATGGATTTCCCAACACCTGAGCCAACACAAGAGGAAAGTCCCCATTGCACCTATGGACTTCTCTGTCATTCCAACAAAAGGAGCTAAGAAGCAAAAAGCCAATAACCCGCTTCTCTCAGAGCGCCTCAGGTGAAAGAGTAATGGAGATCACGTACCCTGATCCCACAAAGGACAAAAAGGATCTGTCTCCTATAGATTATACAGTGACATAGGTCACAATGGGAATGTCCTCTCGAGAGCCTTCAAGGAGAGGCCTTATCTGCAGTGGATGCCCTTTGCAAGAAGCTTCAGGAAGCAAAGGAAGAGAAGAGGATACTGAAAGAACAAAACAAACACCTTCTCCAAGCCCTGCAAAAAATGGGCAGTGCACCTCCTACAACTGCCACTAAAACTCTTGAGGCCCTTAGTTAGGATAAGATAAATGAATATGCCAAGATTGGCGAACAAGGCATGGCAGTATCCGCTTAGAGAGACCAAATCCTCAAAGATAGTGAGGAAGTGATCATGAAGTTCACTGAGCTATATCATAACATTGGTCGTGCAAACAAGGAATTCTGTGCGATAAGCAGACCTATCTCCCAAGAGTTGGACCATGCTAGGTTACAACATGAGACATTCCAGAAGATGCTCGATTTCTCAGTCGATGATTTAGTTAAATTCGGCATCTTCGATCACCCCAGAGCACCCAACAAAGTTCTTGCTGCTTTGGACTACTGGGTCGATCAGATGGAATTTGTCTTGGAGAAGATAGACAAAGTCAAGGAGGAAGCCTTGGATGCGATGCATCAAATGGAGAAAATTTTCCTGAGAATGTCTCCAGGATTTCTCACTCCTTCATACGCCTTAAGGAAGGTAGATGAAACCATCTCGAATCTTCAAAGAGATCGTCTTGCAAGGGTTAGGCTCAGAAGCTACTTTTGATGCGGAATCCATCAACAACCTTCTGGCTTGCCACGACTTCGTGGGTTACCTGATGGAGGTAGGAAATGAGTACTTCAAACTCCCAGAAAATCTCAGAGATGAACGGGAGACTTGTGAAGTCATCGGTGATCACACCAAGGGTCCTGCCCAGGATCAACTTCAACCGATGATTAGCAAATTCATGGAGTACCGGGCTCAATTCCACATTTCCTCTCCTGAGCAGAAGCAGGATACCCTTTCTAGTGCGAGACGATGACGAATAGCCTTCCTCTTCTTGGCTTTCTTCTCATTTTTGTAAAATATTTAAAAGTATGTTGACACAAATGATGACATCATCCATGTTGCACCATGGGATGTTGTTATCCACCAAGTTGCCCCAAAGTCAACATTTGACTTTTAGATATTTTGTAGATATTTTGTAATTAAGTCATTGGTTTCTTTTTGCCTTCTCTCTCCTTCTCCTTCTATATATACTTGAATGTTTTTGTATTCAAGTGGTGGACATTTTTAGATGAAAAATAGAAGTGAGAAGAAAAGACTTTGTACTTTTGTAACAGAAGAAAACATTAATACAAATATTAAGACTTTGTGCTGAATACATGTGTTATGTGCATCCGATCTTTCTTATGTCAGATCTGTGTTTATTTTGTTAGATCTATCTCTACTTTTTGTCATTTGTTCATCAGTATTGCTTTGTTTGTCTATGCAAATAGGTTCAGCTTTGTTTACTACCAGCCCAAAACATAGACCCTCTGACCTTTCTGCTTTGGAATTCATTTCTTTTCTCCCTTCAGATCTATCCTATCTCCTCTCCTCGCTTCTTTCCCTTCTTTCCGTAATGGGAAATACCCCAACTGGGACAAGATCCCAAACCCCTAAAGGCAGAATACTATGGGACTTGCATAGATTCCTACTTGTAGAATAACAATAAACCAGTTTAACTTTGTTGTCTCAAAGAGGGGCCATGCCCTGCACACTGTTGGCTCATCTATCCATAGATCTACCCTCCTGATAGATTTTTGGACCAACAAGGCCGAGACATAGCGGAAGCATTGAAAAAGTTTAGACAACGGATCCTCAAGTCGGTGGGCCCTCCCCAACCATAAGCATTTGTTTTCCCTCCTAGCTTCTCATTTCCTTCTTTTTCTCAATTCGGGCTTATTGTAATTAGTTGAGGGTTTTGTGTCAAGCACCCCCTTAATTAAATATTTTAGTTAAAATAATCAGTTACCAAGTGTAACTAATTTTTAAGCTATATAATGGGCTCCCTACACCATTTAGAGGGGGCTGGAACTTGGTTTATTTTTGAAAGTGTAAGGAGTAACAAAGCAATCAATACAAAAGATCTTTCTTTCCATGTCTATCTGGTCTTGTTCTTTCATTACTATCCATTGAATACTTTTGATTCATTTGTCTGTATTACTTCAAGAAGCTTTGTATTCTTGTAGATGTTATTTCTGGAACTTTGTGTCTTTGCAATAGCATCTTATTGTCTCAAATGCAAATGGTTTTGTTGTTGCAAATCAACAACGCCCTCGGATGTTGATCGATTTCTAGTTTGATCATTCTAAGCATCCAGTGTGATTGCACAACATTGAATCCTCTTCCCAAGTGTGGGACTTGCAAAAATGGAAGAGGAATCTCTAGATTAGAGGTTGGTTCCTCAACTCCTCTGATCAGCTATTTTACTTGCACAATTGCAGAGGTTTAAACTCCTAAATCTACTCTAAATTCCAAGGAGACAGAGATAGGGAATGCAAAAAGAAAGAACTAATGCTAATAGGTGATGCACCAAAGGAGTTGTAGACACCTGATGCTACATGAAATACACAATCCATAAGGAAACACAACACAAAACATGCACAAATGCTCAAAATGTAATGAAAGATCAAGAAAGCAATGATAGATATATGAAAGGATTGAGGGATTTTAATCACAGAACATATATCAACATCTCAGATCCAATACAGTACATTACAGTGATCCAGAGGCAAGAAAAGGTGCTGCATTACATGGAAAGGTAAAATTTCTTCACAAATTCTACCAAGGAGGAAGAAAAAGGAAGTTGCAGAGCTGAAAAGTGTCTCTCTTTTGCAAAAATGAACTCATTCTGGCTTTTACAGTGTAAATCACGACCCCAGGAGAGAGAAACGTGGGAAAACATGCAAGGGGTTCAACCATTGACCAAAATGCCATCAAAATAGCATGGGTGACCTGACAGACCCATCCCCTGACATTTTTAACCATGCTGGGAGAGAATGTGAGCCATTCTTCATTAAAATCGGTGGTTGAAACGTCATTTCTGTCCATGGCCACGTGCTAGAGGAGTTTTTCAATTTTCTCTCTCAATCTCCATCAAAATTCAAAAATGACCCCAGAATCTTGTAGATAATTTCACCAGCTTTCAATTGATATAAAGAACGTGAAAAACCGAGCTCTGGATCGAAAGATATGGCGATTTGAAGTTTTAGGGCAAAACAGGGCCAAATCGGGTCGGTGGGAAAAAATTTGAATTTTTGTACCTTTTTGGTCATTTGGAAAATTTTCCAAAATTTCCCCATGCTCTGCCACTCTAGGTGCCACGTGGCGGCATCTCATTGGCCGCGGGCCTTTAAGGGAAACTTTTCCCAAAAACTCCGCCGAGCCATAACTTCAAAAATACATGGAGTTAGGAGGAAAACTTTACCTTTCTGGAAAGATGAGAAAGAGCTCTATCCAATGGTGCCATTTCTAGAAGGTTTTGAGTGCCCAAAAGAAAATTTTGTGACTGAAGCACAAGAGAGGGAAGAATGGGAGGAGTTAGCCACAAAATGAGCAGGGGGCACATTTTGGATAACAATTTTGGCGACTCAGAGGGGTCATCTGCCTGCTGGATGAAGTTACCAGTTACCTGAAGCATCCATTGGGCATGGAGTCATGAGTTGTAGCCTAAAAACTGATCTGAACTTTGAAAACCTCCTCTCTAAGCCACTTGGAAACCCACTGAAATGGACTGTGCAAGAGCAAAACTAGCACCACAAAAACTATGTACAAAACTAAAAGTCATACATGCTCCAAAATGGAACATGCAGAGTGTGCACAAGCACTTCTTTTACTGAAAGCAAAACTACCTATCCTACTCTAACTGGAAGAAAAAGTGGCCTAAACAAACCCCAAATCGGTTGGGAGAAATAGCTTCCCTTTCTCAAAAGTTGCAACCATGCAACTGATTTGGCACTGAACATGGCTGATTGGATGAGTGGAAAATCAACAAGAAGTTGGTCTTCTACCCAAATCATCAAGGTGTCAACTGAAAACAAATCCAATACCTCTTTTAGTTGCTCTACATTTGGATTGAAGAGGTATGACAGCTGATCCTTGGTACTTTGTAGCTCACCCTCATGCTTAGAAGCAAGCATGACTGGTTGTGACTTCTCCTTTGACTCCAATGAAGTCAAATACCTTATTGGGCAAGGTATGATCCGTTTGATATGCCCATAGCTCTGATTTTCAATTCCAAAAATGGAGTCTTCTTGTAGACCTTCTTGGGTGGGTGATGTGGAAGCAATGGTAGGACTTTTCTGCCCTTTCTCTTCCTTCATGGCAACATGGAACTCTTCAATAGTGTGCAACTCCTCGTTATTGACTATGCAACATCCAATGAAGTTGCTTTTGCATTGTTGTTACTGCGCTGCAATACATTATTGGCTTTAGGGCTCCTCCATTGTAGCTTTTGGAAGATCAAATTCTTCCAGCTTTGATTCAAGAGGCATGTTGCAAACTGTAGGCTGTTGTCCTTGAACTCTTTTGTCCATGGCAACAAGTTCTTGTTGTTGGAGAACGAATGGTGAAGAAGGAAACATGGTAATTTCAGCTAGCTCTTCATCTAAAAATTCTTCTAAGTCTGATGGCAAATCAAACTCTTGAATGTCTTGCTGCAACAAAGTCTCTTCCTCTTGTATGGTGGCCTCCAAATCTGCATTTTCTTTACCCTGTATAACTTCATTTTCAAACATGAAACTTGTCAATCCAAACTCATCCCAAAAATCAGATTGTTGGAGACATGAAGTGGGAGAGAAGCGTGAAATTTCTTGTGCCTTTTGCTCACAATTTGGACCTGTTTTGTTCACCTCCATAATGGCTTCATCAATCAAATCAGCCCCATGAAATGAAAGCAAAAACGTATCAATAATGCTTCCTTCTTCTACTATTGTAAAACTGACTTGACCTCATCCATTTGCTCCTCAAAGATGGGTTTTTGAGATGGTTTTCCTTCCTTCTCGATGGCTGATTTTGTAGTGCAAACTGGATCAGCATTTTCCTTGGGCAAAGTGCCAACATGGACACCCAACTCATCACCAAGAAACTGCTGTTTTTCTCGCTTCACTGCTGTTATAAAATCAGCCTTGTTTTCCACTTGTTCTCCAACTTCAACATCCTCTATTGGTTTCACCATCAAGGGGATTTTTGTAATCCCGAATTTAAGAGCCCAACTCTTCAGACTTTGAATTTCTTCATCCTTGTTTGGGTCTTCTTTCTACTATTGTTTTCCTTAATTGGCATTCTGATTTTTATCCTCCCAACATGGATTTGGGAATGCAAGAGGAGAAGTGGATTGTAACTCAATTGATTTTGCAATTTTTTGTGGTGGTGGAGGAGGTAGGAACTCTTGTTTCTTTGGAGGGAATCGCTGTTTGGAAGGGAAAAGGACAGAAGAATTGAGATGGGGTGGTGTTATCCCGTAAAATTGACAAGGGCAATTTTACCGATAACCATACCGAAACTTTTGTTTCGATCCCTCGTTAGGGATCCCTTGCGTTCGAAACGTTGTAAAATCCCTTCCCGGGAAATCTAGTTTTCGAACTTAGTCTTTTTGAGCCTTTTTTGGCTGGGCGCATGGATTTGCCTTGTAACACCAAGTTTTGGTGCGCCCCCTTAAAAGCCTTTGGCGCATGGTTTTCCATGTTAACACGTCTTTCGGTGCGCCAAAGGGCGCACATAATCTCTCTGCAACACCAAGTTTTGGTGCGCCAAAGGGCGCACATAACTTCGTGTCGACAATGCATATGGTGCGCCAAAGGCGCGCTCAATCTTCTGTTGTCAAATACTTTCGTGCGCCAAAGGGCGCACACTTTCCCCTGTCGACAGCAGTTTTCATGCGCCATTTCAAAAGTGGTTGGCGCATTGATGACAAGTTTTTCTATAAATATCAGTGCGCGCCCAATGTCATTTTCATTCCTTTTTGTCAAAACACGTGATCGCTCTGGACTTGTCAGCTCTGCTCTGTCGTTATCATCGCCCTGTGGACCCGCTCTCCAATTTTTGATATATATTCGAGGTAAGAGGTTCTCCCTCTTCGCTGTTTTGTATTTTCGGTTCTGTTGGTGTGCTTGGTCTTTGTTTTGGGCTGCTAGTCGGTTTTTAATGGAGTATATTTGAGCTAGTCTCCCCCCTGTGCTGTCCTGTTTCCTTTTCTTTTTTCTCCTTCCTCCCTCTTTCCAGATCTGCTGGAAGGGAGTTGTTTTTCATGGCTTGGTCTGCTGGAACCTCTTTGTGAAACCTTACTTGTCCAAGTAACTTTTGAAGTGGAAGAAAAGAATGAGAGATTTGAGCAGTTAGTGTAGTTCTATGGCGCACTGGCGCGTCTTGTTGCACTTAAGACAGTTGCGCCCCTCGGCGCATCTACCACCCCTGTTGCATAATCAATACCCGCGCCTATGGCGCAACCTTCCGTCTTTGCCAGCCTTCGAGTTAGAATTCATGCGCCAAAGGGCGCACCCAGCTTTCATGCAACACAAGCCTTATTCGCGCGAGTATAAAGTTAGAAAGGCGCGGGCGCACCCTCCATTGCAGTAACATGATGTTGTGTAAAACCTTCATGCGCCGCGCCAAAGCCTTTGGCGCACCATTTGTTAATGTTACACAATCTTCCCATGCGCCAAAAGGCGCACCGAACCCCAATGTAACACGCATTTCCTGTGCGCCCTGCTATAAAATGCAACCTGCTTCATCCATGCGCCATGCGCCTTTGGCGCCAGTATAACCTCTGCAACATTCCTTTTCTGTGCGCCTTATCTATTTGGCCTGCCAGTTGCATTTTTCCCGCGCCCTGAGCCTTAAAATCTCTAACTCTTTCTTCTGCTAGCTTTCCAATGGAAGATCAAATGACTAATTCAACCTTTTTGGATTGGGTCTCACTTCTTCTTCGTGCAGATCAGCAACTGAGTTCGAAAGAACACATGTCTACGTCAAGCAAGAAACCCACCAAACCAAGAGGAAAGGCTAAGTTTATTAAGAAGAGATGAAATACAAATATCGAGGGTCGATGCCCGAATCACAGTGAGTGCGCAGATGGATGTCGAGACTCAATTGGGTCACATTGACATGGATGAGTTCTCGGGTTAGGACTCGTGTTACAAGAAGTCCATGGATGGACAAGTTAATAGCAAGGCCACTTCACTTCACCGAGGAATCCCGTCGACTGCCAACAACGAATTCATGATGGTGATTGCGCAATGTTACAACAAAGACACAAGATGTGTCGAGAATAGTAAGGGCGAGGCAGTCATAAACCTCACTGCCCGTCACTTTGAGTTGATACTTGGCATCCCTCATCACCGGAACTACGTGGCTGTTAGCCAACGAGAATGCATCAAAGCCTGGGAAGACAACGAAGACCAGTGCATGCAGTTGATGAATGAGGTCTACCTAAAAACAAGAAGGCGGTGACCCGGTGGCCTCAGACTATCCACCGAAGTGATTTCTCAGAGGAACTCAGTGATACTATCACTTTCCTGAGCAGAGTCTTCGGGCTTTCAGATGCCCACTATTTCCATAAGTGGATGCTGCGGTACCTGGAGACAATGAATAAGAATTTGCCCGATCAGCGCTTTTGCTGGGGGGAAATAATAAGCAAAGACCATATCTCGAGCAAATTTTCAACAGCTTTCGCCACAACAGGAGTGTTCCATATGAACTCCTATGTAGTCTACGCTGTAGCGTCACAAGAAGGGATTATCCGGGCTGAACTGGTGGAGTATGGCCTCGTGCCAAGATATTTGATTACTATCCGTAGCCGAGGTGGAGAATAGCATCCAACATTTTGCAAAAGTTAACGATGCATTCTTCTATCATGTCATCTCGCCACCGAGGCCAAACATGACTCATAAATGGATGACCAAAAACATAGTGGCAGTCACAGAGAAATGGGGGGCCCTGTTCACCCAATTTCCCACGTTCACCTATCTGAGGGCTGCCAACTTTTTGGGAGAGCCAACCAGGCTACCAAGGTATGTTGGGCCTAAGCTGATTCTACTAGAACTGTCAAGACAGCTGGTCACGTACCATGAGAAGTGCCTCAAAAGAAAGAAGGGTGGAACTCCTTTCCCCCTCAAAGTGGGCCGATACACATGCTCCACCCACCATAAGGCGAAGGAAATGTTCGCAGAGCTGGAGCTACTCAACTTGAAGCATGACTTCCCAGCCAGGCCTACCTTCGACCCAAGAAGCTGCCTGCCAAAAGCGAAGCTCGATCCGATCCATGTCCCTCAAATTGAGGATATTTACATTGACGTTCTCCATGAGGCGGAACTCAGAAGAAAGGATCACTCTCGCTTAGCATTGGCAGAAATCATCCAATACGGAGTGGCCATTGTCCCCGAAGGCTTCCAGACTACGGAAGATGAAGTAGATAAGGTGTATAATGACACAGATGGGGACAATTGGCCCTTCCCGGCCATTGACAGGAATAAGTCTCCTCAAACAATTGAGGAGAGGGTCAAGGAGACTATGCGGAGAACAGAGCATTGGTGCCGCATGAATGGACTAATCTACCTCGGGGTAGATTTCACAACTTCCCCTTTGGGCAACGCACCTCCAAGGTCAAAGAAGCAGCTGAAAGGCAAAGGTGCAGAAGGTGAACCTAGCACCATTCAGGAGGAAGCCCCTGAAAGTCCTCTTCCCTCAGAGCCTGAACAAGTCATAACTCTTGATGAGGAATTGACAGAGGATAGTCCTATACGCCCATCCACCCAGGATGTTGGCGTCGCTACAACTTCGTGAGGTCCCTTCTATCCCTTCTTCTTCTCTTCCTTCCTCCTCGAGTGACTCAAACGACCATCCCTTTGTCGTGTCCTCCGCCCCTTCTTCTACCCTTTCCCTCGCTTCTTCTTCATCTATCTTCTCCTCCTCGCCGATCTGTCTTCCTCTATTTCTTCCCTCATCTCCGAGCTCCCTTCCCTTCCTATGTCTTCTGCAGTTGCGGTTTCCCTTCCTCCCGTGGACATTTCTTCGGCTATTCTTTCAATGCCGCCGCCGCGTGTCTCCGCGTTTTTCCCCTCTTCTACCGTTGCTGCCTCCCCCTCTGTTTCTGGTCCTTCTTCTATAGGACCAGCTTGGATCTCTCAGTATTTGAGCCAACAAAAGAGGAAAGTCCCCATCGCTCCGATGGACTTTTCGGTCATTCCGGCTAAAGGAGCAAAGAAGCACAAGCCGGTTACGCGCTTCTCAAAGAGCGCTGCAGGTGAGAGAGTCATGGAAATAGCGTACCCCAACCCCCTCAAAGAGAAAGAAGATCTGTCTCCGACAGATTTCACCGTGACCCAAGTCACAATGGGGACATCCTCAGAAAGTCTCCAGGGGGAAGCTCTTTCCGCAGTTGATGCACTCTGCAAAAAGCTTCAGGAAACGAAAGAGGAGAAAAGGCTACTGAAGGAGCAGAACAAGTACCTGCTTCAAGCCTTACAGAAGATGGGGAGTGCACCTCCCACAACTGCCACCGAGACTCCTGAGCTGCTCAGTCAGGAGAAGATCAATGAGTATTCAAAGATCGGCGAGCAGGGTATGGTTGTTTCTGCTTGGAGGAGCCAGATCCTCAAGGATAGTGAAAGAGTAATCGCCGAGTATATCAGTTTATACTTAAACATCGAGAAGGCGAATAAGGAACTCCAAGCATTAGCAGGTCCGATATCAGAAGAGTTAGAACATGCTAGACTCCAGCACGAGACCTTCCAACAAATGTTCGACTGTTCAGTCGAAGATCTGGTCAAGTTCGGAGTCTTCGGTCATCCAAGGGCCCTCAACAAAACTATGTCCACTCTGGACTATCAGATAGATCAGCTGGAATTTGTTTTAGAAAAGATAGACAAGGTAAAGGAAGAGGCCCTGGATGCAATGCATCAAATGGAGAAAATTGTCCTCGCCATGACTCTAGGGTTGCTCACTCCTTCCCTTACCTTGAGATCAGCTGATGACACTATCCGGATCTTCAAGGAGATAGCTTCTCAAGGGACAGGGCCAGAGGTCACATTCAACACTGAATCTATCAACAACCTACTGGCCTGTAGGGACTTCATCGGGTTCCTTATCGAGGCGGAGAAAGATTATTCCAAACTCCCGGAAAAGCTCATAGACGAGCAGGAGACTTGCGAAGCAATCAGTGAACGGCACAAGGATCCGTCACAAGATCAATTTGGGCCAATGATCAGCAAGTTTTTGGAATACCGCGCTCAGTTCCACATATCATCACCTGAGCAGCATCAGAAACAGGCAACCCCTTTTCGGCCGCAGGATGATGATGATGAGTAGCTTCTTCTTCTTCTTCTTCTTCTTCTTCTTCTCTCTATTCTCCGACTTTCTTTTCGAAATGTCTAAAATGTGTTGATACAAATGATGACATCATCCATGTTGCATCATGGGATGATGTCATCCACCAAGTTGTCAAAGTCAACATGACTTTTAGATATTTTGTAAATATCTTTGTAAATAAGTGGTTGGTTGCATTTTGCCGTCTCTCCCCCTCATCTTCTATAAATATGAGAATACTTGTTGTATTCGGGTGAACATTTTTCGAGATAGAAATAGAAGTGAGGAGAGAAAGACTTTGAGCTTTCTTAGTAATGTAAAAGAACAAGAATACAATTATTCGACTTTGTGCTCAATAGTTGTGTTATACATTAGATCTTTCTTACGTTAGATCTCGTATGTGTTTAATCTGTTGGATTCATATCTACTTTTCCGTCATTTGTTTATCGGTATTGCTTTGTTTATTTATGCAAGTAGGTTTGGCTCATTACTACCAAACTAAAAACATAAATCTTCCGACCTTTCTCGCTTTGGAATTCATTTGTTTTCTCCCTTCTGGATCTGTTCTTTCTCTTCTCCCTCTTTCATTCCTTTCTTTTCGCAGCTGAACACTCTACCGGGATGAGATCCCAACCCCGAAGGCGAATTTGTGAGACTTGCATAGGTTCCTGCTAGTAGAAATAGCAATAAACCGGCCAGCTTTCTTGCCTCAAAGAGGGGCTAAGCCACGCACACCGTTGCTCGTCTATCCATAGATCCGTCCACGCGATGATTTTCGAACCAACAGCTTTTGGCGACTCATTGGGATCGAATAGATCTGCATCGATCTATGGCGGTGGTATAATATAAAATCAGAAAAATATAAGAAAATCACTGCCTGTTTGCAAATCTGCACTTTTTGTTGAAAATCCAAAAAATTTGCAAAAGTGCCCGAAATTGAAAATTTTCTTCTGAAATCCATAGATCGGGCCTAGTTACAGATCTTTAGTTCGCTGAGTTTTTATCAAAGTTAACATTTTTCCGTAGATCTGAGTTTTTGACTGTTTTCTAAAAAGTTTGAAACCCTCTGAAAAGTAAAGATCAGATCTGAAAATCAGCCTGCTATTCTTCCCTGCCATCTTATCCTCGCTATTATTTGTCATTAACCGCAATCGGTTTTTCGAAGAGGATAGTTTTTAAATATCCAGAAAAGTGCATGCTGCTGGTTTTTGTCAGAAAAACCAGAAAATCAGCAAGTACACCCAAAAATAAAGTTTAAATCTGCGCCATAATATCGCAGATCTGGAAGGTACGCTGGCAAGTGAACCTTTTACGCGCAGCAGGAGAGCCCGGGGAAGTTGATCCTACTTTCGATCTGCTTCAAAGGCACAATTTCAGCATAACACCGGCACGTTTTTCAGCGCTAAGCTCGGCTAGCCGGTCATCCAGGAGTGTCTCACCTCCACGAAGAAAAAGTCTTTTGCAAGGAACATCTACATCCCTTTGTAGTGCCTTGCTGCTCAGTGGAACCACCCTCCCAGCTCGTGTGCTTTTTCCAGCCTTTCAAATGGCGGTACCATGGGGAAATGCTATGGGTCCTCTCGCATTACCACATCCAGTTCACGCGCTCCCTCACGGAAACAGAAAGAATTTTCCCAAATTCGACGGGAGCGGAAATCAAAGCACGGATTCCCACATATCTGCTTTCATTATGTCATGCAGTATTTTGGACGTGACTCACGAAGATGTGTCGGTTCGCCTTTTTCTGGAGACTCTACAAGGGCCCGCAGCTGAATGGTTTCAGCATTTGCCGGCCGCATCTATCACCAGTTGGGCAACCTTGCGGGAAGCTTTTGAAGACAGATACAAGCCTTCAGAAGATGCATTTGCGTTGCTATCACGGATCACCCACCTGAAGAAAGAGGCCAATGAGACTATGCGCGATTTTGTCGCCCGGTTCAATGCATTAATCAACCGTGTCCCTACTGCCATGCTTCCAACACCGGAGAATCAGAAGTGTTTCTTCGTGAACGCCATGAGCTCAAAAGTCAGCTTCTTGCTCCTTCAAGAGCGAGTAGCTACTCTACCTCTCGCTCAGGCTGCTGCCATCCGGATAGAAGACAATTTGATAATATCTGGCGAGTTGAGAAAGGAATCATCAAAGTCCAAATCTTCAGATCCCTCGCCTACTACTTCGTCTGATCCGGCATTCCAAAAGATGGCGAATGATCTGCTCGCATTGAAAAAGCAGTTGGCCCAGGCTCCTAGTTCCTCATACCGAGACGTTCCACGAAGGAGTTTTGTTCCCAACAATGTTTCACAAAGACCGCGTCTACCTGCAACTGCTCCACGGTTGGCGCTTGAAGCTCCTCCGGTCAATGCTTTGGCCGAAATTGAAGAGGAAGAGCAGTACTATGAAGAATCTTCGCCTCAAGACGAAGATGATCAAGATGTCGGTGAGCCGACTGGCGACTCCACTATTGGATACATGGAATTTGATGAGGATGAATCTGATGAAGAAGAGAGTACTCAAGGCTATGCAAGCGGACAATCATATGCTGTTTTTACCCGCTCGCAAGGAAAAGAAGCGGAAGTTGCTGCCCATGTGCAGAAGGAGAAGGTCGTGTCGAACGCGCCTCCAACCATTGTTAAAAGAGGTAATCCCCTTCCTACTCAACTCCTGCTAAGTCTTTTCCAAAGAAGTCCTTTCCGCCCATCTCTCCTCCGAATCAGCCCCCTCATATTCCTATCAAGATCAGTAACCCTGTTCCACCATCGCGAAGTGAAGGACTCATTCCCTCACCAACGCAACCCTTGGTCGCGTTCGATATAATAGATCATGCAAAAAAGACCAAGATCCAAATGTCTGAAGCTGAGTACCTTCAGTCAAACCCCGAACAGCTTGTGAGATTAACTAAATATATTCAGAGTCAAGTCATTGCGTGCTAAACAGTTTCCCAAAAGGAATCCTTTCCACTCCCCCTGAATCCCACATAAATGTTGCTTCAACATCTGCATCAGGTAAGATAGAACCTTTCTATCTCTCTCTCCTAATCAACGGCCATAAGTTGAGCAACTGTATAATTGATTCCGGAGCTTCTGACAACGTCATGCCGGCAAAAGTCGCCCATGCTTTGGGCCTCACTCTTACCAAACCTTTCGGCAGATGTTACTCCTTGGAGACCAAGCAAGTGCCATTGATTGGCCAAATCAAAGACGCGCAATTTGCGTTCGCAGCATTCCCTGAAAAGAGGGTAAAGATGACCGTTCTCGTTGCTGACATTCCAGCAGCCTATGGAATTTTGCTGGGAAGGAGTTTTTGCAGCGAAGTTGGTGGAGAAATTCACATGGACTGGTCCAAAGCTAGAATTCCAGTCAAAGGCGTAATGCAAACTTTGGACCCGGAATCCCAAAAGAAATACTTGGTCACTAGTTCTGAAGACCCCAAAGCCCAAATCCTTTTTGAATCATCAGGGATGGGGAACTACTTCTTATCTACCGAGACGGGTACAAAGGGCGTTTTTGTTCAAGAAAAGGATCTTAATGAGATCTGGACCTTGCAATTTGATGGCAGTTGCGCGACTAGTGGGTGTGGCGCCGGAATCGTGCTAATATCTCCCGAAGAGGAGGTAATTCCTCTTTCTTTCAAGTTGCAGTTTTTCAATACTAACAATACCGCTGAGTATGAATCTCTGTTGCTCGGTATGCAAGCCGCAAAGGAAAGAGGAATTAAAAATCTAAAAGTTCAAGGTGATCTTTGAGCTAGTCAGTAAATCAGTCGGAGGATTTACCAAGTGAAAAATGAGAGGCTCAGGCACTACCGTAACGCAGTATGGGACAGCATTGAGGAATTTGATGCCTTTTCGATAGGGGCAATTCCAAGAGCTCAAAATGATATGGCCGATTCATTGGCCGTTTCAGCATCTCTCATGCTCCCGCACCCGGGTTTGAAAACGAACAAATACACCATTGAAGTGGTTTTCCGCCCCGAGCGTGCGCTGCATAACTCTCAAGATTGGCGGTATTCAACGATGATAATCACCTCATTGCCTTTCTAGAAAAATCAGAAAATTTTGATGAGTCAGATTTTGAAGGATCCACTTCTACATGCCGTGAATCAATCAACAGTCAAAACCATGAATCGAGGAGAAAAGACGGCATATGTCACCAAAGGAAATAAAATTCCGAAGGGCCTGGGTTTCTCTCGGAGCGCTTGTTTGACATGCACGACCGTTTTATGAAAAAGAAGAAGCAAGACGTTCCCCTCGACTGCCCCTGCAAAAGTAACCGGCCAATATAGGTTCTGAGGCACACCCGCAATTTGTAAACATTGGCAAATGTTGTACACCTGAAGAGAAGCGGAAATTTGTCAAGTTGCTGAAGAAATATATAGATGTGTTGGCATGGTCCTATGCCGATCTAAAGTCCTTCAAGCCAAAGGACGTTCAGCATGACATACCGCTGAGAGAAGATGTCAAAGCCTTTCGCCAGAAGCAAAGGCATTATAATCCTAAGATTTCGGGCACCATCCAAGCAGAAATTCAGAAGATGCTGGATGCAAGAATCATCTTCCCTATCCATCACAGCACTTGGGTGGCGAATATTGTGCCAGTGCGCAAGAAAATGGCGAGATACGCATATGCGTAGACTTTCGAAATTT
This sequence comes from Taxus wallichiana var. yunnanensis, assembly GCA_018340775.1. NCBI lineage: Eukaryota > Viridiplantae > Streptophyta > Pinopsida > Cupressales > Taxaceae > Taxus > Taxus wallichiana. The sequence continues at coordinate 629,098,285 of CM031243.1, read as the reverse complement.
GAATCAAGCTTCACTGAAAGACAACTACCCTCTTCCGATAATGGATCAAGTTCTGCAAGCAGTAACTGGATCAGAAATGCTGTCTATGCTTGATGGTTTTTCAGGCTACAATCAGATTGAAGTCTCGCCTGAAGATCAATTCAAAACAACATTCACTACTCCCTGGGGTACATTTGCCTACAGCAGAATGCCTTTTGGCCTGACTAATGCTGGTGCTACTTTTCAACGGGCCATGGACTTCGCATTTAAAGGTATGATGGGAAAAGTCATTGTAGTTTATCTAGATGACTTAACCGTGTTCTCTAAACAACGAGGTGATCATTGTGATCACTTGGAGCAAGTATTGGCCAGGTGCCGAGAACATGGAATTTCCCTAAATCCCAAAAAGTCCGTTTTTGGAGTTACTGAAGGGAAGTTGCTAGGGCACGTGGTTAGCAAAGAAGGGACAAAGATAGATATTGAAAGGGTTAAGGCTATTCAGAGCCTTACTCTGCCTACAAGCAAGACTGGTGTTCATTCTTTCTTCGGAAAGGTGAACTTTCTTAGGCGTTTTGTTCCTGACTTTGCCGAAAAGACTCGCCACATACCGAACATGATGAAGGGGTCACCAACTTTCAGATGGAGTGAAGAAGGGAAAAGGTCATTTGAAGAAATAAAAACTTCTGTTGCCCATGCACCGGTCCTGGTATGTCCCGACTTCTCCAAGGACTTCATCATGTATAGCTACGCATCAGAACATACTGTGTCTGCAATCTTAATGCAAAAGAATTCAGAAGACATTGAATCCCCGATTGCATTCATGAGTTCTCCCCTCAAGCCTCACGAGTTGAAGATGACTCAATTGGAAAAGCATGCCTTTGCCGTTGTCAAAGCAGTGAAGAATTTCAGGTACTACATTCTAAACTCGCATACGGTGGTGCTGGTTCCCGACACCGCAGTGAAATCAATTCTAACTCAGCAGGAGTTAGGAAGCTTGAGAGGGAATTGGATCGCAAAGGTCCAGGAATATGACCTGGATATTAAACCTACCAAGCTGGTGAGGGGCAAAGGCCTGTGTCAGCTAATGGCTGAAAATGAAAATTTAGAAGGTCCTAAAGGAAAAGAAGATTGTGCCAACAAAGAGCAAAGCCCTCTAGAGGAGCCTGATTCTCTGCCTCTAGTTCTGTTTGTTGCAACTAGTGACGAGTGGTACTCCGACATTGCTTTCTTCCTTACCTACGGCGAATGCCCAATGCACCTAACTGCAAAGGAGAAGCGCACTATAAAGCTCAGGGCAGCTAAATATGTCATCTGGGATGACGGTTTATATAAGCGCGGGATAGACGGTGTCTTCCTGCGATGTGTTGACAAGCCCCAGCAAGTAAAACTGCTGGAAAGTTTTCACAATTCAGCCTGTGGAGGCCATTTTTCTTCTTCCGTGACAGCACACAAGATCATTCGAGCCAGGTACTATTGCCCACGCTCTTTCAAGATGCCGCTACCTGGGTGGCAAAGTGTGAACCCTGTCAGCAATTTGTCGGCAAGCCCAAGTTGGCTGCCCTTCCCCTAAGGCCGGTCATCATCAATGAACCATTCAGGCAATGGGGAATTGATTTTATTGGCGCACTCAATCCTCAATCGAGTGCTGGACATAGCTATGTCCTTACAGCAACGGATTACTTCACCAAGTGGGTGGAAGCCATACCTGTCAAGCATGCCACTTCTGAGGTGGTTTGCAGTTTTATCAAAGAAAATATCATTGTCGTTCGCGCTCCAACAAAATCGTTGCTGATAATGCTTCTAACTTCTCCTCCCGAGAAGTTATTAGTTTTTGCTATGAATATGGAATAACTTTAGCACATGCCTCGGATTATTACCCTCAGGGAAATGGTCAGGCAGAATCCAGTAATAAGAACTTGGTGACCATCATACGGAAATTAGTAGATGAGAATCAGCGGATGTGGCACAAGTCTTTGTACGACGCTTTGTGGGCGGACCGCATTACCCCCAAGAGATCTCTCGGCATGTCACCTTTTCAAGTGTTATATGGCACTGATGCCGAACTTCCCATTTCTGCTGAACTTCCTGCTCTACGCTTGGCACGAGTGATCGAAGATGAAACTTTTCAGAGTTCTCTAGAAAAGAGAATTATGTATCTGGCGGAACTTGAAGAAAAGAGAGTAAGAGTGGTCGACAGGATCACTGAACATCAGAATCAAGTAAAGAGGCTTTTTGACAAGAAGGCCAAGCAGAGAAATTTTCAAGTGGGAGATCTCGTCCTCTTATGGGACAAACGAAGAGAGCCAAAGGGCATGCACGGAAAGTTTGATTCCCTGTGGAGAGGGCCCTTCAAAATCAAGCAACTCAATGGAGAGAATAGTTTCTATCTCTCATATCTGGATGGAGCTGAACTCCCGCTTCCCTATAGCGGGCAACATCTCAAGATCTTCAGGAAGTAGAGCTTGCTCTCTTCTTTGTACAGTTTGCTTTTTGTTGTGTGTTTGCTTTCGTCGTGTGTTTGCTTTCGGTTTGTTTTGTGTTTCCTTTGTTCTCCCTCTGGTCCCCCTTGTTTTTGACTCCGTACCCAATGGATAGGCACATGTGATCTGGGATTCTCTACCCCCGAGTTCGCTCAGGAGTAGTCCCCAGAAGGAGCCAGCTGTTATCCCGTAAAATTGACAAGGGCAATTTTACCGATAACCATACCGAAACTTTTGTTTCGATCCCTCGTTAGGGATCCCTTGCGTTCGAAACGTTGTAAAATCCCTTCCCGGGAAATCTAGTTTTCGAACTTAGTCTTTTTGAGCCTTTTTTGGCTTTAGACGCATGGATTTGCCTTGTGACACCAAGTTTTGGTGCGCCTTAAAATCCTTTGCACATGGTTTTCCATGTTAACACGTATTTCGGTGCGCCAAAGGGTGCACATAATCTCTCTGCAACACCAAGTTTTGGTGCGCCAAAGGGCGCACATAACTTCGTGTCGACAATGCATATGGTGCGCCAAAGGCGCGCTCAATCTTCTCGTTATCGAACAATACTTTTTCGTGCGCCAAAGGGCGCACACTTTCCTCCCCGACAATAGTTTTCATCCGCCATTTCAAAAGTGGTCATGGCGCATTGATGACAAGTTTTTCTATAAATATCATCACGCGCCAATGTCATTTTCATTCCTTTTTGTCAAAACACGTGATCGCTCTAGACTTGTCACTCGCTTTGTCGTTATCATCGCCTTGTGGACCCGCTCTCCAATTCTTGATATATATTCGAGGTAAGAGGTTCTCCTCTTTCGCTGTTTTGTATTTTCGGCCTGTTGGTGTGCTTGGTCTTTGTTTTGGGCTGCTAGTCGGTTTTTAATGGAGTATATTTGAGCTAGTCTTCCCCCTGTGCTGTCCTGTTTCCTTTTCTTTTTCTCCTTCCTCCCTCTTTCCAGATCTGCTGGAAGGGAGTTGTTTTTCATGGCTTGGTCTGCTGAACCTCTTTGTGAAACCTTACTTGTCCAAGTAACTTTTGAAGTGGAAGAAAAGAATGAGAGATTTGAGCAGTTAGTGTAGTTCTATGGCGCACTGGCGCGTCTTGTTGCACTTAAGACAGTTGCGCCCCTCGGCGCATCTACCACCCCTGTTGCATAATCAATACCCACGCCTATGGCGCAACCCTTCCGTCCTGCTGCAGTTAGAATTCATGCGCCAAAGGGCGCACCCAGCTTTCATGCAACACAAGCCTTATTCGCGAGTATAAAGTTAGAAAGGCGCGGGCGCACCCTCCATTGCAGTAACATGATGTTGTGTAAAACCTTCATGCGCCGCGCCAAAGCCTTTGGCGCACCATTTTTTAATGTTACACAATCTTCCCATGCGCCAAAAGGCGCACCAACCCCAATGTAACACGCATTTCCTGTGCGCCCTGCTATAAAATGCAACCTGCTTCATCCATGCGCCATGCGCCTTTGCGCCCAAAAGATAACCTCTCGCAACATTCCTTTTCTATGCGCCTTATCTATTTGGCCTCGCCAACAGTGCATTTTCCCGCGCCCTGAGCCTTAAAATCTCTAACTCTTTCTTCTGCTAGCTTTCCAATGGAAGATCAAATGACTAATTCAACCTTTTTGGATTGGGTCTCACTTCTTCTTCGTGCAGATCAGCAACTGAGTTCGAAAGAACACATGTCTACGCAAGCCAAGAAAAAACCCACCAAACCAAGAGGAAAGGCTGTTCGATGAGAAGAAGAGATGAAATACAAATATCGAGGGTCGATGCCCGAATCACAGCCGAGTGCAAGATGGATGTCGAGACTCAATTGGGTCACATTGACATGGATGAGTTCTGGTTAGGACTCGTGTTACAAGAAGTCCATGGATGGACAAGTTAATAGCAAAGCTGCCCTCGCACTTCGCCGAGGAATCCCGCGCCGCCACCAACAACGAATTCATGATGGTGATTGCACACAATGTTACAACAAAGACACAAGATGTGTCGAGAATAGTAAGGGCGAGGCAAACGGTCATAAACCTCACCGCCCGTCACTTTGAGTTGATACTTGCATCCTCATCACCGGAACTACGTCGGTTAGCCAACGAGAATGCATCAAAGCCCTGGAAGACAACGAAGACCAAAGCATGCGCAAATGATGAATGAGGTCTACCTAAAGAACAAGAAGGCGGTGACCCGGTGGCCTCAGACTATCCACCGAAGTGATTTCTCAGAGGAACTCAGTGATACTATCACTTTCCTGAGCAGAGTCTTCGGGCTTTCAGATGCCCACTATTTCCATAAGTGGATGCTGCGGTACCTGGAGACAATGAATAAGAATTTGCCCGATCAGCGCTTTTGCTGGGGGGAAATAATAAGCAGCACCATATCTGAGCAGCTACAACAGTTCGCCACAACAGGAGTGTTCCATATGAACTCCTATGTAGTCTACGCCAGTCACACAAGAAGGGATTATCCGGCTGAACTGGTGGAGTATGGCCTCGTGCCAAGATATTTGATTACTATCTAGAGCCGAGGCCGAGAATAGCATCCAACATTTCGCAAAAGTTAACGATGCATTCTTCTATCATGTCATCTGCCTACTGAGGCCAAACATGACTCATAGCCGGACGACCAAAAACATAGTGGCAGTCACAGAGAAATGGGGGGCCCTGTTCACCCAATTTCCCACGTTCACCTATCTGAGGGCTGCCAACTTTTTGGGAGAGCCAACCAGGCTACCAAGGTATGCTGGGCCTAAGCTGATTCTACTAGAACTGTCAAGACAGCTGGTCACGTACCATGAGAAGTGCCTCAAAAGAAAGAAGGGTGGAACTCCTTTCCCCCTCAAAGTAGGCCGATACACATGCTCCACCCACCATAAGGCGAAGGAAATGTTCGCAGAGCTGGAGCTACTCAACTTGAAGCATGACTTCCCAGCCAGGCCTACCTTCGACCCAAGAAGCCGCCACGCCAAAAGCGAAGCTCGATCCGATCCATATCCCTCAAATTGAGGATATTTACATTAACGTTCTCCATGAGGCGAAACTCGTAAGAAAGGATCACTCTCGCTTAGCATCGGCGAAATCATCCAATACGGAGTGGCCATTGTCCCCAAGGCTTCCGAATACGGAAGATGAAGTAGATAAGGTGTATAATGACACAGATGGGGACAATTGGCCCTTCCCGGCCATTGACAGGAATAAGTCTCCTCAAACAATCGAGGAGAGGGTCAAGGAGACTATGCGGAGAACAGAGCATTGGTGCCGCATGAACGGACTAATCTACCTCGGGGTAGATTTCACAACTTCCCCTTTGGGCAACGCACCTCCAAGGTCAAAGAAGCAGCTGAAAGGCAAAGGTGCAGAAGGTGAACCTAGCACCATTCAGGAGGAAGCCCCTGAAAGTCCTCTTCCCTCAGAGCCAGAACAAGTCATAACTCTTGATGAGGAATTGACAGAGGATAGTCCTATACGCCCATCCACCCAGGATGTCGGCGTCGCTACAACTTCAGAGGTCCCTTCTATCCCTTCTTCTTCTCTTCCTTCCTCCTCGAGTGACTCAAACGACCATCCCTTTGGTCGTGTCCTCCGCCCCTTCTTCTACCCTTTCCCCTGCTTCTTCATCTATCTTCTCCTCCTCGCCGATCTGTCTTCCTCTATTTCTTCCCTCATCTCCGAGCTCCCTTCCCTTCCTATGTCTTCTCGTAGTTGCGGTTTCCCTTCCTCCCGTGGACATTTCTTCTCTATTCTTTCAATGCCGCCGCCGCGTGTCTCTGCGTTTTTCCCCTCTTCTACCGTTGCTGCCTCCCTCTCTGTCTCTGGTCCTTCTTCTATAGGACCAGCTTGGATCTCTCAGCAGCTGAGCCAACAAAAGAGGAAAGTCCCCATCGCTCCGATGGACTTTTCGGTCATTCCGGCTAAAGGAGCAAAGAAGCACAAGCCGGTTACACGCTTCTCAAAGAGCGCTGCAGGTGAGAGAGTCATGGAAATAGCGTACCCCAACCCCCTCAAAGAGAAAGAAGATCTGTCTCCGACAGATTTCACCGTGACCCAAGTCACAATGGGGACATCCTCAGAAAGTCTCCAGGGGGAAGCTCTTTCCGCAGTTGATGCACTCTGCAAAAAGCTTCAGGAAACGAAAGAGGAGAAAAGGCTACTGAAGGAGCAGAACAAGTACCTGCTTCAAGCCTTACAGAAGATGGGGAGTGCACCTCCCACAACTGCCGCCGAGACTCCTGAGCTGCTCAGTCAGGAGAAGATCAATGAGTATTCAAAGATCGGCGAGCAGGGTATGGCTGTTTCTGCTTGGAGGAGCCAGATCCTCAAGGATAGTGAAAGAGTAATCGCCGAGTATATCAGTTTATACTTAAACATCGAGAAGGCGAATAAGGAACTCCAAGCATTAGCAGGTCCGATATCAGAAGAGTTAGAACATGCTAGACTCCAGCACGAGACCTTCCAACAAATGTTCGACTGTTCAGTCGAAGATCTGGTCAAGTTCGGAGTCTTCGGTCATCCAAGGGCCCTCAACAAAACTATGTCCACTCTGGACTATCAGATAGATCAGCTGGAATTTGTTTTAGAAAAGATAGACAAGGTAAAGGAAGAGGCCCTGGATGCAATGCACCAAATGGAGAAAATTGTCCTCGCCATGACTCCAGGGTTGCTCACTCCTTCCCTTACCTTGAGATCAGCTGATGACACTATCCGGATCTTCAAGGAGATAGCTTCTCAAGGGACAGGGCCAGAGGTCACATTCGACACTGAATCTATCAACAACCTACTGGCCTGTAGGGACTTCATCGGGTTCCTTATCGAGGCGGAGAAAGATTATTCCAAACTCCCGAAAAGCTCATAGACGAGCAGGAGACTTGCAAAGCAATCAGTGAACGGCACAAGGATCCGTCACAAGATCAATTTGGGCCAATGATCAGCAAGTTTTTGGAATACCGCGCTCAGTTCCACATATCATCACCGAGCAAAGATCGTAAATGTGCAAACCCCTTTTCGGCCGCAGGATGATGATGATGAGTAGCTTCTTCTTCTTCTTCTCTCTATTCTCCGACTTTCTTTTCGAAATGTCTAAAATGTGTTGATACAAATGATGACATCATCCATGTTGCATCATGGGATGATGTCATCCACCAAGTTGTCAAAGTCAACATGACTTTTAGATATTTTGTAAATATCTTTGTAAATAAGTGGTTGGCTCCATTTTGCCTTCTCTCTCCCTCATCTTCTATAAATATGAGAATACTTGTTGTATTCGGGGTGAACATTTTTCAGATAGAAATAGAAGTGAGGAGAGAAAGACTTTGAGCTTTCTTAATGTAAAAGAACAAAGAATACAATTATTCGACTTTGTGCTCAATAGCTGTGTTATACATTAGATCTTTCTTACGTTAGATCTGTATGTGTTTAATCTGTTGGATTCATATCTACTTTTCCGTCATTTGTTTATCAGTATTGCTTTGTTTATTTATGCAAGTAGGTTTGGCTCTGTTTACTACCAAACTAAAAACATAAATCTTCTGACCTTTCTGCTTTGGAATTCATTTCTTTTCTTCCTTCGGATCTGTTCTTTCTCTTCTCCCTCTTTCATTCCTTTCTTTTCGCAGCCTAGAACACTCTACTGGGATGAGATCCCAACCCCCGAAGGCAGAATCTGTGAGACTTGCATAGGTTCCTGCTAGTAGAAATAGCAATAAACCAGTTTCGCTTTGCTGTCTCAAAGAGGGGCTAAGCCCTGCACACTGTTGGCTCGTCTATCCATAGATCTGTCCACGCGACAGATTTTCGGACCAACAGTGGAAGACTAGGGAATGGAGAAATGGATTCAACACTTGGGACAACAGATGGAGAGTTTAAAACTTGACACTGCTGAGATAAAACAGATTGGGAAAGAGGGAGAGAAAAGGCATGAGATGGTGTGCTTACCTATTGACAAGGTTGTTGAATACTCCTCTCATACACCTTTATTCCTTTAGTCCACTTTGCAAGCAATGGTAGTGTTGTAATCATGAAGTCTAGCTTCTCTTGAGGGTTGTAATGCCTTGGAAAAGGTCCCACCCATGGACAAGGTGCTCTACAACCGATTCTAAATGCTTTCATTTGTGCTTGAGCCCTGGATTGCACCATGTTTACCTCCATCTTTTGGATTTGTTCCAGCAGATCTGTATTTTCTTCTTGACTGCCCTCACAACCAACATACCCTTGTGCTTGACATGCTTCATATCCAAACTGACTTTGGCACTGCTGCTCATATGGGTAGACATGCTGATTTTGAATTTGATCAAAATGCTAATTTGGAGGATTTGTAAAACATGTTGGAGGTGTGATATACACCTGTTGTAAATGTGAATTTCATGATGGAAATGAAGTCATGATTGCACAACTTCATGGAATGGAAAAGAATGAAAATGATGGAAAGAAGAATGGATGGAAATGAATGGAAAACAGGTCTGCAACTTAGAGAATGAGTTGTTTACCGATGGAGTCGCTAGATGTGATTTTGAAAGTGCCTCCAAAGGTGAATCTTTAACAGAACACACCAACTCACAAAGATAAAGTGGAAGACCTCTAAAGTCCCACCGGTGTGCCAAAATCTTGTGGCAAATCAAAGCGACCCTTGGATGTTGATCGATTTCTAGTTTGATCATTCTAAGCATCCAAGTGTGATTGCACAACATTGAATCCTCTTCCCAAGTGTGGGACTTGCAAAATGGAAGAGGAATCTCTATATTAGAGGCTGGTTCCTCAACTCCTCTGATCAGCTATTTTACTTGCACAATTGCAAAGGTTTAAACTCCTAAATCTACTCTAAATTCCAAGGAGACAGAGATAGGGAATGCAAAAAGAAAGAACTAATGATAATAGGTGATGAACCAAAGGAGTTATAGACACCTGATGCTACATGAAATACACAATCCATAAGGAAACACAACACAAAACATGCACAAATGCTCAAAATGTAATGAAAGATCAAGAAAGCAATGATAGATATATGAAAGGATTGAGGGATTTTAATCACAGAACATATATCAACATCTCAGATCCAATACAAGACATTATAGTGATCCAAAGGCAAGAAAAGGTGCTGCATTGCATGGAAAGGTAAAATTTCTTCACAAATTCTCGCCAAGGAGGAAGAAAAAGGAAGTTGCATAGAGAGTGAAAAGTGTCTCTTTTGCAAAAATGAACTCATTCTCGCTTTTACAAGCAAATCACGACCCCGGAGAGAGAAACACGGAAAACATGCAAGGGGTTCAACCATTGAAAAAATGCCATCAAAACAACATGGGCGACTGATGCACCCATCCCCTAACATTTTTAACCATGCTTTGGGAGAGAATGCGAGCCATTCTTCATTAAAATCGGTGGTTGAAATGTCATTTCTGTCCATGACCACGTGCCAAAGGAATTTTTCAATTTTTCTCTCCAAACTCCATCAAAATGCAAAAATGACCCCAGAATCTTATAGAGAATTTCACCATCTTTCCATTGATATAAAGAACGCAAAACCGAGCTCTGGATTGAAAGATATGGCGATTTGAAGTTTTAGGGAAAAACAGGGCCAAATCGGGTCGGTGGGAAAAAAATTCGAATTTTTGCACCTTTTTGGTCATTTGGAAAATTTTCCAAAATTTCCCCATGCTCCGCCACTCTAGGTGCCATGTGGCAAAGATCTCATCGGCCGCGGGCCTTTCAGGGAAAACTTTTCCCAAAAAACTCCGCCGAGCCATAACTTCAAAAATACATGGAGTTAGGAGGAAAACTTTACCTTTCTGGAAAGTTGAGAAAGAGCTCTATCCAATGGTGCCATTTCCAGAAGGTTTTGAATGCCTAAAAAGCAAAATTTTGTGACTGAAGCACAAGAGAGGGAAGAATGGGAGGAGTTAGCCACAAAATGAGCAGGGGGCACATTTTGGATAACAGTTTTGTTCCAATAATTTCATTCTGGCATGCATAAGGAATTATTTTGTTATCTATAATTCTTGAGAATGCCTTTCTGGTCATTTCTGCTACTTCATTCCTCTGTACTTTTGTATTGATGATTCGTTCTATTTTAAAACACTTTCATGATATCCAAGTTCCCCATTAAAGCTATGCAATGTACATATGTAAATAATCTTTGTCTTTAAATAAGGGAACCTCTCCCATTAAAGAGGAGGGACTTTATGTCCCCTGACTATTGTTCTCTTTAAATTCCTTTTTGACAACCAACACTAATGAAGTACATTATTGGAATCCATGACCACTTAACGATACTAGTTCTCTTGGCAAAACGGTTGAATGTAGATGAGGCTTGTTCTCAAGCCCACTATCTAGAGATGGACAAGAAGAAGAGTTCATCTTCCTCTCGCATGCTTCAAAAAAACAAGGTGACGCCAAGCAAACGGAGAAAGGAAAAGGAAAAGTTAAGAATAATTCCACTTCAATTTATAATAAGGATACTAAAGTTCATTTTGGTCCTTATAATGTTGACACTCATTTCGAGGAAAAAAATTAGAAGCTCCACTTGAAATTACATCCCTTAAACAATAAGAAGAATAAAAATAAGGCCATGATTTCCCTCCAAGGAGGGAAACATTTTGCAAAGTGAAAAGGTGGATGATACAATGTGTTGTACCCTATCCGTAGATAGGCATGTTTGGGTAGTGATAATGTTGTTCAATAAAATGAATTGACTAAGATTTTTCATCTAAAAATTCAAGTGAATAAGACTAAACTGGATGCTCTTTTTTGATACTTATTCTCAAGCTAATTTGGTTATAAAATATTTAGTGGATATTCTAAAGCTAGAAACTTATAATCATCCAAGTCTGTACTCACTGGGTTGGGTGAAAAAATGCATAGACATCAAAGGTTACTAAACAATGTAAAATTATGTTTGGTATTGATTAGAAGCTCATTGATGAAGTTACTTTGGATGTTGTTCGCTTGATGTGTGTGGTGTAGTGTTTGGCAGCCCATACTTGTATATTATGGATTCCATCTTCATGAGAAGAGCCAACTAGTACCGCTTGGTGAAGGATCGTAAGAGCTACATCATTTCAGCCTTTGTAGAAAACTTGAATATCTCTTTGGTAAGTGTCACTAAAGTCTGAAAGATTATTAATGCTAGTGGGAAATTTACATTACTTATTTTGAGGGGTGTGTCAAGATGAGGTTATTATATCTAAGACCAATTGTAGAATGTTTTCTACAAAGAGTATACGCATATAAAATATTTAGTTCAATAGTTCAAGGAAGTTTTCCAAGAGCCTATGGGGCTGCCCCGGTTAGGACAATTGAGCATGAGATACACTTGTTGCTCGAATAGTTTGCTTCCAAAATTGGGATTATAAAGGCAATCCTTGAAGGATTCCAATGAGGTAAAATAACAATTGCGATATTTTATGAAGAAAGGTATAATTCATCCTAGCACTTCTCCATGTGGTTCTCCTATTGTTTTAGTACCTAAGAAATATGGTTCATAGAGCATGTGTGTTGATTATAAAGCATTAAATAAAATAATCATAAACAATAGGTACCCTCTTCCTCCCATTGATGATTTTTGGATTAGTTACAACATGCTAAATATTTTACTAATCTTGAAATAAAATCTAGGTATCACCAAATGCGAGATCAAAGAAGATAACATCTAGAAAATTATGTCCAAGACTAGGTAAGGGTTGTATGAATGGTTGGTATTACTATTCAGTCTATGTAATGCACCGCTACCTTCGTGAGATTGATGAATGAGGTAATGAGACCATTTATTGATTCATTTTTCATTGTTTACTTGGATGACATTTTGGTTTTTAGTAGAACTTTTAAAGAGCATATTAACCTTTTGAATAAATATTTGTAAGTTCTTAAGGAGATTTGGCTAGTTTTGAATGAGAAGAAGTGTGAGTTTACTCAACAATCGCTTGTATTTTTAGGGTATGTGGTTGGAGATGGAGAGTTGAGGATTGATCTGGATAAGATAGAGGCCATTCTGAATTAGCCTACACCGTCTAGTTTGACTAAGACTAGGATTTTTATTAGTGTAGTTCAATATTTGAGGAAGTTCATCAAGAACTTATCTTCCATAGTAGTTCCACTACATTTAGTGATAAAGGGTGGCAAGGCTTTTGATTGGGGTAAGAAACAAAAAAATGATTTTGAGTCATTTAAATACAAGATTAGTCATGCTCCATTTTTGGCATTACCTAACTTACAGCTGCCTTTCAAAGTGTAAAATGATGTCAGTGACTATGTTGTGGAGGTTGTCCTACTTTAAGTAGGTAGGCCCGTATGTTATCATTCTGAATTATTTCATGGTGAAATTCTAAATTATTGTACACATGATAAGGACTTGTATGATCTCATGTAAGTGGTCAAGTAATGGAAACATTATCTGATGGGTAAAGAAAATATCATACACATGGATCACCAACATCTTCAATACTTACAAGCTTAGAGTAAAATTTAGTAGGCTAGACACTATAAATGGATGGGTTTTTTACAATGGTTCCATTTGATTATAAAATATAAGAAAGGTGTGACTAACAAGTTAGCTGATATGTTATCTAGAACTCCTTTACTTTCAGACTATCCGAAATTTAACTCTTATTGATCCTTTTGTGTGTGAAGCATATCAAGAAGGTTATGAGCAAGATTTGAATTTTGGAGAGATATTTCAACAAAAACCTCCAAGTGAGGGCTTTGCACTTAGGGAGAATACTACTTCCAGGGCAAGTATCTCTACAAGAACAAGAAACTTTGTGTGCCTAAGGGGGAAATAGTTCATTTGATGAGGGAAGCACACACTTCTAAGGTGGTTAGTCACTTTGATGTGACCAATACTCTAGCACACTTACAAAGGTGTGTTTATTAGACAAACATACAATCAAAAGTTGTTAAATCCATCATAGGTTGTGTTTTATGTAGTACAAACAAGCCTAATAATAGAAATTTGGGTTTATATATGCCATTACTAGTTCCTTCATGGCCATGGGAAAGCATTACCATGGATTTTTTGGGTGGTTTTCCTACCTCCAAGAAAGGGCATGATTACATCTTTGTGGTAGTGGACTAATTTAGTAAAATGTGTATTCTCATTCTCGCATGAACACCATTGAATCACGGTGATGCATATGAGTTATTTATTGCTAATATGTGGGTTCATTTTGGTTTGCATAATTCTATTGTTTCATACAGGAATCATAGTTCATGGAATTTTTTGGTCTACTTTATAGGAGAAGATGGATACTAAATTAAAAAGATCTACTGCTTTTCATTCACAAACATATGGGAAAACAAAAGTGGTAAACCATATCTTTGTCCAAATTCTTGAGAGGTTATAATAGGAAACATCCTAGGACTTGGGATGAGAATTTGATACATATCCAACATTCTTATAATAGGGTAGTTCATGCTTCTACTAGTAAGAATAATTTTGAGACAAGTTTGGTTATTTTCCTAAGAGTGCATTTGATGTTTTTTTAGATTACCATGCAAAAATGACGGAAAAGTGCATATGGGAGACCTACAAATCTGAAAAGTTCATTGACAATTTTTGTAGTTTAACGTCCACATTTGATGAACCAAAACACAAGCCCAAATAAACCAGGATTAAAAAATTGACTTTAATTGCTTTTTACAAGACAACACATGGGCTCACAAGAAATACTCAACATCACATGCGACGTTTACACTAACATGAAGAACATGCAAATAACAAGATGACACAAGATACAAATCAATGCCACACTTTTATAAATGAACAAGTACAAAACAATGACCCAACCACAATATGAACATCACAGATAGGTACTTTCCACAACACCACATTTTCATGGATACATCTTTATTATAATCATATTTCATTATTTAACCTTAAAGGTTTGAAGAGAACTTAACATGTAAACACACATTATCCTTTTCTCTAGACTACATTTCCTTTCTTTCATTTAATACTTAACTTATAAGGGTTCCATCTAATTTAGTTTGTTATCTTATTGCAATTAAATTATATAACTCGATTGTTAATCAAAAGTATCTTAACATTTAGACATCATAAGTTTTGATTCCCAAATGAGAAACTATGTTTTCTCAATTATTGTTTCTCACGCGTGGATCAATTCACATCTACTTTCACATCATAAGAAAGATTTATTAAGTTACAAGTAATCTCCATGGTACTTAAAATTCTTAGACTGACATCACAAGGGTACATTCTCAATAACTAAGAGCAAGTTACAAATTTCCTTTACAATTAGAATCTTAATGGTGCATTAATGCATATCCTAATCATCCTTGTGATCCCAAACACTTTACATTATCTTCCCCTTCTAATGATGTTTAGTTTCTAGAATAACCATATGATTACATGCTAGACATTTCATCATGTATGTCACAAAAGTGACATTATGCCTTGCATCAAACATCTTACACACTTTCATACCCACATGAATGCTCTCTACTAGGTTCCTAGGGAGGAACACACAAACTCATACAATTCCCTTAAGTTTATAGGACTATGAAATAAGGTTGATCCAAACATAACTCAAGGCTTACCAAAGAGGACCATCCAACTGTTTTATAAAATATCATCCTAATAAAGTTGACCCATTATAATTCCCATGAGGTGGTTTCATATATTTTGATGTTAAGAAAACATGTTCTTATAGTAACATGGATTTGTGATCTTATCTCCTCTTGTGAAATTAAACTTCTACGCTTAAAATTTTTTTGGATGCCTTATGAGATACACATGGGTCATATGAGACCCATGTTTGAGAAAGAAGGTCAAATGTCAAAATATATGTTCCCATAAGGAACAAATCATCTTATCATTTAAAACATGGAAGGGATTACTAATGAGTTGAAAGAGGTGGTTTCCATGTTTCACTTTTCTCCTAAGCTCAACATTCTAGGGACACAATTCAATAGACAAAAATTATCATGGGTTTTGTTTGCCAATTAATCTCTTAATAGGGTACTAGGTTTACTTCTTTCCCTTTTGAACTCAAGGGATCTACAACTTGATACAAGTTAACATTAGAGCAATCCAACCTCCCTAAGATCAAAAATCTAAGAGAGGGTTAATGGAGTCAAATATAAGGGTTTAATGCATAGGTAAACTGACTCCACTCATGTCTCTTAGATCTCTTAATGAGATCATTCAAAGGTGTAAGACAAGAAATGACATGTGATAGGTTTAAGTCTTTTCTTAAAATGATAGGGGTATTGCAAAACTAAACAAGACTCAATTAAGAGGGGAAAATGCAACAAGGGTTAAGAACATGGTTCATTTCGATAGTTTAGGAATAGTAAGTTTCTACCAAATAATACAAGTATTAAGAGGGAAATATAATAATTAACATGGTAGATGACTATTTCAAAACATATAAACCATAAGAACAACATATAAACCCGTAATCAAAACCACTCCCAGAATAAAATTCCCATTTTCCCAAATATACCAATATGCTACAATTTCTTACTCATCAATAAAAATCAATAAATAACATTCATGTTTATAACAATAGTGTTGATTTATCCATTTAATATTACATGTATTTCAAAGATAATCCCATTATTACAAAATCACAAGCAACGTTACATTTTTCTTCTTGTCCCCAGTACCTACAACCACCACATGGTCGACACTTACTGACATGGTATCTACCTACAATCTAGGACAATTTATGATTTCATAGTTTTCCAATAGTAATAAAATAATTCTTAACGCACTTATAGGAAGAGAAAAAATATAAATTCCATTTAATTTTATTTTCAAAGCCAAAGAGAGAAATAAAGAGAGGAAAGAGAAAACAACATTTTTCCATAATCAATTTATTTTCACAACAAGCGTCAAAATAGGGTATTAGTGCTCACAAGGTTTCCCATAGATAATTTTATCAAATAAGGTCATACAATAATTTTCCCCCATTTTTAGCTACAAGTTCCCATAAAACGTCAAATTTATACAAGTAGCTCAAAAATTTGGGCTTAATTACCATCATAGACACTCAACACGCTAGGATTCAAATCCCTACCTACTCCCCTATATACAGGGAAAACTTGGAGTTGATAGAACCTAAAATTGGTGAACTAGGTTCAATTAGCACCTATCTTTCTAGAGCTACTAATCATAATTGCACCCGAATGACTTCATCACCCAATGACCGAGGGCCGAAAAAACCCACATGGAAAACTAGCTAACGAGATGATTTTCTCTTAACTAAGGGTTAGTAGTGATTGTCACAGGAAGAAATACTAGAGGTATGCAGAAGCCAAATTCTATTTCTCCACCCAAGGCCTAAATTGTGGGTCAAAACCAAACTACATTTAAAACTTTCTGCAACTATCTAAATTTGTGAAAAGATCCACTAGGATCCTAAGCACATGATGATTAAGAGTCAAATAAACATTCAAGGAACAACCCGTGGTACGTTGAAAAATTACATGTGATAAGGAACACTGTCAAAGTTTGATTATCTCATTTCGGGGTTTATAGGGATGTTTTGCGCCTCATTAAAAATAGGTTTTATTAAGATTTCACAAGGTCACCAAGGAGTAGTTTTTACTAAATTTCGATTTTGACTCGCCACTCGCATGGCTTCGGTATCTAATACTATTAGTGGAGTTTTCCAAACATCTCAAAAAGGTAAAAAGGGAACTAGGTTTATGTTCAAAATAACTTTTCAAGTTACATAAAACAAGAGGTAAATTTGCTATAAAGTACTATGCCTTATCTAATTCACCACAAAATTCATTCTTCATTGGTTTGATTTTCAACTCCATTAAAATAGGAAAACTAGAAACATTGAGATTGTGTAAGAGAAAAGGGTAAGATGATCGTGCTTGATAGTAATAAAATTAGGGTACATTGGGCTCCAAGCGGTCCACAATCACAATCCATGAGACCACGGTTTGTTAAGGCATTTTTTCAAGAAAAATATTGTCCCTTCACCCATTCCACATTTTTAACAAAACAAACATATGCTTTCAAACGTACTCAAAACCTTTGAACGTCACCTCACCTACCCACTATTGTATAGATGTTTGAGAGAAGAACAAAGGTTGCACCATTTTTAGGATTCAAAACAAAATGCATTATGGATTTACATACTCCTGAGTCAAATTTCATAAGAGATCTACATGCCCCAAAAAAACACTTCCACAAAACCACAACATGTTTATCCAACATCAAAAACAAAGGATTAGGGAGTCCTCAAGATAGCCAACAAGGAAATAACGACTTATAAGATCAATTTTAGGTGTAAAGCCATAGATCAAACAAGCATGAACATCCCTTATCCAATAACGTGCAAAGTTGCATGAAAAGAGCACAAGCTAAGGTTGTGGAATTTGGCATTGCACCTACCAAATGCCCTTGGATTGAGAGTTTTGAATACCATTTTCAACCAAAGTAAAATGTGTGCATCTAGGCACCATGTTGTGGCAAAAGGAACAAGATAGTTCATGTGCCTTGTTTAAGCTCCCACAATTTACATATAAGTCTATCTAAAGAAGTCACCTCCTTCCGTCTCTTTCTCCATATTTTTCTAGCATATTCACCATGTTGCTAGTAACCAAAATGTTTGATGAAACTAATATATCCTTATGCTTTGACGGATTGAAAATACCATGTTCCATAGCTCTCAATTTTCACATACATGGAGATTCTAGAAAAGGATGTGATGTTTGGCTTCACACCCGACCAATATGCATCTTCTTGAAAGCATCTAAAATATATTTAACAAACCCATTTTGTGCACATCCTGAAATCATTGTTGTCCATGAGAGTGCCATTATTTCGTATTTTATCAAATAGTTTACATGTTCCCTACGTATGCTTCCACACGTGCATAATTATCTATCGAGAGCTTCGCAACTATCAACATCTAACCAAAATCCTCCTTAAAAAGCATGGCAAGAGTCCACGCCTGTTTAGAAGCTCCATTTTTGGCACAGATGGAAGGATGGTGGAAAAGTTTGTGGAATCTGACTTTACACTTGTCAAACTCATTTTTCTTGAAGTTTCTAAAGTCTTTTAAACAAATCCACTTTGTCTAAATCCCGTAACCATGAAATCCTTCTAGTGGACATCAATACCATGTTCCAAATCTTTATTTTCAAGTAGCCTAGAGTGCTAACAAATGTATGCATGTCCTCACAAAAGCATAGACATTGTTTCACCAAATGCAACTCACTAGCGTTTATTCCTGCACTCAAGACTCCTATTTTGACAAACAAGAGGTGTAAAATATTGTGAAGTGGGATTTCAAACATGTTATGGCACTACCTCTAACCGAGACTCCTTAAAAATGGCCAATGAACTTTTAAAAACCCGTAATTTTCCTAGCCATGCATGGGCTTTACATGTTATTATTATTATTATTATTATTATTAGATTACTATTTACTCAATCATTTAAAACTAGTTATTTTTATAATCCCCTCATGTCCTGAATTTGATAGGATAAGCAAATGCTTGAATTCACGTGCTTAGGGACATAATCAAGGAAACCATAATATTCCCCAAAATTATTTATAATCAAATATACTTATTTTCATTTCAAATTTATAAGAATCATCTTTATTATTGTTATTGTCTAATCACTACACACCTCCAAATGGACAAGTGATGGATAGGGCATTCGGTGTGACTAGGTAACATGAGATCACCTCTCAATCTGTGGGACTTGGGCTTGAGGTGAACCTCCAGAGAAGGTGACTTCCTCTTCCTAAACTAAACACAACACTACTTCTAATGCAATAAAACAGCTAACTAGACATATACTAACATTTTCATGGGATTTAGGGAGAGATTTGCAATAAGTAAACCTATACTAGAAGTGGTGATGCACCAAGAAAGGGTGTTGTTAGACAAGTTTTCGATTTTCCAATGAAGAAAGATGAAAATGAGAAGGATGAACAAGCACCAAAACTCAACCACATACAAAGCTTCACTCTCAAATAAGCACAAAATTCCCAAAACCTACAATGGAAACTTGAAGTTGCACAATATACCTGCATACACGAGAAAGGCACAAAGAAGTAGCTAGAATGATGAAAGGACCAATAATTAGTCACAGAACACAATTTTATTACTTCAATCACATGCACAATGCATCATTACATGAGGAAGAGGAAAAATTTTCCATTACAATGTTGGAAAAGAGGCTTGAAAGTCCCCACAATCCACAATAGACTAGCTTGCGAAGAGAGAGAGGAATATTGAAAAATGTCCAACCCCTTGGAATGAATTCCTCTTTTTAATTTATAGAAAAATAACCTGTGAGATAAGAGAGGAGGAATCCCTGAATTCTGGGCCAAATTGTAGCACATGATGTCCTACATATTTAATTACATCACTAATTGCACATGGGAAGAACATTCCACCACTATGCCATAAATTCAAAAATTTGAATTCAATTCACCATTTAATTAAAAATAATATTTTTAATAAAATATTCTAAAAATAATAGTATTTTTAATAAAAAATAAAATTTCTAATGGGACCCATGAAATGTTTCATGAGAGAATGGGCTTTTAAGGCTGATTGGCCAACCAGCTCACCAGCCAACTCGGTGAGCTGGTTAGCAAGCTCTTTGGTTTCCATGGTGTGACAATCCCCTTATGTTCTCCATTGAGCTATTAATCAGCCGCTTCGCTCTGTATTGAAGATGACTTGGTGAGTCATGTCATATTCTCCTAAATTCCAATCAGTATGATCTTTATTGACTCGGTATCATCTCTCGATGTGTTGTGGCTTGGTCGCTTGACTCACCACTCGCCCTTTTACATGGTGGTCTATCCATTATAACTCGATTGTCAAATTTAATGATCCAGCTTCACCATTTTTGCAAGATCTTCGTGGCACATTCTGTATTGATCACTTCTCTTACTACATCACATCGAGCTCTCTGCGTTGTGTCTCATCCCTTTGTAATTAACGAGTCATTTAACTTTACTGCCTATCAGATTGTATGGATTAATGGATTCGAGTTCAACTCTTAGCCACGTTGAATTAATTAATGAGTCAGGCTTCCATTCTCGTCCATCACGTTGCAGTAGGTGACTTTTTACATTTTTACCAGCTAGCTTGCATTGGATCACCGTTCGACTTAATGATGCAACTCTTCCTTGCATGTGTCACTGATCTATATTTTCCTATTAGCCTATGATAAACCTGAACTGAATTATCTATGATTTCTCTTCATTTATAATTCATAGCTCGCTACCTCAATGAACTAGCTCGCCAATCGATCATACGTCGAGTTCATCCTGCGCTCATTTTTTCCCTTGGCTCGGCAGCTTAATCCGCTAGCTTGGCGTTTTGAGCTCAAAAAATTTCTTCTGCATCTGCCAGATCGATGCCACTCACCCTAGCTCATTTGCTCTATCCTAGCATGGTTCACAATTCCCTTGAGCTAATGCTCCTCTGCTTCCTACGTGAGCCATCTAAGTCACCAATCTTCCCAACTCCAAACCAAACTCATACTCACGAGCCAAGTTGTTTATCTGTCATGTGAGCCCCTGTATCCTCATGCCATGGGATATTTAGTTGATAAGCCAAATTAAATGAATTCATTGCAACTTGTTCGAGATCAAAATTGCATTGTTCATCCACCTCCCATTCATCACTTTCAAATTGACCATTTACTTTTCTTTTGATCCTACTGTGAGATCCTTGAGTTCACCGAGTCCACAAGCCACCTGGTTTTGAGATCGGTATTAACTCTTTGAATTGATGGGGGAGGTCCTTCGTGCATTTTCACCGATGCATCCGAGCTCTCCAAGGCCTTGACCTTCTTTTTTTTTGGCCTTGGTGACTTGGCTTTCTCACGTGTCAAGCTTCTTCATCGTCTCTTCCTAGTGAGTGCAGATCTCATATCCACCATCTTTCCCACACTATGTTGATTCCAACGATTCCTTCAGAATCACTAAGCCTTTCTATTCTCACCATTACATCTGGATGTCAAGCCACTCATCCATCCATTTTGAATTTGAATGTGCCATCACCATACTCAGCCTCGAGCTCGACTGTGATGATAAAACCTGCTCAATGCCAAGTTTGAATCTTAGCTTAATTGAGGTCAAGTTATTCCTCTTAATGGGTGACTCGTCAATCCAATTCCCAAATCGCCTCTCAATGCAACCCAAAACTTAAACACTGAGTCATTGGCTACAAGCTCAAACCTCGCTCATAGCTTAACAAAAACCTTGAAACTCGGCTCGAATTCTTTATTGTAATCCTCATGCTAAATCCATCGAGCTTCTAATTCCAAGCTCATGATTCCTTACCTGGTGAACTCAAGGTTTCGCGACACATCATTCATTCACGAATCGAACTAGTTGATCTATGACCTTCCTATACCGTGTTGAGCTAGCTTTGAGTTACTCAATCTTAGCTCTCTTCGTGCCATTCCTCCTCGAGCTTAATTCCCTTTGAGTCATCATCCATGTCATCCATATCTCAACCTTGACACCCCTGCAGAACCAGGGTTCATGACTTCCAAGCTCGATTGGATATTTTAACATGCCTAGCTCAATATTTATCATTTTTTAGGAGTGCCTTGGCCTGATCAAACTTGACTCGTTAAATCTCGCTTCTTTCTTTCGACTCCCCCTGTGCATGATTAAATAGTCAAGCTATCCACACCTTCGACCTTATCAACTTGATCCACTTATCTTAGTCCTATGCCCTTACGATTGACTTTGTCACACCAAATATCTTCTTCACGTGCATTGAATCCCCAATAGTATATTTACTGGGTCATTTCAATGCAACCAAGTTTACTTGCTGAGTAGATCGCCAAGCTGCTCGACGAGCTACCTCTTTGCTCAATGCCATTTAGACCCCCAACTATTTTAATTGAATTTATATATATATAGGCTCTTTCTCAAAAATAGAGAGGTAAGGGGAAGTACAATAAGACTCCTAAAACAATGAATTATCAATTTTAATCATCTTTTCCTATGTTTACTAGAAGTGGGCCTGCCAAAGACAATTTCCCGGTCTTAGAAAAACCTTAAGCTTTCAAGACCTCGAAAGGAGAAAATAATTCAAAATTATCTGGGACCTTCTTAGA